>CM024589.1:32303547-33503547 GCA_014182565.1 Eucalyptus marginata | reverse complement strand
TCATAGCATTAGTGACAATTGACTTGATCATATCCAACATGTGACTCATGATATAATTAGCCATATGATATGCTATTCTTTAAGCAATCTTCCCGTGGTTTACACCATCATGGAGCAATATCCTATGATTGCTATTCAGTAAAAAGCCTTGGAAGATTATCTCTTCATGTTGATTTCCTCTTGTTGTTCTCCCAAAGACTAAAGATTCAGAATGGGCATTAATTTCATCACCAATTTATGGCACTAAATTGTTGTTGGCGGCAACATTACCAAACTTTTGTTAAATTTTGATTCTTGCTATCACATTCTCCTCAAATTAATAAAATGTGTACCTCGGGCATAACAAAAAGATGTTTCATTAAAATAGTGAAAACCTTTCAAATATGACAGTTTTTTTTTATCAAATTTATGAATATCTTCTTAAATATAAATGAATCAGTGTGAATCAACAAAGGTATTGAGGATTCCTTTATTGATTTTGGACAGAAAAGTAAATCACAAGGAGACAAAAAATAATTACTATCAATGTTGTAGAAAAGAGAAATTGTAGGAAGTAAAAACAAAGGTAAATTTGTAGAAGAGCTATAGTTTTTTTTTTTTAAAGAATATGACGTGAATTTATAATGATGATTATTTACAAACAGCATTTGAATATGAATATATGTATACATAACCACTCAACAATTATATTTTTGTGTTGATTCTTGATGCATTGGCAAATCTTTGCCTAGTAATTACACTATCTCAATACTTAGCCAAAATTATGGATTACTCACTCTTAATGACTCTATCAATCAACTTCTCAAGTCTTAATGAAGGCTCTCATTGATAATTTTCATATTATGTGATTTGATGACTCCATTAGCGAAGTGTTGAATCCCTTCAAGTCGTCGATTGCTCTATTCGTTGGGGCTTTCTACTTTGACTAAATTCTATTTTCATCAATTGGGCTTACAACTCGTTGATTATAATAAAAATTGATCATTTTTTGGTGTTGACGGATGGACAACAACATCAAGTCATCAATTTCTATTTTTCCTTTACTTTGTTCTTGTGCCTTTTCCATTATCATAGACATCAACAATGAGATGCAAGATGGGAGATCACCAAAATTTGGATGCTGTATTTATGTTCTAGTCGTGGATATCTGAGGTCATACTATTCGAGCATGTGGGGCCCTATCTTGATTGGCTCCAAGCCATTTTTGTGTGCTTATTGGGCTTTGGTCACTATTAAGTCTAGTCTTGCCAGAATAGCATGACTTTTGACAAATTATACTAAATTTTGAAGTCATTGGATATCATGGGCATTCTATTTTTGTAAACTTTTAACATAATAATCACATTAATTATATTTTTCTCAACCGCATGTTTTTAAATTCTAATGAGGCTTTTTGAAGGCACCTAAATGTAGGAGTGATCGGTTCCACAATGGATCAATTTTGATATTGGAACCTCAAACATACTTTATAGGGCTTATTTATGAAAAACTTAAATTGAAAACTTAATTAGTTATTCTTGGAATCGACTTGAAATTGAACTAGCCAATTCCCGACTAAACCCAAGAATCGGATTTGATGTGTGAAAGCCACACGGATGGTGTTATATGTAAAAAATTTTTAGCATATGGCTAATAAATTCTTATTAGCATATAGGTTATCTTTCAAGTTGGAGGTTGTGAGTTTTATTCTCTCAAGTTGCATCTCACTAATTTCTTTTTAAATGGGGCATAAAGACCATTTCTAAATTGAAACCGGTTGAAGGCTGGTTCCGGGCATTCGAAGTCCAAAGCCAGACAGATTCTTTCCAACACTGATCAGCTAAGAGATTAGTTTGATTCACTATTCAAATTGAACTGATCTGATTACTCATCCTTATATAAATGTGAACTTTTCAGCACTCGTAAATTACAACCATCCTTTAGCCCTTTTGGACTCTTTAATCAACTTCTTTGACATTTACAAACTTTAGCTTTAATACATGAAATTAAATATATGTCACAAGTCTTATCAATCACCTTCATAGATCAAAACCAAATGCTCCCAACATATATGGAAAAGGGAGGGGGTCTGATGGGATATTCCCGCCCGGAGTTCTCGAAACGCCTAGACAGGGAGAGAGACACTAAACCCTAATCACGCCTTTTCAGTTTTGCCTTCAATTTTGCCTTCACTTCCCACTTCACCGCCTCTTCACTCCTCGCGCTCTCCCTCCCGCCCCGCCACTCTCCGCCGTCGGCCGCCTCGCCGGAGCTCGCCGCCGCCCCAGCGACTCCCGCCGCCGCTCGCCGTCCTCGCGCCGCCGCAGCCGAAGCTCCCGCGTTTTGGCCGGACTCGACTCTTCGTCGCGCGGCTTGTGATCCGCGAGCGCTCGTCGCTGTAGGTCTCTTTTTCTTTCTCTCTCTCTGCGATCTGTATCTCTTTCTGTCGCCGTCGCTGTTCGAGCTTACCGCCGCTCGAGCGGTTGATTCCGGCGATTTCGAATCCTGCGTCGCCGTCCGGTTCGAAATGCTTTGATTCTGTGAACTGGAAACGAATCCGTTCGTGCGATCGATGAGACGTTTTGAGGCTTCGCGTGTTGCGTTTGCTACCCCTCCTTGCTTCGGATCTCCCATGTCGGATTGCGTCTCTTTTTGTTCTGGTTTTAGGGTTATTTACTTCTCGAAGCAAGAGCAAAATGTTGCACTCTCCGATGCTCGTTCTCAGTAAGCTCCTGTTTCTTCACTGGCTCTCTTTTTTGTTCTTCTAGTTCCGTCCTGTATGATCCTGGCCGATCTGTTAGTGGTTTATTGTAACAGTTTTGTTAGATTACTATTTTGTGCTTTTGAAGTTTATTTGAGCTACATTTTTATGGTAGCAATGCCTTCCCCATCCCTTTTTTCCTCAAGGAAATGAGCATTGTCATTGCACCAAATTTGGTTTTTGGAGAGGGGCAGGGTTGGGAGACAGGGAGCAAAAGAACGGGAAAAATGATATTTTGAGCTTGTTTTTACTCTACTAGATGTGTTTGGGCACATTCGTGCTTTGGGATGACAATGATGTGGTCTCTAGTAAGGTTATTGTTGCCAGTCTTATGTCCCTGCGAATAATTTCTTAATGTTGCATGGAACAGAGGATTCCTTGAAACGTGAATCTGGAAGCAAGGTACACCATGCTAATATCCAAGCATCCAAGGTGAGCAGCTTTTTCTTTTACTTTCTGAAATTCTGTCTGGGTTCCTGTGGCTGCCAAATATAATTGAATTATGTGATATGTCTTGACCAAATGATGGGCTCATTCCAAGCTTATGTTTTGGAACGGGTATAATTTGCACATCACTGTTTTCAGTGATGAGAAGTTTCCTAGTTAAGAAGCTAGAAGCCATTAAAATAATAGCAAACAGAGGACCTCTGCAGAAAATCAGAGCTCTTCCTTTTTAAAATTTTTCTAGAATCACCCATAAGAACGTTTGATATATCACTCTGCAGGCCTGAATTTTAAGGTAGATTGTAGGAGAAATGAATTACTTGAGTGTGGTTATTTTGGTTTTGCATTTAGATGGATATGGATCTTTTTATCAAGTGCCTTTTTTTTTAAACTAATGTTTTTGTCTCTGTTCTCTTGCTGTCGAGTCTTTTTAACTTGTACTAATACATGTGACAGGCTGTTGCTGATATTATCCGCACCACCTTGGGCCCAAGGTCCATGTTGAAGATGCTACTTGATGCTAGTGGAGGTGAAGTTCTGTTATCTCAGCTTGTCTAATGATTAATACATCGATCAAGTCGATGAAATTTCATCCCACATTTCAGATCAATTATATCTATATATAAGGATTTCCTTTCAGTCAGGGGATTGTATAGGTGCTTTCCCATTCCCATTGCTTTGTTTGAATTCAAATTTGCGAGCTTGGACAAACAATGCTTCCCCTTTTCAATGGTACCCAATTTTTACGAAAGATAAAGTGAGAATTTTCTCATGTAGACTTGATTTTTGTTTGCTTTATCTGTTGTCTACAGGCATTATGTACATGTTGACAAATATTCATTTCCATTACATTTTGCGAATTTTAAACGAGGCATGAGTGTGAATTATCTCGTCATTCTCTTCAAAGCTTTCTTTTCTTTCACCAAATACAAGCAATTAAGCTTCATTTGTCCAATTGTCTATTCAGTTCCATGACGTATTTGCTGCATTTTAGTAAGTGGCAGTCAATGGAGTGAATTTCTTTTCCTGCCTTTAGTTAAAGTAATCATTTTAAGTCTGAGCAAATATTCATTTCTCACTTGGTGCCAATAAGAAATGAGACTGTGTACTTGAACAGAGAACATGAAGAATTGGTTTGACAATATTCATCTAAGACAAGAGTAGACAAGGTTGGAATAAAGGAATCAAAAGTAATATTTAAAAGAAATGTCACATTGTTTTATGAGTTTAAATATGGATAATAAATTGGAAGAGTAGCAGCCATTTACTATACGAGGCTAGTATGGTTGGTAGACTTGAATTTAACATAGTGTGTAACTATTGCTTTTCATCTCTGGAGCCTCATGGACTTATGTGTTTTACATCTTGGCTAAAATCATTTTCCTTATTACATGCAGGAATTGTTGTGACAAATGACGGAAATGCTATTCTTCGTGAACTTGACATTGCACACCCTGCTGCAAAGGCATGTCTTGACATGACTTCTGAGGGCTCACTTTTCTTCCTAGATCTCATTTATTATAGTGCTTACAATCAAATTTTAAGATGTTTTGGCAGTGTACTTTTGATATTATCAAAGCAGTTTGAGTGCACATTTACCTTTTTCAAGATAATAGGCATTATATACACACTTGCACACTTGTATCAGTATCTTTCCTTTATTGCTTTGTCTAACAATTGCTGCATGGTTATGACAGTCGATGATTGAGCTTAGCCGCACTCAAGATGAAGAAGTTGGAGATGGAACAACTTCTGTCATTGTCCTTGGTATGGCTCTGATATGCTTTTTATGGAGAGTCGCAGATAGTTGTGTATTAGGCAGTTCCCTGTATTTCAGGGCACAAAATTTACTAAATATCGTCTTTAGTGAAAAATGCTTGCATCAATGTTCGGATTACTTGCATTGCTGTTCGATAAGAATTTTGTTTCACTAGGCAAGTCTGGGCAAATGTTGCCAAACATATCGAATTATGAATTATCCTTTTAGGTGGGACCTTGGGGTGGAAGTTGGAATTTATTGATAACAATGCAAAATGATTCATCATGATCTATTTGTGGAGTATTGATTTAGAGAGAGCAATTCTTTTTAACTTTTTTTTTTTTCGAATTTCATCCATGAAAAGGCTTTGGGATATGATGGATTTTTTTTTTTTTTTGGTTGTGGAGTCGTAAATAATCTATCCATTGGAGATGTGATCAGGTTTACTGAATAGACTAACATATAGAATTGAATTCTATGCAAGAAAACAAACTTTGGATGAACAAATGGTATTGGGATAGTAACTGTTGAAATTATAGAGTTTCCAGAGGATGTACCCTATTGTTCAAGACTCCGAATCGTCATATTAAATTGATCCCAATTAAGAGCTTCCAATGCATTGTAAC
Organism: Eucalyptus marginata; assembly: GCA_014182565.1. NCBI lineage: Eukaryota > Viridiplantae > Streptophyta > Magnoliopsida > Myrtales > Myrtaceae > Eucalyptus > Eucalyptus marginata. The sequence continues at coordinate 33,497,978 of CM024589.1, read as the reverse complement.
CCTAAATATGGTGACTCAAAGTGTATTGGCCTTCTTGTAATTGTTTTAAGGTATTTAGAAGTCAGAGGCCATGGAATTGGTGGATGGGGATTCTCAAATCCTGCTGTATAATTTTTCCAGAGAGTTGAAAGATTTTGTGCGATGTTTGACAGATTCATAATTGTATGTTCTAGGCAATGGATTTGAATTTAAGTCTGTTGAAATGGAAGTGCACTATTCCTCGTACAGTTTATTCCGCAAACTTACTTTCTTGCTGTTGCCATATCAGATGAGATTCCTCATCTTGGGTTGTATTCCATTTGGTTGCTAATGTTGTTACTATTATCATCGGTGTTTATGACCTTAAAATCTCTTTCGAGTTATTATGGATCACAAATTGGAGAATATGTATTCAAAGCATTTTATATTAACAGCTTCCATATCCTCTCGACTGATCGATTGTCTTACATTTTAAACTTAAATGTGTTGGAAGCTGGTGAAATGCTCCATGTTGCAGAAGCGTTCATTGACAAGAACTATCATCCTACTGTTATTTGTCGCGGTAAGAAGATTGCAATACTCAATATGTTTGAAGAGCATCTGTTGTATCATGTGTAAATTAAATTAAAAGAACCTTTTGCTTGTATGACAGCCTATAACAAAGCTTTGGAGGATGCTATTGCTGTATTGGATAAAATTGCAGTATCAGTTGACGTTAATGATCGTAAGTTCCTTGCATATGGGAATTTCACCCGTTTAGCTGCTCATGTAATTTTGCATTTTACTAGCTTGGCTTTTATGGAAATTGTCATCAATTGAAGAAATTGTCAATTAGTTTATTGAGCTGTTACCACTTGCATGTTTACTCTAGAGCATATCATATAATCCTCTCTCTCTGTTTTTTTTTTTAAAATGTAGACTATGGTCCAGGTGTTCCCTAGTTTGAAGCTTCTGAAGATGATGAATTTGTTGTTTGTTAGTCTGAACTTTCAATTGGTTGTTAGTTACTTGCATGTTACCATTACAAGGTCAATATTAGGAGGGTTATCAATTAGTATAACTTAATATTACTGGAGGAAAATGCAAAGGCACAAATTTTTGTAGCTAATTCCTTCCTATATTTAACTCTTGAACTCTTGGTCTACTGGTCCTAGACAATGCAGACTACGCATACCTGCAGATGTTATACACCATTGGTTATACTTCTGTTCTTAATCTATATGGTGTGGTAGTTTGTCATTACATGCTTGAGATGCACAAGACCATGAAGCCATTCTTTACTCGGTTTGACTTGGTAGAACTTCTTACCGTCTTTTTTTCTGGCCTCATGATTAGTTGATTTTCGAACATATCTGCCAATTATCCCCATTGTGGTCCCCATCCATTATCATGGCTGTAGTTGGAGTTTTCACATGTAATTGTTTCGTGGAAGAGCATTGAAGAGGGGATAATACTGTCTCTAATCATCTCATGATGATGAATATTTGATGTGAAATTAATAGGGGTATTAATTCGCAGGTGCTAACATGCTTGGCCTTGTTAAAAGTAGCATTGGTACAAAGTTCACCAGTCAGTTTGGGGATCTAATTGCCGTAAGTACTCTCTGATGCACATTTGTTATCAATAATGTACATTGGTGAATTTACTTAACATCACGCTGGAAACTGTATGTGTGAAGGATGAGGCATGTGCATTGATCTTTGACTGGTGACTAAGTCTTCAAGAAAACTCAGTGAAATCCCCAGTATGTCATATGCCAGTGACATTGCAACAATGAGCACATATAGCTTAAGGAGTTGTTCACGTGACAAAACTGTACATGATAACAGAAAAGTAAAACTAGGAGTCATACCTCAACCAAGCTTTCTAGCTACTGTAGGGTCTCGATGACGACTTGTGTCCTGTACCCATCTAGACTAGTGCTATGTAGCTTGGTTAATACTTCTGTGGCTACAGCAGTGTGTGTTTTTGATTAAGTTATTGTTGACTCTTCTAGAGCTCATGCTGTTACTTGAAATCTTAAAGTTGGTGCCAAGAGTCACATGCATCTACTAAGATAAAGTTTGGTTTTTAAGAATTTCATATGTTCTTTTTCAGGATTTAGCTATTGATGCTACCACAACTGTTGGTGTGGATCTTGGTCAAGGGCTGAGAGAAGTGGATATAAAAAAGTACATAAAGGTTGAAAAAGTCCCTGGTGGACAGTTGGAAGATTCGAAGGTTCTTAAAGGAGTTATGTTCCAAAAGGATGTTGTCGCTCCTGGAAAAATGAGAAGGAAGATTGTCAACCCACGCATCATTCTTCTTGATTGCCCCCTTGAGTACAAGAAAGGCGAGAATCAGACAAATGCCGAGTTGGTCAAAGAAGAAGATTGGAGCATTCTTTTAAGAATGGAGGAAGAGTACATTGAGAATATATGCATGCAAATACTGAAATTCAAACCAGACTTGGTGATAACGGAGAAGGGACTGAGTGACTTGGCATGCCATTATTTTAGCAAGGCTGGTGTTAGTGCCATTAGGAGGTTGAGGAAGACGGATAATAACAGAATTGCAAAGGCTTGTGGGGCCACGATTGTTAATAGACCGGATGAACTGCAGGAGTCAGATGTCGGTACTGGGGCTGGTTTGTTTGAGGTTAAGAAGATTGGGGATGAGTTCTTTGCATTTATTGTTGATTGCAAAGATCCAAAAGCTTGTACAGTACTCTTAAGGGGTGCAAGTAAGGATCTTTTGAATGAAGTTGAAAGAAATTTGCAGGTATTCTGTGGAACTCATAAACAAACTATTTTACCTGGATCTTATTAGGTTCTGAAGCTAGTTCTTGTGCAGGATGCCATGTCTGTAGCAAGAAACATCATCAAGAATCCAAAACTTCTTCCTGGTGGCGGAGCTACAGAGTTGACTGTTTCTGCCATGTTGAAGCAGAAGAGTTCCTCGATTGAAGGCATAGAAAAGGTCTGACATTCATTTTGTATTGTGTCGTTGCCTGTGATAAGAACATTTGAATATTAATGTTGCTGAGACATTGAGAGGAATCACATTGTAAGATGTGATGATAGTTCCCATTTTGTATTTCATGCTATGTTCTAATTGATGCAACGCTTGATGATTGTGACAGTGGCCTTATGAAGCTGCAGCTATTGCTTTCGAGGCTATTCCTCGGACTTTAGCCCAGAATTGTGGAGTAAATGTGATAAGAATCATGACTGCCTTGCAGGGAAAGGTAATTGTCTGTCTGATTCTGGTCTATTTCATCTCGAAAGGTTTTATATTTTGAACCATTGTTGATGCTCTTCTAAACCTTGGTCGCACATAACGCAGCATGCAAATGGAGAAAATGCATGGATTGGCATTGACGGAAACACTGGTGCTATTACTGACATGAAAGAACGGAAGGTATATATATCACTTTAAAAGGAGTCTTTATTTTGCTGTTCTCTCCTCATTCTTTCATCAGCATCTGTCTGGACCAAACCATATTATGTTCCCTCGATCAGAAATTGCACCTATTGGCATATATTAAAGTTTAGTGTACTAGATTTTGAAGTGCATTAGCTGCTAATGTAATTGCGATCCGCAAGTGTCATTTTCAAGAAGTGAGGCACACAACTAGATTCTGCATCTAGCCTCCTGCACTTCAGTCTTGGCTAGGCATTACTACATCTGGCTTGCACCTGGCGGTTAATTCGCAGTATTTTTGCTGGAATGAACTCGAGGATGCTAATGAGGTTACAACTCATATATTAGCTTTGAGTGAAGAATAGACAGTTTCATCTCCCATGCTTTTAGTCATGACCAGTAGTTTGTCCGTGTTAGTAATTTGCCAATCAATATGTTTGGTAGCAAAAATGTGTTTTTTCCCCTCCGGTTTATCGGCAAATTCGAAGCATCTCTGATTCCGTTTTTCTGTCCAGATCTGGGATTCCTACAACGTGAAGGCACAGACATTCAAGACAGCCATCGAAGCTGCTTGCATGCTTCTTAGGATCGATGACATCGTGAGCGGTATCAAGAAGAAGCAGGCGCCCGGAGCTGGTGGTGCGCCGAAGCCCCAGGTGGAGACCGAAGCCGATGCCGACGGCGAGCAAATACTCCCTGACTAGGGACACACCGCGGGCGCATCCCATTGCTCGTTCGCTTTTTGTATACCTCGGATCGTCCTCTTTTCAAGCGCTTTTGAACCGAGCAGGTTCCCTCGAGTTTTTGAGTTGCTTTAAATGGCAACTGGAGCTGATTAGGATTGCGCTAGAATGTGTTTATTCAAGAACCTTTCTGAACCTTTCGTTTTGATCTACTGCTCTCCTTTTTCCTATGAAGTTTTGTACTGTCTTCGATTTAGTCGGTGATTCATTTCGTAATATCCCGAAGAAATTCAAAAAAAGAAGAAAAGAAGAAGAAGAAGCTTTAATGATAGTTTTTGGCTCCCATCTTTGTTTATTTACGCTTACATTCACTGTCTCTCTAGCATTCAATTTTTGCAATCCATCCTTTCCAATAGAGAAGGATTTAGAAAGCACGGATAATGTCTGGAGTCTTCATGTCAGGGTCGGACGTGTGTTCAACATATTTCGACCAGGACGTGTGTTCAACATATTTCGACACATGGTCAACAGGTGTTGGACATTTGACATGTGTTCAATGATTCGGACACGTCAGTGACGTGCGGGTCTGGTACCTTAACACGCACGTGCTAATTTTAAACATTTGCTAAAATGTAAATCTATAAAAAGAAAAAGAAAAGATAGATAGAACAAATCTTAGTCGATTTAATGGTGGAACGTGGATTGTTTGTTTTTTTTTTTTTTTTTTTAAACTTCTATGGATTATTGGAATGAAATATAGTTGGAGTTGTCAATTTGAATTAATATTTTTAAATGATATTAATAAATGGTGAATTAATATTTTTAGTGTAAACTCATTTAGACTCTTTTTTTTTTTTATTTTTTGTAAATTTGAATTAAATTAATTTGATTGAAATAATCATAAAAATATTAATTTATCACGTACATATAAAAATACGCATTTAATACACAATAAGTTTTGAGACGTTAGAATTATCTATTTATTTAGAAATGACGTGTCATATCATGTTACGTGTCGATATAGATGCTATCAAAGGATATGTGATTTCTCATTGACCTTGATGATGACTAGTACAAGGGAGATTGCAAGTTATAGTTTTCACTGCCTTCTTGTCGGCCTCGATGACGCGCCTGCTTGAAATTATAGAAACCCTATTGTGGGAAAGGTCGAAAAAATTCTTAGTACCTGTTTTTTTATACTTTTATTTCCACACCAATCGAATTCTTGTGATATTGATTTGTTTATTTAATTCTTGTGAAAGTTGCTTAGATTTCCAATCAGGTTTGCTTTTCCCTAATAGTCCCAAATGCAATACAAGAGGTTTGGCTTGGACTTCCAGCATATTTAAAGCATAATATTTTGCACCAAAGTCTTGGAAATTCTGTTATTAAATACCAAGGAAAAAGACAAAAAAAATTTTTTATTATTACATCGATATTAATTCAATTATAAACTTTTTAATTTAACCAATTTAATTTTGAACATTTTCACATTTGTATCAATTTAATCTATCTAACCAATCGCTAATACGTGTATAATTGCTGTTAATGTGAACCTTTTTTTATAATAATTTTTTTATAATTTTTTCCTTTTTTTTTTCTTTTTCACTTTCAATTTGGTTGTCAAAGGCTTTCTCTCCCAAATCCAGCAAGGCCACGAAGGCCCTCAGTAGTAGAATTGGGTGAGAACCTCCTCGCTCACTAAAATTAAGGAAAAAGAGAAAAAAATCATAAAAAATTTTAAAAAATTATTAAAAGATGTCACAATCAATGCTAGTCGTGTTACTTAGGATAGCCAACATCACGTCAATGATTTTTAATCAAAATTGATTGGATAGATTTAGGATTAAATTGATCAAATTAAAAATGTTTAAAATTGTATTAGTATCAAAGCAACACCTTTAAAAGCTTTTTTTTTTTTTTTTTTTTTGGGTACTTTTCCCATTAAATACTACAATTTTGGCTCGAGGGTTTGTGGAGGGCCAATGGTCATTTCAAGGGATTACTAATGATGTAAATGATAACCATTTTATTTCATAAATCAATTTCTTACAAGAAATAAATTTTTATATTTTATTTTCTTAGTCGAGTTTCTAAATAAAAATATTGTTTGATAAAGATATAAAATTTTTGTTTCCAGAATAAAAATTCATTTCATAACAACACGAAAGATGGGCAGTGACAGACAATGGCGAGCAACGTGGGCAAGTGATCTCTTAGTAGTGAAGATAAATGATAAGAGCATTTTTATTTCTTATTTCTATTGAAGAAATACAAATTTATAAAATTTTTACTTTTCATTTTTTTGTTCTGAGCTAATATTTTTTTTTAAGAAATAAAAAAAATGAAATTGTGTTATGAAAGGAATTCTGGCCTTAAACCTGTCTCGAGAATAGAAAAATAATTCCGACCAGAAATGAGACCATAATCATCCCGCGCCTTAAAACGCACCGCATCGCACCCCGTCTCTCTCTCTCTCACTGTGAAATCTGCTTCGTCTCCGAGTCCCCTCTTTCGAAACCGGGCTTAGCCACCGAGACTCTCCTCAGTTCCCCAACCTTCGTTCTCCTTCCGCAGGCTCGATTCGATAAAGCCAATGGCCGCGAACAGGAAGGAACCGGAGGGAATCATGCTCCTCTCGGTGTACAACGACGACGAGGACGACGACATGGACGACGCCGAAGACGACGACGACGCCGGCGCCGGCGCCGAGGAGCGGCCGGAGCCGGGCGAGGCGGCGGCGGCGGAGGAGGACGGCCCGCCGTCGGAGCGCGCGGAGGGCGATCCCATGGAGGCGAGCGATGGGGAAGACGGCGGGGCTAGGGTTGGCAGCGAGCGGGCGGCGGCGGCTAGCGATTCCGGTCACGAGAGCACTCCCCAGGTGACGGCGGACGGCTCGACGCCGAGCCGGCGGGAGCAGCCGCCGCCGCGGCAGCAGCAACCGCGGTGGGAGGGGGCGGTGGTTTCCGTGGAGGCGAGGAGGAGGAGGACGAGAGAGATGCTGAGCATCGTGGATTACGCGCATGATGAATTCGCGATGTCTCCGGAAGCTGAGGTAGCTTCTCCTTCGTGGCTTATAAGGGCTTTTATTCGAGCGTAGAGTCGAATTGACGTTTTCTGTTCTTGCTGTGGGTAACCGAACTAATGTTATTTCGGTTGGGCAATCCGTGTTATCCTGCACACCAGTAGCAAAAATATGTAAATTGGCTTCTGAGATCTTTTTCTTGATGAGGGAGATTGAATTATCATTATTGATATTCGAGGTTGGTCATTTTTCTGATCATTTCTGCATATGAAGAGGTTTTGGGTTGGTGCTTTTTTTCGTGTGCAGAATCAGATGTGTTTCTTCGTATTTTGGTGTTTTGTATGATGGCTGAAAGCATGATGATCATTTACATTGCTCTTGTGTTGCTCAATCGCAGGAAGGGGAAATAGACAGCGGCGGCAACTATATGAGTGATGAAAGATCCCAAATGGGAAATGGTATGTATGTATTTATGGAGCAGTGCTGTGCATTTGGGTATTTTTCCTTTCTTGTTCTTTTGGTCGGTATTGCCGGTTTTGGGTTTCACTTGGCTTGAATAAGTTTTTATTTGCACCTATCTGTGTCGTGCGCCTGAGTCAGATCTGTTTTTCCTCGAGCAGGTTCAGCTTTTATCCTCACATCTGTGGCAGAACCTAGTTGCATGTTAGTGGGATTTTGAATTGGATACGCTTGATTCTTTCACAATCCTATATGATGATGTTGATAGTTTGTTTCCTTCATAATGTTTCCTGGGTGATGGCTTTAACATGTGGTCGCATGACCTAATCTATTGTTTTTAGCTTTAATGAATTGTGAGATGTGGGACCATTTTGATTTGTTCTGTTTTGTTTTACATATTTATTATGTCCTTAAATCAGTTGAGTTGATTGGTTAAGTTAAATGGAGGATAACATAAAATCTTTTAGTGTTATTTTGCCATGTGTTGTCTTCAAATTCTAAAGAAGATTTAATGCTTGTTAAGTGAAAATGGTTTCTTCTCATTGATGTGCTCGTATCTGATAAAAATGATCTTGTTTTGTTACAGTGACATACATATGGGGCACTATCTGCTCGTTCATGTCAGTTAATTTCTTTTATTGTTGCAGCAGGTGATTACCAAGAAAAGCCTACTCAACAAACTGTAGAGGTTGTGTCACCAAATAACCAAGATATTTCTCTATCATCTGGACATACAGAGCCATCACAACCTGATGTTAGAGATGTCACAGAAGCACAAGCCCCAGAAGTTGAAGATTCTACTAAGGTTTCTGACAATATTGATCCATTGGATAAGTTTCTTCCCCCACCACCAACAGCCAAGTGCTCAGAGGAGTTGCAGGTAATCTTCTTACTTTTGGTCCAGCTTTTTTCCCAATGCTATCGTGTATTGTGAGCGGTCTAGGCATTGATCATCTTGAATCCGGGAACATGTGTAGATGTTTGTGCATGTACTACAGTTACATGGCCATCAAAATTTTTAGAAGATTTTATTTGAATAGTTGTTTGGACTAAAAGCCATTAGTCAACGATTTGGATCTTTTTGCTTGGGGCTTTCGTCTAAAAAACTATGAGTAGGGTGCAGAGAGCACCCTTCCCAAGAAGAGGCTCTTAGTTAGTCTACTGATTTCTTAAACTATAACGCACCTCGCTGCTGTCTGAGAGATGGCATTATCTGTATGTTATTTCGTATATACAGACTTAATACTGTATATCATTCTATCACATGATGAGTTGGTAGACTACATGTGTTGTATTCTGCTGTTGTTTGGACTGGACGGTCTAATAGGGAATTATTCCAAGAGATCTGGAGCTATAAATCTCATGTCTTTAGTCGGCTTCCTTGTAGCAATTACTCTAAATGCTAAAACTTGTAAGGTGCACTATTGGATCGTCCTTATCTCTGGAAATTTACTCTATTGGGTGAAGAGATAGCTGACTGATTGGCCTAAAGCCTATTAGTCCAACATCAAACTCTGACAAGCATAAGAGACATTAACTTGGCTAGGCTGCCCAACTAATATCTCTTTACCGACTGGAAGTCCCTGAAGAATTAATAGGTCCTTGCAGTAGAATTGGGTTCAGCCTCATTTGGCTTTTGAGACTTAAGAAGCTATAATGTTAAGTTCAATGGCATTATTGGCTTCAAAAGCCACTTTTCTATGTTCTTGTTGGTGTACACTAGGAAAGAACTGGAAGATACAACTTATATAGAGTCAAAAGTGAGTTGGTGAAAAAACAGAATCATCTCAGGGACTCCAGCCTTAGAACTCCTGGTATTAGTGTTCCTCCACTTATTTAATTACATTGAAGGCGATTACTGAATCTTGAATCTATGAATTGTCGAATGAACTATAGCCATATGCTTTTTCTACTTGATCATTTGTGCCTACTTCACCATATCAGTAATACACTAAAACATGATGAAAGTTGAGAATAATAGTAAGGTGTCTTTTCCAATTGTTTTTCAAGGTTGTAAGCTGGAGGGTTAAGAACTCTTTTGTTGGATAATTTTACAGATGGAATGTGTGTAAACGGCAATTCTTGTGGACAGATGTGGAAAGTGGCATTACAGTTTAGGGTTGGTCTATTTGCTTGACAAGCTATAAAGAAAATGAAAAGTCACAATATTGAAATAAGGGGGCATATTATTGCGGCAGATGTTGGAATTATGAACAAGAAACTTTGTCACAAATGTTCTTTTTCATTGTCGGGGGATTGATGGAATACGGGTGAAGGTGAATGTTCTCTTAGGGTTTTTTTTTTTTTTTTTTTTCCCTGTATTTATTTATTATTTTTTAACTGGTACTTTTAGACGTGTGTTGGGTTGGAGCGGATTATGTGTGGCCAGTGGCAGATAGAAAGGAAGTTAAGAGTTTTGCTTGCTGCTATAGTTTCTCACTGGATTGTGGGTGGAATAGAATGACACACACAGGGATTGATACTTGGGTACTGAGAGGTAGCTGGATGTTTTTCTTTCCCAAATGGAATAAGGCAACATTTTTCAGATAAATTAACACCTTAGAATTTCATAGATAGCCTATTTGGTTAAAGGATAATATTGATAATTTTCAAAATGGTTTGATGCCCATGTTGCCCCCTTTTTATGTATTGCTATCTTATTGAAAGAAAACTTGCACTTTGCCACTGAATGCATGTAGCATGACTAGAGACAACATATGCTTGTTTCTTGGTATCAAGTTGGGATACTTTTCTTTGGAAAGTTTCAAGGCATACGAGACAGCCTAAGCATTCAGGAGGTGAAGTGCCATAAAAAGAGGGTTCACACGTAATACTCATGATTGGCTCAACCTGTCTGGACAGATGCTCTTTTGTTGGATTTTTGGGCATTAACGAAGTTTGAAACGTAAGGATGGAAACAGACAATTGGCACCAGTAAAACATACCCTTTTGATAGTCTCAAAAAAAAAAAAAAAAAAAAAATCGAAGAGCAAAGAAGATAGAAAAATGAGTCCAACTGGACAAACTGATTAGGGCGACTTTTGATTTAAGATAGAAATTTGGAAACAGAGAGTCATCTTTCACTCTTATCTACAATGTCAACTGGTAGGCAATGATAAAGCCTCTTTGCTGCAGCTCCAGCGCCAAAATAGGAACGCTGACTATCCTTCTTCATGAGTCCTGCATACTTCCAGATTTTGTTTGCATTTTCTAGGAAAATCTGATATCTTATTGCCTTGTTAAAGATTTTGTAGAGCTCCCACTTCCATTATTAATAAGAAATCAGACAATTGAAATCTGTGGGTGACATTAGAAAAAATAAACTCCAACTGGACAAACTTATTAAGGAAACTTTAGATTCAAAGCTAGAGATTCAGGAACAGAGAGCCATCCTTCACTCTCCTCTACAATGACAGCTGGTAGGCAGCAGTAGAGCCTCTTTGCTGCACCAAAATAGTGGCGCCGATTACCATTCCTCTGATGAGTGCTTAATTCCAGTTCTTAGTTGGGATTTCTCTGACAATTAGACATCTTATTTTCTTTTTCAAGATTGTATGGAGTTCCTTTCTCCATTCATTAAAATTATGAAAGAAAATCAAATGATTGAAATCTTTGGGTGATCTTTTTGTAGTCACATGTTTTTATATGGTTGAATAGACTAAGATTATGTATGATTAATCAGTTAATCAGTCGAGAACTTGATACACTTAAGTTTGAAATTGACAGGTCTTATTCTAACTTTTGTTGCTGATTTATAAATTGTGTTGTGGCTTCAGAAATTTGATGTTGAACTGTAGGTGGTGGTACCATTAAATTAGTTGTTGCATCTATAGAATCTTGCAGATCTGTTATATGAAGTTTAAGAAGTCTTACTCTTTCTTACTTCAGTATTGCTACCAAATTTCATAGGACCTCATCAATCATAGTTACGAAAGTGACTTTGAGTAGCTTGGGCATTACAGGTTCAATTCAAATAGGTTTTGAGCACAAGGATTGCACTACTTTTGGGGAGGGTTGATTGGTTTTTGTTTTCTCCTTTGTCTCTTCTTATTTAAAATTCTAAATGCTCCTTGTCTTCTCTGAGATCCCATGGTTGAAATTGGAATACTTTCTCCTTAAACCTTTTGATTTCTTATTTTCACTGTAATATTTGTTCTGTAGCATATAGAGAGCTTGTGGAGACATCCCATTGTCATAGGATAACTGTGACGCTTCAGGTATTTATAGAATAATACGTCAAGTACAAATCTGAAGTATGACAATGGGATTTTAGCCTATTTTAAGCCTATCTCGATATACCAGATTTATACCTGAGTTCAGATTTAGGCTTAAAATTTCTGACTTTGAATCTAACGTTCCCTAATTTAACCCTATCATATACCAGATAGGCTTTGAGAAGAGCATAAATGGTTGTAGTTTTATCCTCTTCAGACAAGAGTTTGAAGTTTGTTGGATTTTTGTGGGATCATTGCCAGCTGTTTTAAAAGCTTAAACTATTAGACAAATGCACGGTTTAATATTTAATTATTATATCAAAGCTCATTAAGTTTTAGCTGTTCTTTTATTATGAGTGTATGAGGCTATTCTAGGGACATTTTGAATTGGGTGTAACATTTTTTGAGATATCTTCCTTGGTCTCTTATCATCTTGCACTTCCAATTGGGGATTGTTGAATAAGTGATGCTGGGTGACACATACTACCACGTCAAGCTTATAAGTTGCTGGATTGTTTAAAGTTCTTTAGAGTAAGGTTTATACAAAAATATGTGTCTCTTGATGTTATAAGATGTAAAATTAGTTTCTTCTATTGATTTCCTTCTGCATTGTTTGTGCAGGAGAGAGTGAGAAAATTTATTGCGTACAAAAGAGCTGGAAAAAGTTTCAATTCTGAAGTGCGCAACAGGAAAGACTATCGAAACCCAGACTTCTTGCTACATTCAGTGAGATATCAAGATATTGATCAGATAGGATCTTGCTTCCGCAAGGAGGTGTTTGATCCCCATGGTTATGATCCAAGTGACTATTATGATGAATTAGGTCAGTACCCTTTCTTCTCAACATCCTTTTGCCTGGATGCTCTGTGTGCTGTGATAATAAGCTGTAATTCTGCTTTTATCTTGTTTATTAATATGTTCTTTTCTCTGATCAGGTTTGTGTTTACTTTTGGCTTATTTGAACTGCATACCATCTTTCAAAAAATTTGTCTGTTTGTGTTTAGTTGACCAAGGGGTGGACAGAAGTTGATGTTTCCGTCAGGCGACTGAGGAACCGCATTGGTTGTATGCTTAATTTAAATTTATTGCCTTTCATGTGATTACAAGCCGCAAATGTTACTTAGAAACACTTGATGGTCTCTGTCAAAAGCAATCTCCATTTTCCATTATAATTGCGTTTGCCTTGTGTTATTTGGACAATTAATTGTCATATTTCCATGAGCAGAGGTTGACATGAAACGAGAAGCAGAAAGAAAGGAACAAGAGAGGAAAAAGAGCCAGCACGTCGAATTTATTGCTGGTGGAGTTCAAGCTGGAGCACCTGCTATCTTGCCCAAAGTTAATGTGCCTGTCACAGGTTGAACCGCAATCCATTTAAATGTAATGAAGGATTGGTTTGAACAACTCTATAACAGGGTAGTCATTACCTTTCATGTTCTTATGAAACTCCTCTTGCAGGTGTTCCAACTGCCGCTTCTGGTGGCTTGCGGCCTAGTGATCCTGCTGCTCGGGATGGCCGGCAGAACAAAAAATCAAAATGGGATAAGGTCTAACTTGTTCTTGCATGCGAGTATCCACTACTATATTTTATTCACTCGACTGAATTGAAAGATTCTGCTTTTTATTTCAGGTGGATGGTGACAGGAAAAATCCCCTGCCATCAGGAGCACCGGAATCTGTGTCCACTGTTGCTGCTCACGCTGCAATTCTATCTGCCGCAAATGCTGGTGCAGGTTATACAGCCTTCGCGTGAGTCCATGATCTTTTTTTTTCTTTAACTTAATTTTACTTAGAAATAGTCAGGCAAGTCAGAAGTATCGAGGGTTGATTCGGAACAGTTTACTTTCCTTGTCTTCACTATTAGTCATGATGACCTTAAAAATGCTCGACCGTCGAGGTTTTTCATTCCCGCTCCAAACATCAACTCATTCTTTTCCCATGCATATGTTGGAGTTAAACTCATGGAATATCCCTGGTGCTCTTAAGTGATGGTCCAATATTTATTTGAAATGACAGCCAACAGAGACGAAGAGAGGCAGAAGAGAGAAGATCTGGCGAGAGGAAGTTGGATAGAAGATCTTGACATCAAAATTAATTATAGAAGCATCAGGTCGACTTTCGTTTATCTTCATAATCAATCAATCCTAGTTGAGATTGCTAAGAAGTCCAAGATCAGATCGAATCCTGCTAAGACATCGTGCCAGACTAATTGTGTACCTTCATTTTTTTTTTTTTTCCTAACTGAAGGAGATAATGTTCTTATACACAAAGTGTTTAACTTCTCATATGTAAAGAAAAAAGTTTCCAGAGATGTATTGTTGGCGTGTTTGATCTCTTCTAGACAGAGATTTCTTCCATCTGTCCCGTATCGTGTACCGTCAGTGTAAGGCATTGAACTGTTGGGCAACATTGGAATGAGTAGATTCGTGAAATAATTTGTCCATTCACTTTAGAAGATGGAAATAGTCATGAAGCTTGAGAAGCAATTTCCTTGTCGAGCTCTGTGTTAAAACACGAGGAATCTCCTAAGTTATGTTCTCGAAGTCGTCAATAACATTGAATTCGTGATGGTTTTTAACTCGTGGATCAATGGTAACTGTGTGTTCGATGTAGGTGCCAGACAAACAAGAATGGGCAAGAAACCAAGGAATGACACGGTCTTGAAATTTTGGAGGGAAAAGCATCTTCGGGCGACGTAGGATTTAATGACCAACATGTCCGAGTCGACGACGGCCTAGGCTTTCATTTATTTTCCAAACCAGCTTCTCGAATTTGGTGGAAACGTTGCGCTTGCGAGTTTGCCTCGTTTCGCTTGTGACAAAGAAGTGGGATTGATCACGGACAGCATCACTTCCAAGTTCTGATGAAGATCAGAACTCAATTCGTTTCTTCACCGTGGCGTTAAAAAAATGAAACAATTCAACAAAGCCTTCTTAGCCAGAAGGTTGAAAATTGGGAAAGGAAAGTGCAAATGACAGGTTGAAGCCTCAGCAGCCAAATGGAGCAAATGTGGCTAGTGAGTATGAAGAGCTCAGATCACTGAAACTGTTCTCCCGAGCTCCGATCCTGAGAAATTCGGCAGAAACATGCTTCTTGCCGCGACCCCTTTTGCCATGTACAAATCTCTCGTCGAGAGGACGAAAAAGAATCAAGAGGAATTCCTTGCGGGCATGAATTGGGAGAGGGAGGGGGACCTGCACATGCATTCCGGGCACCTGGGCTGGCGATAAATGCTCCGCCCGAAGCGCCTCACTTGCGCACTCTGGCCTTCCTCGATCAACTTCGTGAC
The DNA here is from genome assembly GCA_014182565.1 of Eucalyptus marginata. NCBI lineage: Eukaryota > Viridiplantae > Streptophyta > Magnoliopsida > Myrtales > Myrtaceae > Eucalyptus > Eucalyptus marginata. The sequence goes on along the minus strand of CM024589.1, from coordinate 33,482,927 downwards.
TTTATATTCGAAAGTTCGCCACCTTATGGTGGCGTTCCGCGACAAAATTGCCGCTAGCCTCTTCTTGCCGGGCCGCAAGGTGGGAGCGTGTTCTCCACCATAGTAAGTGCGGAATCCGGACACCAAGGAGGACAGTTGACTCCCTGAATCGGTCATGGCAAACACGTCCGCAGTTGCACATACGATGAAGTCCAATGCCGCTAGCTGCAATAAGATGATCAGAATGTATTGTCAGGTCATTATGCTTCTGAGGTCCGACTGTTGGTTATTACAGTTTTACAATCTGCGCATAGCAATCAAACTCCGTCCACTTCAGGTGAAAGGAAAACCACACTGCATGAACTTGTGAACATTTCAGGAGTATGATCACGGAATTTTTTGGAGGATACAGGAAGTAAAACTGCTGCTACAGAAGAAGCAAACCCATGTTGATTTACCTGGGAAGAAAAGTTTCTGAATGGAGAGAGTTCGCTTGGAGTGAGGAGAGTTTCCTTTGTGACCAAGTTGGGATAAAGGCTGGTGAGTGGTCGCATCCTCGACTTTCCTCCATATATGTCGGACCCGGCTAGGTAGATGAACGTGTCGCGCTTAAAGCCGAGACCAGCGAGAACAAGTGCGGCTTCTTCTGGTGTCAGTGGGCACCTACCCAACTTCCTCAGTTCTGCTGGATACACATACCTGTCAATAGAGCAAATAGAAGGACTAAAGTTTGAGCAGAAGTTGTTGCAAAGCCAAGCAAGAAACCCATTTAGTCAATCAAGAAAGAGAAGTCATACTTGGTCTTCTTCAAGCGCTCCATTAGCAGAGGAAAATGAACTTCACGATAAGCTTGGAGTTCCTTTCTCTCATCTTTGCCACCTCCAAATTCACATCGGGAGTACGCTACCATGTCCTCTTCGAATCTCAAATGCAAGGCTAGGTATTTGGACCGACCTTTGCAATGTCGTGTCTTCCTAGCGGCAGTGCTGGAAGGAAGTTTCCGAGCAATTGTTTGTCTAAAATGTTTTGAGAAGCATCGTACTTTCTGATCCTCTTTACCAACAATGAACCAGCTCTCTGGATTTTCGGGATGAACTTAAGGGCGTGGAAGTTGCATTTGCATCTTAATCTCTGCAACGTAATTTGGAGCATAAATAGGATCCAAAATGATGCATAGATAGAGAAGCGAAAACCAAACCCCAGTCAAAGACTTGAAATGTATATGAGTTGGTTAACTTAAGCATATTTATATGCCAAATCTGTACTGTCTACATAAAGGGAAGTTACTCACCTGAAGATTAAATGGCACTGGATCGAAGCCTAGGCGATTTCCGAATCCAAGAAAATGTACAATTCCGTTCCGTTTTAGGATCGGAAGCACACCCGAGATATAATCAACTGGCTTGGCCTCCTTCGCAATATCTGCATCAGTAATCTGGTGCAGCAATTAGAATATAGTTTCCCAAAAAAATCAAATAAATATAGGCCGATTACGACGACATACTTGGCTACCAATTGCTTCAAAATCCAAGGATCTCAGATGAGGTGGAAGTTCCTTCACAATGTTCACATCTCCCTCCAGAGTCTTTATGAAGAATTTTTCTTGGTAGATATCCCCAAACTGACTGCAATTTCAACAATTAATAAAGTGTGCTTCCACTGAAAGATTCAATAATGCATGCAAAGTAGGCGTTACAACTGCTCCATGCTAGAGACTGAGGTATCTTCAGACAGAAATACTTGAATTAAAACTCGTTCATGAGTGGCAGAACTGCCAAAACACGCAATATATTCATCTCATTGAAGATCGTTTTAAGGAAGAGTTCGCCGATGTAATGCTTAACATTAGATCTCATCATATGATTGTCATAGGTGGTCAGGGCTAGAAGCATGATTGTCAGGTAGGGACTTTGAAAGGAAATGAACAGAATGATTTCATTCTGTGCCAACCTCCATTAGCAGTTTCTTCAGACCTGTGATATGCTTAAATTGCAGAGGAATTTCTAGAGCAGGCCGATCAGCTCAAGCTGAGAATGGGAGCTGTAAGGCTGAAATGACAATCACGATTTGAGCAGCCATGGAAAGACTTTAAGGGCCCCGTACATCAATTGATATCCAACTCAGAAATCAGGGTCATTCAAAATTGGGGTTCAGTTCATGCATTGTTAAGGTCAACCCTCGTGTGAAATTTGCATCTGGAGTCAGCATCGTCATTTGTGGACAATCCAAACTTCTGTTTAAAGAATTACTTGGTCATTTTCTCTTACACTTGGAGACATCCTTATCTACCTAGAGTTTGGACAATATCAAAAATGCTTGTAGGCTTTCTAGTAATTCAAGATAAACACTAGCTATGATGTTTCCTGCGAAAAACAGTTCCTTTTGTAGCTTCCTTCCATTGTTAAGGTCAGTCGAGAACTATTCCTCATTTGTTGCAATCCCGCTGCGATCACTTGGTATATAAAAACATGCACTATCTCTGGTCTGAATCTATGGTGCATAACCCAGATACACTTTCAAAAAAGAAATGAACAACTTGTACTCTTCACTGACTCATTCAATGTGAATTTGCAAACAGTTGGTGAACTGGGATACTATTTAGCTTCAGGCTAAAATTGTTTGAGCACTTGATGAATCAAGAAAGTGTGTAAGATGGTGGATCGTGAAAAATTAATCAGGAGGAAAGTACTGCCCCCTAGTTTAATGCAGTTTTTTACTGATACCCCCATATCTCTAACATGATAAGCAAATTGAACAAAACCATTTCCTAACACATCTAGAGTTCTACTTATTGTGACGAGAGTGGGCTAAATAAAAGGTTACCATAGAGTTATTTAATCAGCTAACAAGGTGAAATAGTTGCTGCAAAAGATGTGACGAACTATGTAAGTATAACATGAAGTCGGGGCAAACCTAGGATCCTTCCAGACGTTGCTGTACAGAAATCTTGGAAGAATCAGAGTGGCGTTAAGAAGAGACGCAACAGCGACAGCATTACAGATCTGCATAAGTCAGCCACAGATTGTCATTACACCATGTTCCTTTCAGCTGTCAGAGATGGAGAAATTGCAAAAGAAATAATCGTAATATGGTCATAAGTCAGGTAAGCATTGTCATGTTCCATAGGTCTTGGAAAGAAATTGTAATGAGACTGTAATTGATTTTAGAGAACTGAAGACTGCACAAGGAACAGAGAACCGAAAGTTCTATCCTCCGTTTGGTCTCAAAGTTCTAAAAGGATTGATTGCTCGTACAAATCTTGTTATGAAGTCACGCAATACCATGCTGGCAATTTCCCCTTTTCTCAGGTGATCTTGATCAAGAAATATCTCCTTGTTTTTAGTAACAAGGAGCTTTTTGACTGCTAATAATAGATTCCTTAAGATCTACTTTCTCAAGCATGACGGGAAAACATTCAGGCAAATGAGATTAGCACAAACCCATACCGAATCAAATTCTAGATAGGGAAATTATATTCTTTAGGGAGACACATATGAGACAAAATGATTTAAGAGATAATTCGACATTGTTGATGGTTTTACATAGGGAATGAAACGGGATAAAAGATGCTCTAAGCATTGCACTGGTATGATATTCCAGACTGGCAAATTTTGACAGCACATAATTCTAGCGAGAGTGCTATGGATTGCTGAAGATATTTATAGATTTTCTCTCAAAGTTTCTCTTTTTTTCTCAGTTTGAGGATAGACATAGTAAAAGGTCAGACTGTATGCTTCCACGATTATTAATGGAATGATGAGTACTCATTTTCCTACATGGATGGCGATTGGCGTTTGCGTAAACATACAACAGTGAAGACTCCATCTTACTCTTTATGTGTAAAAATATGCATGTTTTTGTGTGTATAATCAAATTAATTGCTTCCTTTCAGGACTTGAGGGCAAAAAAGAATGTTACTAAATTTCCTTTCTTCTGTTCATGCATTTAAATCCTAGCTGCATTTCTGATCACAACTGACAGGCGTTTTAATGCAATACAGAATCACAAGATTGAACAGTCGATGCTTACCGCCACTCGCTGTTGATTTAGTCCACCGTTAGCACTGACTAATATGTAGCCATTATCTCCACGGCTGCTACCCGATTTTCCTGGTTACAAAAGAACACCTAATATTAGACTTCATAAATTTTGAGTTATATCATTTAGGATTTCACGGCTAAATCATTTAGTTTGCCTACCGTGGGATCAAAATGCTGCTAAAGATAAACAAGTTTCACTGCTGATGAGCAAAATCCAGTCAGGTGTGTTCTGTACCTGAACCTGGGGGGACTTTTTTGTCTGCACAAGGCTTCCACAGAGAGGCTTGCCTATGTGGTTTCTCCCAGAAACTAGATGACTCCTGCTTGAACTCTTTCTAAAAGCACAGGTGACATTTAACATCACGTTTTGGGAAGAGTTTTAAGTCAATAAACCAGAAATTTGCGTCGCTTGATGGCATACCTCAGTAAGCGCTGTTGAGGCCATATGCAGAAGCCGGTCGTACATTTTTACCGCTGGCTTTTCAACTTCACCGGAGGCATTCCTGTCTTCCTTTGGATAACAAAAGAAAGAGGCAAATGATATAATTAGAGACTGATTGTATACGGTATTACATGCATTATATTACAAAAATGAAGACCAAAAGCACAGTACAGTTCTGTTGATTCGCAGTACGAGCTAACACAAGTTCCATGCATCTAAAATGCCAAGTCCCATGATCAAGATGGACATGTTAGAACATGATCAATTCTCCTGTGATGAGAGTCAGGAATCATCGTGCATGTTGGTAATAGAGCATCGAGATTACAGTAGGAAGGCTTTGGAGTCAAATTAGTATGATGAAACAGTTTGCAAGAGCAAAAGCCAGATTGTACCTTTGGCCAGCTCGATCTGGCTGGTCTTGAAACATTGCGGAGATTTACCGCATCAAAAAAAGACACCAAAAACTCATCAAACATGATGAAGAAACCCATCCACAAAAACACGAAACCAATGGTCTTAACATGCCTACGGAACGACCAAGTCCTTCTACCCGCAGAGACCCCCTTAAAAGCACCAAATTTCGCAGGCTCATGCTTGAATCCATGCATTTGCACGGCCTTGTTCCAATGATTCTCACACCCTGACATTTTCCTACTAAATCAAGGATCAATTCCCATCAGACTTCAAAGCACGGACACTGCTGATCTTTCTGCCACAAGAAGTCGACATTTTGGAAATCGGGATGAGGACATCTAAGCGACCCTTCCCTTCCCATTGAAGTAGCAAACTTTCTAAGGCTTCAACTCGCCTAAATCAACTAAGCAAGAATGACTCCCTTCATTATGAGCAAGCACTCCAACATGATCATTGATAAAGAACAAAACGCCACGAGAGAGAAGCTAATGTTAATTCTCTTTCCCTGGTACTGTTTGTGATTTATATAACCTTACTCCAACTCCAACTGAAAGTGACTCATCAACTGGATTTAGACACATTCAACTTAGTTCTAAAGTTTGGTTGAAGAGACTGAATCAACAAAGAAACGTAAAATCCAATAATATAAGAACATCCGATGGGAGCATGATTTGAATTGAAGCTAAGAAAGTAGGTGAAGATTGGTCTTAAACTTGACATATACAATGGGTAGTGTGAGAAGAAAGCGAGAGATCAGGAACAAAAAAAGAAGACACCTGAAACACATTACCTTCTGGTTCAAGAATATCGTCACCTCCAAACCCCAACAGCTACTTGCCACCAAACAGGACCAGCTTATCGTTTTCGACAACTTAATTTATGTTCATCTTCCTTCCTGGGAAACCTTGGAGCAGAAGAAGAAGAAGGAGAAGTAGAAGAAAATCTATGTTGGTTTTCGGAGGACGCACATTTGAAAAATGGTTGAATCAGGACACGTACGTGGGCCAAGCCAACCGCGCGGGTAAATCAAATACAAACTATCTCTCAAACAAACCAAAACTTAGTTCCAAATAAAAAAGGATCGATATTACGAAAGACCTTAGACCAATACACTTATAATAAATTTATCCCAAATTTATTTTTTAACTACAAAAAACTCCAAACTAGTATACATCTACAAAATTTATCCTAAATTAAATTTTTGATAACGAAAAATCTCAAACTGATATATCTATAATAAATTAACCCTCCGGTAGTTTTTGTTAAATTAGATTAATACTACAAAAACAATAAATTAAAACCTCAAACTGGTGCATCTGTCAAATTGACAAATAATTTAACTGAAACTAACGGAGAATAAATTCATCATTAATGTATCGATTTGAGATTTTCCGTTATATTAACCCAAATAAATAAATAAATAAGTTGTTGCTTGGCTTTCAAAAGATCAATAAATCATCCGTTAGCCTATCGCCAACAGAGTTGGTCTTGGGCTTTCCAGCCGAAAATGTCAACAAACTCAATCCACCAGCAGCTTCAAAAGTCAACTTTCGTCGGAAAACGACATGGCTGCTCTAAAAGTGCTCTTTCTTCACCGTACCAGAAACATTGCGTCGGTGAATAACTTCCTTGCCAACACACAATCTATTTGGGTTGGCTGAACCATGTTTTCGAACTTTTTCTTCCTTCTTCGGCGGCGCTACGGCGAGATCTCTCTAATGACACGAAAATTACACTATTTCATCATTGTCATTTGGGCATTGAGAATTGAGTCTCTTAAAACTTTTTTTTTTTTTTTTTTGGCTGAAACATGTTACGAACTTCTAGGATTACGCGAGATCTCTCTAATGAAGCGAAAATTACACTATTTCATCATTTGGGGATTGAGAATTGAGTCTCTTAAAGTTAGTAAGGCGAAAAATCTGAAAATTCTGAGTTCGTCGTGAGTGCAGTAACTATGCCGACTCGATTGCAGTTCCGTTTTAACTATTGTACTGGGCAAGACACTATGCTCTGTAGATCTTTGGGAAAATTTTGGAATTATTGCAATTTTCAGTAATTTCTAAAAAATTTACGAAAATTAGCATAGTTACAAATTTGTAGCTTTTAGTGGATTGAAATTATTATATTGTATTTATTATTCGGGGAAAATTAATAATGTTCACTTTTGTCATGGGGTGCTTTTAAGGAGAATAATTTTGTACGCGGTAGTTTCAGAAAATCGTGAAAATCTGAGAAAATAGTGTACTGGAAATGTGAATTTTTAATTCTCTGAATTTTTAGTTTCTGAATATTGGTAGTGGAATTTCCTGTTTTGTAATCTCTGAAATGCTTCGTGCTATTTTTTTGAAGGAAACTGCCTAATACCATAATAATTAGAAATTTCAATATTAATGGGCTATTTGGTATAAAAACCTACTTTTCGTTCATTAAGTGACTGATGAGAGTAAATGATGAGAAGAGTTTTCATTTCTCACTTTTGTTACAGAAATAGAAAAGTTAAAAAATTTTAAATCTAATTTAAGTCCAAATTTATTTTTAGAGTAGAAATCTGTTCAAGAAATAAAAAAATGAAATTACGTTACCAAATATATTTATATTCCAAACTTATTTCAGAGAGCAGAAAAATAGAAAAATAGAGAAACAAAACGGTTATCATTTGCGCCCTAAGTATTCGATGACGTTTTCCAGAGTCAAAAAATTTTGGGTCTAATTGGATGTATAATGGGCCAATGAGCTGAAAATCAGGACCTCATGGGGGCATTTTCGTAATTTTTGCACTCAACTGGCGGTTTTGACCATGGTAGTGTTAATGCTGGTTTTTTTTTTTATTTTTTGGAGTTCGAAATGTTTCAAAACTATTATACGCATGGCTAATTTACTTATAAGTTACTCAATTTTGCAAATTTAATCTTTAGTCTTTTGAAGATTTTTCAATGTAGTCAATATGACCAATTTAAGTCAGAAATTGCTAATGAGACGGTCTGATCAATGTAGGCAATTCTATGTAGCATGGTTAATGTTGACATAATTAATTTTTACAATTTAAAAAAAATTGAATTTTTTCTTTTATTTTTCTTTTCTTTTCTTTCTTTTTTCTTTTCTTTTCCCTCCGATTCTCTCTATAATAAGTATTGTCACTATTCTCCTCTAATAATTCATGTGTAGAATTCAAGCTATTTTCTAATCATGATAAGATCAAATGTGAAGAAGCTAGATCTCGCACCTAGAGGGAGATGAATATGTGTTTAAAAGAAATCTTGACAAATAACTCAAACTAAAATAAGTTGCAAGTAAAGTCTGGATAAAGAACAAAATCGGTTTCGAGGAGTACTGGACTTAGGGCGCGTTTGTACCATTTCTTTCCCGGAAACAATTTCTAATCGAAATTATTATTTTTTATTCTTTTTAACAATTTTTGAGCAAAAGAACATGTTTGGTAACTAAATTTTTTTTTTTGATTTTGAAATAGAAAAAGAACGTAAATGCGTTTCGTAACTATATAAAATTTATATTTCAATTCTTTTTCAATTACATTTTTAAATTTGATATTGAATTCTCATGGACCACTCACCAATATAATTGTCTTCTTATGAGTGAAGAAATCATATTATATTTTATTATATTTTCAATTTCAAAAGAATTCGAATTTAGAATTCTATTTCATTCTAAAATTCTATCAAATTATAGAAATTATATTGATTAATTATATTTATACTAAGTAATAAAAATATTAACTAATAATATTTTTATTAAATAATAAATAATAAACTATAGTATAAAATATAAATATAAATACTAAATAATAAATTAAAATACAAAATTAAATAGGTATTCTATATATAGCAAAATTTCAATTCCTACTTCAAATCATTTTTTTCCTTTTTTTTCTTCTTTTCTTTTTTTCCTTTCTTTCTCCCTTTCTTCTTCTTCTTCTTCTTCAAGGTGGCTGAGTCGCTAGCCTTGGGATGACCGCGACCTCACCGGAATGTCGCCGCCCTTGGCGAGGTCGTGCCCCTTGGCCGAGCCTTGGTTGGGTGAGGCCGAGTTCGCCCAGCCACTGGTGAGGCTTGACCTCGCCTTGTCTAGGTAAGGCCGACCTCGCGGTGGCTCGGCGAGGTTGAACCTCACCGATGGCTGGTCGAGCTCGGCCTCACCTAGCCATGGGGGCCGAGCCTCGCCCGGTCGGGCGAGGCTCATCGGTGGGCGGGGGAAGGCCTGGCGAGGCTTGCCTCGCCCGTGGCTGGCGAGTCTCCGGCAAGCTCATCGAGCCTCGCCAAACCTCGCCCTGGCTTGGCGAGCCTCTGGTGAGCTCGCCGACGATTGGTGGCGACGGACGGGGGCGGCGACGGGGGGCAGCGGCGATAGACGGCAATGGTGACGGCAATAGCACTTGAAGAACAAGGGAAAGGGAAGAAGAATGAGAAGAAAGAAGATGAAAAAGAAAGAAATAGGTTGACTTAATTCTAGAATTGTTCCTAGGAACAAAGAATCAACTTTTTTTATTCTCGATTCTATTCCAAATCTACTTTCGGGAACAAAAATAGAAATTTGTTCTCGGGAACAAAATTTTACCAAACACATTTCTGTTCCAAATATACTTCCGGGAACAAAAGAACATAAATAAGCACTGTATATGCCCTTATTAACCAAAGAGTATGTAACGGACTTAAAATAAATGGAGTTGAGAGAAGAGAAAATTGCATACGAATTTTATAGTGGTTGGGTTTAGATTAAGTCTACGTCTACTCTCACATCGACACCTACTAGCTGAATATCACTATATGATCAATTGAAGATCATAATTTATGAGTGCAAACACTCAATGGTAGATTTCTCTAGCTCACAAAGACACTCTTTTTGTGTATTTTTCTCTTGATCGCAATTTATAATGCTCACAAACGAAGATAGGTGATTGAGAGAAGTTTTAGACTTTGGAATTCTAATTTCACTTTTCTTCAAAAATTCCTCAGAAGTAAAGACGATACAAGTGTGATAGTAGTGGTTGTGTCTTGATATTATGATCTATATGTTGAAAGAAACAACACTTGCTATTATAACTCATCTTGAAAATTACTAGTGAAGTTTAGCTCGTATTGAGGCCATTACCTAGATAGTGGAGGTAGCATTGGGAGTAAAATCAAACCACTATAAATTGTTGTGTATTTTACATGTTTAGTCATTATGATCAGCATATGCTTATTAGTATCACCTATACATAACATTTGCTCATTAGCATTCTACATATAATTGTCATAACCTATTTATGGTGTTGTTGAATTATATCTTGCAAAAGTTTTTTGTAATTCATATATAACCTATTCACCCCCTCTAAGTTGTCTTTATCAGCCCCAACAATATCCATGTGTATTAAAAGATCGAACATCCGTTTTGTCAAACTCAATAGCTACAACCATTGGCTCTACAATGTCCACACCATTAGATGCACCATTTGTGTCGATTATAGCACTAGCACCCACTACCTTAGAAGTTTCTAATTGCAACTCTACCTTGAGTTGGACATTGTTCAAATTCGTATAAACGTTGCCATAATAACTTCTCAAATGTAATTTATTTGTTGACAATAGGTAAATTTAATTTCGGACACTACAACCAAAAAGCTTCATTCATCTTGTGTATAGATTAGGAATATGCATTTTCTTGTCCTCCCATTAAGGTTACCATTATTCACTTAAACATAAAAACTAGCAACCAAATGTTGTAAGAGTAGAATAATCAACAATCTTACATCACCACATTTTCTCAAGAGTTCTCTATCCAATTTAATCAATGGAAATCTATTAACCAGATAGCTCTTCTTGTTAAGCGTATCAGTTACAAACTGCTAAACTATACTAGCACAGAGAGCATTTTATGAGCTATCTTTAATAATATTATACTTATCAATCCTCAACTTGTTGCGGTTCACTGGTATTAGTGTGGTGTTTCACTATGCCCTCCTTAAAGTAGAATTTATTTAATAGTTTCGAGCAACACTAATTTCAGTGTGCACATACCTAATTATCTTACCCATTTTCTTTTAGATCAAAGCGCTCAACCAGTTGATCTCAATAGTAGTATCAAATTTGTGCATAAGCAATGTCCTCATTGAGTAGTTGTCATAATTGTTAGCATAAATCTAACATTCTTTCTTAAAGGAATTGCAGCAGCCTACAAAATCCTAATGAAATAGCTTTGTGGTCTTTGTGATTCCTCTAATAGTCATACTGAATTGCACTATCCAACATTTGTCTAAGTCACATCACTAGCATAAATTCAGTTACTTAACCGCATAACCACATAGTAGATTCTTTTTCGTTCAAAACCTTTGGGCTTTTCTCGCCATGTGCCCTAAACGCATAGGCGACAATTATAGCTCTCGAACAAATGCATCCAATGTTTCCACTACAAAATTTGTCATCGTCTTCTCTTGAAGCTCATACATGCCAATATAATTGATTTCTCTCATTATCACAAGGGCATTTCGAATGATCTTCAAAATTCGACCTTTTGAAGCATTGACATCCAATTGAATTGAAAGCACTCAAAGAAATCACATTCTTCTTCAACTCAGGAATTTACCTCAAACCAGTCAATGTCCTCATAACACCATCATGCAATCTAACTTTTGACATCCCCAATACCCACAACATGGCACTTAAAGTTGGTCCCCAACTACATTTCACCATCATCCGTGTATTGATGAGTAGTTAACTAGTTCTTGTTGAGTGCAATGTGAAATGAAAAACCAAAATCCATAACCCAACTATTAAACGACGAATCTTTAGTGAAAATCAAGACATAATCATCACCATCCATGTTACCATAATTTATTGTGACAATATCATTAGTATACTTAACTCTAGCTCTATTGCCTTCTTGTTCTTCTTTAAATAGGAGAGTTTCTTAAGCAAAACTAGGGCTTAATACCCTAAAAAAATCCCAACTTTCGCCCTAATCCCAATTCTATCATAATTTTCTCTTTCGTTTAATAAAAGCCCTCAACTTTTGGTCTAGTTTCAATTCTACTGTAAACTTTTTTGTCTCATAAAAACCATCAAATTTAGTTGTAGTCCTAATTCTACTATAAACTTTTTTTTTTTTAATCTTATAACAAGTTACCAAATTTTACTTGAGTCTCTTATCTACCTCCGTTAACCCTCTGTCTAAAATTACCCTTGGTGATGTGGCATTTCCACATCCTTGTTCTAGTTTTTCCCATTTCATATCTAAGAAGACACCTTTTGAAGGTGAATTTTCATGTCGGCCCAAATTATGTCTTATTGAATATAAAATTTTGGTAAAAACTAGAGCAATAGGGTTGACTTTTTCTAATTGTTCTTACTCTTAAGAGAGTCTTACTTCCATCTCGCTTATAGATCTTCAATTTTGCATATAGTCTTCAATTTCTCATGCTCTTGAGTCTTCCATTTCTCACAATCGGAGAGCTCGCGTTTGAGACGCTCGGCTTTGGGCGCTTGCATAGCTCATGCTTGAGAGTTTTCCATCTCTCTATTGTCAAGAGAAATTTTGAATGAACAGTTAACGAGCACAGATTTGAGACTTAAGTAAAAATTTGTAATAGTTTATCACACAAAAAAAGTTTAGGGTAGAATTGTAACTAGACCTAAAGTTGAGGCTTTTTTATAGAAAAAATTATGATAAAATTGGGACGGAACCTAAAATTAAGTATTTTTTTTAAGGATATTAGACTGTAAAACTAGTGCACACCACATTCTTCTCGAGAGATTTATGTGTCCTTCAATAAAATCACATTAGCCATGATTCGACCAGTAAATGAGCAAAAAGGATCTAAAAGATTTTCCTTCCTCTCAAATGTGATGTTGACCGCACTCATGATATAAGTACCCGGTTTATGTAAAAGCCCCTTCAGGAAAGAACTCAAGGCCACATGAAAATTTATAGCAAATCGATGTTAGTTTTCATTATGTTCTTTTAGCATAAAAGTAGAGATTAAATTTTGAATTTCAATTTTTTTCTTTGCGATTTAGAGTTTACAATTCTAAGTTTGTAGTCTCAAAATTTAGTGGGGCCAAAAGTCCACAAAAATGATAGGGTAAAATAGACACTGTGCATCAGAATTTGTTGGTAAATAGCAATATAAGTAAAATAAATAAATAAATAAAAAAATTGTGGGGTCGACTTACCCCAGCACATGGAATGGCGCTCCGTTCCGTGCTGGTAATTTTGTTGGTCGGGGTTGTCCTTTGAGGTTGTCTCCAGGTGACCACAAATTACGGTACGGTGTAAAAAATTCTAATCTTTTTCAGTATACTACGCAATTAATGTTGCCTAACTGAGAGAATATTGGAAATTCTTATGAAGGGGGGCTAACATTAACTTTATAATAGTTTAGTTTTTGATAATATGTTATTATTAATTAAATAAAATATATGAGAAGATGCTTGATAGCCCGAACTCGATAATGTGATACAAATTATATTGGGCTTAGCACACTGTTCGGTAACAAAAAAGTTGGGTGGTTAGTATAAGGTAGTATTTTAATAGTTACTTGTGGAGCACTCTTCACTTCATATTCTTAACACTTGTCGTTATCCATAAAGACTGTCCGGGGGAGGAGAAGCAGACGATTACCTAATCCCAAATGCTCGTGTGGTATCATCCTTACTGGTCGATTCAAAGATGTTAATTAGCAAATCAAGGGTGTGATTTTGATGCTTCACCAAAACGGATGACGATATACCTTTCAGGACGTGGATAGGTCAATGTAAATCAACAAAGGTTGCAAGGGTGTTTTGTTAAATTTAGACAAAAAATAACAAGGAATTTAAAGTGCACCGAAACAATTGCTACCAACGATGGGAATAGCAGAAAAGTACAAACAAAAATCGGTTACTAGTGGTTACTAAGAAATTTTACATGATCTACATGGCTCCCACTGATTAGCAACGACCACCCACAAATGATTATATCCAAGATTGTCAACTTCACTACTCGACAGTTATGTCGACTCTAATATTCAACGGTTACATTGACTTCACTAAACTCTATTGCTCAATGGTTTCTATCGACCAAACCGTCAACTACAACACTTGGACATTTTTTTTCGGGTGTCAACTATGTGTAGATATTTTAAATTCTATATACGAAACTAGATTGTTGAATTTTTTACACCAATTTCTTGTTCCATTTCAATACTTACGTATTGTACTACGTTTAAGAGAGAAAAAAAATGTCCTCTTTAATATGTATGAAATAGAACCGAAACAAGCACAATTTACAAAATGGCCAAGAAAGAAAGTTGACGCGAAGGTGATCAGTGAAGAGGTTTCCATCGTGCTAGTATGGAGCTAGCCGGGGACTTATCTTTCTTACATGCCCTTTCTTCTTTTCTTTTTTCTTGCTAGAACTTCTTAAGGGGTGTACGACAAACCAGAATTTCTGTTCTAGAAACAATTTTTCTATTCCAGCACTGTTTGGAATGAAATCCGTTTGATAAACTTATTACGTCTTTCTATTTTCGGAATAGATTTCTTTCCGAAATGGGTTTGGAATAAAATCGAAGTAGAAATTTTCTACTTTTCTATTTCTGAACAAATGAGAAATAAAAATTTTTCTCATCGTTTGTCAACCGGTCCTTTATCTATTGCCACCGACCATCGTCCGTTGCCGCCCGCCGCCGCCGATCGCCGGCTGCCACCGTCTGAAATAAAGAAATTTTATGTCGTTATCAAACGGTTATTTTTGCTTAGAAACTCTTTTAGAAATAGAAATAAAAAAATCTATTTCCGTTCTAGAAATTGTTTCGGAATAAAAATGGTTGTCATGCGTACTCTTATATGTCATCTTTAGTTTTCTCGTGGGCCACTAAACATGGTAGCTCAGCGAAACACGTGGAATCTTATTTGAAAAAAAAATAAAAAATCATGCACTCAGATAAATGAAGAAGCCATGAATGTTCATGTCAAGAAACTCACCAACTCTGATGAATGATAAACTCAACCGAGGACCGGGGGACCATCTCTGCTTGTTTCAAATCTCGAAGCCCCCCAGTTCCCAACCTGCACAATTAAAAATTACACCGTCTAAAGCTTTCCTGGTCTTACGTTCCTGATTGGAATATTCTAAACATGAAATTTTAAAAAAGAGAACTTCACATCTTCCGACCATCTGCCTTCATTTTTCTCTTGCTCTTTCCTTTGTATAATTTGTCTCGTCTCCGACTTGTTTTAGCTTCTCGAGAAGTGATAGGTTCCAAGAGAGTGCTGCCATCTGTCGTGTAAGAAAAAAATTAGGAGAAACTAGGGAGAAGAGAGGAACGACAAGAAAGTTGAGCTCTTTTTGTACTGTCAGAAGATCTCGGGGAGCTCCTTTCATTGGGTCGAAACCCACAAAAAGACCCATTAAAGTCGCTCATTGAGTGTGAAGTTCCCAGAAGGAGAAACAAAAGGAAGGAAGAACAGTCGTGTCTGGTTGCTCTTCTTCCATGGAAGTGGAACTGGTTCTTTTCTTGTTCTTTCTTCTTGCTCTGGTTGTTAGAGGCTCTGATGACAGTGTTCTCTCTCCAAACGGTGTCAACTATGAAGGTCGTCTTCTCAATAAAAAAATGTTTCCTTAGCGTTGTCTTGTGTTTTCAGGGATTGGATGAGCTTGGATTTGCATTTTTCTTTTTCCTTTAACTCAAAGATGTTTGTGAATGTGCTTTTGTGCAATTTTTACATGTTTTAGTGGCTGCGTTGATGTCGGTGAAGAGCAAAATGACGGACGAGCTTCACGTTTTGCAAGGTTGGGACATTAATTCTGTGGATCCATGCACCTGGAGCAAGGTTGCTTGCTCTGCTGATGGCTTTGTCATTTATCTGTAAGTAATGCCCCTCATATAATCTTCCTAGACTTTCCTTTTTGTTTTCTTTTTTAGATCTCTTTAACATCGTTTGAATTCATAGTTTTGCTGATTTTGTCTGCTATTTTCAGCGATATGGTCAGCGCTGGACTATCAGGAATGCTTTCACCGAGCATTGGAAACTTGAGTCACTTGAGGACATTGTAAGCTTTTCAGCATCCTCCGCCTTTTTGTTTCACTTGTTTTAGATTATCTGCTTTTTCTGCAAAGAGAAATGCTGTTTTTAAAAAAGTTAACTTTATTTTATTGTTAGGTGATGGCTTGATCGTTTAAAACTGAGCATTTTATCTGTGATTCAGGTAGCGTGTGTCTTTAGTGTTTGTGCAAGTCATTGACTAGTTGGAGGGTGTCAAGCAGGACATCAATTATATCAATCTAAGTGTCATATCTTCTGTACATTGCTAGTGGATAAGTTGATCTCCATGCCATCATAGTACAATGCAATAAGTCTACTAGCATTTTTGCAATTAACTCTAGTGTTGCCTGTATGTATAGAAGATTGACACTTGATGATGTGTTGATGTCACTTGCCAAATTCAATCTTTTTTTGCTAGATGTGGACGGAAGATATTACCATTTGATTCTGTAGTGACTCACTAATCTTGGGTGTTAATTGACATGATCCGGAATAGGTTTTAGAAAGAGCCATTTCATTATCACAAGTGTTTTTACGGAATTCAGGCATCAAGTTTCAATTGTAGATTCTAAGTTTTTGTCTTTATTGAAGATTATTGCAGAACAATCAACTATCTGGTCCAATCCCAGCTGAGATAGGAAAGCTTTCGGAACTTCAGACTCTTGATCTTTCAGGAAACCAATTTTCTGGGGACATCCCAAGTTCACTAGGATTCCTATTTCATCTGACTTATTTGTGAGTATTGCTTTGCTGATACCGTTTTTTCCTTCTCCTCTATTATTTGCATTGTATGTATCAATGTTGGGCCCTCTAAACCTTCTCCATATTAAGTTGTTTAGGCGGCTGAGTAGAAACAAGTTATCAGGGAAGATACCTAGCGCGGTGGCAAATCTCTCAGATCTTTCATTCTTGTATGTGTTCCATTCCACTCTATTGGTTTCTCATCAAGTTAAGTCTTTTATATCTGTGATTACACTGATAAATCGAATTAAGCAGGGATTTATCTTTCAATAATCTCAGTGGTCCAACTCCAAAAATACGTGCAAAGGGCTACAGGTGAGCACCATCGAATAACATATCTTATTATGAAGCGGCATGCTTCTTTTCCTGTCAGTGCATGATATATTTATGGAGCTGTGATTTTCTCTATCTGACAGAGTTAAGATGTATCAACTAAATTTGACAGAAAACAAAAGAAAATGTCGGTTATCCATGGACACTTCTTTTCTCGGGGTCAAGTGTAGTGAAGTAAGAGCAAATCATAGGATGTACATATTAATCATATGGAAATTGTATGATGCATCTGTCTATTCGAGTGCTACAAGAATTTTTGCAATGTTCATTTAACTACATCTTGATGTCCCAACTTTTGTTTTTGTTTGTCAAATAAGGTGTTGACTGGCCTTAGACTTCAAACTCTTGCTATGCTTTATTATCATATGATCAAATAAATTTCAAGATACATGTGCTGGTCTGTACATTTAACACTTCATGGTATTTCTCGTAGTGTTTTAGGAAACAGCTTCCTCTGCACTTCACAAGCTTGCGTAGGCCTCTGGAAACCAATGAACGGTAATGCCGTCAGTCAACTTCTTTTGTATAATAAATATTCACAAGAATGCAAACAGAGTTTATATACTATTTTGGAGCAGGAACAGGTGCAGCATCTTCACCTCAGAGGGCAGATGGTCATAACAGATGGGTCCTTTCTGTAGCCACCGGTATCAGTTGTACATTCGTGGTTTCAGTTATGTTGCTCATTTGCTGGGTACACTGGTACAGATCACGTTTTCTCTTCGGCTCATACGGTACTTCCTAGACACAGTTCTGGGTTTTGCTTTCATCTTACATAATCCTTCTTTCTAATGACTTGGGAGCCTTTTCCATCATGTGAATTCGCAGTACAGCAGGATTATGAATTTGAGATAGGCCAATTGAAGAGGTTCACTTTCCGTGAGTTGCAAACAGCAACTGGAAACTTTAGCCCCAAAAACATCCTCGGTCAAGGTGGATATGGAGTAGTCTATAAAGGATGTCTTCCCAATGGTACATTGGTGGCAGTCAAACGACTGAAGGACCCAAACTATACTGGTGAAGTGCAGTTCCAAACTGAAGTCGAGATGATTGGCCTAGCTCTGCACCGAAACCTCTTAAGACTCTATGGCTTTTGTTTGACGCCAGAAGAGAGAATGCTTGTCTATCCTTACATGCCAAATGGAAGTGTGGCTGATCGATTGAGAGGTTTGATTCCCCTTTTTTGTAAGCTTGCCTCTCTGCTTGCCAATTGTCGCGTTCTTGATCCTTTCTTTGTCTTCATTTGTTCTTTTGAAATCAGGAGATTAGACGCTGGACAGTTGCACATGGCAATTGATTGTGCTTGCATATTTTATCTTTGCGAAAAATTGGTAATCAATGTTAATGTCTCACCTTCAGAATTATGTAGACTCAATCACAGGGAAACTTGCTTATCACAAGCTTTTACTGTTGAATTGTTACACGGAAATTTACTTACCTTTTAATCATCTGTGCTTAGACTCCCCTAAGCATTACGACTATGTGATGGGATTTTCCTCTTCTCATGAGATATCAGTTTCATCACTTGTGGCATTAACCCTGAATAATTTATCTGGAAGAAACTCATTTTGATATTTTGAGACGTGAAGGTGTATAGATATGACGCTACAGTAATTGAAGCAAATGTGCATCTTTATCGATAGATTGAGGACTTCAGAGTCACTTAACAAATTTAAGTATGCAGAACATTATACGGAGCAGACTTCTTGTGTGTCGAATAAATGATTCTTTTATCTTTGAAAAGTGGTTTACTCTGCCGTCTCTTATCATGACCCGTGAGCTTGTGGATTCATCTTATATTTTGCCCTTCCCAGTCTCATTTGTAAAACAGAACATGATAGTCTTATTATCTTACTCTGACATTCTTGAGTGCCTTAAATCTCTCCTACAGAGACTTCTCGTGAAAGGCCATCTTTGGACTGGAAGAGAAGAATGTGTATCGCCCTCGGCACTGCCCGTGGACTTCTGTATTTGCATGAACAATGCAATCCTAGAATAATTCACCGGGATGTGAAGGCAGCGAACATCCTTCTTGATGAAAGTTTTGAAGCCATAGTTGGTGATTTTGGTCTAGCTAAATTGCTAGATAGGAGGGAGTCTCATGTGACTACTGCAGTACGTGGTACCGTGGGACACATCGCCCCAGAGTATCTGTCAACCGGACAGTCCTCGGAGAAAACCGATGTCTTTGGATTCGGGATACTGCTTTGGAACTTATAACTGGGCAAAAGGCACTGATGCTGGAAATGGTCAGGTTCAGAAAGGAATGATTCTTGACTGGGTTAGTACTTACTAATACTGAGCTAAGGAATGTCAAGTTATGGTCTATTTCTATAGTTAGTGAATGATACGAACAATTTTCTCTCATGCATCATTCGTTTATCATTTTCTGTTTAGGGCATAAATTTGTTGGACCATATATGCTTAATGCATCTTCGTTTGAGCCTGATTATTGTGGTTAAATATTCGAACTCAGTACATTAAGTTGATTGAATGAACCAACGGACCTCTTCCCTTAATCCATATATGAGGCTTACTTTTTTCTTTAATGAATGAAGAACATTTTCAAATCTTTTCTTTTTTTATATGAGCGCACATTGCTGATTATTTCCCATTTTCTCTTATAATTTGTTGTCTGGCTTTAACATCATCATCAGAACTTGGAGCAGTGATGTATTATGATCAATGAACGTAATATATCATTTTCTCTATGCATTAGAGAAGGTTTTCTGTGGCATATACTGTTTGGACTGATTATGATTGTTCCGATTACAGTCTGCTTTAGGAATACGGAGTTTGATCAATTTTGCTTGTACCCTAAGTAACATGTTGAATATCATATCCAATCTGCCAGGTGCGAACCTTGCATGAAGAAAAGAGGCTTGAAGTCCTGGTAGATAGGGATTTGAGAGGATGTTTCGACGCGCTGGAGCTAGAGAAGGCAGCAGAACTAGCCTTGCAGTGTACTCAGTCGAACCCAAACCTCCGGCCAAAGATGTCTGCTGCTTTGAATATCCTAGATGGTCTCGGACAAGTGGAAAACATGGAGGATTCACATGGTGGGAACAACAACCTGGGAGAAAACAGAGAATGTAGTTTCTCTAGGAACTACAGCGACGTCCACGACGAGTCATCTTTCATAATTGAAGCCATGGAGCTCTCCGGACCCAGATGATGAGGTTTTTTTGCTCAACGCCTGCACCAGATGCTACTGTATATAATATGAGCATCCGATATCTGAACTTACAGCATATCAGAAAGGATTTTCGGAAGCAAGTCTTCGAGAGGTTCAGAACGCAGCTTGCCAAAGGATTTTGTCCTATGGACTTACCCTGATATTCCGAATAGATGATGGTCATATCAGATCTAATACACAGAAGAACATATGTCTGTTTTTCTTTTCCCGACTAATCCACTGTTTTTTATTGACAGGAATCAGGATATTTTAGCCCTCAATTGCATCCGAACGTGGTCATTATCCGTAGTTTAGGCGCTGATTCGATACTAGATAACTTTCCCATTCAAATGTTTAGTACAGGATAGCTTGTGCTAATCTCATGGATCATGTTGAACAAATTAAAAATTTATGAACGACATCGTATATTTGACCAAAATTCAGGGATCAAATGGCACAAATTAAATGGTCAGGAGCAACATACAAATTATTTGTGCTATTGTCCCCATAGGAGTGTGATATCAATATTATTTGGGGATAGAATCTGATTTAGGCCCTCTAATTATACTACTCTTTCAATTCGACCCTTCAGCTTCTTTTCGTCCAATTTCGAAACCTCTAATTGGCTTGATATTCGCAATCGAAACAGTGCCACCCGTTTTGTCGCCTTCGTTTTATTCCCATTTTTGGCTCCTTCTCAGGCACCTATTTTTCTTTTTCTTTTCAATTTGGTCCAAGTTTTGGCTTGGCTCAGTGCGTTGGGCCCTTCATTATCTCATAAACATTCTTGTGGTACAAAAGGAAAAGCATAATCATTTACCGACTTTCTCCAATTTTTGCACTTTTCATGCTCCATTTTCAGAATCTAAATTTCATATCCAAAGGTTAGGGATAAAAATAGTAATAGCACCATAACTTTTGCGAGACACTCACAAGAATATTGTAGAATATTGTAGTTGTTCTTTTTTTTTTTTTTAATCATTTGGTTGCCATTGCCGATTTGTGTGGTTGGGAAATCCGACATGGCATTAATTTAGTATAATCCGTCAAATATGGCTTGCTAGCAAAATCAAGGCAGCGAAACAGCATAAAATTCGACTCATTAATCTATCCCAAATTTACAAATCGGAGCTAAATTAGAAGTGTTTTAAAACCCTGACCCTAATTTCTCAATTTGGGGAAAAGCAGGAGCTGACATAGTGTAGATTGCGAATAGGATACAATGAGCCAAGCAACGTTTCGCACCATTTGTCCGTCTTCTTCTCCGGCTGAGCTCGGAGGAGAAAACGCTCAGAGGACTAGGGTTTCTTTTTTAACATCAATTTGGTGAATTTTTTTCTAAAAATCTATGTCATGATATAATTCAATTTAAAAAGCTACATAGGATGAATTGTCAGGATTAGCACTTACTAGAACCATTTTTCGGCAATATGGCACTTAAATCATAAAAAAGAAAAGTTGCAACACTTGGGCGAGTAATATACGAAAATTACAACACTTACGATGTCTTTATCCTGAAAAGTTGAAAAATAAAATAAAATTGGATCTCATGTCTTTAGACTTAGGAGTGAGCAAAGGGAATTGATCAAATTAGGCCATTTCTGGGGTGTTGGTTTGGTTTCCGGTTCCATAAAATTGAAACCGATGATTTTCGGTCTGGTTTTGATTCTAGGCGTGGAATTGCCCACTCGAATCGTCCAAACACAACCGATTATTTTATTTTATTTTTTTATTTCTTAAAAATCTTTAAAGAAACTCTAATCCTAATTCACAATTACACTTGCTCTTTTCCTGTTCTCTCTTGGCTCTCACGCCTCTTTCGTAGTCACAAACCCTAATCGCTCTTTGCCTCTCGTGGTCTCATCTCGACTCTCGACTCTCGCCTCCCTCTCTGGCTCTATTTTTTGCATCTCATCACGGTAATATCCGATGCTCTGTTTTTTTTTTCCTTTTTCCAATACAAAATACAAATTATAAGCTAATAGGAATGTGAAGTTGGGTGATTTGTAGTTTGGGATTTTGCTTACAATGGTGGAAGTGTTTATGCTTTTCAAAACTCCTGAAAAAAGAAGATGCTATCGATTCCATTAGACCACCCGGAAATCGAATCGATTGATCTAGTCTCAGGACCAAGTGGTCTGGTTCCCGATTCCAAAATATAAGAAACCACTTCCTCTAGTCCGGTTCTTGATTCTTGAGTAGGAATTGGACTACTCGGGAATCGATCATCTCAATTGGGACTCGATATCTTGAAATGGTAAACTACCAAATATGGTTCGGTGTGGCTTGTCACGATAAACTTATAGACTTTTATGGAAAAATTAGTTTTCCCGCTTCACATCAAATCACTAGACACGTTCTGAGCATGTCGTTAGGGCACATTTGACCGTGGTCCCCTAAATTTGACCAATTCTAATAAGTTACGCAATTTTTCTCCGACAAAGAGGAGCGGCGCCAACTAGGCACGCAATTAAAAATATAATTAGGTGGTCTTGGAGATTTCTTTAAAATACGTGAGCTTGTAGTCACCGCCATATCTCTCCGGTGGCTAACAAAATAATCACTTTCAATGCTCTAAATTTAGCAAATATTTACCCATCATCACCGTAAGGAGGAAGGCAAGAAAATAATATTGAAAATCAACATTTCACGATTCATTCAATGACCACTTTCCGTACTTTTACTTTGCAAAACATTTTGTACCCGCGACCATAGACGCCCTCGAGCCCCCACCCCTACCACAGTCATAGTCACCAGACGCCGCGATGGCTCGTGACCTTGGCCGGAGGTCGTGAGCCGACATGGTCGACATCGATTGAGGTGGTCCATGGCTTGAGGGGAGGTCGGCTGATCAAGAGAGATCTCCGAGCAATTTTTTTTATAGAGGTCAGAAGGCAAGGGCCTCGAGGTTGGCATCGGCCCATGGCCGGCCAGGTAGCGTCGGACATGGCGGCCAGCGGGAGACGCCGGCGTCATCTGAGGGGGGACGGCAGTAGCGACTTTGTAAATGCCGATTTCAAAAATAAAGACAACAAGAACTGGTCTGTAGGTGCAAAGTGGTACTTGGAATCGAAGCTCCAGGTGCAAAGCTGCATTGTCAAAACTCAAAAGTAGAGCCGAAAAGATTTCCGACCCGTTAGCAGAATGTACGATCAAGTCCTCGCCTGGACTCCTGTACAGATCTATGCACATCTTGGTGCAACATTTGCAAGGGAAATGGCCGCAACGATGGATCGAAACGAAGTGTCGTCATTCGACACCGCAGGATCGAGATCAAACAGCGAGGCGATCGGCATTGCTATCAGCTACGGCTACCGCTCTTCCTCGAGCCGATTGCAAATTCTCAACCTCGTACGAACGCCCTTTTAAACTCTTTGCCAAGGCTAGTCAGATCGATGAACCAGTGCTACTCACCAACTTCCATCGCGCGAGAACTCGCACATACAGTACACACGCACGTTGAAATACAGTAAGAGGCAGAGAGCAACGAGTAAAAAGCAAGCTACCGAAGCGATCTTTCTCAACCCGAATCAGCTCCAGATCAATCACATTGCGCAAGAAGACATCGAGAGCTTGTTAGATACGAAATCGATTGCTTCTTGCTCAGCAAATAAGGAAACTATGTAGTCAAGAAGGTAGATACATTGGTGTCATACAAGCCTGTAAATTCTACTAATCACAGCAATGCTTACAACAAATGAAAGTAGCTACTTTTTCCTACATCTTGAATAGGATGTTTTGTCACTGTGTCAATGAAATGCTAATTAGGGAACATAAGAAGGTACATTGGTGTCATAGATGCCTCTGATCCTACTAATTCAAGCAATGTTTTCAAATGCAACAAGCTACTTTTAACTCCATCTTGAATACTTGTCACTGTCTCAAAGACAAAACTTATTTTTGGATCTCTTGCATCATCTTTTTTTTTCTGAGAAAGACTAGAAGCCCAGCTATCGAAATTTCCAGGGGGGAAAAGCTCGAAAGCTATGGCGCTCTCCTCATGCATGCATCGACACTTAATCGAGCTTCCAATTCTCGCGATGTAGATGGAAATAGATCATATCTAATCTTGTTTACCCAAATGAACAGAGGACTAACAACTGAATCTTGCAACTTTCAAGCTCAAACGGTGATAGCATTTTCGACATTGCATATACATGCAAAACAACCACCTTTATGAGTTATATAACACACAATAACCCAAAGCAACATGGGAAATGATTAATGAAAAAATTTCACCCTCTGCAATTGAATTCTCTCTCGCCAATCTTGTGTTATCCCCCCTCTCTGCCATTGAACCCTCTTCTTCATGAACACCCTTTTGTATATGACGAATCAAACAATTAAAATCAACACTAACTTGCCAAATTTCTCCCCCATCTACTTCTATAATTTCCTAATTTAGCAGCAATGAGTTCTGATATATGCATCATTTACAGCATCTAGATAGGAGAACCAGGAACACGATAAGGAACACGATGGAGGAAAGTGCGATTGCGAAACCGAGAACGACCTTGTTCGGCCCGTGGTGGTGGCCGCTCTTGCCGGAAGAATCGTTGCCGTCGCTGTCGCTGTAGTCCGACGAGCTGCTGTCGTCCGCAGACGAATCCCCCTTTGCCGGCGGAGGCGACAGTGGGAGCCCGTGCTTGTCGCAAGGCGCGATCCCGAGCTTCACTTTCGACGACATGACGGTGTGGTTGTAGCACAGGTTGCTGTTCTGCCCAATCTTGAAGACCACTAGTTTCTTGATAAAGGACTCATTGAAAGGCATGATCCCATGGAAGTTGTTCCTCTCAAGATTCAAGTACTTGAGGTTTTTCATCTCGGTGAAAACTTGGGGATGGTCCCGTTGAGCTGGTTCGAGCTCAGATCGACCTGGACGAGACCTGGGATTGCCGACATCGACTCCGGGACGCTGCCGGAGATCGAATTGGACCCCAAAGACAGGTTCTTGAGCGAGATCAAGTTGCCGATCTCGGCGGGCATCTCTCCGGTGAGCGCATTGGAGGAAAGATTCAGCAATTGCAGGTTTTCCAGGAAGGTAAGGGAGGAGGGTATGGGCCCCTTGAGCTGATTACCGGACAGATCGATGTGGGTGATGTTGAGGTCCCAGCGGCGGGGCAGATAGCCGGTGAAGTTGGCGCGGGAGATGGTGAGGGACCGGAGGTTCTTGATGTTGCCGAGGATGACGTAGAGGCCGGAGGCGTTGATGGGGACGTCGGAGACGGCGAGGTCGGTGAGGTTCCTGAGGCGGGAGAGCCAGACGCCGGTGAGGTGGCGGAGGCTGTGGACGCAGGAGAAGGAGCGGAGGGAGGCGGCGAGCTCGGCGGGGAGGCGGACGGGGGCGACGGGGCAGTTGAGGAAGGCGAGCGACTGGAGGGTGGAGAGGGACTTGAGGGCGGTGAAGGAGAGGGCGACGTCGTCCGGGGAGCAGTTGGCGAGGCGGAGGGAGGTCAGGTGACGGAAGGGCTTGCCGGCGTCGCAGGCCGTGGCGGCGGCGGCGGCGGCCGACAGCGGGGAGCAGGGGTCCTTGGGGATGGGGATGTTGAGGGACTGGAGGGCTTGGAGCTGCTTCGGGTCGAGGCCGGAGGAGGAGGAGGAAGGGGTTGATGGGGCGGCCGGGGAGGCGGTGGGGGAGGTGGCGGCGGGGGCGGCGGGGGCGGCGGCGGTGGTCGGAGAGGTGGTGGGGGAGAGGCTGTGGTTGCGGGTGGGGGAAGGGGCGGCGGTGGGGGAAATGGCGTGTGGTGGAGAGACGGAGGAGTTGGCGGCGGCGGCGGCGGCGGCGAGAGCGGCGGTGGCGGTGGCGGAGAGGAGGAGGAGGAGGAGGAATGTGGCCGGAGGTGACGGTGGTTCCATGGTGAGCTAGAGAGAGAGAGAGAGCTTGGTTTAGTGAGAGAGTGAGGAGTGAAGTGAGGAGTGAGGACTTGAAGAGAGAGAGAGAGAAGGGGGCAAAATGACAGTTGGGACTTTGCAGGACAGATATGTCCCTAGTTGTTGGGCTCTAAATGACTAAAGTGCCCCTGGGCATGATTACCCATCCACTGCCACGGTAACTGTAAGATGGGAGGATCTAAGGGTCATTATTGAGAAGTGCTGACCAAACAAGTCAAACTAATAAGGACCAGTTAAAATTCTAGCTGTAATTGCTTCTCAAAAGTTTGATGATAAAAGAAAAAAAAAACTTTTCAAGAAATTATTCACTTTTCATGATGAAGAATTCATTTTTCTAAATCTAAACATGCATATATTTTTAAGATCATTTTCAATCAACCGTGTGAAATGTCCGAATCATTAATTTGTGGATAATGTGTTCACTCAAACGAATACATTCTTAATAAACAATCATTTGAAAAAAAAAAAAAGCATATAAAGATTTTTACAATGTGAAATCAATGCTTATATTGTTTTTTTCTCAACATAATGTTAGCTTATATCGAAAAGGAGAAGAGATTATTCGGTATGAAAGCTACCTCAAGATTAAAAATTTCATTTATTATGCGGATGGATACTTATAATATGACCAATCAATACATTGTTACAAATATCACAGCAATTGAATGAATTGATTTTTAAATTTACCATCAAGAACTAGTATTGATCAATTTTAGTTTCGGTTCAATTGTAATGTTGAATTAGAAATTAGAAATTTGATATAAGAGTGTGTTTGTTTCGTTGAAAACTTCATATTAAAAGAAAAAAAAATTCCATGAAAATTATTTTCAAAGAAAATGGTTAGTTTTAATTTGTTTGGTGGTTTAAAAAAAGAAAAATGATTCTCCTTCAATCTACACTTGTCACTTTTCAGCTCATGAAAACGTTTTTCATAAATCGATTAATTTTCATTATTCAAACACTAGAAAGTTAAAAAAACTATTTTCTGAAAACAGTTTTCCTTTAAGAAACATACCTTAAATTATGAAAAGTTTGGAACGAAATAGTTGGATCAAACTGAGTTCTTCATGCCTTAATGATCTTTAATATAACTTAAATGGATTTAGGATTTCAGGTCATGAGACGGATTTATAATTCCATTAACAAAATCTTTTTGGTTTTAGACGAATTTAGAACATTATTTAACTAATGTAACCTTTTACATCTTAAAATGCCACGTCAATTATAATTTAATAGCTTGAAGAATAATCAAGATTTACCATGACTTACTTGGACTTCATTAAATTCAATGCGTCCACATTTTTCTTCCATCATTGCTTAAATTAATACATTCATTATCATTTATAAATGAGCAATCATATCATTTATCTAGATTTTAATTGACTTCTACATTCGACATTCATCGACTTTTTCTTTAATAATCTTATATCGTGAATTATATTTTTACCGGTCATTGCTAACAGTAACGTTGAAACATTCAAGGTTAAATAATTAGAAAGACAAGGGTCAAATTGGAATTCAACAGACGACAAGCCCAGAATTAAAAAAGAAAAAGAAAAAAGTGTGGTACTAAATAATATAATCCAGTCCATCAACGTAGACAGTTGTCCTTCTTCTTATGCATATAAAAAGCGTCCATGTTAACTTTTTCTAATTGGTTTGCCAAAAAAAAAAAGAAAATTTATTGTATTTCTCGGACGTCCTTTTTTTTTTTTTTTTTTACTCGGACGTCCTTGACTTTATATAGATTGTTTGAAACTAAACACGGCAATATTTTAAAAAAAAATGTTTAGTGTTCTTATGCACATTGAATCATTTTATAATAATAAGATCGCAAGGAAAACTTTCAGAACACCAAAACAACAATTAGATAAATAAGTTCCCACATAAGAAAATGAAAAATGTTAGTTCCATTTTTTTAAACATTTCTGGGAAAAAAATTTGGCTAACTTTGTTAATTTTATAAAATAGGGTTAATATCATTAATAAATTGAAAGTTGTATTCCCATGACAAATGGATTTTTAAAAAAAAAATATTTGTTTCACCAAAAATTCAAACTAGTATCTTGTAATCTATTTGTCATAGATTAATTTTTATCTCAAATCATAAACTCGTAGTCATTATACATTAACATTAAACCAATTTTCATATCACAAAAAACTTAACCTAACCCAAATCTCCCATCCCTATGCATCGCTTCCAATATCTTGTAAAAAATGTATGTGTTGCAAGAAGTTTGACTTCAAGAATAAACAAATCTGACGTGGAAAATCCACACGCGTTGATACATTCGAAGGGTCGATTTGTGTCTGGAGTGTCAGTTTTTGGATTTTTTTCGTGAGATGAAAATTGATTTGAAGAAAAACACATCAGGAAGGTATTAGTCCAAAAATTTTTGCGAGACGAAAATTAGTCCGTGACAAATATTTTCATGAGATACCGGTTTGTGATTTTCAAGTGTATTAACCGTATAAAGTATTTTTGTTAATTATTATTCACAAAATATTAATAAAAACCAGATTTTTTTATTTTTTTTTTTGGGCTCAAGCTGGACGTGCGTGGTTTCCAGCTAATTTCCACACAACCTTTTTTCGGTGCGGCCAACTTATGAGCTATGATGATGGCCTCATCATTCTCGCGTAACATGGTGTATTTCCAAGGGAAAATGAACAGAAAAAACTCATCCCCCACGCGCTCGAGCACCGGAATTTGGAAACTCGCTACGAGACAATGGAAACTCACCGAATCGGACGGCTGTGAAACCACAAGATCAAGCGCGTGCAGGCGAAGCTCCCATACCGCGTGTGATTTAAGAATCATTTCTGGAAGGAAAATTGAATTTTTGATGATTCGAATATATATTTTTATATACATGACAATTTTTTGAAAAGTCTGAAACCGAAAATCGAATAAATTGCTTGCACGATACAGATCCTTCAGGTTTTCCATCTCCCTACGTTTCCTGAGCCTTTTTTTTTTTTTGTATGAAGGATGAAAGACAAAGAAATCATTAAATAATAAAAAAAAGGAAAAAAAGGGGAAGGTATCATAATTTCTGAAAGAAATAAAGTAATTTCCCTTTTATTTATTATTACTGTTCTCATCGCCACTTTTTCTTTTTTGGGTTATTTAAGAAGGGACTTCCCATTTTTAAGGTTTCCTCCGTTTGACTTCTCCAACTCCATGGATTAATGCAAAAGAGCAAGTATAATTATTACGGTGGTTGATGAAGATTTTGCTTAGTTGCTTTCCTAATTCGTGCTACCAACTCTTGTAGGTATTAACTCAATGCATGGCAGCTCGATTGATTACAACCATAAATATTTCGAATTCATCGTTGGGAAGTTATTCCCTCACTATTACTATAGTTTGATAATTCCATTTCTTGGTTTGTCTGTCAGTTTGCAAAGTGAATATCATGAGACTAAGGTTCCATATGTTTTATAAAAAATGAATGATTTGAAAAATATTTTTTTAAAAGTGATCGGTTGTGAAGTTTGGAATTATTAATCGAAGATTTTTTTTTTTATTATCAACAACTGTTTTTGTCTAAACATATTTATAGACGATATAAGTATTTTCCATTCATTTATTTTTTAAAAGCAATAGTGGCGATCGTTTTTAGAGAAAATATTTTTAAATTATTCATTTTCTTATGAAAATGATAAAAAAAAAAGTAATTTGTGTGTACGGTCCTCCTTTTCGTACGTAACATTTATAGTTAGAGAACGACGGGTGTTTCCTCTTCACGTTCTGTTCGAATGTTGCTGTCAAAAGAGTCGGCTGGAAAATCACACTCTACTGTATTGGAGGAGCTTCCAAATATTTCTTTATATATTCGGTAGAAAAATGGGGAAAAAAAGAGAGATAATCTTGTTCATCAAAATTCAAAATTGAACAATACGATAGTCATGTTTTCATTCCATAACTTATCTAATAATATTTCATGGTTTTTTTTTTTAAATATCTTCATTGATTTTTTTGAGTAAACAAGTGTTAAAACACAATTTCTCGCTCACTTTTGTGTGTATAATTACCTAAAATTCTTCATGTTTTTCTAGAGGGACAATGCCATTAAAAGTCCCAAATTAATACCCATGACATTTTGTTAAAATAACTTTTCTCAAGCAAAAGATCCAAACTTATACCCATGATCCAAATTTATTTACCACTAACAATTCATTCAATATTCCGATAAAGTTTATACATGTCAAAAAAAAAGCTTGTGGATAACCCAAATTTATTATCCACTGGCATTCCATTCAATATCCTGATAAAGTTTATATGTGTCTAAAAAAAGTCATGAATTTTCCATGTTGAATCTATTATTTTCACATTATATGTGTCGATGCATATGTTATTTTCAACAAAATGTTCGACGGCACATTAACGAGGGATAGGTTTAGATTCAGGGTATACTGTCTTGGGTTTTTTTGTGAAGTGAGAATTAATTTAAACATAATCATGTCATCGGGTACTATTTCAATATTTTTAATGGTACTACCCCTTTTCTTTAGAAAATTCAAAGTTATTCAAGGTTAGCATATATTTTTTTGGTCAACACAAAATTCTAAGAGGTTTTCTTTCCCCAAAGAAGTCATGTTTCTCAAACTTCGAAAATACATCCATCCAATGGACCAATACCAATACCTCAAAAGAAGAGACTTCTTATTGATCTATTCAAAAGTTGCTTCACAGTAAGATCGTCTCACTAAGATGGAAATGATCATGTTCTGAACAAGAAGATTTGCGTAGAACCCAACCTTTGTGGCACCATCAAATTGGACCAATTAGACTGAAAAACCAATGCAAATCAAAAGTTTCTAGGAGGGATTGATGCTTACGACGTTTTGATTGTGTCCTGAGATTGCTCCAATCCTACCAGCAGAAACCCTCCAGCAACAACTCCATTCTCTGTGTGCAGATCACTCTGCATACCCAAGCTGCGATCACCGAAGATAACCCATGTATCTACTGGCTCCGCCAACGACAAACGCCGGCTCTAATTGACAAGATGTCGTTCTTAGGAGAGCAACAAAGCCGATTTTCTCGTAAGTTCATCCCTACCCACCAGCCACAACCGCCTCCGGGGCTGGATTTTGCTAATTAAATTCCAACCTTGCATGCTGGTCGGACAATGCCCGCACCAGAGGCATCGTGTGGAATCGCTATATAATCGTGAAGGTTGAGATCGATCACATTAACAAGATATTGTAATAGAATAAATTTTGCTCGACATGCCAGATTTGTGCCTATGCAAAACGAAAGTAGAGATGACATGGATTTGATCTCAGCCATTCCTTTCATCAATATAAAAACCGATGAACTCTGGTGGATAAATTACCATGTAAAGCACAACATTCGCCGTGACTATATCAATTTTCAACTTTAAGAAAGGTCAGTACGCTATATTACCCCAGGGCATTCTTGAAGCTTCACTCGGTGGAGACTAAGCAGCCCTCCCGCTGTAGGATGTAGCACCCACATCGCTGTGTAGTAAATGGCGGTTTACCTGAGGGCAAGTCCCCAGCTGGTCTCGCCTTAAATTCCAAGCATACTGACAATCGTGAACATAAAAAGCCCCACCAGCTCATCGAGAATGACCTCCGTCATGTGGCGGAGGAGCTCCTGCTTTCCACAACTTTGGGCTGCACAACTAGGAAACACTATAGACTTTGACCACTTTGGTTGTGTCGCAGACAACGAGGTTCTCAGTTGCAGCAGGAGTTGTGCACAGCCAATTCACCTGCACATGTGAAGCGCTGTGATTTAGAATGACTGAAGGATGTAAATGTGTAGATCAAAGAGATTATGAAGGTAGATGCAGCAGGAATAACTTACTTTTCTGCCGAGATCGATGTTCAGATGTAAGAGATCACGATGATCACTTTGGCTGCCACTTTGGTCCATATCAATGTACTTGAACAGATTCCACAACTTGATGGATTTATCATTTCCCCCCGAGATTATGAACTTCCCCCGCTCACCAAACATCGAAAATGCCCTGAAAATATATTCCTGCTATTCAATATGCATAGATTTAACTTCTGGTGTAGCTAAATTAGGTCAGCCACTTACACACAAGAAACAGCAGCAGTATGACCGCCCAAAGTGTAATCCAAGTGTAATCTCCCCCGAGTATCTGTATTTTCTGCATCACTTGTTTGGGAGTGAGATCCCTTTCGGGGTTTAACAGAATTTTTTGTCCTGTTAGCAGCAAGTTCTGATTCAATGTTCATTACATTGACGCCACCATCACCCCGTGCCACAACACAGATTTTGCCCAACTTGTCCAGTATATCAACATCTGGAACAGCTATTGAGTGAATAAAAGCAGGATTGAAGCATTGCCCTGTGCTACTGCCACTTTTCATTTCAGATGACCCTGCAGTAAAGAAAATAAAATAGGAATCTTATTTTAGACCTTTCAAACTACAACAACACTAGATGGACTCCAAAAAATAGAAATGGTGCTGCTGTACTGTAAAACAAGTATCTGAAGTTGTACTACTGTACTTTGCCAAGAAAAAGAGATTCTACAGGAAAAGAATTATGAGAAGTTGTTATAATAATTGAGAGCTGATCAAGTTCTCTAGCTCTGGAAATCCAATACAGAAACTATCAATCCAACATCCAAAAGAGAGTTGTTCAACTGCCTACATAACTAGGAAAAATCTCAACAATAGAAAAAGAATAAAAAGAGATGATGCATGATGAGCCTGTCTAGGTGTAACTTCAGCTCACATTCTGGGAAAATTGACACAGTGAAATCAACTCATGATGAAGAATGTCACAGGAGATAACAATCATTAGCATCCCAAATGTATAACCTACAAGAGTACACGCTCATTCACCAAGATATGCAACCTTTCAGACTGGAAATATGCTTGCAGAAACTACTTTAGCACAAAAATACAGCAACCCCAAAATTCCAGTTCCGCGACATCAGCTTGAGATAGAGTTCCAGACAGCCTACTCAAATGTGCAAAGTCATAAAAGGAATATCTTGAGACACTATGAAATGGCCACCACTCTCCTTTATGTAAGTCGAAACCCATCTGAAAGGAGGGTTGCTAAGGGTTTGAGTAGCAAGCCCTACAAATTGATCACAATCTGATCAACCTAATTTAAAGAAGTATCCATGAATATACTGTAAACGATCTCCATAAAAACTTACCTAAGTCTACAACTTTGAAAGGTCTCCCTTTGGAGAAGTCCCACATCACTAGCTTTGAATCAAGGCCTCCAGTGATGACTGTAAGAAAAAAAAACAAAAAAACAGATTGATGTATAGATATCATTGGAAAAAGAAGTCAAAATGTGAGTTTGTCAAGTTGAGAAAAACATTAATTAGCAACCCTTATTACATCATTGCAGACTTTGAAACTTCTAAAGGATTCTTAAATTGCATTTCCATAAGTTCTCTAGCTTTAGGTTGTACTTCATAATGGAACCACATATAATGTCAGTAGGTAAAGTATTTGCTTAAACAGCTTGTACTTAGAATTTCGCAGAAAAGTAGTTTGAATAAACATCAACTCATGGTGCTGCATAGTCCATAGTCCCGGAGTAAAACATGAACCAGTCAATATGTACAGCTTCCAAGGATTGAATGATCTATATCCAGTTCACAACTAATCAGGAATTGAATTTTTGTTTATTGTCAACTAAAGTATGATTAACAAAGTAAAGAAAATCCTAAAGTATCTGCAGGAGCATCCTGATTGTATCAATGAAAGCAAGGACAATTAAGGACTTCAAGACAAAGATGTGGAAGAAGTTTCACATTAAAGCAAATTAAGTGCACTAGAATCTCCAGTTTAAGATCATTACTTGGATATGAAAACAATGCAAAGCAAAAAAAAGGTCCAAGATCACAAATTTCTATTTCTTTTCGGGAAGTCTAATGTCCATGATGACTGATTCTTTCAATAGCATGACTCCTAAATCTTTCAAATTCTACCACCCAATATCATATCACAGACCTATTGAATAAGTGTCAGGATTGTACATTAAATTTTTTGCAACCTTAGCATTGGTAGCTTATGGCCAGTTTAAAAAAAGGCAAAAAAAACAGCCTTGGCAACAAACTACAAGGGTAATGGTACCTTCCCAAGGTTTCCAAGGGAGAAACTGCACGCTGCTACAAATCTACACTCTAGAGTCAAGGACCAGCAATTCTTACTAGAGACTGGAATTAAATTATCAGCAAATGCAACACAAAAACCAAAATAAATTCAAACAGGGCAATGAAAGGCTATTAAGCTGCAAATGCTACAAATATATTTTCCAACTCATGGTATTCCATATTCAGCATATACGACTGAAATGATATGCTAAAAGAAAACTGAGAAGGATACACTTGAATGGCCATTTCTTAGTGTTTTGTAAAGACATTGTTGACGAATGTCAATAATCTGATGCACAAAAAAAAGGAATAAGTTAAAATGCGGCAAAAGTAGCATGATCACAGCATGATCAAGAATTTACTGCATTCCGTAGAGACATAAGCTCTTATAAACAAAAGTCATCTGTATCCTATGCATTAAAATGTGAAATGACAGATACCATATATTATGTATCGAGAGAACTTCATGCAAAAACTTCTCATCAACCGTAATGGACACTGTCTTATCAAACATTTGTACCTTTATCTCGCCACCATCATCTGCTGCAGCAAGGAATGACTTTGAGCTGCATACAATCTGCACAAGGCAACACACACCTGTGTTATTTTAAAAGGTGTAGCACAAAATATGCATTTAAGAGGAGCAAACAACATGCTATAAGAATCAGAAGATGTCTATTATGAAGAGTCAAAGATCAAACTTCAGCCATCACAAGCAAAATTGCAAGTAAAGTTTCATATATATTAGCCGAAGCACAACAGTCGAAAATCATAGAATATCTTCTTTTAATTAACTGGATTCTCTTAAAAAATTTGGGAAGTTCAATCATCCTTAATTCTCACACCGAAAAAATGAACCATATTGATTTGTAAAGAAGCAATAAACTATTTTGATGGCCTAAAGCATGAGAAACATAATGAAATGCATTTAGACAGATCACTATAACTAAATAGGGCCCATTATGCACCAACATAAGGTCAATTAAGATCAAGAAAGACTGCAACTATCTACCTGGTTTATTTCTTCTTTGTTGTAATCATAACACTCCAATGGTGTCCATGAGGTACCCTTAAACATGAACAGAGGAGCAGATTGTTAATAACAGGTGATGCAGTAATAGGGGTGCAAAAGATACCATAATACACTCCCAATTCAGACATACTTCTAGAATCAGGTCACAAGGAAGTGAATAACATACAAATGAGAAAAGAATCTGGGCAAACATCGAAATTGTTATTGCTTACCAGACGAACATCGAAGCACTTGACTTCCTTTCCCGACGAAACATATATGGTATCCTCCTTACCTATCAAAACCCAAAATTTAAAATCACAACGAAATCAGCTAACACTAGAGATTGCTAGTTTAAACATACCTGCATGTACAATCGCAGGCACCATATCAACTTCAAACAACACAATCCCACATACCCGAAACGACCCTTTAAGTCGGAAACAAAGGGAGAGACAATTTCCAAGCAGAAGACCACAAGCAGCTAAAATCAACACGAGGGGAAGGAAACTGACCAGGCTTGAAACACAGGGACGACACGGCTTCCTTCCCAATTTCCATGACGAGCTGGACGTCCTTGCAACGCATGTCGAACCAGCAAACGCAACCATCCTGTCAAAATACCCAATTTTTTATCAGAATAACAACAACAACAAGAAGTCCATCCGACACGAACAACAACAACAACAAGAAGTCCATCCATCACTGCTCGAATCGTAGACGATCTAAAGCCAATGGACGAAGAGGGACGAAACGTATATTACTTCGCCGGAAGTGGCGACGAGGCCGGGGCGGTCGCGGGAGGCGATGCAGCACGTCGCCGTCGCTTGATGGCCTCTCAGCCGTCTCGGCTCCGCCGGTGAGCTCATAGCTTCTTCTCCTTCTTCTTCACAGCACTTGCCGATTTTCCCGTTCCCTGCTGCGAAAGAGGAAGAAACTGCAAACGAAAAGGGCCGGGTCGGGTCGGGTGGCATCGGGTTGGGCTTGGCCTGGTTTATTTATGGGCAGTGAGATTAGTATGGGCTTTTTACTACTTGAATAATGGCCGGAGATAACTTCTCCATGGAGAAAATTTCATCTATGGAAAGGAAAAAGGGAAAATTTAAAAAGACCATCTCGAGTTTTCGTCCTAATATCAATTTACATCCTCGCTTTTTGAAAACTTATAATGAGCCTCTTCACATTTTTTAAGTTACACCTAACCATGAATTTATTATTTTTCCTTCGAATTTGTCCTTCTCTCTATTCCAAATTCACTCGAGACATTTACAATGACGAAACCTAATTACTAAAAACTCTAACTCTCTAGTCCATTGCTTGACCATCTCCTCTCTAGCACTGCCGACATTAGTCGATGGAACCAAAACCAAACAAATTCTCCCTAGAACTGGTTGGTTAAGTTCATTTCCCGAGTCGAATGGTCTTAGTGCTCATCTCAAATAATTCGCTAGTATAATGAGATTGGATATTGCGAAGGAATGCCCCATGACATGCAAAACAATTGTTGTAGGAAGTATGAACGATTTGGAAAATTAAATGGTCTAGGCAGGTTTGTTTGAACTGGACTTAGTGCTCACCCTAAACAATAGTTAAGTATAATAAAATTGGATGTGTGAGGGAATGTCCCAAGACACACAAAAACGTTTATTTCACGAAAAACTAATATTTTTGAAAAAAAAATTATTTTTTAAAAGATAATGGCTTACATTCCAAGGAAAAAATTAATCAATGCAAAGTAACTTCATTATCAACAACTATATGTGACTAATATTTTCGTTGATAATAAAAATATATACATTCATTATTTATGTAATATAAGTTATCAATTGTCCAAATCATTTATATTCTATACAATAAACGTGTAACAAAACTGTCCTTTTTGTACCAGAAGATGAGAAGGAGAGAGTAAGGAAAAATATTCATAGAAGTGTACAATATATTTCTTATGAACGATCACAAAATCAAAACTCTCATTTATTAATCATGGACCGAAGTCATTTATCAATATTAACCATTGTATGTAGATCTATCAAAATGAGTTATAGGCCTATTTCTTAACCCATATATGATGGACTAACTTATTATATGAGATAGTTATATACTAAATGGGTTATAAATGGGTTTAGATTAGTAAAACCCAAAATAATATAAATGTTATATGGTTCGTAATTTACTTAGACTTACTTCTATAATTTTCTTTTACCTTCACTCATTCTTATGCTCGCTCACTTTTTGCTTTCACCAAGTTTGGGTATAAATTTTCTTAAGTTGGGCTAATTATGTAAGTGTTTTAGTAGATTGAGTTAGGTTAGGTATGAGCTAGGTATGGTTGGGTCAGCATGAGTCATTAGATTTGCATCGCATTAAAACTGGTAAACTTGGATCAAATCATTTTTTATGCAATTTGACCCACCCGTTTGACAGATCTAGTATTATGTATATCGCTATCTTAACACTACTTGTATAATGATTTATTTTATATTTTCATCATACCAAATAAAAGTCCAAATAGAAAATTAAAACAAATTCGACGCTCCAAAATGCATTTCTTCTATTTTCATTCGAGAAAATATTGCGTGCACAAGTTGTGTTAGCGCAACAAATAAGAAGAGGCGTGAAATTGTGACACGTGTTGGGGGTGGGCCAAGTTGTTAGACGAAATTTTGAACTTGAGCGGCACTTCTTGAAGAGAAAATATGGTATGCACAAGTTGTGCTAACACAACAAATAAGAAGGGATGTGAAATTGTGACACATGTCGCAGGTGGGTTAAGTTGTCCAACAAAATTTTGAACTTGGGCAGCACTTCTTGAGAGAGAGAGTGTTCTCTCTCCCCTGCATGCTTTATTTTCCTCACTTGACTCTCTCTCCCTCCCTCCAACCGATAATCCATCGCGCCTGACCGACGAACCGCCGCGTCACCCCTCCGGCTCTCGCTCTAACACTTGCTCGTCCAACACACACACACACACACTCTCTCTCTCTCTACCCAACGCTCTCAACTCTTCTTGCTCTCTCTCCCTCCGACAAACCATCGAGCCCTCATCGCACGGTGGTTCATCGGACGAGGACTTGATCGTGACTTGGAGGGAGAGAGAGAGAGGGCACAGCCTAGAGGGGCTAGCAATTCGGCAATGGCGAAGGCAACGGACGAACTAGAGTCGAAGTCGGAGGGGCGGTGCAATGGCTCATGAGCCGGACAAGTGCCTGGTGGTTTGTCGAAAGTGTTCGGTGGAGAGTGGGTAGAGTCGAGAGGGTTCGGTGGAGAGAGAGAGAGAGAGAGAGTGGAGGAAGAGCCGGAGCTGGAGTTGGGAGTCGGTGCCTGAGAGGCGACATTGTGGTTCGTTGATCGGGTGTGGTGGCTCATTGGTCAGAAGAGGGCTTGGAAGGAGAGAGAGTTAGGTGCGAAGAGAGAGAGTGTGGAGGAGAGAGAACGCTCTCTCTCAAGAAGTGCCACTCAAGTTCAAAATTTCATTACAAAACTTGGCCCACCCGTAGCACATGTAGCATTTCACACCCCTTTGTATTTGTTGTATTGGCACAACTTGTGCACATAATATTTTCTCCTTATGTTCCGATAAACATAAACCAAAAAAGAGGAAAAAATTCTTAGTAGAATTAGAATTTGCAGTCTCCAGTCAACGACACGAACGAGAATTCGTCAGTTAAATAGGTCAACCTCTCTCCAAATTACAGTTAAACATAGCTAAACTCTTCTCGCCCTACTACTTGACAGCACAGGCTACTGCAATGGCCCAAGACCTGAGATGCTCTCTCATGGCGATCCCATCGCTCAGCGGAGGCATCTTCTTCGTCGCTTGGACTCCGCTCGCGGCTCCAAACCCTTGACGACGATGATCCACGCGGACGCGATTCTCCTCGAACCCGGAAAAATCCTCCCCATCACATCCCAGATCAAGCTCCCCAAGAACGCTCCTCCTCCTCCTTTCGCGGAACATCCTTCTGCTCCTCTGTCTCCTCTTGCTTCTTCTCACCCACTCTTTGAGCTTCGACCCTTCCTCTGCCAACTCCGGAGTCCCCACGGCTTCCGCAGCTGAAGACGCCATCACTCCTAGCTCTGCAACTTCAGCGTCAAGATTTCCGCATCTGGGGCATCTCAGAAGCGAATCTGCGGTAGTTGTGGCAACGGGCTTGGCTCCTGCTGCTTCGTCCTCAGGTCCATCCGCCTTGTTCTTGACGGGCGGCTCTCCTCCTCCTCCTCCTCCTCCTCCTTTCTCTTCCGTTTCTTCCGCTTCAGCAGCAGGAGACACAGGCCGAGCTCCCAAGAGAGGACGTTGCTGAAGAACCAGAGAGTGTCCAAGCTCTCCACAGCAGCCCACGAGCACTCCATTCTCGCGCCCCCGTGAGCGCATGAACGAAAAAGCAGCTGAGAAAAGGGGGAGGAAGAAGATCCGCCGCTGAAAGAAAAAGGCGATCTCCGCCGCGACCTTTTTGTCTCGGACAAGACGAGACGGGACGCGAGTGCGGAATCCTGGTCGGTCATGTCCGAATGACGAAAATGGCCCTCCCCTCACGGCTACAAAGTGGGGCTACCCCGGGGGTAGTTCCGTCCTTTCGGGGGAAAACCGGTGGCGCAAGCCGGTGGGTGAATTTTCGGGGTCGCGATCGTCTCTTTCTCCTTGGATTTTAAGTGGTGCGTGCGATCCACGCGCTACGGAAGAAGGTGAGGGTTGGCGTCTTCGCGGCGGAGCGTAGGTAGCGGAATTAGGTGGAAAATTAACCCCAACGGTCGACAAAAACGTCGATACAGCCATACAGGTAATTATTAGCGTCATTAATCATTACTATTTATTAAATATATATAAATATATATATATATATATATATATATATCTCTCTCTCTCTCAAATATAGCTGAAATAAATAGCTAAAAATTGAAATCAAACTTATTAATTTCATAGTTTGTATTCGTCTGAAGATAGCTCTTAAAATTTCAAACTGTTTTTATTAGCTCAAACTAATTTCAAATATAGCTTCAAATTGAAATATAGCAGTCGTATGTCTGAAGATAGATTGCAATTCAAACTTACACATTAATTTCATAGTTTGTATTCGAATTGACTGTAATTGGCGCAAGCTCTCTCTAAAAGAAAAGGAGGAATTTCACAAAGTGTTTTTATTAGCTCAAACTCGACTGAAAATTTAACTTGGTTTAAGTTCAAGTTCAAATGCAAGTTTTATTAACACCACGGAAATAGAAATAGTGAGGCATCATAGTTTCGAAAGTCTAATCGTAGCTAAGATATCAAAAGCCTACCATGTTCATGAGTCAGAGTTATTCGAATGAAATTATTTATTTTCATACTTGTGGGCATACAATAATTGAGTTATTTGGACTCAATTGTGTATCTTAAAAGACCATGGAGAATGATTTGAGTAGTCCACAAGTCGATATTTAGAAGAAGTTATGTGTAGTTTGCCTGTGTCTCATACAAATATGGTTGATGGTAATCGGTCAAAAGTTTTAGGTCCATCAAGTGTCAAATTGAGAGACTTTATTGTGTAGCTTTTACAATTTGAAGTTGCCTTTCATCTTTGTAAGAAAAAATTCATCATTTTTATTCACAACACTTAATCATTAGAATTGTATGATTAAAGAATGCAATTAGATTAAATTTGATAATTGCTAGATTTGAAACATTCATATTAATAGATTTGATCACATTTAAACATTGAACTATAAAAAGAAAATAAAGAAAACATCGACTAGGCTACCGGATAGTAATTATGATCCTCAAGATTATTCTGAGTGGGAGATGTAATTTGTAACCTGATCTTGAAATCCCACATCCATACCCATTGATTTGTCACTAAACTAACCTCCTCATCACTTCTATTTGAGCCAAACTTCACTGGCAAAAAAGTACTTCGAGGGGCATGACAACATACACCTGCCAATGAAGAAGCGAGATTAGTCACTTCCAAAGGATAGACTCTTGTATTAACTTGGGTCCATATATTGAGTACAATCATGACCGTTGATGATGGGGCCCCACATGTGGAGCTCTCATGAACAATGACAATGATGAATCTAGTCCATGTGGACTTGGGTGTAGATAAGAATTTGCCCTTTAAAAGACGCGTGCTTTTTGTTGCCAAAAGAAAGAAATATGATTTACTTTACTCATGAAGATGCATTATGAATTGCATTATGGCTGGAGATAAATGTACATATCTATTTGGAGATCACTTCTCTTTTTTTCCCAGAAAAAAGAAAATGGAAGCAAGTAAATCGAGATGGTTTCTACATGGAATGAAAAATTTGTTAGTTCTCAGGAAGAAGAAAAAATGAAACCATAACTTGCATTGATTCTCTATCTCTCTTTAAGCCATCAACTTGTTGATGGTGGAGTGGGATTTACAGGGCATTTCTCCTTTGGTAGAACAGAAGCTATTTGACAAAGTTCAAGGTTTTTGCATGCAATGTCTCTCTTCTGCCAAAGGAGAATTGCATTGTTATTTCGCAACTTCATACTCTCTTTCTCTCTCTTCCCACCCCCCTCCCCTCCGCTCCTTTGATTAGCTTAGCTTGGGTCTTGTGTAGGTTGAACCTCCTCTTTTATAACCCCATTGTTCGCACAAACTTTTAGATATGCTGGGTAGATGCAACAGTATATGCTGGAACAATTCTTATGTAGATTCTTTTTGATCGTGGTCCCAAATTCTTGACCCATAGTTTCCTCAAAGAAGGGAAAAGGCAAGTTGACGTCCAGATTTCTTTTCCCCTCTCTTTTTACATGCAACTGCATGGAGGGATATGAAGTACAAGACTTTTCTATTTATTGCTTTTTTAATCTAGAGCTATTATGTTGTGGTTAGGATTATTATTATTATTATTTTTAATATGCCTTTGACTCGAAGTGGCTATAGCCAATTAGAATTCTATTATTCCGTATTAAAAGATGCGAATTGTTTTTCAAGTGAAGGTAAATTTTAATCAGCGTTGATAAGTGTAAAATTATTTTGATAGAAAGAAAAGGACAATTCACTTTTATTTAAAAGTAGTTTCGGTAGTTCTGCTACCTTGTGTTGTTATCAGAGTCCCCATGTTAATTTGGTTGGTCAGAATGTCAAATGGAATCCGAATACATGTGGCATGCTCCCATTCGATCAAATTGCTTACAAGGCGCCACATCAATAACCTAAAAAAATTGAAAAAGGAATTGGGTGAGAGAGAGAGAGAGAGAGAGAGAGAGAGAGAGAGAGAGAGAGAGAGAGAGTCGGCCGTGGTTTGTAACACTACTGAGGTTAGCCACGACAGTGGCCACCACCTGATGTGCGCGTAGTTGCCTCGGTCGGAGATGATTATTGCACCTCGTGAATGATCGTAGGACCATGGGAGGATTATAGTGCCGCCTCTTTTTAAGGTTTTATCTCTTGTTTTTGTTAATTGATGATCAATTGTTTATTAGATTCTTTAAATCTCTCCATCTCTCACTATTCTTGAACAATTTGACCTTGAGATCTAGTCAAAGAAGCATGCTCGGTGAGAGTCATGTGATAAATGATTAGAGGAAGAGAATGAAGCTCAATTGTTCTTCAAAATTACTGAATGAGCTTTTAATTAAAATGAGCTTTGTTTAACTAGAATGCCAGCGTGAAGTCTAGAGAGCTGAATCAAACTTCTATTTTAGAGGGGAGTGTCAACAAACCAGTCTAATAATACAATATAGAGGGGGAGTAAATATGTTTTTTACAAACTTTAACAAATTTTGGTGGAAAACTTCAAGGTTTTAATAGATATAGAAATAAATTGATATAATCATATATAGATACTTCTATCAAACATGTATATACAATAATAAGCATATGAAAGATATTGCACACATACATATAATGTTTTGGCTTATTTCCAGCCTACATCTACTCTTTAGTCTAACATACACCAACATAGTCGAAATCCACTAGTAATCTCAACAGATGTTACAAAGTAGCAAGTGTAGCTTCAACTAGAAACTAATAGATTTGACTATCCATACACAAACGTTGTTATTACACTTGTACACTTCTCTATTTGCTGATTACAAGCAATAAACACTCTTAATAGAGAGAATTATGGATGAATAGAAGCACATGAGCACCACGGAGAGAATATGACAATATTGGAGTTTAAACTTTCTCAATTTTGCGCTATCGCCTTCAACTTGCTTTGATCTTCTGATATAGATGTCCCAACTCCAATTTAGCTATTAGAGTCTTCAAGAAAGTCAAAGAGCTATTAGGCTCAAGTAGAAGTAATCACTAGCAATCAAGCCCTTTATATAGTCTGATCTTCTTGATAAAAGCAAGGTTTCCCAAAATGGAGCTTGCTGCCTCTATCATCTGTTCGTTCCTTTGATTGCTTGAGCAACATCAGTAAAAACTGTTCAGACTCAACCCTACGTGTTAGAAATAACTCAAGAGTTGAAGTGAAAGGTATCGGTACATGTAAATTAATTTTACGTGGTGGTCGAAGCCTATTCCTACATGATGTCCTCTATGCTCCGGATATTCGACGAAACTTGGTCTCCGTAGTTGTTTTTCTTAGCCTAGGTTATGTATTGAATTTCCATGGTGATTGTGTTGACATCTTGTTTGGAATAGTTTATTATGGTTCAGGTAATGTATCGAATGGTTTTATAGTGTTAGACATTGACTATGATCAGTACAGTATTAATGTTGATGGTTGTTTTTCTTTAATTGTATCTTCTAGTAATGTTGAGATTGATGCAAGTACTTGGCATGCTAGATTAGGTCACATTGGGTTGCAAAGAATGCAAAGATTAGCTAGAGAAGGCCTTTTAGGGTCACTCATTAATGTTAATTTACCCATATGTGAACATTGTCTAGCGGGAAAAGCAATTAGAAAACCATTCGGTAAAGAGACTAGAGTCGAATTTCCATTGCAACTCATTCATTCTGACATTTGTGGTCTTTTGAATGTGAGGGCAAGGCATGGAGCCTCATATTTCATCACTTTCATAGATGACTTTACACGTTTCGGTTATGTCTTTCTGATCTCCCATAAGTTAGAAGCATTAGACCGCTTTAGACGATATATAACGATGGTAGATAATCAGTTGAATAAAACAATAAAGGCATTGAGAACCAATCGTGGACGTGAGTATTTATCTGAGCAATTCAAGGCTCTTTGTGATGAAAAGGGAATTGTACGATAATTGACTATTCCTGGTACTTCACAACAAAATGGGGTAGCTGAGAGAAGGAATAGAACCCTATTGGAAACGATTAGGTCTATGATGGCGCAAACAAATTAACCTATCTCCTATTGAGGAGATGCATTATTGACTACTACCTATGTACTTACTGAGTGCCCTCAAAATCAGTCACTTTCACCCCTTATGAATTATAAACTGGTAGGAAACCAAACTTGAGTATTCTACGTTTATGGGGATGTGCAACTTATGTTCGTGATTCTTCCCATAAATATGGTAAATTAGGTCATAGAGGGAAAAAATGTATCTTTATAAAATATTCTGAACACTCCAAAGGGTATGTGTTCATAGATGAACAAACTGATGGGAGTGTGATCGAAATGGAATCACGAGATGTCACGTTCTTGGAGAACGATTTTCCTAGTAGAGGTGAGATTGATAAGGACTTCTAATTATATGAGATAGAAGATCCTACTAACACACCCATTAATGTTGTAGAGGGAAATGAAGATTTATCTCAACCTGCAAGACCTAGTGGGAGTGTTGCATCGTCTGGTGAATTGAATTCAAGAGAAATTCAGTT
Organism: Eucalyptus marginata; assembly: GCA_014182565.1. NCBI lineage: Eukaryota > Viridiplantae > Streptophyta > Magnoliopsida > Myrtales > Myrtaceae > Eucalyptus > Eucalyptus marginata. The sequence continues at coordinate 33,437,991 of CM024589.1, read as the reverse complement.
GCGTAAAAGTAATAGTAAAAGCATTCCTCGTCTTTGTTTTGAGATTGAAGGGGAAGCATTTATAATTGCTCAAAAAGATGATGTTGAGCCTAAGACTGTTCAAGAGGCTCTCTTATCCTTTGATAAGGAAGAATGGAGAAAAGCTTTGGAAGATGAGGGCAAATCATGTCTGGGACTTGGTTGATCTACCATCCAATCGTAAGGCCATTGGAAACAAATGGGTCTTTAAGATTAAGTGAAGGGCGAATGGATCCATTGAAAAGTATAAGGCTTGTTTAGTGGCGAAAGGTTATACTCAACAAGAGGGTATAGACTATGAGAAAACCTTTTCACTAGTTGTAAGGTTTGCCTCAATACTTCTTATTTTAGCTATCGTTGCACATTTGGACCTTGAATTACATCAAATGGATGTAAATACGGCATTTCTCAATGGAGAACTAGATGGGGAAATCTATATGAAACAACCAATATGTTTCATAGCTAAAGGTCAAGAGCATAAAGTTTGCAAACTTCATCGCTCAATATATAGCCTTAAGCAATCATCTAGACAGTGGTATCTTCGTTTTTATCGAGCCATAACAACTTTTGGTTTCACGATGATCGAAGAAGATCATTGTGTATATGTCAAGCAGTCCGAAGATAAATTTGTGATTTTATCACTTTATGTGGACGATATTCTGTTGACTGGAAATGACAAGGTTTTGGTTATCACCATAAAAGAATGGTTGTCCTCCAATTTTGAAATGAAGGACATGGGAGAAGCTGCTTATATATTATAAGTTAAGATCGAAAGAGATCGATTAATGAAACTCTATACTTTATCACAAGAGTCTTATATTATGAAGATTCTTGAACGTTTCAATATGCAGCACTGTAATCTCATTGATACCCTTGTCATGCAAGGTGAAGGCCTAAGTACTGAGATGTCTCCTAAGACTCCAGAAGAAATTAAAGTAATGAAAACTGTTCTTTACGCTAGTGCGGTCGGAAGTTTGATGTATGCTATGATGTGTACTCGACCCGACATATGTTATGCCGTGGGATTGGTGAGCCGATATCAATCAAATCCTGGTTAAGCACATTGGAAAGCAGTGAAAAGGATCCTAAGATACTTGAAAGGCACTATGGACTATTGACTTTGTTACCAAGGGAATGATTTACGCCTATTAGGCTATTCAGATGCCAATTGGGGTGGAGACCTAGATGAGCATAAATTGACTTCTGGATATGCGTTCTTACTCAATGGAGGTGCGATTTCTTGGAATAGCAAGAAACAAGCATGCACGGCCTTATCTACTATGGAGGCAGAATTTATTGCATGTTCTGCCGTAGTGCAAGAAGCAGTATGGCTAAAACGTTTCTTGAAAATTTGGCCACTGTCGCTGAGGTTTCAAGACCGGTGACAGTTTATTGCAATAGTCAAGCAGCCATTGCCTATGTGAAAGATCTCAAGTATCATGGAAGGGTGAAGCACATTGACATAAAAAAAACATCATCAGAGATATTATAGCGCAAAAAGAAGTGATCCTATAATACATTTCAACCAATAGAATGGTTGCTGATTCGTTTACGAAAACTGTTCCTAGAGACATATTCTTGACCCACAGGATGTCACTAGGATTGCATAGAATGTGATATATGTTATTATAGAGGATCATTAGTTTATGTATTTGTGGACATGTGTATTGTACTTGTTTGTCTATTAGTGACTTTGATGTTTTATCAATAAGTACAAATCCATTATGAGACTAGCACATACACACATATATTATTGAAAAGTATGTCAGCAGGTAACGATTGGCTCACTCACACGAGTAATCACCTCAAGTGCTATAGTTAGCACGTCGAGATGAGACATTATGTACAAATAAATGCTGAAGAACAAGTTTAATACATAAAATAATATGTCGCCTTGATTGGAGTCAAGATAAGGTCTGTGATTTGTTTATAATAAGACAAAACATGATAGTCCCATAATCATGTATGCCTGAAATATGCCGGATGTGAGTACTTAATTGGGCACTATAGAAAGCGAGCTGATATAACACTCGAGCTAAACATGAGTACGTGAGGAGCAAGTGACTATGTTTAGGCTAAGATCCGTATAATGGATATATTTAATAAATGACATACGCTCTTATAGAAAGAGAAATCCACTATAGCATGTAATTCATATTACATGTGCATTGTTCGACCGACAAGGGAAGGTGAGTAAAATTATCCCTATTTACTCATCGTGTGAGCCCTTGAGGTAATTTATAATTTACCTCATTTTGTGCCATATGTTACTTCTGACTATGTTCTTGAAGTGAAAGATCAATGTTGCTACTTTATCGTGTTACTGGCGGTCATGAATAGATATGGCTTTATGAGATGTGTCTAGGAAAGCAGTTGTTTTGAAATGGAGAGAGACATGAGTGCGGAGGAAGACTATTGTTGTTTTACATCTATCACATGTATTTACTGGTCGACCAATTATATCGCCTTATGTGGTTGCGGATATAATTGTAAATACATGGTGTTTTGAGAATAATCAAGTATAGCCTTTAAGGGATATGTATACTTGGATTGATGTAGCAAAATATGTCTGAGGCACTGTGAGACATCGATTGTTTATTTCTTTTCGGGGTTGTAGCCATTATGTCATCCCTAACAGGTGCATAATTTGAGCTCCCAAGTGCAGGTGTACTCACTGGTCACACGGCTTACTTGCCAGTATGAATTGTTTTGTAAAGTTGATGAATGTTGAATGCCTTATATTCTTGATAGAATGCTATCAAGCCCATCATGTCCGAGTGGGAGATGTTGTACTTAATCAGTACGTCCATGATGGGGTGTGATTGGAACGCACCATTTCGTCTTGATATGCTACGATGGAAAGACACCCTTTTGAAAGGGTATGAGGGAGTTATATAAAAGACTCCTAAAGACAACCATTGGCATGGCTGGAAGAACGTACGCTCAGAATTCTCTCATTGTCTTGTCCCCTTTCCATCGAGAGAAAAATGAAGCATTCTATTTCTCCTTTACAAGAACAATTGGCATTTACGCTGTGAAAATCAGATGCTTTCCTCGCGATTGCATTCAAACCAACGTGAAGTGTTTTTGTTTGTGATTCATCTGCAATTCAACGTTCGTTCCGGGGTTAATTGTTGTTTGCGCATCGGATAAAGGTAAGTCGTCTTCCGCCGACTTGAATTCCAACATTGGAAGGCTAGCGTGTGACCGTCACGCATGCGTCGGCGAATCGATGTGTGCTGACGTCACGGATGACATCATCCAACCGTCGGTAACCGCCGGATCAGTGACGTTAAGAAGCTGAACGGTGACAATTATATATCCATCTTTTTCCAGGCTGTATCCAATGATACTCCATAAATGCTTCTCGGTCTCTAGCTACATGGTTTGTTGCTCCTGAGTCTACAGTCCACATTTGATGAGATTCAGCAAGCATTACAGTGTTAGAAACAAAAGATTACTTAAAGTAATGGAGTAATAGGGTACCTCTTTCGGCTCAGTGCATTCACGAGCAAAGTGACCCATCTTGCCACAATTGTAGCACTTCATCTTGGCCTTGTCCTTCTTCCCACCACGCTTCTTGCGTTGGAAGGTCTTAGCCCTCTTGGGTGCTTGATTAGTCTTCTTCCCTTTGTTGTTGAATTGATTATTCCTTTTGCGCTTAAAGCTCGAAACTTTGCGCGAACTCAATTAAGCAACATAAGCATGAGTAGAGGATCTCGTAGCCTCTAGGCGCTCATCCTTTAATTCCAAATGACGCGCTATATCATCAAAAGTGACAATATTCTTATTATGCGTCATATGATCTTCATATGCTCCCAATTGTCAAGAAGAGACCTTATAACAGCTTGAACTTGCTATTTATCAGTAAGGGAGTGACCTGCCGACTTCAGCTCACGAATCATATTTGACATCTCCCGAAGATGCTGCCTCATTGTTACATTTGGGCGCTCTCGGTATGTGTCAAACTTGATGGTGAGTCTCCTCAGTTTAGTGGCAGATGTACCCCCAAACTTATCTTTCAAGGCAACCCATATAGCTTGAGCTTTATCATAACTTTCAAACTCACACATGAGATCATCTTGCATACAGCTCAGCAACGTGATGCGAGCAATGCTATTTTTCTTCTTCCAAGCTTGATAAGCTTTTAGATCTCTCCTGTGTTGAGCTGAAGTTCCATGCTCAGGTTCATCCATGGTGTGGTTGAGGGTTTCCAAAACCTCTTGCTCCTCAAGGATGTACTGAACCTTTCGGTGCCAAATATCATAATTGTCATTGTTCAGCTTCTCACCCTTATTGAGGTCAGCTACAATGGTCTTGGATGCCGAAGCCATAATCAATTGCTATAACATATTGACATAATAAACGCATAATCAATACTAGCACACTTTTTAGAGTAACACACATATTTAATTTGCAGCAAAGACAAACTAAATTAATGATAATTCAACAAAAGACACAGAAACGAAAGTTCACTATGTTTCCAATCAGCTCCTATGTACGATTGTTCTATTATTATTAATTAGTTTAATTTGTGCAAATTTTAAGTTCTAGGTTAGAACTCCTTCAAATTCTACCAACCTACGAACTCCCACTAGGAAAAATAATTACATGACTTCATGTAATTTCTACATTTTTCCATTAACGCAAAAGCATAGCATGATGTGAATCAACGTACAAATAATAATCATGCTGTAACTACAATCAAAACCACAATTCAACATAATGGAAAAACAAGGATTTCCTACCATAATTCAAATTTTTATAGAGCTAGTAAATTGCAAGTATATCAAACTATATACATGCTATCATCGAACCAAGCTCTACACAACATATATGACACCATTTTCATAAAAGCAAGCTAATGTATTTCCAAAACCATAAGAAAATACAGGTCAAAAAGAATAAATAGTGCATTTAAACCCCCAAAATACATGTATTTAGGGTTTCCTACACATTTTCATATCTTTAAAAAATTCAAAATTCAAAAATAATTACACCACAATGTAGAGCACATCCATACGAACCAAGCGCCACCGACCATGCTCCAATCGGACCTCGCACGCGCCCACACGCGCCGCTTGAGTGCGTGGCGCGTGTGGCGCATGTGCTAGCGAGCCTAAGGGCTCTTGGCCGGTCCGACCGGTTCGATTGGTCCAACCGGTGACCGGTCCCACAGGTGACCGGACCGACCGGTTGACCGGTCAACGGTCGGGTTGGGTCGGGTCACGGGTCGGTCGTCGGCTGGTGATCGGCCGGCCAATTGCTGTCGGAGGTGACGTCATCGATGACGTTATCCAGCGGTTATTGACCGTTGGATGACGTCACGGATGACGTCATGCTGATGTCGCATGCGTCGATTCGCCGACGCGCGCGTGACGTTCACGCGCCGGCGTGCCCAGCGCGTCAGGCACGTGGATCCCACACGCAGCGGCTTCTGGCCGTGCGTGTGGGTGCGTCCGGCGTCCTCTGGCGGCGCTTGACCCATCGTTGGACTCGTCTCGACGAGCACTTTTACCCTGTATATTTAAAAAATTATTTTGGCCAAAAAATATTTCAAAAATGGTCAAAACCGTACAGGTGTACCCAACCCCGAACTCGTTCTTCACTTCGGTTCGTTTTTGACAATTCAGATTGCATTTCTGAGCAATAAACTTCCAAACAGTGTAGATTTCATATTCTTGATCTCGACATCAAATGGTAAATGAGAAAATTCGATGAAAACAAGGTAGAAATCATGACCGGGCTTTGATACCAATGTTGGAATTCAAGTTGGCGGAAGATGACTTACCTTTATCCGATGCGCAAACAACAATTAACCTCGGAACGAACGTTGAATTGCGGATGAATCACAAACAAAAACACTTCATGTTGGTTTGAATGCAATCATGGGGAAAGCATTCAATTTTCACAGCGTAAATACTAATTGTTCTTGTAAAGGAGAAATAGAACGCTTCCTTTTTCTCTCGATGGAAAGGGGACAAGACAATGAGAGAATTCTGAGTGTACGTTCTTCCAGCCGTGCCAACGGTTGTCTTCAGGAGTCTTTTATATGACTCCCTCATACCTTTCAAAAGGGTGTCTTTTCATCGTAGCATATCAAGACGAAACGGTGCGTTCCAATCGCACCCCATCATGGACGTACTGATTAAGTACAACACTATATTTTTTCTACAAACTTCCAGTCTTGTGAATGGCTATATTCCTTTTGTCCTACATTCGAATAAAACGAAAAATGAATAGTGTCATCTTGGACAATTGGTAGAAGCACAGCAAGCATATTCTAATATATTGATATAAGAAGATGCTTTTGTTAATAATTTGATGGGTCAATCCATACTGCTTGTTGCAGGTTTAATTGTGATTTACTATTTATTGGTCTTCCTAGATATACCATTAGTCAAGACTCTGTCAAGATGTTCACCTTCTTATGGTCCTCTCAAGTCTTCACGATCGCTTTGTTTGCAATACTTGTTCTCCTTTTATCCAGGGTTATCTATTTATAGACTACTTTCCGCTGTAAGCTGAAGACACCACGAATATTGGCAAAGTCGTCCTTATATCAACAACACTTGATTAAACCAACATCTGCACTTGTCAATTAAGAATTAAAATGAATGGTTTTGTCATCCTCAAAACATATAGAGAAGTTTTCTCAACAATCTTCCATTTTTTTATGATGACAAAATTATCCATGCAGTCCGCAAACAAGTAAATTGATTATGGGTTTCAACTAAATTAAAATTTTTGTCAAACATGCACTGAATATGTGAGATTTAAGCAAAAGAGCAATTGAAAGAGTCTCCATGTATTCATATGATCGCTGAATAATCAGAGACAATTAATAGAAGTAAAAGAGAACATTTTGAAAGAAGTGGGAACTTTCTCTAGCTTCTATTCAAGGATGATTTCATGAAATAGAGAACGAAGTGAAAGTCTACCTTGATATGCTTTGTTCTAGCATGAAAATTGGTTCATCGTAAGATATGTTGCCCTTAGGTTGTTGCACCAAAGGATAACAACTTTAATTGAGAGATGCCCATTCTTATAATAGTGATTGCAGCCATACCACTTCTACAGTGGCATTTGCCAATGCTTGATGCTTAGATTCAGTTGAGGAATGAGCAATGGTATGCTACTTCTTGGCTGACCAAGAAATCAAATTTTGACCCATATAAATTGTATAACCTCCTATTGAGCGTCTGTCAGTGGGGCAATCGGCCCAATCCACATCTCTATATGCGTGGAGTTCTATGGTGGATTGGGAACCGATGAGTAATCCTTGTGATGGATCCATTTCACCACACTCTAGTGTTTTTCTATTGATTCTTTCAAGAACTGGTGGACTTCGTTTACTGCACAAGAGATATCTAGTCAAGTTAGGGTGGCATGTTGAAGGGCTTCTATGATGCCCCTGTACAAACTGATATCTTCAAGTGGCTTATCCCGATTGATTAAACTGTATTTGTAGCCATGCACGTGTGAATTGGTTTAACATTGTCCGTTTTGGTTTAGTGGAGGAGATTTGTAACATATTGCTGTTGTGATAGGTGGAGCCATGATAGATGTTTAGGCACCTCAATTCCTAGGAAGTAATTAAGTTTGCCCAAGTCTTATATGGAGAACTCCTTATTCAAGTAGTTAATAGTGCCTTGAATAAATGTCGGATTGGACCTTGTAATAACAATGTCATTAACATAGATAAGCACGTAAATAGAGAAATTAGGCTGATGTAGTATAAAGAAGGCAGTATCAGTTTTTGATAAGATAAATCCTAGTGATTCTAAAAAGATGCTAAACCAATGAAACTAAGCCCATGGTGCTTGTTTATATCAGTATAAAGATTTTTATAGCTTGCATATATGGTTTAGCCTTTCTTTATCAATGAAGCCTTTGGGGTTGGGCCATGTAGACTTCTTCAGTCAAGTTACCATTCACATTCTGTGTCACTCCAAGTCTCTGCTTTGAGAGCTTTCTTGAGCTTCTCTGTATTTCCTTTCTTTTTCTTCAGTAGAGGACAATTGGGTCTGATGTGTCCTTTCTTTTTGCATTCGAAGCAAATCACATCCTTGTTGAACTCATTATCTTCTGTTGCTTTATTCTGAGATCTTTGAGGATATTGCTTCCTCCAGTTGTACTTTCTTCCCTTTTTGTTCAACTTTCTGAATTTCCTTATCATGAGTGCCAATTCATCATTGTCCAGATCGTCTTCGGTATCTATAACATCAAAATCATCATTAGACTTTAAAGCAATTGATTTTTTACCTTTTGGTCCTTCATCTTCATTGATTTGCTCCACTTCGTAAGACTGAAGTGTGCCCACTAATTCATCGACAGATAAAGGCGCAATCCTTTGAGTTTCTCTAATGGAAGTCTTGATGTGATTCCAATCTTTAGAAAGTCCTCGTAGCAACTTGTTGACTTTCATTGTTCTGAGATAGGTTGCCCATGATATGCGAGACCATTTACAATTTTTGTAAAACGGCTAAACATATCAGTAATGGTTTCTCCTGGCTTCATTTTGAAAGCTTCATATTGCCCAAGAAGAATATTGATCTTTGTCTCTTTGACTCGATTAGTTCCTTCATAAGTAACATGTAACCTGTCCCAGACTTCTTTTGCTGTTTCACAAGATGAAATTCTATTATACTCATTAGGAGATAAAGCACAGTATAAAGAATAAATAGCTTTTACGTCGAGAGCTTGTCTTTTGGTCATCTCTTCTTGTGTCAACTCTCTTGCATCTATTACTTCCTTCCCTCGCATCTGTTACTTCCTTCCCTCTTTCTGAAGTTGAAGTTATTGTTGGAATAACTCATTTTTCCACTACATCCCATTCAAGAGGATCTTTCGATCTGAGGAAAGCTTTCATCTTGTTCTTCCATACGTTGTACTCTTTTCCATCAAAGTAAGGCGGTCTGGTGTTGCTCTGACCTTCGATCAGTCCTGTAGCCAAAATACTAGCCATAGATCTTTAGCTTAAGAAGTAAAACACTTCAATAAATAAACACACAGGCTTTGATACTAATTGATAATGCTAGTACGAACACCTAGAGGGGGGTGAATAGGTGTTCAAGAAACTTTTTCGCAGGACTTAGAAGAATATGTTTGATGGATAGTAAAATAAGATTCAACTATTAAATAGATGAATAACACGAAAGCGTAAATAGGAAGATCGGGGATTAGAGAAGATGAACATAGAATTTATAGTGGTTCGGCTTATTCCAAGCCTACGTCCACTCTCCCGCATTGACAGCTCACCGGTTGGATTTCACTATGAATCAAAAGAGTTGTTACAATATCACGTCCTTGATCCCACAGTGTAGAAACTCAGCTACACTTCCTCAAGGTCTCACAAGTATCTAATCTCTCTTTTGAATACAAGTTTCGCTCAACAGTTGAATCAACAAAGAACGAGGAGTTTTAGACTTTGAAATTTATCTATCACACACTCTCTCGAATAACCAGAGCTTCTCCTTTTTATACTCCTTCATGCCTTCATACCCGTTGGCACTTTCCAAAGGAATTCCTCCATCAAACCGTTGGACGGAATCAATTAAGGAGATCTTCGAGTTACTTAAGGAAAGTGATGATAGCCCATCAATCCTGCTCACCCATACAATCAGGATATAAGTTTCCATAGGTAGAACCTTCCAAGTATATCTTGTCAATCAACGAATCTAATTTATTCGTATCAAGATAAAAACGAATAATAAGATCTTTAAATGCCATCTCCAGCCGTAAGGGACTTCTTTAACCGCTTGAAACAAATCTTTAAATAAATCCTTGATACTGGATAGATCTTCTTCAACGGTCTAGATACTGTTAATGAGGGCAAACTTTAAATCTTGAATTTGATGGTCTTCAGACTTTGTCGATAGAGTCTTCAAGTCTTCAGACTAGACTGATGGAAACGTTTTGTCAACATCGAAACATATAAGGAAGTTTTCTCCAACAAAGATTAGGAGGTAAACTCATTGGTTTAACAAGTTGACGAGTTCACGGCGACGGCAATACGAAGGCGAGCAAGACTCGAGCCTATGGTGACGCCAAGGGAGGCTCGGAAGGGCCCAAAAAATGGCCCATAAGTCTTAGCCCACAGCTGAGATTTGCTTCTGTTTTGGGGCTGGTCCAAGGGCTAAGGTGGTTGGTCGAGGTGGTGGTGAGCTGGAACGGCGCGGGCAGAGGCGACAAGGAGACTGGACGGATGGCGATAGCTATGACAGTGGCTCAAGGACCAACGACGGGCAGCCAGGTGTTGCGGCTTAGCGGGATGTGACTAGCGCGAGTCGAACGGCAGCAGGCAGGTGGGTTGGGCTCGAGCGCGAGGACGGCACGCGGGTGGCTTGCAATCTCGGCAAGCTGGCTTGGTGAGGGGCTAGCTGACCTTGGCTGGTTCTCTGGTTTTGTTTCGGCAACAAAGGAGAATGAGGGAGATGAAAATGAAGAAGCTGAAAAAGAAGAAGAAGAAGAAGAAGAAGAAGAAGAAGAAGAAGAAGAAGCTACTGCTGGGGAAGGAGGGGACAAGGAAGCCAATAAGTCAAGCTAAAATATCCCAACACTTGAGTGCAAGACCCCAAAAGTCTTCAGCTATCACCAGTAGCCATTTCCCCTCCAAATCTTCTCCAACAAGCCAAGATGGATGCCCAAATGTTGCAGCCCCCATGGCCCTACGAATTTCATGTATTCCCTCACCAAATCAACTCAATTTCACACCAATTAACTCCAATTTGGTGACCATAATTGCCAAGGGGACAGCCCAAACGAATTTACACCATTTTCCCACAATTTACTTCAATTTGGTAGCCCAAAAATTCAATGAAAGAGGCCCCTCCGAAATTCTCGAATCAATTTTGCCGAATTTTGATTTTTCGCCTAAAATCCCGGGCTTGCCGAAAATTCTTCAAAGGAAGAGTTGACGTCCTAAAAATAAATCGTGATACGCTGAAACTTTCGATTCTTGAAATCGGGTTCAATTTCGTGGTTAATTTAAGTCGAACGCGATTTTAGCGTGACCTAACCTACCAAGTAGCTTTTAGGAATTTTCAGCGCGTTTGACCCGTGGTCGATTATTTTCAATCCACATTGTGCATCTTCGATGCATATGTGACTCTCGGTTGTCGTAAAAATCACAAGGTTTTAATTATGGGCACAAGGTACATAATCGACAGAAAAATCGATTTAGTGCCGTTCAACACGAATTTTGCAATTAGGTGGAATCACTCACACTTAATTACGTGCTTCTATCGAATCGACCTATGTCCGGTCTCTGATCGATTTTAATGGTGCCGTATTGACCCTTGGAGATTAGCATGGTCGAGTAGTCGATTTCTGATCGATTTCTCAAATCTGTTGCATTTATATTCCTTAACGGCTTCACCTGATAGATTAGTTATCTCGTGAGTGATCAGCTCAGAGAAAAAGACTATAGGTGCGTCGACGAAAAGCCCATTTCATTTAATCGAAATAGGGTCGAAAATCAGGATGTCACAAATATCATCTTGAACATCAACATGTTATTGTTGAATTTTAGTAAGACAATAAAAAAAGAACACAAGGATTACAAGGTTTAGCAATGTGCCTACGTTCTCGGACAAAATTCTCGACTCTTATTTTTTTTCATAACATTCTTCTGCAATTTGTACACAAGATTACCGCAATAAAAAAAAAAGGGAAATTTCAAAATAGGAAAACTATCAATACAGAGATTTGCCCACAATCTATCCTTTCCTTGAATAGGAAAGCAAATCTCACCAATATCGCAAATAGTTATGATTCGGTCATATTATGCAAGAAAATCTATCATGGATTCGTCTACCATTTTTGTCTTTGTATCAAGTCCAAGAGTTGATTCTTCAGCATCCATTTTGTATATAACACTACTCAACCACACCAAATTAACTCAACATTTTAAGTATTCTTATTGCACATAACCATCCCGACAATGGCTCTTCACATCCTCTTCACGTGGCTTGCTCTTTTCCTTCCTCTCCTCCTTTTCCTCTTCTCAGTGAAAAACTTCAATAACAAAAAGAAGAACTTCCCTCCAGGGCCTCCACCACTCCCCATCATAGGCAACCTCCACCAGCTTGGCCATTTGCCTCATCAGCCTCTGTGGAAACTCTCCAGACGGTATGGCCCCGTCATGCTCATCCACCTCGGCGGTGTCCCTGCCATCGTAATATCCTCCCCTGAAGCCGCCAGGGAGGTCCTCAAGACCCATGACCTCGATTGTTGCAGTCGCCCACGGCTGGTCACCACAGGACGCCTCACCTATGGCTCCCTCGATATGGCCTTCGTGGAGTATGGCGATTACTGGAGGGAGCTAAAGAAGTTGTGTATACTCGAGTTGTTCAGTGCAAAGCGAGTCCACTCCTTCCGATACATCAGGGAAGAGGAGGTGGGATCTATGATTGAGTCGATCGCAAAATCAGCAGAGAGTGGAACTCCGATTAATATGACCCAAAAGTTCGTGGCTCTGACGGCTAACTTCACTTGCAGGTAGGGCATAGTGGTGTAGTTGAGGAGTCTAGTCGACTAAGTCATCCATTTAATTATATTGATTCATCGTTAGGTAGGGCATATATCGACTCAATAACTTTTCATGTGTATTAAGTAATGATCACGCGACCATATAAACAACCAATTAATGAAAGAAAATGGATTGATAAATTTTAACGTAGAAAGATAGGCATGTGTCGACAATTTATATAGGGTTAATACTCTGAAAAATCCTAAACTAGTACACTTGTGACAAATTTATCCCAAACTAATTTTTTGACCACCGAAAACCTAAACTGGTACACATTTGACAAATTTACCCAAAATTGGTACACTTGTGACAAATTTACCCTCTGTTAGTTTCCATTAAATTTTACTGTCAAATTATTAAATTAAATACCACGTGACAGCTGACTGGTATACCAATTTGAGATTTTATTCTCCGTTTGTCACAGTTTACAATTTTTGTGATTTTATTGTGATATTAATCCAATTTAACATAGGGTAAATATACCAATTTGGGATTTTTGGCGGTCGATTAAATTAGTTTGGGGTAAATTGTCATAAATATACCAATTTAGGATTTTTTATGGTCAAGTGGGGTAAATTTGTCACGTGTGTACCGGTTTGGGATTTTTTATGGTCAAAAAAATAGTTTGGGGTAAATTTGTCACACGTGTACCAGTTTGGGGTTTTTCAGGGTATTAACCCATTTAAATATTTATGTCTCTCATCACTCATCACAAGGAAGTAGGAGATATGGCCATGGCGAAAAGCATGGACGACTTGTTTGATGCCAAGCAATCGCCTAAGTGCTAAAAATTGGTTGAAAATGAATATATTGTAAATTCGTAAAATTCATATCTAGTTGGGCTTTATTACTCTGAATTCATAACAAACTGTTTTATAACTAATCCGCATATAAACTCAACCCACTAAATTTGAATAAAAAAGTGGCTCTTTAACCCATTTTGCCATCTTTAATCACTACTCGAATTCTTCAGGGTTCGATAATATATTGAGCCTCGTTCTTTAAACTCGAGCTCAACTTGACGATGAGTTCTACTTCCGAACTTGACTATGTTTAATTAGATTCGATCAGTGTTACAAGCTAGCCGATTATTTGGCTGTTATCAACTTCAGCTTTGATTCAAGTCACTGCTCCAAATCGAAGCTTGTCAAGCCTGAGAGCGAAGCATGAATCGCTCACTAGAAACTCTGACTTGTGTGCACACCTTGCGTGCAGGGTTGCGTTTGGGAAGGCACTTCACTGGGCGGGGTTCGAAGACGGAAGGTTCTTGCATATAACTCACGAGGCACTGGCGATGTTGGGAAGCTTCTCGGCATCTGATTATTTCCCTCGATTCGGCTGGATTGTGGACAGGTTCACGGGTCTCCATTCGAGGTTGGAGAAGAGCTTTCGCAATTTGGACGATCTCTATCAGAAGGTGATCAAAGAGCATCGGAATGCAAATAAGATCAACGAGGGAAAGGAGGACATTATCGATTTGCTGCTGAAGATGGAGAAAGATCAGACTGAGCTCGCGGGGGTCCGGCTGAAGGAAGAAAATATCAAGGCCATCTTGATGGTACATCATACAATCTCTACGTATTTCCTAATGTAGATCATATACACAATCGAGAAGCAAAATTGAAGGTTCTATATATTGCAGGATATAATTTAAGAACTCCTTAAATGAATACACAGTCCTCGGGTATAAATGATATCATGGCAAAAATTGATCCATATGTCTTTTTTTGTGAATCACGTCTTCATGGTCATTATCAGGATATATTTCTAGGAGGTATGGACACTGCTGCAATCGTCATGGACTGGACAATGGCCGAGCTCGTCAGGAACCCAAGGGCGATGCGAAAAGCTCAAGAAGAGATCCGGAGTTGCGTCGGAAACAAGAAATGGGTCGTAGAAGATGACCTTAGCAAACTCAAATATCTCAAGTTAGTACTCAAAGAAGTGATGAGGCTACACCCTCCAAGTGTACTACTCCTTCCAAGGGAAACCATGGACCATTTCAAGCTATGTGGCTACGATATCGACCAAAAGAGTCGTGTCCTGGTGAATGTATGGGGCATTGGGCGGGACCCAGGCCTGTGGGAGCGCCCGGAGGAGTTCGTGCCGGAGAGGTTCGAGGAAAGTCCAATCGATTATAAGGGGAATCATTTCGAGTTGTTAACATTTGGGGCGGGGCGAAGGAGATGCCCTGGGATGTCATTGGCCATGGCAACGGTCGAGCTGGCGCTCGCCAATGTCTTGCACTCCTTTGATTGGGAATTGCCAGAGGGGATGACGGAGAGAGATGTGAGCATGGAAGAAGGGGCTGGCATAGCTGTGTTCAAAAAAGTGCCTCTCACTCTGTTGCCAGTAAAGGTATCGCATGAGGCCAATGCATGACGAAATCAGCGTCAAACAAAAATCATCGTATCTCATAACGTTTTATGCTTATAATTATGATTAAGTGTATTAAAGTTGTACGGTACAATGTCCTAGCAAACAACATCTCCATATATAACGGAGACTCGTCGAGTATATTGCTTCCAGGGCAATTAATAAAAAGACCGTTTGAGTAATTTGTGCATTGTGACCATTGAGGAGAGATCATCAGCTGGGCGAGTCACGTGTACATTAACAAATTGTATCCATATCCCATGCGTGGACGTTACTTCGAGAATTCAAAGACTTTTTGTTTACACCAGAAAATGAACAAGCCATCTATATTGACAAGCATGAGACCACGTGGCTGATGAACGACATTATCGTTGTGTCGATGGCTACAGAGACTAAGACGGACATACGGTGACAGGGGCCATCGATCAGCCGTCGACGAATAACGACACGAATTGCTGTTAGCATGAGCATCGATGAGCGGGAGGCAGCAAATCGGTCAGATTGACCGACAAAATTTCTAGGGGTAAGAAGGGCAAAGAGTTGCAATCTCCCTTTCGAGATCGCAAACGGCGAAAGTCAATGTGGCAGGACAAAGCGCGATCGTGAGTCCAATGTAGCCAGGAAGTTGCATTCGTCAGGTAACCAATGGACACATGTTAAAAGGCTGCAACCACCGGAACAAGGTCAATATGCAGTAAACACGCATTCCAAAGAAAATGACTGCTCAACAACAGTGCCAAGAGATCATGGGTATCAGAATGTCGGGAGCAAAGGGACACGGAGGTAACCGTAGAGGACAGCTTTGGGGTGAGCATGATCCAGCCCTTAGAATTGGGAATCGCATATTAAAAATCGATTCCAAAATATTTGAATCAAGAACTACTCGTTGGTTTCATTGATCCACTCAAGAATTAGACCGCCAATTTGGTTTGATTCTCGGATGGGTCTATAAAACCAGTTCCAACAAGTTTCATACACTCAATGTAACGTTTTCAAGCAAGCCAAAGTGAAGGCAAAAGCAAAGAATTTCCCTAATCTTAATTGTAAGATCAGTAAAAAAATTGGGCTTATATTGAAAGTTGAGATTCGATATTATGAGTCGATGGGCATTAACCTTAATAGTCA
Organism: Eucalyptus marginata; assembly: GCA_014182565.1. Classification (NCBI taxonomy): domain Eukaryota; kingdom Viridiplantae; phylum Streptophyta; class Magnoliopsida; order Myrtales; family Myrtaceae; genus Eucalyptus; species Eucalyptus marginata. The sequence goes on along the minus strand of CM024589.1, from coordinate 33,421,940 downwards.
AGGCCATGAGTGAGAGATAGAAAGATAACTCATATGAAGTGAAAGTAAGACGAGACGAACACTCATTCAATGAGTGTTGAGCTTCGAATTGTGAATTTTAGGGTTTTTTATTTTTATTTTTATTTTTTGGAAAATTATGTGTGTGTTGCAAAAAGCAAGCGATCAAACAATAATAAAACCCTAAAATTTATGTGGGGGGTTCAAATCCCCACCTTCACAGGGGGGCTGGGGTGGGGAAGATCTAGTTTCAAGTGTGGGTTTTGACTTCCACGCCTTACAATGAGACAGGACAAAAGTCTGAGAGTAAGAGCTAAGTAGGAATAAAGTAGAACCGATAAAAAAAAAACAATAATATAGACAAAAGAAAAAAATAAATCGGATATTAAATTTACGTGGTTCGATCGTAGAAACCTACATTCATGGGGAGAGCAGCGACAAATTTCATTATAAATCAAGCAATACGATGAAGATTATATACTCGAGTCACTCAAACACTCTTGGTATTTTCCAAACTCCAATTATACCTAATAACGTACGTAGTATTTAGCCTCATAACTTCTCGCAAAATAATCTCTCAATCTCACGAAAAAATTTACAAATCTTGAACTCACAAGATTTTATTGGTTTGAACACTTGTATCTTCTTGGATGTAATTCACGAACAAACCCACAAAGATAGCCCACCGCTCAAGCACTCGGAAACGGCGCTTCACTATTGCATGCATCAACAACGGCGGCTTCTCTTGCGGCAAAAGACCGACTTCAATATGGATAAGGAAAATACATATATATATGTATACCATATATATAACAGAAGTTGACCGACTTCAATATGGATAAGGAAAATCCATATAATCCTAATAAGATTTGGTTAACTAAGCCACGTTTCAAGCAATAACAAGTTTGAAATATATATATCCACCGCCTAAAGAAATCCAATTTAATCAACAAAGCCCACAAACTTGACTTTCCTTTTTCTGTCTTCTTCCTTCACCGAGTTGAACTTGTAAAAGGAAATAAATTATGTTCTTGATCACAACACCAATACGGATGAGGTTTCCGCATCATGCAAGATCCAAACTTGAACTTCGATCTACCAAGTTAATATGCAAATAAACTTGGGTCATGTTCATTCAATAGGCTTACACTCGAGATATATTTTAACAATCTCCACCTTGACTCATGTTCGAGCCAAGTTACAATCGCTTCACTAAAATTCAAACTTTGTTGCTACTCTCCCATAGCCCCCAATAGGCTTAACCACTACAGATTTTATCCAAGTCCAAGCCTCACTTGAACTTCGCCATAACCAAGGACCTCATTAGAATACCAACTCCACATGTACTTTGTCGCGACCTACCCTTTGGGGGAAGGGAATAGGTTTAGGGGTATTACCTAAAGGACAGACCTAAGGCTCATGATTAGGCACGGGCTCTCCCAAGCCTATACCTCGCGAGACATTGGGGTGTTCTTAAGATTACGCAATAAGGAGTTGCCACTAGCCTATAGGGATTGATTAGAAACCAAGTGAGACATGGGAATACACCTTACCTCCTACACAATTAAAGAATTTAGGGTCAGGGACTTGATTACACTAATTAACCAATTAGTGCATTTTCGGTACCTCATCCTATTCATTTTAAAAGAAAAGATTTTTGTCAGGTAGTTTGGATTGATTTTACACCTATCTACTAACATGCGAGGTGATCATGCGGGTGCGTAATCATTAAAATAATAATTATAGCTACCAAGATCCTAATTGTAGTAAAATTTAGCATTTGCAATTAAACATTCACAAACGTAATTGAATATGTGAATTAAACATGCGATATGATCAATGTGCAAGCAAATAAAGGCCTAATTACACTAAGAAAGCAAGACATGGCAATTCCTAAACAAACCCTGCATTTTTTAGATTTTCAAAATTTTTTAATTAATTTTTTTAAAATAATAATTAATTATTATTTTTTGGGCGAGTCGGGTCGGGTTCGATCTGACCTAATCCGGGCGGGTTTGACCGACCCACCTGGGTTTGACTTGTTTGGGGGCGGGTCAGTCAACCCACCCGAAAAGGGCCAAGCCTGACCAACCTTGGTCGGGCCTGCGTTCAAATGAGGGTTGGGCTCAACTGACGGGCCCAACGCCACTTTTGCAAAATGGCCATCTGCATGCCCAAGCAAAAGAAAAAAAAGGGGTCGAGTGGGCCAGATCCGTGATCTGGCCCAACTCGACCTACCGTCTAGTCTGCGACGAACAATTGTGACTAAAGGAAGCCGCAACAGAGTAGCACCGGCAACTTTCGAGGGAGGGAAGGAGGCAGTGGCCGGCGTTGGTCAGGGGGTTCCGCTGGAAGCGGCAAAGCACGGTCGAGGGCTTCGCCAGCCTGTGCCTGTTCGGCGGCTGTCTGACGGCGACAGAGAAGGCGGCGACAACGAACGATGCGAGAGGCGTTCGACTAAGGCATGATGGCCACATTTCAACTAGGCAGGGGCATAGCCCGGCTTCCGGCAGAACTGTGGCGATATTCTGGCGACCAAAAGACCGGCTTGAGGTTTGGGACAACGGTTGGTTTTCGCTTGGACACTTCGACAAATAGGTGGGGCGTGCTAATAAACTTTAAGGTTTTTGACTCGGTCGAGATCCGAGCGCCAGTTTAGAGAACTACCGAGGTGTGCCAGGACGATAGGACACGCGACGAAGGACGGGTGGTGGTTGGAGCTCGCTCGAAACAGTCGGGGGAGCTTTGGCCAGCTCAGTACCACACTACGCACACCAGGTGTTTAGTGAAATGCCTACCTGGGTTTGTGGGAGATGGCAGCCATCGGCGGTTCACCGACGGTGGTTGGGCGTTCCGAGGGCTCCTTGGCTCCTTAGCTAACCTCCACGAGTCCTTTTCCGCCCTCTCTTCCTCTCATTTCATTCTCTCTAGCTCTTGTTCTCTCCGTTCTCCATTCTGCCTTCTCCATTTTTTGTTCTTCTTTCTCTCATTTCTCTTCTCTACAAATCCGTGCGAAAAGACCCCTGTAGCACCAGCTCACCAGCCGGACTGCTCTGACCCACGGATTGCGCCTCCCGCCTAGCCCTTGCAATCCTCTACTCTCTATTGTTGCTTTGGCCTCTACTTTATTGCCTCTGCTATTGCTGCTTTTCCTTTTGCTGCAGGTTTGCGGACGAAAGACGCCCGAAGGAGGAGGAGGTTGGGGCATAGGCCGGGCCGAAGGGAGAGGGAAGCTAGGCCGAGCCGCGTGGGGGTACAGGAAAGAGAGGAGGGCCAATCCAAGGCCGGATCTAGCATGACTCGACCTTTCTCGCCCTTTTTTAAATTAATTAATTTTAATTTTTAAAAAAATATATATGTATTTAGAAAGACAAATTAGGTGTCAACAGTTGCCCCTCTTTGAATAGCCTCGAAGAGGTTGCATTCAAAGACGAAAGACACCTAAAGTATTTCGGTAGGAGAGAGATCTCGGGTACATAGGCATATGCTAGGTTGACCAAAGGGACTTCAGGTTATGAAACATGTGATGAATAGGAAGAAAGGAAGACCCCAGGTTACAGAAGCACTTCGTGTCATAGGAAGAGAGAGAGATTCTGGGTTATAGAAGCACACCGTGTCATAAGAAGAGAGAAAGACTCCGGACTTTAGAAGCACACCGTGTCATAAGAAGAAAGAAAAGACTCCGGGCTACAGAAGCACACTGTGTCATAAAAAGAAGGAAAGACCCCGGGCTACAAAAGCACGCCATGTCATAAGAAGAATGAAAAACCCCGGGCTACAGAAACACGCCATGTCATAGAAAGAATGAGAGACCCTAGGTTACAGAAGCACGCCATGTCATAGGAAAGAGATGGAGTCTCACCGTGCAACAATTGGTTTCGACCAGGTTGAAAATACATGGTTTGAGGAAAACTCATGAACCTTTGTAGATGACATGATTTAAGGTTGACCATGAACCTTTAGAGATGACATGATTTAAGGTTGATCATGAACATTTGGAGATGACATGGTTTAAAGATGACTATGAACCTTGTAGTCTTTAGGGAAGCATCCGCTAATCCCTTGAAAACTGCATGACTTTACTGGGAAATCCTATCAAACTCAACTTGAGCAAATGTCATTAGGGATGGCATCAAGAGATGTATTGGCAATATTGCAGTATTAATTGAGCAAGCTAATCAAGCTAAGTCTAATTGCCTTGAGAAACATGTCAATTAGCATCATGTGGCACATAATTGTCATCTTACTTGGGAATGTATCATTAATCATCAAATTCTCTAGGAGTCAAGCTCTTATTAAAACAATTTTTACTCGTGAAAAATGCTTATTAAGCATGCCAAACTAGAGCTTCTTAGTCAGAAAGGGTTTCTCACATATTCTCGATAAAATGGCTGCTTGATCACATCCATTCGCATGGGAAGTTACTGATTGCTGAGAGTATCTCACATAACCTATGTCAAAGGCTTTCAGAAATATTCGCGATGAGCACAGTTTGATCAATCAAAAAGGTCTTTTGAAAGGACCGCAATATAGGTTTAGTCATGGGCTTACTTACACAAAGGAATTATTGCTTTGAGGCTAATAAAGGAATATTTGTCACTATCCTCATCGAGTTTATAAGTCGAGAACTCGGAAGATAAGACAAGATAGAATAGCTTCCACTCCTTCAAGTGGTAGCTTCTTTGTGGCATTCCTGTTTCCACTCGAACCATCTCAATCAGAAGAGACTTTGGAAGAGGGTTGTAATGTTGGATCGGGAGGAGCTTGAAAGGCTTAAAATTTTCAAGAGGGTTTTAAGAGCTGGTGATCATCATGGCATCGTGACCATGTCACTCAATCTTTCAAAACCATTTGGCTTTTGAAATACAGCACATCTCAAAAATCTCTTGACTAATCATTTCTGCATGAGAGCTTTGCTCCTTTCTCCGATTTCTTTTGCACTTGCGATGATTTTTTATGCAAGCATTTGGACTTCGATATCTTTTCTTTCACATAAGATGAGCCTTTTTTGCTCTTTTTCTTGACGGGCATTGGCCTTGCTTTTACCAGGCACATTGCTTTTCATGCCCTATAATTTCGTCGAACTCTTTGCTCTTAGAACTTTTGGAGCTCTTATGATTTTCGAGAAGCTTTTCACGTTTTCTTGTAAATGTCAATTGTATTTGGTCAATTCTTATGCCTTCCCCTAGTGAAGGGAGATGACCACCACTCGGGTTTCAGAAATAAACAATCAAGCCCAAATTGGTTTAAGCAACGGTATTAGTGTTTTGGTAGAGAAGGAAATGCTCTTCTTCACCTTGGCATGAGTCAAGCTTTGATGAGAATTCCTCAGAAGCTACCACTAGAAGATTGATGCGAGTGAAAGTAATATAATCTTTCTCAATCTTTCGCTCTACATCTCAACCGTAACCTCCCATACCGTCCTAGTGTAGGGTTGTTCTCGATAGGGCTATTTTGAAGGATCATCCTTATTTACCCGAAAGGGTTAGCAAGATATTAGTGCGGTGCTTGGGATTGACGAAGGAAATGCCTTTATCATTTCGATCTTTGTGCTCAATGTGAATAAATCCTTCGTCCTAAGAGAAGGTCACCTTTTATTCAATTCTGAAAAGTATTTAAAGGATGTGTTTGGAAATGGCTTGCCTTTCTTTATCCTAAGCACTTCTTGTTCGGCATGGTAAACGTTTCACCTTTTTGCCCAAATAAAGTCATTTTTATGAGACCCTTTTCTCGAGGGTTGTAGACATGAAGCACGCATAGTAACATCGGAAATAGGTCATGTGAATGATGCCATGCATTTTTTGTTCATTTCATTGTTTTATTTTTTTATTTTATTTTTATTTTATTTTTTATTTCCACTGTCCTGGTTTACCTCTCATTTAAGAAGCGGAGATACTCAGCCGTATGTGCGGAGACTGGATGGGTCCTTGAATCAACTTTTTCCCCCGCCATTTCTTTATCGAATGGTAGGGTGCCTGAAACACAAATAGATATGCATGTCTGTAACATATGCATGATATGTACGATGCTATGCATGATGCTATGCGACTTGGATTGTGCATGAAGCGGCTCCTTGGCCTTGATTTCATTCATGGAAAATACTTGAGTGCCGGACACCTGAAGTGCCAAAACTTGGCACGGAAGGATACTTAATTGCCAAAAGTTAGGAAAGTGACACTTAAGTGCTAAAATCGGAGCAAAATGGATCACTCAAGTGCCACTTCGGTGAAAATCCGGCCAAAATGCCGACATGACGATTTTCCGGCGAAGTAAGTGCAAAACGGTGTTGTTTTGATGATGACGTGGTAAAAAATTGGTATAAAAATTAATTAAATTAAATTTAAAACTATATTTATTTAAAACATTTAAAAATAAAAATAAAAATATTAATATATATATATATATATATATATAAGGGGGGGAGGGGCAGCCCTTAGCCACCCCTTCCCTTTTAAAAAAACTAATTTTATTTTTAAATATTTTAAATAAATTTAGTTTAAAATTTAATTTAATTAATTTTTATATTATTTTTTACCACGTCATCACTAAAACGATGTCGTTTTTGTATTGTCTAGCCACGTCAGTGTGCAAAACAACATCGTTTTGCACTTATTTCGCTGGAAAATTGCTACGTCAGCAATTTGGCCGGATTTTTGCTAGAGTGGCACTTAAGTGATCCATTTTGTTCCGATTTTGGCACTTAAGTGTCACTTTCCTAATTTTTGGTATTTAAGTGTCCCTCTGTGCCAAGTTTTGGCACTTGTGCCGTACTTCTCCCGAAAATACTTCTTGACTGAATCAGCGTTTACAAGTCTAGGCAATTCACTGTCATCCATTTCAACTAAAATCATAGAACCTCCAGGAAGAATCTTCTTAATAACATACGGCCCTTCGTAGTTCAAGGTGAATTTGCCACGAGGGTCTGTTATGATTGGAAGCACTTGCCTCAGCACCAGGTCGTTTTTTTTTTTTTTTTTGTCGAACAACACCAAGTCGTTGACTTCGAAGTGTCTAGGAAGAGATCAATCAATCAATCAATCTCTTCGATTGAAGGCTTTTACAACTTATCTCTGATAGCATTGACCATGGCACACAACTTGCAATCTCTTCTCATCGATCATGTTTAGTTGCTCATGCCTCTGTTACATCCATTCAGTCTCATCAAGCTTAGATTGGGAAAGGACCCTTAGAGAAGGAACTTCAACTTCAACAGGCAAGACTGCCTCCATCCCGTATACGAGTGAAAAATGAGTTGCCCTAGTAGAGGTGCGGATAGAAGTTCGGTATGCCGTTAGTGCATAAGGAAGCCTCTCATGTTAATAACGATAATTTTTGGCAGCCTTTGACAGGATTTTCTTTATGTTCTTGTTTGCTGCCTCCGCCGCTCCATTCATCTGAGGGTGGTACGGTGACGAGTTTAAATGCTTAATTCGAAACTCACTAAGCAAGCCATCCATGACTTTGTTGTTCAAATTAGTGCTGTTGTCAGTAATGATTGCCTCCAGCACCTCGTAACGGGCAATAATGTCGTGACGAATGAACATGGCCACATTCTTGGCGGTGACATTAACATACGAGTTGGCCTCGATTCACTTGGCAAAATAATCTATCGCCACCAAGATAAATCGATGCCAATTTGAAACTTTGGGGTTAATGGGCCTGATCACATCAATCCCCCACATTGAAAAGGGCCAGGACTAGGACATTTGACGAAGCTCATTTGGCGGGACATTTATCTTGTCTCCATAAATCTGGCACTGGTGACACCGTTGTATGTGCTGAATGTAGTCGGACTCCATGGTCAGCTAATAATAACTCAGTCGTATGATCTTTCTCACCAAGAAGTGTCCATTCATATGGGGGCCGCACTCCCCTTCATATACCTCTTTCATCAAACGGTCGGCTTCTTTAGCATTGACACACCTTAGCAATGTTGAGTTGAAGGACCTTTTGTAGAGGACATCTCCATTGGCGAAGAATTTTGACGTTAACTTCGTCAAATGCTTTTTGTATGCTACTTCACTTCCTTTAGGGAATTAACCCTTTTGCAGGTACTTCAAGATGTCGTGATACCAAGGCTATCCGTCCAATTCCTCTTCAACTATCATGCAATAAAATGGGTGCCTAAGGATCTCAATTCTCAACGGTTCAATGTCCATGCCTCCAGCTACTTGTAACATTGAAGACAATGTAGCCAAGGCATGAACGAACTGATTTTGAGACCTTGGTAAGTACTCGAATAATATTTCTTGGAATTCCTCCATCAACTCCCCTAGGAACTCATGATACGGAATCAATTTAGAAAATCATGTTCACCATTCGCCTTTGGTCTGTAAGATGATAAGGGCCGAATCACCATAAACTTACAGCTTCTGGATTTTCATATCGATGGCAACTTGGAGGCTGAGAATGCATGCTTCGTACTCAGCAACCTTATTCGTGCAAGGGAACGTCAATTTAGCGGTGACGGGGTAATGCTGTCCGTTTGGGGAGATAAGAACTCCCCTAGTACCCGACCCGGCTAAGTTAACTACAGCATCGAAGTACATCGTCCATTTGTTGCTTGATACAAGTAAAATTCGCTCCTCTACATCACTATCCTCATCAGATGCTCTGGACCTCTTGGAAATTTCTGCCAACATGTCTGCTATGGCGTGACCTTTAACAGACTTCTATTCCAGGCTTTGAACGTCAAACTCCGAAATTAAGATTTGCCACTTGGCCAACTTGCCAACCAGTGCCGATTTCTCTAGGAGGTACCTAATGGGATCATTTTTGGTCACCAACAAGATTTGGTGATAGAATGTGTATTGCCGCGGCCTAAACAAGACCCAAATCAAGGCCATTCACGTCCTCTTAACTTCTGTATAGTTCATCTTAGATATAATGAACTTCTTACTCAAATAGTATATCGCACATTCTCTCCCGTCATTTGGTCTTTTCTAGGCTAACATAGCTCCCAATGACTCGTCATGTATGGTTAGGTATAAAATCAGGGGAATTTTAGGGAGTGGGGGCACTAGAACTAGTGCGTGAGTGAGATAGTGTTTAATCTTTTTGAAGGCACCTTGGCACTCGGTATCCCACTCAATCTTTGCATTCTTTTTCAGGAGCTTGAAGAATGGTTTCATTGTTTCAGACAACTAACAAATGAACCTCGCCACGTAATTAAGCCATCCTATCAAGCTGTAGACTTCTTTGGCGGTAGTCGGGGATTGTAAATCACAGATGCCCTTAACCTTAGACGGATCAATCTCTATACCCCTGTTATTGACCATGAATCCTAATAGCTTCCCAGATCTCGCTCCAAAAATACATTTCGCGGGACTGAGGCGTAGCTTGAACTTCCGTAGATGTTCGAACAGTTTCCGCAAGGCTTTAACATGGTCCTCACCTCGTCTTGATTTTGCGATCATATCATCCACATATATTTCGATCTCCTAGTGCATCATGTCATGAAACAATGTGACCATGGCTCTTTGATACGTTGCCCCGGCATTCTTTAGACCGAAAGACATCACTTTGTAGCAGAAAGTTCCGATATCGGGAGATTGCAAAACAGGTTCCAGTGAAAACAGGGTTAACCATGAAACCGAATTAGAAAAACAGGGTGGGTCGAGTACACGGTCCAATACAAACAGGGTCGGGTATAGGGTTCAGAATAGGGGAACCGGTTATAACAGGGTCGGGTATAGGGTCCAGGTCTAAACCCTACCCACCCTAGACCCGATCATCCCTAGATATAATAAAGAGGATAGATGGGAATGTATGACTCAAAGGTTCTATTTTACTAAATGAGATAAATTTTTAGAGTTATATGTAATTCCCCTCTATGTTGTGATAATGGAGATATATAATTTAAAGGTCTTATTTGCACAAAGTGAATAAGCCCTTGATGATTATATGTAATTCTCCTTATCATCTCTATATATTAATATCATGGAGATGTATAATTTAGATTCTGGTTTTTAGCTTATTTTGAATAATGTCTTTTATGTTTATGATTTTAGGAGAAACTTGATATGTCTTTCTTCGCTTGACAAAGTTGGATATTGTTTTTTTTTTTTTTTTTTTTTTTTTTTGCAAATAAAAGAGTGGATTTGATTTATGATTCTAGAATTATTAGAAATTGTGTACTGTCTGATGGATTATATCGATTATCTTTATCTCCCTATATACCATATTGTTCTTTCAATGTCGAGAATAATGTTACTAAGAGATCCCTAATCAAAGAAAGATCTTCATTGCTATGACATAAGCGATTAGGGCATATCTCCAAAGAAAGGGTAAAGCGACTCATTAGGGCTGATATTCTTCCTCCTCTTGACTCAGATGATACTGAGACTCGTATTGATTGTGTGAGAGGAAAATTGACTAAAACCAAGAAAAAAAGGTGCTACTCGCAATCAAAATCTATTAGAGATAATTCATATGGATATTAGTGGGCCATACTCAACCACCTTGTGTGGAAATAAGTACTTCCTCACATTCATTGATGATTTCTCTCGTTATTGTTATGTTTATCTAATTAAGGAGAAGACCAATGCTCTTGACATGTTCAAAGTGTTTCGCACTAAAGTTGAGAAACAATTGAGAAAAATTATCAAGATTGTCAGATCAAATCATGGTGGTAAGTATTATGGGCAATATACCAAGACTAGACAACAAATGCAACCGTTTGCTAAATATTTGCAGGACTGTGGTATTGTTGCTTAGTATACAATACTTGGTAGTCCTGAACAGAATGGTGTAGCGTGTTACGGCATGCCAATTCAAACTGTTTGGCTTTGAAATTTGATCTTAGAATTGCGAGTTGTGAACTCTATTGCCAGACCTATGGTGATCTACTGTGATAACACTGCAGCTGTGTTTTATTCCAAGAATGACAAGATCAGCAATGCATCAAAACACATGGAGATAAAATATTATACTCTTAAGGACTTGGTTAAAAATGGAGACATTGTAATCGAGAATATAAGAATTGAGTCTATGTTGGCTAACCCTCTAACAAAAAGTTTACGACCCATTTTGTTTAAAGAATATGTAAATAGTATGGGTGTTTTAGATTCTTTTGATATCTTTTGTTAGTGTGAGCTATATAATTTGTATTTCTGGATATTATAGTTATATGCAAATTGATAATACTTTCATGATGTCTATTAAAACATTTATTTTCAATGATGATTATTGTTGATTCTATTGTCATCCTTTCTCCCGTTGACTGAGAAATAGAAGTATAAAACAATATCATTAAACAAATTTTTAGTTTAAAGACAACTAGATGTCACTAATTATGATATCTCATGTTGGATTGTGACATAATCATGCAATTTCATGTTGTTTAGAAACTGCGCTAACGCAGTTTCATGTCGTTGAGAAATTACATTAAGGACTGATAAGAAATAATATATATTTTAATTACATGTTGGCACTATTTCTTACTACACTACTAGGCTCATGATCCATGAAAATATAATGCTTATTATATGTGATTATGGAAGGTCATGTGTTGCCGTCTTTTCTTAACATATTGATCCCCATAGTCCTATACTGAGGTTATATAGGATTGGATTTGGTTTTAAAGTTTTGGCCACATAAAACAAAATTTTTAGTTATTAACTTGATAGTGTTGTTTTCAATATGAAATCTTTAAAAAAAATAATAAATTAAGTTAATTAAAATAGCCCAAGTGGGAGAATGTTGGAAATTTCTTATAATATGAGCTTACATTAATTAATTAATTTTCTATTTTAAATAATCGGGTTAATAGATATTCCAATATATGTTAAACCCTTAAGTGATCTTATTGAATTAGGTTTTGGAATCTATTAATAATGGGCTTAGTTGAGCAGCAAATGGTGTGATGATTCATTGGCTTTGGTTTATGAGTCTCGGTACAAGACCCGGAGGACAAGAACCTGGGTTATTTCTCCTGGATCCAAGGACACAAAGCTTCACATACTATTTGATAAGTCATCTGAAGATGTGTACTCAGATCCTAGTTCTCCAATGCTTCGAAGAATGCCGGCTGGGGCCCATGTCATTGCAAAAGTGAAGAAGGGAAACGATGAAGGCACTTATGTCCTATTGAATGGGAGTGGTGCAACACCAGAAGGGAACATCCCCTTTCTTGATTTGTTTGAGATGTAGGTTTCTGTAAGTCCATGCTCTCCATCCTCCAGCAGGTTTTTTTCCTTTTAGCTCTCAAGCATTGGCATTGTTTTCTGACTCATGTTCGTTCAGAAATACCGGCAGTAAGGAACGAATATGGCAGAGTGACAAAGGAAAGTATTTTGAGACTATTGTCGCTTTAACGTCCGATTAAAATGATTTGGATGTTAGTCTTGATCAATTGAAGATCTTAACTTCAAAAGAGTCAGAAACTGAAAATACACAGTACTATATCATGGGCTGGCCAGATAAGAAAGCATGCCAAATTACAAATTTTCCTCATCCTTATCCTCAATTGGACTCTCTCCAAAAAGAGATGATACGATATCAGGGGAAGGATGGGGTTCAGCTTACAATAACACTTTATTTGCCACCGAACTATGATCCATTAAAAGAGGTTCCTCTTCCCTGTCTAGTCTGGTCATATCCGGAGAATTTAAAAGCAAAGATGCTGTTGGACGGGTCCATGGTTCTTCTAATGATTTTGCTGGGAGAGGTCTGACATCAGCTCTTCTTTGGCTGGCTAGAAGGCATGGATTTCCATTGTTATATTCCTTCTATCTCATTTCTCTCAGTTTCGAGGCATCTGTATTGACTGATTTATGCGAATTTAGGGACTTGTAATTTTTTTTTTCAGGTTTTATCTCTTCTAGGTTTGCTATCTTATCCGGACCAACAAATTTACCCTCCGTTAGTTTCTATTAAATTAGATTAATACCATGAAAAACCACAAACTAATACAACAGTGACAAATGGATGGTAAAACCCTAAACTGGTATACCCATTACTACCATATGTCTTCCAATTCAGCAAATTTAATTATAAAATTTAACAAAAATTAATAAAAATAAATTTATTATTGGGGTGCCAGTTTGGGGTTAAGTTTGGGGGCGTATTAGAGTTTTTCATAATATTAACCCTTGAAACAAAAGTGACTTATCTTGTGTTTTTTAATCACTAATTTTGTTCAACACTTATCAACTTGTTGAAATTTACCCATTAAAAAAATCCGTTTCCATCAGTACCGAATATTGTAATTCTAGAGGCTATAGGCACTTGGAGTCAAAGGCAAATTATAAAAGAAAAATATCCTAACCACAACATAATAGCTCTTGTATTAAAAAGCAATAACTAAAAAATTCTTGCACTTCATAAATTGCTCTCCCGTAGTATCTCTCCATGCAATGGCATGTAAAAAAGAGCATTTCTTGTGACGAGAGAAAGATATCCATCTTGACATCGACTTGCCCTTTTGCTTCTTTGAGGAAAAGATGGGTCAAGAATTTGGGACTATGTCCGAAAAGAACCTACCCAAGAATTGTTCTACCATATACTGTTCCATCCACTCGGCATATCCAAAAGTTTTGCGAACATTGGTGTTATAAAAGTGGAGGTTGGATCAGTGCAATTCTCCTATGGCAGAAGAGAGACATTGCATGCAAAGCCCGTGATCTTTATCATATAGCTTCTATTTTGCCAAAGGAGAATTGCCCTGTAATTCCCACTCCACAATCAACAAATGTCACGTAGAAAGTTATCTTTTTTCTTCTTCCTAAGTACTAACATATTTTCATGTCATGTAGAAACCATCTTGATTTACTCGCTTCCATTTTATTTCCTAGGACAAAAGAGAAGTGAGTTCCAAATAATATGTACATTTCTCTCGATATATAATGAGTAAAGTAAATCATCTTTCTTTTGGCAACAAAAACTTTTGTATTTTAAAGGGCAAATTCTTATTTAGACTCGGGTTCGTATGAATCAAATTTATCATTGCCATTATTCGTGAGAATCCTATGTGGGGCCACATCATCACCCGTGATTGCACTTGGTACATGGATCCAAGTCAGTACACGAGTCTCTTCTTTTGAAGTGAATAATCTCACTTGTTCATTGGCAGGTGTAAATCATGCCTCTCAAAGTAGGTTTGCAAGTGAAACTTGGCTCAAATAGAAGTGATAATCCAAAGGAAGTTGGTTTAGTGGCAAATTGATTGGTTCGGATTCGGGATTTCATTATTAGATTACAAAGCACATCTACCTCTCAAAATAATCTTGAGGATCACAGTTACTATTTGGGAACCTAGCCTATGTTTTCTTTCTTTTTACTTTTTTTTTTTTTTATATAGCTCATTGTTTAAATGTGATCAAATCTATTAACATAAATGCGTCAAATCTAGCCATAACCAAATATGATCAAATTGCACTCTTTATTTATACGGTTTTGATGATTGAGTATTGCATGTAAAAGTGATGAATGTTTCTCACAAAGATGAAACGCAACTTCAAATTGTTAAAGTTAGGCAACTAAAGTCTTTATGATTCTACACTTGATCGACCTATATCTTTTGAACTAGACTGTTAACGATAATTTTTATGAAGCACAGGTAAACTGCACATGAGTTCTTCTCAATATCGCCTTGCGGACTATACAAGTCATACTCCATTCTATTTTGATTTGTATGATTGAGTCTAATTAACTCAATTATTGGATTCCCACTTGATTGAAAGTGAATTTTTTTTTATTTGAAAAACTCATGAGCATGGTTAATGCTAGATTTCCGATATTTTAACCATATTTAGATTTTTCTGAATTGTAATATATCATTGTTTCTATTTTGCTATAGTGACAAAACTCTTCTTTGAACTTGAGCTTAAACTTAATTAACATTTTATTCGAGTTTGAGCTTATGAAACACTCCATGAAATTCCCTATTTTTACTTTTAGAGGGAGCTTTCATCGATTATCAAGCACGGTCCGCAAGACTACTAAGGTCGGCCACGATGGGGGCTACCATCCGATGTGCACGCTGTTGCCTCAAGTAGTGATGATCATGATCACCTCGTGGAGGGGTACAGGATAATGTGAGATTAGTAGTGCCACCACACTTTTGGGGTTTTCTCTCTCGTTAGTTAAATGATGATGCGATGATTAAATTTCTCTAAAATCTCTCCATCTCTCTCTATTCTTGAACAATTTGACGTTGTGATCTGGTCGGAGAAGCTCGTTCAGTGAGAGTCATGCGATGAAGGACTAGAGAAAGAGAATGAAGCTCAATATTTCGTTGAAATTACTGAATGAACTTTCAGTTGGCTAGCTCCTTTTTTTTCTTTTGTCTCTAACATTCTTCACCCTATCATATGTAACTAGATTTATGAAAACTTTCTTCACCCTATTTAATAAGAAAGTTTTCATAATTTAGTTACATATGATTTCGTAAGTTAAATAAATTTAGTTATAAATTACGACCGTTACTTGGGGAGTGTGCTTCAGATCCGTTGATTTGAAATCGCGACAGAGCGACAGAATTTCAGGCGAGCACCAGCATTGCCTGTGCACGGCTGCATGGCGGTCTCTGTCGAGACGTGCGGAAGTCTTCATTTATCTCGTGCAAAGATCATCGTCGTCGACGTCGGAGGATGTACTGGGTGTCCGACTCTAGGAGTATGACCTGGACTAGCAGGCATAAATGCCTCTACTGATGGAGCTGGCGCTTGAGGGTACGCAACCCATGGTTGTGAGAGATCGCGATTGTTGTTGTCCTCTTCGCCCATCACCTCATATTCTCCAGTGCTCGACGTTGAGTAGAAATTGTTCTTCTCCAGCTTCCATTTCCTTCCTTCAGACGATCCGGGCGAAGAAGAAAAGAAAATCAAAGCCAGTGCAAGACTGAGAACAGCTACCTTATTGAAAGCCACTGACAATCAAAGCAGGCACAATGCTGCATTACTCCGCTCGACTAGGTATGTTGAGAAGAACTTATGGGTAGTTTGCCTATGGCTCATACTAAGTACAATTGATGATCTCAGTTTAAAAGATTTAAGTCGATCAAGGAGTAAAATCAAGAGACTTTTGTGGCCTAGCTTTTAATATTTGTTGATATTAATAGTTTTGCCTATATTTAACGATGAGCTATAAAAAGGAGAAAGTAAATGTTGATAAGGCTTCCAAATAGCAACCATGATCCTCAAGATTATTTTGAGGGGAGATGTTGGTTGCAATCTGCTCATGAAATTTGCCACATCCAAACTAATCGATTCGCCACTTAACCAATCTCTTGAGGATATTAAACTTCTATTCAAGCCAAGCTTCGCCTGCAAAAACTACCTTACTATGTACTTGTGCCAATGAAAAAGTGAGATCGGTCGCTTGAAAGAGTTGCATTGACTCGGGTCCATGTATTGAGTGCAATCACAGTCATTGATGATGTGGGCCCACATGTAGGGCTCTCACAAACAATGGCAATGATGAGTTTGATCCATGTGGACTCGAGTCTAGATAAGATTTTGCCCTTTAAGATACACAAGTTTTTGTTGCCAAAAGGAAGAAATACAATTTACTTTACTCATGAAGATGCATTATGAATTACATTACGCATGGAGAGATATGTACATATATATTTCGAACTCACTTCTCTTGTTTCATGGGAAATCAAATGGAAATGAGTAAATCAAGATGGTTTCTACATGGCATGAAAATTTGTCGGTGTTCGGGAAGAAGAAAAGAAGACACCATAACTTGCATTGACTCTCTATGTCTCTTAAAGCCATCAACTTGTTAACGGTGGAGTGGGAATTACAGGGCAATTCTCTTTTGGCAGAGTAGAAGCTATTTGATGAACTTTAAGGGCTTTGTATGCAATATCTTTTTTCAACTCCTCTCTCTCTCTCTCTCTCTCTCTCTCTCTCCCCCCGTGCACTTCAACTAGCTTAGCTCGAGTCTTGCATTGTTGAACCTGCTCTTTTATAACACCATTATTCGCACAAACTTTTGGATATCCCAGGTAAACAGAATAGTACATGCCGGAACAATTCTTGTGTAGGTTCTTTTTGGACATGGTCCCAAATTCTTGACCCATCTTTTCCTCAAAGAAGCAAAAGGACAAGTCAACATCAAGATGGATATTTTTCCTAGCCTAATACCTTAAAAAACTTCCAACTTTAGATCTAGTCCCAATTCTACCTTAAACTTTTTGTGTTCCATAAAAAATCCTCAACTTCAGTCGAGTCCTAATTCTACCTTAAACTTTTTATTTATCACATAAAAAATAATTAACTTTAGGTCTAGTACTAATTTCATCATCAACTTTTTTTTTTTTTTTTTTGGTAAAGTTTGATTATTTTACTTCCACATTAAATTGTTAAAAATACAATATATTTTTTTGGTCTCATAAAAAATCATTAACTTCTATTTGAGTCCCAAATTTATCTCCATTGACCCTCCGTTAAAATCGCCCTTATTATTTTGCACTTGATCTTTGATTTCTCATGTTTGGGATGTTTCATCTCTCACAATCAGATAGGTCATGCTCTAGACTTTCAAACAGCTTGTGCTTGGGAGTTTTTCATATCTTGGTTGTTCAATGAGAATTTTTGGATTGAGGGTTCATGGGGCAAATTTGTGACTCAAGTACAAGTTTGTATTTTTTTATGAGACTAAAAATTGTAGTGTAAAATGGGGGCTAGAAGGTGAAATTGGGATAAGACCTAAAGTTGTGGATTTTTCATGAGATAAAAAAAAGGTTTGGGATAGAATTGGGACATGACTTAAAGTCGTAGGTTTTTATGAGACAAAAGGTAGAATTTAGACAAATGTTAAATTTGGAGATTTTTTAGGATATTAGACCTAGTTTTCTTGTCATTGGAAATGCTCTCTTTTGCGTGCCATTGCATGGAGGGAAGGGGCGGGGGGCAGGGGAAGAGGGAGAGAGAGAAATACGAAGTGCAAGACTTATCTAATTATTGCTTGTTAATTCTAGAGCTATTATGCGTAGCTAGGATTCTTTTCTTTTAATTTGTCTTTGACTCCAAGTGGTTTTAGCCTGATAGAATTATTTTATTCCGTACTAAAATATATGGAATGTTTTTTTGTACCAGTTTTAACGAGTGTTGATAAGTGTCAAAAAATCAGTGTTAAAAAAAAAAAAAGTTAAGTCACTTTTCTTTCAAAATAGTTCCGGTACTTTTTAAAAAAACACTGATGGTCCCTTAGCTAACAAATTGT
Organism: Eucalyptus marginata; assembly: GCA_014182565.1. Lineage (NCBI taxonomy): Eukaryota > Viridiplantae > Streptophyta > Magnoliopsida > Myrtales > Myrtaceae > Eucalyptus > Eucalyptus marginata. Next base: position 33,403,769 of record CM024589.1, on the reverse strand, counting down.
TCAACTACTTTCTAAAAAAACGATCGACAGTCCCTCAGGCTAACTTGTGTTGTTATTAGAGTTCGTATAACTAAGTCTGAATGTTGGGGGGGGTGAGAAAGAGAGACCCAACACAACCTAGGTCAATCCAACCTCACCTAGGGATGTGCAAAAGAACTTGGAATCACTCGGAATCGGATTGGATCGGACCAGATTCGGCGGTTCCCAAAGGGGCTGATTTGGTTCTCGGTTACAATTTATTAGAACGGGTGTGTACTGGTCCGATTCTCAATTCTAGGTGTGGAACTGTCCACCCACCTATTCAAACTGGACTGGTAATATATAAATATATATTTAATTTTTAAGAAAAGTTTCCAACCAAAAATAATTTTAGAAAAATGAAAATCATAAAACCCTTAATTTGGAGTCAACACCCATTAAATGAGTGCTCGTCTCGTTCCACCCTTAACTCGTCTGAGTTGTCTCACTATCTCTCACTCACAACCTCCACTCTCAAACTCAACACGCATCAACTCACAACATCAGCTCTCAACTTTTAATATGAGTTCAATCTTTTTATTGATATTGCAACTAAGAATATGGAAGTTCTTTGTTTTTTGCTTTACTTAAGCTTGCTAGAAAGTGTCACATTAAGTGCGTGAAGTTTGGTAGGACCGGTTCTATGGACCCACTCACGAATCAAACCATTGGTGCAGTTCGATTTCCCGATGGGTCCATGGAACCAATAGGCGGCTCCCGATTCCAATTTTTTGAAACCAATCTTTAGTTGGGAGTTCCCAATTCTAGAGTGTGAACCACCCACCCGAACTATGCTCACCTCTTCACCCACATAACCTACCCAAAAAATAATGAAAAAGGCCAAATAGATCTCCAAAAAATAAATAAACGAAAAATAAAAGGAATCTCCATTGTTGGTCCTCCTCATTTGGACCATGCAGCCATTAGCATCCAGTGGCTCACGAATGTATAAAACACAGATGGATAATCACCTTCACAGGGAGCATTAGAAATTGAGAATCGAGAAGTGATGAAGAGTTTGAGCTTGAGAATTGATAAGACTTTCTCTCTCTCTTTCTATGGACACTCCTTTCTGAACTAAATGTTAAATTTAGCTCTCTAGACTTCATGTTGGTATTCTACTTCAACGAAACTCAATTGAAGTCTAAACCAATCAGAATTTAAATGGAAAGTTCATTCAGTAATTTCGACAAACAATTAAGCTTCATTTTCTTCCTCTAGTCCTTCGTTGCATGACTCTCACCAAACGAGCTTCTCTGGCCAGATCACAAGGTCAAACTCTTAATTGAGCTTCATTTTCTTCCTCTAGTCCTTCGTTGCATGACTCTCACCAAATGAGCTTCTCTGGCTAGATCACAAGGTCAAACTGTTCAAGAATAGAGAGAGAAGGAGAGATTTTAGAGAAATTTAATCATCCCATCATCATTTAACAATAACGAGAGAGAAAACCCCAAAAATGAGGCCACACTAATAATCTTACATGATCCTACAACCCCTTGACGAGAGGGAAAATTTTCCAAAAAGTCTTAAACCTATTGCACTTTTGCGAATTTAGTTTTAAACCTTTCATTTTTGCCAATTGAGTCCTAAAACTTTACACATTTTGCCAATTAAGTCCATCCGGCCAATTTTGACCGGAAATTGCTAATGTGGACGGCTAGCACTATTGTGGCAATTTGTAATAATATTTTTAAAATTTTTGAATTTTTTATACTTTTTTCTTTTCTTTTTTTTAATGGTTTTAGAGAGAAGGCTGGTGAGATGGCCGGCCAACCCTCACTAGCCCTAGGCGAGCCTTCACCAGCTCTAGGCGAGGGTCGCGATGCCCTCACCAACGAAAGCGAGGGCGGATGAGCCCTCGCCCAAAACCAATGAGGGCTGCCACACCTGCGCCAGCAAGGGCTACCAAGCCCTCGCTTGGCTAGATTTGGTGAGGGTGCTGCAACCTTCATTGATTACGGTGAGGGTGCGTGCACCCTCGCTTTCGCCGATGAGGGCATTGCAAACCTTGCCTAGTCTTGGCGAGGGTTAGCCAACCCTCACCTATGGCCGGCGAGGGTCACCGATGCTCGCTTGTGATTGGCAAGGGTCAACCGACCACCCTCACTGGCCTTCTCTTTAAAACCTTTAAAAAAATAAAAAACAAAAAACAAAGAATAGTAAAAAAAATAAAAATTTATTAAAATATCATTAAATATTATTTAAAAATTGCCACGTCAATAGTAGCCTCCACCATAGTAATTTCCGACCAAAATTGATCAAATGGACTCAATTAGCAAAAAGTGAAAAATTTTAGGATACAATTGGTAATATTGAAAAATTTATGATCGAATTGACAAAAATGCAATAAATTTAGGATTTCTTTGACAATTTTTCCCTCCACGAGACGGTCATAATCATCGCCACTTGAGGCAACATCTTGCACATCAGATGGTAGCCACCATCGTGGCCGGCCTCAGAAGTCTTGCGGACCACATTACCCATTTTTCGACTCAAATTCGATGGGCTGGGTGAGTCATGGGATGCTTAAAAATTTAAAAATAGGTTAAAGTGGGCTCACAATATCAAAGCCCGACTAAATGTAGGTATTAATGAATCTAAAATGATCCCTTTTTCAACCCGTTTCAGCCCAAAAGCTTTATTAGCAGAAGAAAACAAATTATACAAATAACTGACGATATTGAAGAAGAGAGGGAGGAAGAGTGAATAGAACCGCTACCGATGATGCCCCTCCGCCATCGGCGATGTCGCCCACTTGGTTGGTCTCGCCAGTGGCATTGTCAGCACCAGCGACAATCTGGCCGACAATAGTCCCACATGCAAATGTAAGAGTCTTCATCTCTCTGATCATGGTATAGATCTCTCTCTCTCTCTCAATCGTGCGACATAACTCTCAATAAAAGGATGTTCTTGATCGTGTTCGACTATTACATAAGCTCAACAACCAGAAGGTGATTATCAATTCTCAAGCTAAAATTCTTCGTAACTTTTTGATTCTCGATTTCGGTGCTCTATGTGTAGGTGATTATCTATCGGTTCTCTATGTGGTCGTTAGCCACCGAGTGCCTATGGCTGCGTGGTCGAACAAGGAGGACCAAGGATGTTAGTGATCAACGGAGCGGGCGGCAACGCGAGAGGAGCAATGACACAATTGGCAACGACCGGAGATTTATTTTATCTTTTGTTTATTTAATTTTAAAAGTCTATTCCCCCCTCTCTCTCTCTCTCTCTCTCTCTCTCTCTCTCTCTCTCTCTCTCTCTCTCTCTCTCTCTCTCTCTCTCTCTCTCTCTCATATCAACACTCGGACTTAATTATACAAACTCTAATAACAGCACAAGTTAATTGAGAGATTATTAGTGATTTTTCCAAAAAGTATTGAAACTATTTGTTAGTTGAGATATTATCGGTGATATTTTCTAAAAAGTACTCAAACTATTTTGAAACAGTGATTAATATCATGAAAAACATCAAAATAGTATATGTTTGACAAATTTACCTCAAACTAAATTTCGGACTTAATTATACAAACTCTAATAACAGCACAAGTTAATTGAGAGATTATTGGTGATTTTTCCAAAAAGTACTGAAACTATTTGTTAGTTGAGATATTATTGGTGATATTTTCTAAAAAGTACTCAAACTATTTTGAAACAGTGATTAATATCATGAAAAACATCAAAATAGTATATGTTTGACAAATTTACCTCCAACTAAATTTTTTACCACAAAAAATCCTAAATTAGTACATTTATAACAAATTTATTCCAAACAATTTTTTGACCACCAAACCGGTATATTTGTGATAAATTTATCACCAATTAGTTTCTGTTAAATTATATTAATACCACGAAAATTCATAAACTAGTACACTAGTGACAAACGGATAATAAAACCTTAAATTGGTGAACCCGTCACTGTAATGTGTCCTCTAACTTAGACATTTAACGGTAAAATTTAACGGAAATTAACAAAAAATAAATTTGTTAAAGGTGTATCAATTTGGGGTTTAAGTTTGAAAGTGTACTAGTTTAGATTTTTTCATTATATTAACCCTCAAAACAAAAGTGACTTATATTTGTTTTTTTTATCACTTTTTTTTTTACACTCAGCAACTTGTTGAAATTTGCTCATAAAGAAAAATAAAATCTGTTTCCAGCACTACCGAATAATATAATTCTATGGGGCTATAGCCAAATAGAGTCAAAGGAAAATTATAAAAGAAAATTATCCTAGCCACAGCATAATAACTCTCGAATTAAAAAGTAATAACTAGGAAAGTCTTGCACTTCATCAATTGCTCTCTCTCAGTATTTCTCCATGCAATGGCACATAAAAGAGAGCATTTCTTATGACGAGAGAAAAATATTCATCTTGATGTCGACTTGGCCATTCGTTTCTTTGAGAAAAAGATGGGTCAAGAATTTGGGATCATGTCCAAAAAGAACCTATCCAAGAATTGTTCCGGCATATACTATTCTGTCTACTTGGCATATCCGAAAGTTTGTGCGAACAATGATGTTATAAAAAGGAGGTTGGATCAAGGCAAGGACTCGAGCTGAGTTAATCAAAGCGAGTGCGTAGAGAGAGAGAGAGAGAGAGAGAGAGAGAGAGAGAGAGGAGAATGGAGTTGTGAAATAACAGGGCAGTTCTCCTTTGGCAGAAGATAGACATTGCATGCAAAGCCCGTGATTTTTATCATATAGCTTCTGTTTTGCCAAAGGAGAATTGCCCTGTAATTCCCACTCCATCAACAATTTGATGGCTTAAAGAGAGATAAAGAGTTCTTACCAAGAAAAAAAGGAGAGAGATAAATAGAGTTATGGTTTCTACTTTTCTTCTTCCTCAGCACTAACATATTTTCATGCCACGTTGAAACCATCTTGATTTACTTGCTTAAATTTTATTTCTCGATTAAAAAGAGAAGTGAGTTCAAAATAATATGTACATTTCTCTACATACATAATGCAATTCATAATGCATCTTCATGAGCAAAGTAAATCATCTTTCTTTTGGCAAAAATAACTTTTGTATTTTAAAGGGAAAATTCTTATCTAGACTCGGGTTCATATGAATCAAATTCATCATTGCCCTTATTTGTAAGAGCCCTATGTGGGCCCACATCATCAACCATGATTGCATGTAATCCAAGTCGATGCAAGAGTCTCTCCTTTTGAAGTGACTAATCTCCCTTGTTCATTGGCAGGTGTACGTCGTGCCTCTCAAAGTAGGTTTCCAGGCGAAGCTTCGCTCAAATAGAAGTGATAATCCGAAGGAAAATGGTTTAGTGGCAAATTGATTGGTTTGGATGCCAGATTTCATTATTAGATTACAAAGTACATCTCCCTCTCAAAATAATCTTGAGGATCACAGTTACTATTTGAGAGCCTAGTCTTTTTTTTTTTTTATTTTTATTTATTTATAGCTCATTGTTTAAATGTGATCAAATCTATTAACATCAATGTTTCAAATCTAGCAATAATCAAATATGATCAAATTGCACTATTTAATTATACGGTTTTGATGATTGAGTATTGCGTATAAAAGTGATGAATGTTTCTTAGAAAGATGAAAAGCAACTTCAAATTGTAAAAGCTAGGGAACTAAAGTCTCTACGATTCTACACTTGATCGACCTAAATCTTTTGAACTGAGACCGATAACCATATTTTTATGAAGCACAGGCGAACTACACATGAGTTCTTCTCAATATCCCTTTGCAGACTATTCGAGTCATACTCCATTCTATCTTGATTTATGTGATTGAGGCCAATTGACTCAATTATTGGATTCCCATTTGAATAAAAGTGAATTTTAATATTCGAAAACTCATGGGCATAGTTAATGTTGGATTCCGATATTTAGATTTTCCAAATTATAATATATCGTTTTTTCTATTTTGCTATATCGACAAAACTCTTGTTTGCAGTTGAGCTTAAACTTAATTAATTTTTCATTCTAGTATGTGCGTATGAAACATTCCATGAAATTCCTTATTTTTCCTTTTAGAGAGAGCTTGAATCGATTATCAAGTATGGTCAATTCAAATTTGAACTTTAGTTAATTCAAGCTTACTCTATTAATAATTCGACATTGTCAATAGCCGACCGCAGTAGTCTAAACGATAGTCCTCTCTCTCTCTCTCTCACAACTTTGCGCCAACCAGGCGGTGGAGAGCTAGCAAAATGGATTCATTTCCCATTTTTGGACTCAAACTGGATGATATATGAGTTTTTGAAAATTTATAAACATGTTATATGGATTCATAATATCAAAGCCCAACTAGATATGGGTCTTCGTGGGTCTAAAATGAAATTTTTTTAGCCCTAAAAATTTATTATCTGAACGGGAAAAAAAAGAAGAAGATATAGCGACAAGAGTCCCGCAAGCAAAAATAATTGTATTCGTCTCTTCGATCATGCGTAGATCTTCGTCTCTTCTTCGATCTCGTCAATTATTTGTCTTTTCTTTTCTTAAACTAATTAAGTTTTTGGGCTGAAATGGGCTGAAAATGGGTTCATTTTAGACCCATTAAGACCCACGTCTAGTGGGCTTTGATATTGTGAACCCACTTTAACCTATTTTTAAATTTTCAAACAACTCATGTCTCGCCCGGCCCATTGATTTTGAGTAAAAAAATGGGTCACGTGGTCCACGAGGCTACTAAGGTCGGCCACAATGGTGGCTACCATCTGATGTGCCCGCTGTTGCCCCAAGTGGTGATAATTATGACCACCTCGTGGAGGGGATGTAGGATTATGTGAGATTAGTAGTGCCGCCTAATTTTTGGGATTCTCTCTTGTTATTGTTAAATGATGATGCGATGAATAAATTTCTCCACAATCTCTCCTTCTCTCCCTATTCTTGAACAATTTGACCTTGTGATCTAGTAAGAGAAGCTCGTTTGGTGAGAGTCATGCGATGAAGGACTAGAGGAAGAGAATGAAGCTCAATTGTTCGTTGAAATTACTGAATGAACTTTCAATTTAAAGTCTGATTGGTTCAGACTTAAACTGAGATTTGAAGTCTGAAGTAGGTTGGAGATACCAACCTCGATGGAGGTTGTAATCATCCAAGGCTTGCAACGCAGGGGCGCCGGGGGGGAGGCAAATTTCAGAGTCCATGTTAGAAAAAAAAAATATTTATGCCATCAAGTTCATATCAGCAAATTTCATCATTGAATTTTAGGGGTGACTATGATCTAGATAGGCAATTTACATGAAATCTAGAGAGCTGAATTGAACATTTAGGTTGGAGATAGATGATGACCTCGACAAGGCGGGGCGGTTGTAATCGTCTAAGGCTTGCAAGAAATGTTGGGGGGGGATGTGGAGAGAAAGTCCATGTTAGAAAAAATATTTATGCCATCAAGTCCACATTGGCAAATCTCATCATTGAATTTTAGGGGTGAGTATAGTCCAAGTAGGCCATTCCCACCCATCCACTAAATACCAATTTCAAAAAACTGGAATAAGAATTGAGCCACTGGTCCAATTTTTGGATGGATTCATAAAACCGATCCCCAATCCCTACAAAATTACATTCATCAATTAATAAAATACATAGAAAGAAGCTATAGTCCGCTTCACCATTTCCACTCGTCCTTCTCTCAAAACCCCTTTGAACTCAAAACGCTTCAACCAATCAAACTCCCCACGTTACCAACACCAGTGCAGGAAACTCTATCAAGATCAAAACCCCGCCCTCCAAATGCAGCTCGGGAAATGTCGAAATGCCGATCCGAAGATGCCTCCTCAAAACCACGACAGGAGAGAGAAAGCTCCCGACTAAAAAAAATAAAGATGGAAAATTGACGTTTGCAGTTCTTCCAACAATTGGCACGCGAGAAAGAGAGAGGGAAAATGCGAGAAAAAAGAGAGAACATCACGGAGGGAGGGGAACCAGTAAGAGTTAAGAGTGTGAATGTAGAATGTTGTGGATAGAGGGAAAAGGTTCACTTTCACTGATTTATATATATACCTATCCGAATAGATGGGTGGGTAGTTTCACACTTGGGACTAGGAACTAAACTAGTACTCACCGGTTTTGAACTGGTTTGATTCGGTTCCAAGCAATTTGGCATGGTCTCGTTGTTTTTGCACACCCCTATTGGATTTGGTCAAAAAATGAAACATAACAAAGAAGATTGCAAATTTATGTTAGCATAGGGACTTATGATCACATTATTTCCTTTTAATTTATTAATTTTTTTATAATTTACAATTTTTGTTTGTTTTCCGTATTGACCCCTTAAAACATCCTATCTTTATTTAAAATTATTGACAGTTAACGAGAGCCACTAAAAAAAAAAAAAAAAAAAAACTAGAGTTACTAACTTTTTCCAAATAAGCTACTAATTAGCTTTTTATTATCAATTTTCATTTTAATTAATTGCCAATTTTTCTTATCTTTTAAAATTTCTTATTCATGCTGTTTACCTATGTCTTAAATTTACTAACTCTGATAAGATATTACTAACTTTATTTTAATGACTTATCAAAATTTTCCGATTAAGTTATAGATTAGTTGTGGATTACCAATTTTGATTTAAGTTAATTACTTACTTTTCAATATAATAATTTTTTATTGGGTTACCAACTTTTTTTTTTTTGGTCAAATTAACTTATTTAGATTTAGGTTACCATGTGCATGAATTATTAACCTACTTTGCAGACGAACTTACAAAAGTATATGTGTGCAACAAGTTTATCAGTTTTTATTTGCACGACTTACCAAGCTTTCCGGTTGGTAGGTACCAATTAATTTTTGGTTAGCAACACTGATGCGGTACACAAACAATTTCAACTGATTCATGCAAATATAAAGTTTCCAAGTTTTATAGTAGCTTGCTGTCGTTTTAAAGTTAGCTACTCTTATCTAAATTCAAAGGTATCAATTTAAGAGACTTCACATATTTCACAAGGTTCTGTCTAAGTAAGGAAACAGGCAATAATTAGCAACTGCTATGTCGATTGCTGATATCTTATTTTTACTATCTCGATCTGTCTTGCATCCATCCACTAGAACTCCGAACTCGCATTAGCTCAGTGTTACTACACCATATTCCCGCTTGACCAATGAAGAAGTTGCTTTCAAATAAATATGTTTATTATGAAAAGTTTTCCAGTTTTTCCTGAAGTTATGTTAACTTTAGAGTTGATGACAAAAAATTGGTAACCTAATGGGAGAAAATTTATTAAATCATATAAATAAGGGTTTGTGAATTTATATAGAATCAATATATGTAGGACCTGTATAAGAAACAAAAGGAATTAGTAATTTAATAAAAAACTTGACAACTCTTCTAATTAAGGTTTCTATTTTTTTTTTTTTTAAAGGATTGTGAATTTAGTGGTTGGTAAGTAAAGCAACCAAAAGTTAGTAAACAACAAAAGAAAAGGTCGATAAATTTAAAAATTAAATATTTGTAAATAATTCAAATGAAAGTCAGTAATTACTAATCAATCGGTAAATTAATTGGAAAAGATTTGACGGGTCACACAAATAAAGGTTATTAATTTCATATGGTCTTTGGTAAGTCCATTAGTTTGTAAACGATTCGATGCAGTGACTCTTGCGCGGGGACTGGGAAAGGGCTTGTGAAGGACCTGATTGACAAACGACAAGCATTCTAAATCATTGGATGCTGCCGAAGAGATTGATGAAAAGGCATTGGTAAGAAAAACAGATAAAAAGTGGTAAATGATGAGAGAAGATTTCATCGTCCCAGCTTCGAAAGGATTTTCTCTCTCTAAAAGGGAAGAGAGAGAAGCCATTCGGGTGACCAAATCCAATTCCATGAATATACCTTTAAGATTTTACCGTGTAAATTGTGCGATTATTTTAGATGAAAATAAGATAGTTCATCAGACGAGCTTGTAGATGGGATGTCAGGCTCCATAGCTACATAAAACAGTCCAGAAAGAAGATGGTGAAAAGAAAGAACTTGAAAATTTCTCGCACTCTCCATATAAGGTAGTACCATATTGCTTGATGTTGCACATTACATAATATCAAAATGCAAATTCAACTTGGATTAGCTGGCCTTTATCAATTGTCTTGTATCACACTCAAATCACACAACCCAGTGAGTTTTGTAATGTAACTTTACATGTCCACACTGTCCTTGCAAGCACGATCCTCTAGAGAATCGCTTAATACGATAATCGGGAAGGCAAGTGTTCAAGAGTCCAATCATGTCCTGGCGTTTGTTAGTCGGTGACGATGTTGAACATTAGTCACAAATTGGACGTTCAATTGATTGGTGATTAACAGATGAAAAATTTGCACATTGATATTCTGGATCCCATACATATTGCCGTAAGTACAGAAAACTTGTTAGGCAAAGCTAATAAGAAATATTCTGAAATTTCTATAGTTTGTTGATGAAGCTGGTTAAGCATGTATGAAACCGCATCGCTCTTCCATGTTAAGGCCATCAAAGTATGTAATACTAAGAGCATAAAAAATGCCACCATGAATATGACATTTCTATCGCTCCATGCTCAACTTAGGGTAGCGAGAAATGACATATTAGGGTTTCAGGGGTGCCAGAGGAGAATGATCATGTCCAGTCCTAGGAAAAGGACTATGACCCGGACTTGCCGGCCTAAATCCTTCAATTTGACCATGACTCAGAGAAGATATGAAGGGTCCAACTCCAAGACCATGACCAAGACTTTGGCCTAAATGCTCTAACTTGGCTTGGAGGATGTATGGAGTGTCCAACTCTAGGGCTATAACTAGGATTCGTTGGCCTAAATGCTTCAACTTGATTCGGAGGATGTATGGAGTGTCCAACTCTAGGACCATGACTAGGACTCGATGGTCTAAATGCTTCAGCTTGACCCTGAGCCGGAAGAGGTAAGGAGCGTCCAATCCAGGACAATGACCTGAACTCTGAGCAGGCGTTGGAGATGCCCCAATGCATGATTGTATTAGATCAACGAGATTTTTATGGTCCTCGTCGGCCATCATCATCTCATATTTTCGGCTGATCGACATTGAGTGGAAATTTGTTCTTACCTTCAGTCAATCCGAGCGCAAAAAGGTGCATTCGCTTGAAGACAAATCCTTTTTTCCTTGACGAAACTTCCCGTTGTACAAAGTCCAGCATGTATTAAAAAAAATTGCACCTTCTTGTTATCAGAAGTAGCCCAAATTTCCCTTACCAAAAAAACAGTAGCCCAAATTTCAAAACATATTAAGCAAACCCATAAACTTTGGCGGTGCTATTTCCACACTCCTTTTGACTAAAACGCACCTTTTTGAGGTGACGGGCTAATATACCCTTGTAACAGCAGACTTGGTCATACATTTATTGATAGACTTTTTTCCTGTCATTCCTAATTTATGAGTAACCGTTTTCGTATCTCAAACTATTTTATAATATTGCCTTCTTTCGTTTTTTTTCCCCGTACAGGAAGAAGTAGACTGGTATTTTTTTCTCCAAAATGGAAAAAAAAAATCATCATAATATGGAAATGGTTAATTTGTTAGAAGCGTGGGGAGATGTTAAAATGTCTATCTTTATATCATATATGAATATGAACAAAAAAAAAAAAAACCACAAAAATAAAAAAAATAAAGAGAACTTTTTGCTGTTCTACTTCTAACATTATAAAGAATATAATTATATTAAGGGATATGTGCAACACAAGTCCTAAAACTTACAAGGAAAGTGCAATTGAGTCCTAAAACTTACAAAAAGTGCAATCGAGTCCTAAAACTTGTCAACTTGGTTCAATTGAGTCCTAAAGTTAACACCGTCAAATTTACTAACGGAAAATGCTGACGTGGCGCTGACGTCATATTATAAATGATTTTTTATTATACACGTGGCTTTTTAAAATTATTTTTTATTCAAAATTTTTAAAAATTTGATTTAAAATCTTAAAATGAAAAACTAAAATTTATTTAAAAAACAAAACTGTTAAAAAAAAAAGAAAATGGCACCGGCGGGCATTTCCGCCACAGCCGCCGCCCATCGCCGGAGTGGCCGGCGACGGTCGCCGGAGTGGCCGGCCGGCGACCGCCGGCCCCGGGCGGGTGGCCGGCCCTCGCCGGCGAGGCCTCGCCGGCCCCGGCGAGGCCCGACAACCCCGCCAGTCGGGCGAGGACGCCCGGGCCCATTTGGCACGCCCGGCCCTCACGGGGCCGGCGACCCTCGCCCTCCCCGCGGGAGGCCTCGCCGGTCCTCGCCCGGGGTCGGCGATGCTCGCCCGGATCCGGGCGTTTCGATTCAGCTCCGTCGCACTCCCGACGCCGTGCCCCGACGCCGTCCGGATCTCGAGTGAGTGGTTCGGAGGGCGGGGTTCCGTCGTCGCCGCGGCACCGGACTCGCCGCCGAGCCGTGCCCGCCCCCAAAGAAACCAGCCGTGACCCTTTGCGGTGCTGGGCTGCTACCGTTCCCCGACGTCCTACCGCTGACCCCCCTGACGACCGGACTACCGTCGTCGCCCAGCCGCCACCGACGACTCCACCCGATCCCGCGTCGGGGACACCCAGATCTGGGCGAGCATCGCCGACCCCGGCGAGGGCCGGCGAGGCCTCGCCTGGGCGGGCGATGGTCGCCGGCCCCCGTGAGGACCGGCGAGGCCTCCCGCAGGAGGGCGATGGTCGTCGGCCCCGTGAGGGCCGGCGTGCCGATCCGAGCTTCGCCCGACTCCGGCGGGGGTGGCCGGCCCGCCCGGGGCCGGCGAGGCCTCGCCCGGCGAGGGCCGGCCACCCCGCCTGGGCCGGCGACCGTCGCCGGCCACTCCGGCGATGGGCGGCGGCGGAAGCACCACCGGTGCTTTTTTTTTTTTTTTTTTGCACAGTTTTGTTTTTTTAAATAAATTTAGCTTTTCCTTTTCTGTTTTTAAATCTAATTTAAACAAGAATAAAAATAATGTTAAAAGCCATGTGTATAATAAAAAATCATTTAAAATGCCACCTGAGCGCCACGTCAGCATTTTCCGTTAGTAAATCTAACGGTGTTAACTTTAGGACTCAATTGAACCAAGTTGACAAGTTTTAGGACTCGATTGCACTTTTTGTAAGTTTTAGGACTCAATTGCACTTTCCTTATAAGTTTTAGGACTTGTGTTGCACATATCCCTTATATTAATTGAAGATTCAATCTCATAGCAAGTGGATCAAAACCTTAAAAATTTCATCTAAAATAACGTGACGTGAGTTTGACAATAAAGAATGTGTAATTAGAATTTCAACTCCCTTTGCAATTCAGAGTAGAATGTCTAAAAGCTTAAAGTAAAACACAAAGTAAGTCATATTTCTTGATAGAAACCTACTAATTTATCTGGCCAACGCTCACAAGTTCAAGGTCAATTAGATAACTAGATTGAAATTTAATTTTCTTTTCTAAAATATAGTTTCGCTCAAACTATTTAAAAAAATAATAGGCAATCAATTGTTTATTCATATGCCATCATGAAAATAAAATCTTTGTCGTGACCCAAATTTTTGGGTGCACCACCTAAAATTAGGCTAATGGATTGCTAAGCCTAGACTTAGCTCGGGCTCTCCCAAGCCCATACCAACTCACGACTTAGGTTCAAATATCTAGCATGCAAAAAAGAGTCGCTATTAATCAGTTTACGGTAGGCCGATTAGACGCCTAAGTAAAATAATGAGATAATTATTTCACTTCTTCAAACCAGAAATTTTGGATACGGGGACTTGGTTACACTAGACTTTCCTAGTGCCCTTTCGGTACCTTTCTCTTTCATTGTTTTAAAAAAACTGTTTCGCAATTGAATTGATTTTAATTTAACTCCCTAACATATGAGGTGATCATACAGGTGTGTAAACCATCAATTTAACACTCAAGAAAGCAAATAAAAATTGTGGGATTTACCTCATAGTAATGAAAACATCTGCGTTGTTAAATCAGAATTCACATTAGCAATCCTAAATATGATTTCTAATTAATACGCCATCATTCAATTTTTGTTTCCATTTTTTAACGAGAATATAGTCCATATGCAATGTTATGCTTCTAATATAAAATGAAATAATATGGCATGACAAAATGTCTTAAACTATATGAATGAGTAAAAAAAAAAACTAATGATTTCTTAATAAACATGCAATAATTAAATATGCAATCTAAATTAACCAAAATGACCTAATTCTAATGATGGGCAATTTCTAATTAAATGACTCTAGCAATAATCCCTAAATGATGTGCATTTCATGAACCTAATTTTACATGACATGCTTTTCGTGAATCTAATTCTATATGACGTGCACATGATTTTTTTTTTTTTTTCATAATTAAAATCACTAAAAATGAAAATCAAACTAAAGTGAAATACTATCTATTCTAAATGCTTTCTAAACATGCATAAAAAAAAAAAAAACCTATCATGCAATTCATCTAAAGATCTATCTAGACCTAAAATTAAACATGCAATTTTATCTAATATGCAATGATGTGCAGAGAATGCCCTAATTCTATTTTTTTTTTATGAAATTCGAAATTAAAATTAAACATGCAATTCAGATAATAATAAAATAAAAAATAACATCCTAAATGAATGCAGTTTTTTTCTTTTCTTTTTCATGGTTCAAAATAAAATCCATATTCTAAACATGCAAAATAATTAAAAAAAAAAAAAAACAAACCTAATCCTAATTCAAACTCTTTTTTGTTTTTTCCTTCTATGAAAATAAAATTGATTCAACCAACACCATAGCAAATCAGACAAGATAGGATTGATACCAAAAAATTGGCGAACCATATCTCACGCATGAGATTAGGTTGGCCAATTTTAAATTAAATCGCGAATCGAATCTCGGGCATGAGATTAGAATGACGATTTTGCAAAAAATTGTGAGTTGAATTTCGGGCGCGAAAATCGGACTATCAATCCCTTATTTGAGGGGGCACTTTCATGTCGGAATATCAATCATATATTCAGGAGTAATTCTAAAAAAACAAAATAAATAATATATACAAAAGTAAATAAAAAGAAAAACTACCTAATTGATTTCTTTTTTTCCTTTTTGTTTTTTTTTTCTTTCTTCCCTTCCCACCCACACACGGCCTGCTCGTGTGATGGGTTTCTATGGGGTAGATCGGAGCCACCTATCCGGCAAGAGGAACTCCGACATGGGCGGCGAGCAAGCAAAGGGCGTCGTGGGCATTGGGCGTCAAGATCGCGGGGCTGACAAGCGGCGCGTGTATGGCTCACAAGGCATCCAGCGGAGCAGCGGCGGGTTGGATCGAGCGACGCAGATCGGATTGAGCGGCGCGGGTCCGCCTGGCTTGCGACCTAGGTCACTAATCGGAGGTCACGGTGGTCGGATGGGCGGCGGTGGTGCACGGTCATCATGCTTCGGGCAGAGCAGCAGTGGGTTGGATCGAGTGGCGCGGATTGGGCTCACTTGGCTTCGGGCGGAGGTGCAGCGCAAGGCGTCCGGTGGAGCGAGGCAAACGGCGGGCGCATCTGGGTCATGGTGAGGCGTAGCTTCATTGCTGGGGTCGAATAGCGAGGCGAGAGCAGCACTTTTGAAGAAGAATAGGCTAGTTAGTTGCAGAGGTAAAGCAGCAAAAATTTTAGGGAAGATAATGAATAGTAAGGGTCAAATCACCCCCTTTCACTGTTTCTGCCTTTACATGCTTCCTCCTCAATCTCACTTTCTCTCTTTTTACCTTTTTTGTGTTTCTTCTTTTTCACCAAAAGAAAACAAAATCCCCACTCGGCAAAGTGCCCCACCAAAACCGATGCTCTCTCTCTCTCTCTCTCTCTCTCTCTCTAATTGCGCTCCCCTTTTTTATAATCCAGAAAAAGAGCCCCCCAAACCTCTCGCATGCACGGCCTTTTATAGGGAAAAGAATTGGGTTTTCAAATTCTTCCTCGAATCAACATCCGCAAATATTTTCCACAAATTTCATCCCATACTGATAAGGACTCGAGATTAAGATGAATTTTTTTCTAAATCCAAATCTTTCAAAGACAAACTACAATATTTTTCACATATATGCCCTATCAAAAATTCATCACATCTCGGGAAAAATTTCAAATTTCAAATTTCTTGTGATAATTTCCGATCATTTAAAAAAACTTAGGCCAACTAATTTGAACCCATCCGCCACCAGTTCAATAAAATGCAAAAAATTACAAATTAAAAAATAAATGCACCTAAATCTATATGCTATGCAATTTTTTTTTTTCAGGGATAAAATTATCCCCTAATTTTCTATGCAACAAATAAACAACCTAAATCGCCAAAATTTAGGTGTCAACAGCTGCCCCTCTTTGAAGGTGAGCTCGTAGAGGTTGCCTTCAAAGACAAATCGAGACCTAAATTTTGATCATGCATATGCATTGAATGATTTTTTCCTCGAGAAATGAATCCCATTTTAAAAAAAATGCAATTTATATGATGCATGACAATGTTAATGCAAATGCATGATGTGAAAGGAGAACATACCTGCAATTACTTACCAGTCAGTGCAGTAAAGCATTTTGAAGTACCTAATAAATCCCTATTTACTCCACAAGTACCCAACTCTCACTCAGGTTCCTTGAAGAGTCAAATAGGTAATAGATTGAAACATTGAGATTGAGAAGAACACTCACATCCAAAGTGAAATATTCAACGAAAAGAACTGAGACATCCAGATCTAGACTGAGATGTCAAGATTTTTTAAAAAAAGGCTCGAAATACTTAGATCCAGACTAAGATATAACGAGAAAGCTCGAAAAACATTCACATCCAAAGTGAAATGTTTCAAGACATTCGGGTCCGTGAAGATGTCAATAATCAAGACCTAGATCCATACTAAGATGTCATGATTTTTAGAAAGATAATCAAGACATCTGAAATACCTAGGTCCAAACTAAGGTACAACGAGAAATATCGAAAAAACATTTACATCCAGAGTAAAATGCTTAGATGAAAATAATTATGACATTCGGGTCCAAACAAAGATGTCATGATTTTTAAAACTCGAAATACCTAGATCCAGACTAAGGTATAACGAGGAAGATCGAAGAACATTCACATCTAGAGTGAAATGTTCAACAAAAGAATCAAGACATCCGGGTCCAGACAGAGATGTCATGATTTTTAAAACTCGAAATACCTAGATCCGAACTTAGGTATAACGAGAAAGATCCTTGGTAGACAGCTCGATCGAGTTGAGTGTCGGTGCACTTGAGGGGGAATATCTATGCAATGACAAGTATTCAAGGTATGGATAGAGATATACTTACCTGGTAACATCTCTAATCCTTAGGGATATGTCTCCTGCAAAACATGGTCATAGGAGAGGCAACATGCATTTGTAATCACAAACATGCATTAATTCAAATGAGGTTCATGCGTAATGATTTCTATCAATCTTACATCACCCAATTTCCATTGAAAAAAAAAATTCGAAAGAATATTCCAATATGAACAGATGAGTATCATGGATATGTTAAACGAGGGATCTTTCAGTCTGAAAGGACTTTTCACTCGTCCTCATTCAAATGGCCATTTCATCCTGACCTTTGATGCAGGATCTTGACAGTCACTCTATCTCACTATCATTATGTCAAACAAGGGTCTGAGCAATCTCGCAAGTGGTATAACCTTGCCAATCTGAGAGGTCTTTAATAGGGACCGTAATATAGGCTTAGTCAACGGCTTAACAAATGAGACTCCTTAAGTCAAGGTTAATGAAAAATGAGTGATATTCCAAAATCATCTTGGGGTTTACAAATCAAGAAACATGTGAAATGAGGCAGAAATTGCCTTACTTGCACTTCTTCAAGCGATGCTTTCAAACATATGAACTTTTACATTAATTCAAGTGCCATAATTTGAAGAGACTTTGCAAGGGATTTAACGTAGGCTTGGTTTATGGGTTGAGAAGCGAAATGATCATTATGCTCAAAAAGTGTTTAGGGGGTTAAAGTTGGTGATCGTCTTGACATTTCCACCAATTTTCTCTTCAACCATCGAAGATTTTTTCACATCACAATTCCATTGATTGCAACATCATTTGAGTTTTTTTTAGTACCGCCTTGTGAGGGATACAACTCAAGTGTTTGATTATTTTTTTCTGGGCATTGGCCTTGCTTTTACCAAGCATACTGCTTTTTCATGCCCCATTTTTGCACTTACTTTCTTTGGACTTACACAGCCTCCATCTTTTAATGGTATTGTAAATCATACTACTCGAGTGGTTTGTTTTTCTTGCCTTGCCCCAATGTGGGGATGATCACCAGCTGGGTTTAATATAAAATGAAATTCATAGGCTCAAGTCGGCTATGCAATGGATAAAGTGTATAGGATAGAGAAATAACTGCTCTTCGTCATCCTAAGGCACTTCAAATTATCATACAACTTACAATGCGAAAGCAATACTCGAAGATTGATGCAAGTGTGAGTAAAAAATTCCTATCATTCGTTTCAAATTTTGTCCCAATGTGGGACGATCCTTGACAAGGATAATTTAAAAATCTCTTCATGTGTGTGGGCTCAAAGGGCTAAACAATGGGTATGCCTATAATGTTTCAGGTAGAAGAAGAAATTGCCTCTCGTCACCTCGATTAACGTACCCTTTGCGAGATCACTCTTTTCCTTGTAGGCATGGAATTTTTCCACACAACTCACCAGGGATTAGTGTATGAACAGTGTATGGAATAAAGCTTGCCTTTCCTCATTCCAAAGTACCTCATTTGACACATCCAATTTATCTCACAATTCATCAAGGAAAACATGCAAGATTTGTAACAAATTTGAACAATTGAATTTGCAACTCATTGAGACAATTTATTCATCATAAAAATGCTTATAGTTCCAAAACATGGCATGGCAAATTCAATCATGGGTGATTTTCTTGACAGCATTATAACTAACAGGA
Organism: Eucalyptus marginata; assembly: GCA_014182565.1. Taxonomy (NCBI): domain Eukaryota; kingdom Viridiplantae; phylum Streptophyta; class Magnoliopsida; order Myrtales; family Myrtaceae; genus Eucalyptus; species Eucalyptus marginata. The sequence continues at coordinate 33,384,892 of CM024589.1, read as the reverse complement.
GTGAAAAACTCATGATCATCCATTTCCGCCTGGATCCAAGCACCTCTAGGAAGTACATTTTTCACCACATATGGGTTGTTGTAGTTTGGAGCAAACTTGCCCCTAGAATCTGGAATTGGATTGAATCATTTTCACACCTTTGCATGCTATAAGACCATCCTTGAAATAGAATATAAATGGATCAAAAAGACAAATGGGTAAATCATTTTCTTTTTTTTTTTGAAAGATTTTTTTTGAAATTTTTTTTTTTGAAAAGCAATTGAAAAAACATTTTTGTTTTGAAACATTTTGACACGAGAAAGCATGATGAAGCTCAGGCCTTAGAATTCTCCTTGGGTTTTTCTTTTTGTTTATCGGCTAGATATCATCACCGGGCTAGTTTGGTGTACCTCATCATGCCTTCAAAATAAAACTTGTAATTTTATTGAAATTCATCAATCAATTACAATTTATTGAATGGAAAATGCGATTAAACTAAGAAGAAAGCGAAAAAGAAGAAATCAAAAACAATTCCTAAAAAGCAATAAAAATTTCCGTGTAGGGGAATGTGCAAAAGTAATAAGTTACTCTTGCGGGCCAAGGCCCATTTCTTCCAGAGGTCCTTCATCAATGGCATTCACCATATCCTCATGCTCAGGTAGAGGATTCTTCTTGACATTCGGTTGAGCGGTACCGGAGGCAAACGCCTTGATGTCCAATAAGTTTTGGACCTTATGCTTCAAAGTCATGCATTCATCAGTCGAATGTCCTACTTCCCCCATATGGTACCCGCATTTCTTGGAGGGGTCGTAACTAAAAATTTTAGCATTGGGTCGCTTTGGTTCATAAGACAACAATTCCTTTTGAAGGACCTTTAAGATCTGGGACAAAGGGCCAAGAAGAGGAGTGAACTGCCTTTTAACAAACTGCCGAGGTGCGATTGGTCGGCTTCCGCCTTGTTGATTCTGGGGGACATGAACAATTGGAGGCTTGCTAGATTGTGCATATGCAACATTGATTTCTATGCTAGGTTCTTGGTCTTTCTTTATGGTGAACCTTTTGCCTTGATGGGTCGGTTCATTGAACCATCCATCTCTTAGCCCAATTTCGATCTGTTCTCCCACCGGGATAAGTTGGTTGAAATTCTTAACGTACGTGCTAGCCATCCGGTTACGGAACTCAAACGGGAGAGTCTTGATAAACAACTTCATCAACTCCTTATTAATGGGCTCAGGAGTGATTTGAAACGCGAGATTTCGCCACCTCACAACATACTCCTTAAATGACTCACTTTTCTTCTTCTCCATCCTCTCAAGATCTTATCGGGAATGCGCAATGTCCATATTGAACTTATATTGCTTGAAGAACACATCAGCCACTTCATTCCAGGTGTCAAGAAGATTGACATTCTTCATCACGTACCAGCTTAGTGCGGGCCCAATCAAGCTTGCATGAAATGATTGGATCATAAAAGTACCATCGTATTTCTTGAACTCTGGCATCTTAAACTTCTTCGGCATCTTGACCTTTTCATACACGGACAAGTCAAACAGTAGTGAACTCTGTGACTCTTGCAATTGCTTCACTTTCTCCTCAAGTTTCGCAACGCGTTCATCTTGCTCCATCTTGGGGACGTTCTCAAGCTTAGCCTTTTCAGCGGTGATCAACGATGGGTCATCTTCCAGCCCAGGCATGTTGTCATCAATCATTTGGGTCTTGTTTGTCGGTTTTGAAACTACTATCTCGGGGAGAGCAGGTGTAGGAGTCGGATTCGCTCGGAGGAATTGGAGTTGATCCGTCACAAGCTACATAGAGGCAAGCACTTGTTGGAGTTGGACCTCCACAGCGGACATACGATCACACATTTCATTTTGGTCGGCCATTTTTGCTCTTTGATGGTGTAATTATGGGCGAATGTGAGGGATCCATTATCACCTAAATCAAATGAATAAAAATATGTAAGTACAAGGTGTAAATAGAGAGCCACTCCATGACAACAATCTATTTTTTAGTCATGAAAGTCCACTCATGAAGAGGATTCCCTAAAAATGGACTAGGAAAATAAGGACATGGGATGCCATAGGAGAGATGAAATTTTCCCAAATATGGACTAGGAAAAGTCAAAATTTCAAACCTCCTAACATGAATTGAAAACGAATTTCCAATTTTTATTTTCCAAATGATTCATTGCATAACAATTTCCTCATTTCATTTCTAATTGACAAAGGAATTAGATCCAATGCCTCACCTAGATTGTCATGGACAGACCAAAAATCTGACAAAGTAAGTAAATTGCATAGTATATGGATTGAAGACTTACTTCACCAAGAAAAATCAATGGCAATCACATAGACATGCGCATGAGATGTGAGGCTCGATTTCTACTCTAGATAGGCTTAGTAATGTGAAGCCACAAGGGTGATCGGACTAGCCACGGGCGTGTGGACTATGTCGGGCCCTCATGACTTCGGCTTGATCAAAAAGCCAACTCAGGTCGCGGGCATGCGAATCGTGGTGGGTACTCTTGACACCAAAAAAGAAACTTCGAGACTGAAATGGGCGACTCGTACCGCGGGCATGCGGTCGGAGTGGTATCCATCTCAATACCATCCTAGATGATCTTATGCGGCCCAGGTCCGACGGCAGGTTGTGTGCGCAAAAGTGTAGTGTAAATGCAAAGCATGCACAATAGTTTATAGCAAGCAACACTTCATATGTGCAAGTAAACCATTCATTCCTACACCTCCTTACAAAACAAGGGTTAGCAAACACTTCCCCTTATACCTCTCAATCTGCAAAAACATTTAACACCTTAAATGTTAGGGACGTACCTGGAATCCTTGTTGCCGAACAAAATTTTTTCAAAAGAAGAGAAAATTGGCATAAGTCCACTAAAAGTTTTTACACTAATCCCCAGCGAAGTCGCCAAGCTGTTGCGACCCAAATTTTTGGGTACACCACCTAAAATTTGGCTAATGGTTTGCTAAGCCTAGACTTAGCTCAAGCTCTCCCAAGCCTATACCAACTCGCGACTTAGGTTCATATATCTAGCATGCAAAAAGGAGTCGCCACTAATCAGTTTACGGTAGGCCGATTAGACGCCTAAGTAAAATAATGGGAGAATTATTTCACTTCTACGAACCAGAGATTTTAGGTACGGGGACTTGGTTATACTAGACTTTCCTAACGCCCTTTCGGTACCTTTCTCTTTCATTTAAAACAAAAAAAAATTGTTTGGCAATTGAATTGATTTTAATTTAGCTCCCTAACATGTGAGGTGATCATACATGTGCGCAAACCACCAATTTAACACTCAAGAAAGCAAATAAAAATTGCGGGACTTATCTCATAGCAACGAAAGCATCTGCGTTGTTAAATCAAAATTCACATCAGCAATCCTAGATATGATTTCTAATTGACATGCCATCATTCAATTTTTGTTTCCACTTTTTAACGAGAATATAGTCCATATGCAATGCTATGGTTCTAATATAAAATGAAATAATATGGCATGGCAAAATGTCTTAAACTATATGAATGAGTAAAAAAAAGCTAATGATTTCTTAATAAACATGCAATAATTAAATATGCAATCTAAATTAACCAAAATGACCTAATTCTAATGACGAGCAATTTCTAATTAAATAACTCTAGCAATAATCCCTAAATGACGTGCATTTCATGAACCTAATTTTACATGACGTGCTTTTCATGAATCTAATTCTATATGACGTTCACATGATTTTTTATTTTTTATTTAACGAAAATTCATAATTAAAATCACTAAAAATGAAAATCAAACTAAAGTGAAATATTATCTATTCTAAATGCTTTCTAAACATGCATAAAAAAAAAAAAAAAAAACCTATCATGCAATTCATCTAAAGATCTATCTAGACCTAAAATTAAACATGCAATTTTATCTAATATGCAATGATGTGAGAGAATGCCCTAATTCTAATTTTTTTTTTATGAAATTCGAAATTAAAATTAAACATGCAATTCAGATAATAATAGAATAAAAAAACTAACATCCTAAATGAATGTAGTTTTTTTCTTTTCTTTTTCATGGTTCAAAATAAAATCCCTATTCTAAACATGCAAAATAAATAAATAAATAAAAACAAACCTAATCCTAATTCAAACTCTTTTTTGTTTTTTTCCTTCCATGAAAATAAAATTGATTCAACCAACACCACAAAAATCGAGACAGATAGGATTGATACCCAAAAATTGGTGAACCATATCTCACACATGAGATCGGGTTGGCCAATTTTAAATTAAATCACGAATCGAATCTCGGGCATGAGATCGGATTGACAATTTTGCAAAAACTTGTGAGTTGGATTTCGGGCGCGAAAATCGGACTATCAATCCCTTATTTGAGGGGTCACTTTCATGTCGGAATATCAATCATATATTCAGGAGTAATTCTAAAAAAACAAAATAAAATAAATAATATAAAAAAAGTAAATAAAAAGAAAAACTACCTAATTGATTTCTTTTTTTCCTTTTTGTTTTTTTTTTCTTTCTTCCCTTCCCACCCACACATGGCCTGCTCGTGTGATGGGTTTCTATAGGGCGGATCGGAGCCACCTATTTAGCAAGAGGAACTCCGGCAAGGGTGGCGAGCGAGCAAAGGGTGTCGTGGGCACTAGGCGTCACTATCGCGGGGCTGATGAGCGGCGCGGGTCTAGCTCGCAAGGCGTCTAGCAGAGCAGCGGCGGGTCGGATCGAGCGGCGTGAATCGTATTGAGCGGTGTGAGTCCGCCTAGCTTGCGACCTGGGTTGCTGATCGGAGGTCACAGCGGTCGGATGGGCGGTGGTGGTGCGCTGGTCATCGTGCTTTGGGCAGAGCAGCAGCAGGTTGGATCGAGCGGTGCGGATCAGGCTTGCTTGGCTTCGGGCGGAGGTGCGGTGCAAGGCATTTGGCGGAGCAAGGCAGATGGCGGGCGCAGCTGGGTCGCGGTGAGGCGTAGCTTCGTTGCTGGGGTCGAATAGCGAGGCGAGAGCAGCACATTTGAAGAAGAACCGGCCGGTTAGTTGCAGTGGTAAAGCAGCAAAAATTTTGGGGAAGATGATGAATAATAAGAGTCAAATCACCCCCTTTCACTATTTCTGCCTTTACACGCTTCCTCCTCAATCTCACTTTCTCTCTTTTTACCTTTTTTGTGTTTCTTCTTTTTCACCAAAAGAAAACAAAATCCCCACTTGGCAAAGTGCCCCCCCAAAACTGATGCTCTCTCTCTCTCTCTAATTGCGCTCCCCTTTTTTATAATCCAGAAAAAGAGCCCCCCAAACCTCTCGCACGCATGAGCTTTTATAGGGAAAATAATTGGGTTTTCAAATTCTTCCTCGAATCAACATCCGCAAATATTTTCCACAAATTTCATCCCATACTGATATGGACTCGAGATTAAGATGAAATTTTTTTAAATCCAAATCTTTCAAAGACAAATCGCAATATTTTTCACATATATGCCCTATCCAAAAATTCTTCACATCCCGGGAAAAATTTCAAATTTCAAATTTCTTGTGATAATTTCCGATCATTTAAAAAACTTAGGCCAACTAATTTGAACCCATCCGCCACCGGTTCAATAAAATGCAACAAAATGCAAATTAAAAAATAAATGCACCTAAATCTATATGCTATGCAATTTTTTTTTCAGGGATAAAATTCTCCCCTAATTTTCTATGCAACAAATAAACGACCTAAATCGCCAAAATTTAGGTGTCAACAATCTTATTATGGAGTTTTTGTCATTCGAAAGATGAAACCATAAATTTAAATTAATAACCTTCTATAGGCCAATTGATAAGAGGATATTAGAGAAAATAGTATCTTGCTGGGAGTGATGAGGCATTTGTATTGTGAAAGTAATGAGAGAGGCGGTAAATAAAGTTAGTTTTCTTGGTTAAATGGGATGAAAAAGGGAAGGGAGGGAGGGAGGGAGGGAGGGGGAGAGAGAGAGTGAATTCACTAGAAAATTGAGTGTCCATCCAAAATGGGGGTGGGTCCTCCTAAACTTTTTTATGAAATTTACCTTTCATAATCAGTCTTTAACTACTCTTAACTTGCTTACGTGACGTGAGATGTAGCTATTTGAATATCAATTAAGCTAGTATAAGACATAACATAGTAAGAAATTAATAACATCATTCATTAACTCAAGAAAAAGCACTCCATGCTGCTGGAATTGAATTTGAAGTTGGTTTTCATCTTTGTAAGGAAACAACAATCACTTCTTCCTCTTTGGTGGAAGCTTGCTGCTGTTTCGTGCTCCTCCTCTTAGCTTTGCTTTGTTTCTTTTGGCCGTCTGTTTGGCCTCTTTTCTTCTTGCTTGTTTCTCTCTAGTGTTGTTTAGTGTTGTTCTTCTTTCTTTCTTGTTGCCTGGCACCCTTTCACTCGGTTAGACGTGTTGTCTTCTCTTAGTGCAAGTTGGTGCCGGGCCTTTCTCCTTCTGTTTGTCCAGCTTTGTGCTGCGTCTTTGCAAAAGTCTATATATATACTTACCCTTTACCAAAAAAAAAACAATCACTTTTACACACAATACCCAATCAACAACAATTCGATTAAATTGGATAATGGCAAACATACCGTGGCCAGATTTAGAACATTTATGCTAATTAGCTTTGATCGTATTTAAACGAGGAGCTAAAAAAAAAAGAAAACAAAAATCTATTAGGTTCATAGATAGTAACTATATTCCCCAAAACTATCTTAGTGAGAAAGTACATCGTAATCCGATCATGAAATCTGCCACATTCAAACCAGTTGATTTGCCATTTAACCAACCTCTTGAGAATTATTAGTCCTGTTGGAGCCAAGCTTCACCTGAAAAACAGCTTGCAAAGGCACGACGTAAACCTGCCAATGAAGTTCGACAAAAAAAAAAAAAACACCTGCCAATGAAGAAGCAAGATTAGTCAATTTAAAAAGAAGACTCTTACATTGAGTCGGGTCCAACGTACCCAGAGCAGTTACGACCGTTGATAACATGGAATACACATGTGGCGCTCATGAATAATGGCAATGATGAGTCTGGTCCATGGACATCGATCTAGGTAATACTTAATCTTTTAAGACACTTTTCTTGTTTCAACGGCAAGAAGAGAGATGTACATGGTAATGGCAATGAAGATGAATTATGAATCATGGTATGTAAGGAGAGAAATGTACATATCTATTTCAAACTAACTTTTCTTGTTTTCAGGAAAATATAGCGGAAGCATACAGATTAAGATGTTTCTACATGGCATAAAAACTTGTCAGTGCTAGGGAAAGATGCAACAAAGAAACCGTTACTTGCACCCACTCTATATGTCTCTTTAAGCCATCAACTCGTTGACAGTGGAGTGGGAATTACAGGGCAATTCTCCTTTGGCGGAAGAGAAGCTATTTCAAGACCTTTACATGCAATGTCTCTCTTTTGCCAAAGGAGAATCGCACTGTAATTTCACAACCACATACTCTCTCTCTCTCTATTCTTTGACTAACTTAGCTCGAGTCCTTGCGTTGATCCAACCTCCTCTTTTATAACACCATTGTCCGCACATACTATCGGATATGCCAGGGAGGCGGAACAGTATATGCCGGAATAATTCTTGCGTAAGTTTTTTTTCAGACATGGTCCCAAATTCTTGACCCATCTATTCCTCGAAGAAGTGAAAGCACAAGTCGCCATCAAGGTGGATACTTTCTTCTCTTCATGAGAAATGCTATCTTTTTACGTGTCATTCCTTGGAGAGATATTGAGACAAATTGCAGATTTTCTAGTTATCGCTTTTTAATCTTAGACCTATTATATTGTGGCTAGGAGTATTTTCTTCTAATTTGTTTTTGACTCCATCTGGCCATAGTTATGCAGAATTCTCTGATATTGTGCTAAAAAGTATGTTTTTTTTTTCTCCATACCGATAAATTTTGTTGTGTAAAAAAAAAAAAAAGGCAAATAATTAATAAATCACTTGTTTTTCAATAAACTTATTGGTCGCTTACTAATACTTTTTAGAAATTGCCATGCCTATTTGATAGTTTGCAAATGACACCAACTTTCAAATTTACTAAGTCTTATATGAAATTATCAACCAAGGGACTTATGAACTTTGTCGGATTAAGTAACCTATTAATTTTGGATTATCAACTTTCATTTCGCTTACTAATATTTATAACTTGTTAATTCATCAATTATTTTATTGGGTAACAACTTTTATTTTCCTTGGCCAATGACCCATTAAATTTACTCTTTTTTTTTTTTTTTAGATTACTAACCTAAATCAACGTAATTCGCTAATTTTTTCTGCTATTTAATTACCACATGGTATTGGCTACTAACTGTCAATTGAATTACTCCCAGTATAATTATTTTTTTCAATGAGATAATATTGCCAAAAGTCCATATGCTTAGGGCCCACCATCCTCAACGTGACTAATTGTCAGAAGTCCTATAATATGGTCAACAATTCTCAACAAGACTAGTTTGCATGACATGACATTGCACACAATTGAAAAGGTTTGCATTTGCATAAAGAGTTAGTGAAATGAAAAATTGTGTCTTAAGTCGATTGATTTGCTTAACCCATATAGACCGGAATTGACATGATTAAATTGATGTGTTATTGTGTAGTTCCTCTTAACATGATACGATTGGACACTCTTAATACAAATATGTTTGAACACTTTTTTATACTTACAAGTTGAACCCATCTTAAAAAGAATAAAAGTAAAGTAAAAACATATATAAGACTACAAAATACATTATACATGAAAGTATACTAACTCAATAAGACACTCTAGATGTTATATGAAAAGAAATTAATCCTATTGTTTAGATTTGTGTTAAACTTGTTAACACAAAATTAACATGCATGGGTGTTTTTACGTGTTTATTATGTAGACATGTAGGTATATTCACAAACACGAAACATGTCATACAATACGAGACAAGACAACACCTTTTATAATTGTGTTAGTTGTTTTGTGGGAAAAGTACACCCTAAGTGCCAAAACTTGGCAAGAAGGAACACTTAAGTGCCAAAAGTTAAGAAAGTGGCACGTAAGTGCCATTTTTTTGAAATGTGTGACATTTAAGTGTCATTTCTTGTGAATCTCGCAGGAAATCTTATGTGACAATTTTTTTATTATTTTTATCACCTATGTGCTCGCTAGAATGCTGACTTAGCAAAGAAATGCAAAAACGATGCCGTTTTGATGCTGATTCAATTTTAATATAAAAATAAAATTAAAAAATAAATTAAATTAAATTAAAAAAATAAATTTAAAAGGGGGTGGGGGGGGAGGGAGGAGTGAAATGGCTGAGGGTTGAGCCCTCGCCGCTACCACCTCCCCGCCATCATCAAGAAGGGCCGGCGACGATGGAGGGAGCATTGGCTGGGGTTGTCGGGCCTTGGGCTAAAGGTCACCCTAGCCGGTGGCGGCCTTTGGCTTGACCGAGCGAGCGTCACCGACCCTCGCTGGATCTGGGGGAGCGCTGTGACCCTCGCCTCAAATTTGGGTGAGGGCTCACGGGCCCTTGTCGCCAGTCAGCCGTGGTCGCCGACCCCTAGCCTAGGACTTAGCGACCCTAGTCGACGCTCCCCCCACCGTCGCCGGCTCTTCCTGACGACGGTGGGGAGGCGACGAAGGCCCGCGAGCACTCGCCTAGATTTGGGTCGAGTGTTGCAACCCTCCCCTAGATTTGGCGAGCGCTTGCGGGCCCTTGCCACCGGTTGGCCGGGGTCACCGGCCCCTAGCCAAGGCCCGACGACCTTGGCCGACGCTGCCCCCACCGTCGCTAGCCCTTCCCAGTGACGGCGGGGAGGCGGTGGTGGCGAGGGCTCATCTCTCGGCCGCGTGCCTCCTCTCTCCCCCCCCCTTTTAAAATGTTAAATTTTTAAATTTTTTAAATAAATTTAGTTTTAAATTAAATTTAATTAATTGTTATATTATTTATTTACCACGTCAGAGACAAAACGACGTTGTTTTAGCATTTTCTATCCACGTCAGCGTGCAAAACAACATCGTTTTGCACTCACCTCCCGGAAAATCGCCATATCAGTATTTTGGCCGGATTGGCACACAAGTGATCCATTTTGCTCCGATTTTGGCACTTAAGTGTCACTTTTCTAACTTTTGACATTTAAGTATCCCTCCGTGCCAAGTTTTAGCACTCTAGATGTCCGGCACTTGTTGTTTTGTACTGTATGTCATGTTTGTGTTGAGGTAGTTAGACACTATTTATTAAATGCATTGTCCTTGAGTTGATGCTATAGACTTATTTTGAGATGACATGGATTTCCAACCCTGCCCATGCTATTTGTGACATCTTGAAATTTTCAATTCTATTTTCAATTTAATAAATTGGGCCTTTCATCGACACGCCTATAGTGCTATTCTTAGATCTGATCACTCTTGAGATAATTAGACTATCTGGGGAAGTCATTAAGGAATTTTAACGCAATAGACTTGAGAATTCGACCAGGAATCGACTACTCGACTATGCTCATCTGCAGAGATCATTACAGCACAGTAAAGATCAATTAGAAATCAGAGATAGGTCGGTTCAACTAAGATGTGTGGTTAAACGTGGGTGATTCCACCAAATTGAAAGATTCTTATCGATTGGCACTAGACTGATTTTTCGGTCGTTTTGGTACCCTGTGTCCGTATTTGAAAACTCAAAATTTTCACGACCATCAAGAGTTGCCGATATGTTGAAGAGGTTCATTGTGGCTTTAAAAAATCGACCATGGGTCATTTGCACTAAAACATTCTGAAAGCTACCCGGTAGGCGAGGTCACGCTAAAATCGCGCTAGATTAAAATTAACATCGAATTTAAATTTGATTTCAGAAATTGAAAGTTTTGTCATGTCACGAGTCATTTTAGGAATGTCGACTCATCCTCCGAAGATTTTTCTGTAAACCGAGATTTTGGCGGAAAAAGTTGATATAGGGCCAATTTCAACTGTAAAATTCATGGGACCATTTTTTGTCGTGAAATTAGGATGCAAGTTGGATCTAGGAGCAAGGAAAAATGTCAATTTAAGCAAGACACGTCGGTTGAATTTATGGGAGCCGAATTGGTTTGATTCAAGTGGGATTTTGGTTCAATTTAAGGGAAAAATTTTGCAAATTCGAATGCCCCTTGGTCCATGACTTTTTGGACTCTTCTCTAGCTTCTAAGGGAAGATTGGTGGTTGGAAATTGTTGAGGAAACCAGTTGGAAGTGGTAGGGCCAAGGTCAAGGGGACAAAGGGGTGGCGATTGAAGCTTGAGGGACCCTCCAAACCTTCTAGTCCCCCTATCCTCTTCCCCACCGACCATCTCTCCCATTCTCGATCACCTTGGAGCTCAAGAAGTGCAGAGAAGGAAGCTAGCCAGTCGTCGATGCCTCCTGCCTCTCATCCGACCGCCATTCGCTCGCCGGAGCCCTCTGCGAGCTGTTGGTCGCTCGCTCGCCCAGCTTGATCGCACGCTCGAGCCTACGAGTCCTTGGGTTGTCTCGAGCCCAACCCATCCGTTAGGCTAGTCGAGCCATCGTCGCAAGCTGCTCCCGTCGCTTGAGCCGCCGTGAGCCGTCATCCGACCATCGCTCGCCTCCGCCAAGCCGTCCTCCTCCTCCTTGGTCGATTCCAGCCCGAGCTGAGCTCAAGCAGCCCCCTTCAACCCATCCATAGAAGCCGAAACCCAGCAACCCTCCGGACATTGTTTGGCCTGCTTTGGTGCCATTCTGAACCTCGAAAGGCATCCCCGCTTTGGAGTTTGTGGACCTCCTCCGCGTCCCTGTCGAAGTGAACCCGTTGGATCGCTAATCAAGTGAGTTTACTCACTAATCTCCACTTAGAGAGTTAATTATTCTTAAGGGTTGATTAGTTTAAGTTAAGTATGGATTAGGTGGATAGTTAGAATAAATTAGCAATTTAATTAATCGTTATTGCATGTTAGGTGGTTAGAATAGTGTAATTAGCATGTAGATAAGCTCTAGTATTTATCTAGGGTGGTTCAAAAATTTTCCGGGTCCGTCTCGACATTTAATTAGGCTTTTCTGGCCTAAGTTGCAATTTTGGGTATTTAATAATTAATTTTTGAAATTATTTAATTAATTATTATTTTCTAGAAATTAGACCGGGATAACTGGTGACTGGAATTTTATGGTGATCATAATGGTATGATTTGTTTATTTAATTGACTGCAATTTTGTGTTGATTAAGTGTGATTTGCAATTTTGGGAATTTATCCCAAAATTTAATAAATTTGGTAATTAATTAGAAAATCACCAAGTGTCGGTTTACAGCGCCAAAAATGTTTTTAGGCACTATAATAAATAGTGGAATTTTCAAGTGGGAAAATATTGTATTTTGGCTAAGGTCGACCGTGTACCCACACACGATTATTTTTATCAGATATGATAAAAACGGTGAAATGATTAGATGATTAGGATGGTATACTATATCAGCCTACGGGTTTTGATATGTCAGATTTGGGTGAGCTGTATACCGGTATACTATATCAGCCTGTGGGCTTTTGATATATCAGCTTTGGGTGAGCAGTATACCTTAGCAGCTTTTGGGTGAGCATGGTGAGTATACTATATTAGCCCGCGGGCCTTAATATGTCAGCTTTGGGTGAGCAGTATACTCTATTATCAGCTTTGGGTGAGCTATACTATCTATAATCAGCTTAGAGTGAGCAGTCCTTAATGTTATGGGATTGGGTAAATAGTATTGATTGGATTGACCGAGAGATGGTCTTAATGACATGGAATCGATTGGTTCGATTGATCAATGGCTTGATCTGCTTTGATGAATCGATTTGTTGCAATGATCAATTGAGTGATTGAATTGTACTGACTTGCAGGAAGGGACTAAGGCAAAGGTAAGTCCTCTGACTCGTGCTTGTGCTTAGGCAGCCCTTAGGGCGTATTTTCTTTCTAGTCGAGTCTTAGGGGGTGAACTTGCTGAGATGTCGTCTCACTCCGTTGTGGGATAACATTTTTAGGTCCTTAGATGGCAGCTCCTCCCGAGCATTTTGGACAACCAAAGAAGGTCACTGAGCATAAGTGTTTCTTTCTACTTCATGGAGACCCAAGGGGATGGGTATATGAGTTGGTAAAGTCCGTGGTCTGGGTCGATGCGGGTCTACCCAAAAAGGTGCCCCATCAATACAGATCATGGTATCGTCAGGAGCATAATGGATAGAGAGAGGGGCCCATACCGAAGTCTAGGTCCCGATGTATGTACTGGAAGTTGCTTTTGGGAAAGGCACGGCCGACCCACCAGAAGGTTCAGTTGTGGACCCGTGTCTGTCAAAGCCTGACACCCCAGAATATTTAGTCGAAGACTCGACTGATTAGAGGATCTGTAGCCTCTACCCCTCCCCCTTTTTGCAGACCTTGTCCATAGATCGGGTGGTTTTGTAAAGAACTTGTTATGCTATATATAAATGTGTGGTTTTGTTTTGAAAAATTTGTGGTCCTACTTTTCTATCACATCTTGTTGTTGTTTGGGAATTATTTATTTACTTCCGCATGTGCATTAAAAATTGAAAGGGTCGGTGATGCGTCTTGGTGCATCGCTTTTTAATTGACCACGAGAGGGATGAGCACGCGCTCGGAGGATCAGGGTGTGACATCCCCATTTAAGTGGTATCAGAGCATGGTTAGTGGTTGGAGTGATAAGGTGCGATAAGTTATGGGATATTTAGTAGGAATGACCTTTTTTCATGTTGGTGCATGTTTGTGATAATTGATTGGTAGAAATTGTTTGTGTGTGTGGATTGCTCAACTTCTAATTTTATATGGAATTGGAAGGTAGGTTTCTGTAAAGACCCTACAAGATGAGTGATGAGGAGCAAAAGCCTCCTAGGAAGAGGACCATAGGGCCTATTACTCGGGGTAGGACACCAACGAGGGTCGGTACCCGAGGAGGCCGAGGTAGAGCGCCAGCACAGGCTAGCGCGAGTGGAGTAGCACCGCCTCCCGTTGGTGCTGGGGTAGTAGCCCCTGAGGATCCAAGATTTGCTGGGATCATGCAAGAACTCAAGATGCTGGGTAATAGGATGGATCAGCAAGCACAGATCCAAGCTGCCAGTGCCGCCACTTCAACTGCCGCTACCATAGCTATTGCTAATATCGCCGCATATGCTGCTGCCGTCGCCACACCTGCCGCCACACCTGCTAAGGTTCCACTAGGGAACATAGTCGCTGGGAGACCAATGCATAAGCTGGTGGAACAGTTCCTGAAACTGAACCCACCAAAGTTCACTGGGGTAGGAGACCCCGAAGCCGCAGTCTTATGGATCCAAGGCTTAGAGAAGGCCTTTGCACTGCTAATGTGCATGGAGACGGAGAAGGTAGTCTTTGCAACCTACCAGCTACAGGGTATTGCAAGTACTTGGTGGAGAACTACCCAAGGAACGGTATTCCCTGAAGGTGTAGCCCCGGAGTGGAACACCTTTGTTGAGATCTTCAACAGTAAATACTTTTCTAAGATTGCTAGAGAACTGAAGATGGCAGAATTTCAACACCTTCGCCAAGGCACAATGACTGGTGGATCAGTATGAGGCGAAGTTCGCTAAACTATCATAGTACGCTCCTAAATTGGTCAAGAATCTAGTAAATCGAGTTAGGAGATTCAGAGATGGACTCAAGTTGGAACTGAGGAGTTTGCTGATACTCCACGACTTGAGGAATTATAATGACTTGCACGAACGGGTCTAGATGATAGAGAGAGATTAGAATGAACGAGCCGCCACATCTGGGTCACGATTTAGATCAAATCAAGATGGGAATCGGTATGGGAAGAAGCCCATGATTGGAGGAAGATTCCATGTCCTGCCTAATAGGAAGGGTGGAATTGGCAAGGCAAGGCCAAGCCAAAAAAGGTATGTGTCACTTCTGTGGAAGGCGACATGGTACAGCTCTGTGCCCTTCGAAGACTGAGCGTTTGTTTCGAGTGTGGCCAGCAGGGTTACATAGCCAGAAATTGTTCTAGAAGACCGAGGGGACAACCGTAGTTACCGCCGCCGCCGCCGATGGGTCAGATTAGAGGACACGTGCTGTAGAACGCACCGCAGGGTGGACAAAACAGACCCCCAGCTGAAGGAACATTGTATACCATCACCAGAGGTCAGGCAAAGAATGCGCTTGATGTGATTATTGGTATGGTTTCATTGAACAACCATGCTACTTATGCTTTGTTTGACCCTAGAGCGACTCACTTTTTTATTGCTGAGCAATATGTTAAGCTAATAGGATTAAGTCCTGTGGTTAGCATATCTACACTGTTAAAGGATAAGGTGTTAGCTGCATTGGGTTGTTCTAGTCGGAAGTTAGGGATTGGCGAGCGAGAGGGGAAAATAGATTTATTAGTCCTAGCCATGTATGACTTTGATTTAATAATTGGCATAGACTGGCTCACTAAGCAATGAGCTAAGATTGACTGTTATCGTAAAGCAATTCAGTTTGACCCGTTAGAGGGTGAAAGTTTCGAGTTTGTTGAAAGTCGAGGAGGACCCTCGATTTCCTTGATCTTGTCACTTGAGGCAACCCGTTTTGTTAGAAGGGGGTTGTCAAGGTTACCTGGCAACTGTTGTGGATACGATAGTTGAGGAGCTGAAGATTGAAGATATCTCAGTGGTTGAAGAATTTCCAGATGTATTCCTAAAGGAATTGCCAAGTCTACCGCCAGAGAGAGAAATCGAGTTTGTGATTGAGTTAGCACCCGGGACAAAGCTAATTTCTAAGGCTCCTTACCTGATGGCGTTGTCAGAGTTGAAAGAACTGAAGGTGCAGATGCAAGAGTTGTTGGATATGGGATTCATACATCCTAGTGAATTGCCTTGGGGAGCACTAGTTCTGTTCGTGAAGAAGAAAGATGGTTTGTTGCACCTGTGCATCGACTATCGTCAACTCAATTAGGTGACGATCAAGAACAAGTATCCACTCCCGAGGATCGACGACTTGTTTGATCAGTTACAAAAAGTGTCAATATTTTCTAAAATCAACCTGAGGATGGGATATCATCAACTGAGGACTTAGGAAGGAGGACATTCCAAAGTCAGCGTTTCGTACTCGATATAGCCATTATGAATTCACTGTGATGCTGTTTGGTTTGATGAGCGCTCCAGCTGCTTTTATGGATTTGATCAACTAGTGTTCAAAGAATATTTGGATCAGTTTGTGATCGTATTCATCGATGACATTCTGGTATATTCGAGGAGTGATGAAGAACACGAGAATCATCTGAGGATAGTACTTCAGACCTTGAGAATTCACGAGCTGTACGCCAAATTTAGCAAGTGCGAGTTTTGGTTAACTCGTGTTGCATTCCTAGGTCATGTGATTTCAGGCGAAGGAATCTCCGTGGACCCAGCCAAGATTGAAGTAGTGATCAACTGGCTAAGACCGATTACAGTGACAGAGATTAGAAGTTTTCCGGGTTTGGTAGGTTACTACAGAAGGTTTGTGGAAGGATTTTCAGCTTTGGCGTTGCCATTAACTCAACTTCTGAAGAAGGACGAGAGGTTTGTGTGGATAGACAAGTGCGAGCGTAGTTTCCAAGAGTTTAAGCAAAAGCTTACTACCGCACCTGTGCTACCATTCCATCTGGTCCTAAAGGATATGAGATCTACAGTGATGCGTTGTTTAGAGGACTGGGTTGTGTGCTGATGCAACATGGTAGGGTTGTTGCCTACACCTCGCACCAGTTGAGGCCTCATGAGTAGAATTACCTGACGCACGACTTAGAACTTGCAGCGATTGTTCTTGCTCTAAAGATTTAAAGACATTATTTGTGTGGAGAAAGATTCCAATCTTCACTGACCATCAAAGTCTCAAGTATCTATTCTCTCAAAAGGAGTTGAACATGAAACATCATCGATAGATGGAACTTCTAAAGGATTACGATTGTGATATTCTATATCACCCTGGAAAGGCGAATAAGGTCGCCGACGCTTTGAGTTGAAAGTCTTCAATCACACATATGCCGATTAAGGAGTGGAATTTAATCGAGAGAGCTCGAGATTCGGTTTTTAAGTTTGAGGTAAGCCACCTTTTGAATCTTATGGCCACCCTCAGAATTGAGCCGGATGTGCAAATCAGGATCAAACTACTTCAGCTATCAGACCCAGATGTTCAGAAGATTCTGCAAGAGGATACCGATAAAAGGAAAGCTAACTTTTAGATTTCTGAGGACAGAACACTAAGGTTCCGAGGACGATTGTGTGTACATAATGATACTGAGCTTAGAGAGGAGATCTTATTAGAAGCTCATCGTAGCAGTTACAGCATTTATCCTGGTAGTATGAAGATGTATAAGAATCTGTGTCAACACTATTGGTGGTTTGGTATGAAGGCGGACATCGCCAAGCATGTCGCCAAGTGTTTGACGTGTCAGCAAGTGAAAGCATAGTATTGTAAACCGGGAGGACTTTTGCAACCTCTCGAGATCCCAAAGTGGAAATGGGAGCACATCACGATGGATTTCATGACAGGCTTACTGAGGAGTCAGAGAGGAAATGATTTCATTTGGGTAGTGGTCGATAGACTGACAAAGTCGGCTCACTTCATTGCAGTGAGAAAAAAAACCTTGATTTGGATAAGCACGTAGAGTTGTACGTGCGTCAAATAGTTCGACTACATGGAATGTTGGTAACGATTACTTCAGACCGTGACTCAAGATTCACAGCTGCATTTTGGAAGAGTTTCCAGGCTACTTTAGGAACCAAGCTGCAATACAGTATGGCATATCATCATTAAACGGATGGCTAGTCTGAGAGGACAATTCAAACCCTCAAAGACATGCTGCGAGCTTGTGTGTTGGATTTTAAAGGAAGTTGGGAGGAATAGCTCATCTTGTCAAATTTGCCTACAACAACAGCTACCAGCAGAGCATTTAAATGGCTCCTTTTGAAGTGTTGTATGGTAGAGCGTGCAGAACACTAGTGCGTTGGGATGAAGTCGGGGAAAGAAAGATCATAGGCCCAGAGTTGGTTCAGTTGTCAGTGGATGCAGTTGTAGTCATCAGGAACAGGTTAAAGACTGCTCAAAGCCCCAGAAAAGTTATGCAAATAAGCGCTGGAGATTGTTCGAATTCCAAGTTGATGATCACGTTTTTCTGAAGGTGTCATCAATGAGGGGTACTTCACTTTGGCAAGAAAGGAAAACTAAGTCCGAGGTATGTAGGTCCCTTTGAGATTCTAGAGAGAATCGGGATCCTAGCGTATCGTCTTACATTACCGCCGAGACTAGCGCAAGTGCACGACGTCTTTCACGTGTCGATGTTGAGGAAGTATGAGCCTAACCCGACCCACGTGCTTAATTTTGAAGAATTGGATGTGGACGACAGAGTGTCGTACATTGAAAGCCGGTTTAGATTGTGGATCGAAAAGAACAAGTTCTACACACCAAGACCATCCCATTGGTCAAAGTAGTTTGGCAATACCACATCATTGAAGGAGCAACATGGGAGAGTGAAGAGTCGATGAAACAATTGTACCCCCACCTTTTTTCTTAAAGTATTGTAATGGTTTAAATTTTGAGGACAAAATTTTTATAAGAGGGGAAAAGTTGTGACATCTTGAAATTTTCAATTATATTTTCAATTTAATAAATCGGGCCTTTCATCGACACACCTATAGTGCTATTCTCAGAGTTGATCAAGCCTGAGATAACTAGACTATTTGGGGAAGTCATTAAGGAATTTTAACACAATAGACTTGAAAATTCGACTAGGAATCGACTACTCGATCGTGCTCAGAGATAGGTCGGTTTGATTGAAATGTGTGATTAAACGTGGGTGATTCCACCAAATTGAAAAATTCTTGTCGATCGGTACTAGACTGATTTTTTTGTCGTTTTGGTACCCTATGTTTGTATTTGAAAACTCAGATTTTCACGACCACCGAGAGTCGCTAATGTGTCGAAGAGGTTCATTGTGGCTCGAAGAAAATCGACCATGGGTCATTTGCACTAAAAATTTCCGAAACCTACCCGATATGTTAGGTCACGCTAAAATTGCGCCAGATTGAAATTAACCGCGAATTTAAATCCAATTTCAGAAATTGAAAGTTTTGTCATGTCATGAGTTATTTTAGGAATGTTGACTCTTCCTTCCGAAGATTTTTCTACAAACCGAGGTTTTGGCGGAAAAAGTCAATATAGGGCCGTTTTTGACCGGAAAATTTAGGGGACCGTTTTTTATTGCAAAATTGGGATGCAAGTTGGATGTAGGGGTGAGGAAAAATGTCAATTTAAGCGAGGACACGTCGGTGGAATTTATGGGAGCCGGATTGGTTTGATTTAAGTGGGATTTTGGTTCAATTTAAGGGAAAAATGTTGCAAATTCGAATGCCGCTTGGTCCATGACTTTTTGGACCTCGTCTCTAGCTTCTAAGGGAAGATTGATGGTTGGAAATTGCTAAGGAAACTAGCTGGAAGTGGTAGGACCAAGGTCAAGGGGACAAAAGGGTGGGGATTGAAGCTTGAGGCACCCTCCAAGCCTTTTGGTCCCCCTATCCTGTTCCCCATCGGCGATGTCCCCTATTCTCGATCACCTTGGAGCTCAAGAAGTGGAGAGAAGGAAGCCAGCCAGCCGTTGACGCCTCCTGCCTCCTGCCTCCCATTCGACCGCCGTTCGCCCGCCGGAGCCCTCTATGAGCCGCTGGTCACTCACTCGCCCAGCCTATTCGCGCTCCCGAGCCTACGAGTCCTTGGGCCGTCTCGAGCCCAGCTCATCCCTCAGGCTAGTCTAGCCACCGTCGCAAGCTGCTCCCATCGCCTGAGCCACCATGAGCCGTCATCCGACCGCCGCTTTTCTCCGCCAAGCCATCCACTTCCTCCTTGGTCGATTCCAGCCCGAGTTGAGCCCGAGTAGCCCCCTTCAGCCCACCACAGAAGCCAAAACCTGGTAGCCCTCCGGACATTGTTTGGCCCGCTTTGGCGCCATTTCGAACCTCAAAAGGCATCCTCGCTTTGGAGTTTGTGGACCGCATCTGCGTCCCCGTCGAAGTGAACCCGTGGGATCACTAATCAAGTGAGTTTACTCACTAATCTCTTCTTAGAGAGTTAATTTTGCTTAAGGGTTAATTAGTTTAAGTTAAGTATGGATTAAGTGGATAGTTAGAATAGATTAGCAATTTAATTAATCGTTATTGCATGTTAGGTGGTTAGAATAGTGCAATTAGCAAGTAGATAAGCTCTAGTATTTATCTAGGGTGGTTCGGAAATTTTCCGGGCCCATCTCGCCATTTAATTAGGCTTTTCTAGCTTAAGTTGCAATTTTGGTATTTAATAATTAATTTTTGAAATAATTTAATTAATTATTATTTTCCGAAAATTAGACTGGGATAGTCGGTGATTGGAATTTTATGCTGATCGCAATGGTATGATTTGTGTATTTAATTGACTGCTATTTTGTGCTGATTGAGTGTGATTTTCAAGTGGGAAAATATTGTATTTTGGTTAAAGCGCCAAAATTTCGGTAATTAATTAGAAAATCATCGGGTGTCGGTTTACAACGCCAAAATTTGTTTTAGGCATTATAATAAATAGTGGGATTTTCAAGTGGGAAAATATTGTATTTTGGTTAAAGCTGACCGTATACCCACACACGATTATTTTTATCAAGTATGATAAAAATGGTGAAATGGTTAGATGATTAAGATGGTATACTATATTAGCTTGTGGGCTTTGATATGTCAGCTTTGGATGAGCAGTATACCGGTATATACTATATCAGCCTGCGGGCTTTGATATATCAACTTTGGGTGAACAGTATACCTTAGCGACTTTTGGGTGAGCATTGTGAGTATACTATATCAGCCTACGGGCCTTGATATGCGAGCTTTGGGTTAGCAGTATACTCTGTTATCAGCTTTGGGTAAGCTGTACTATCTATCTTCAGCTTAGGGTGAGCAATCCTTGATGTGATCAGATTGGATAGATAGTATTGATTGGATTGATTGAGAGATGGTCTTAATGACATGTAATTGACTGGTTTGATTGATCAATGGCTCGATCTGCTTTGATGAATCGATTTGTTGCAATGATCGATTGAGTGATTGAATTGTACTGACTTGCAAGAAGGGATTGAGGCAAAGGTAAGTCCTCTGACTCGTGCTTGTGCTTAGGCAGCCCTTGGGGCGTATTTTCTTCCTAGTTGGGTCTTAGGGGGTGAACTTGCTAAGACGTCATCTCACCCCGTTGTGGGATAACATTTTCGAGGTCCTTAGATGGCAGCTCCTCCTGAGTATTTTAGACAGCCGAAGAAGGTCACTTAGCAGAAGTGTTTCATTCCGTTTCATGGAGACCTAAGGGGATGGGTATATGAGTTGGTAAAGTCCGTGGTCTAGGGTCGATTTAGGTATATTCAAAAAGGTGCCCCATCAATACAGATCATGGATCGTCAGGAGTGGGATGGACAGAGAGAGGGGGCCATACCGGAGTCTGAGGTCCCGATGTATGTGCTGGAAGTTGCTTTTGGGAAAGGCACGGCCAACCCACCAGAAGATTCAGTGTTGGACCCATGTCTATCAGAGCCATGGACCGTAGAGTATTCAGTTGAAGACTTGATTGATTAGAGGATTTGTAGCCTCTACCCCCTCCCCCTTTTTGCAAACCTTATCCATAGATCGGCTGGTTTTGTAAACGACTTGTTATGCTATGTATAAAGGTGTGGTTTGGTTTTGAAAAATTTTGGTCCTACTCTTCTATCCCATCCCGTTGTTGTTTGGGGATTATTTATTTGCTTCCGCATGTGCATTAAAAATCGAAAAGGTCGGCGATGCGTCCTAGGGCATCGCTTTTTAATCGATCGCAGAAGGATGGGCACGTGCTCGGAGGATCGGGGCGTGACACTATTGTTTGAAATTCAAAATTGTCCAAATTACCTTTTTGTTTTTGTTTTAAAATAATACTAGTACATTTAAAAGAATAGTCATCTTTAGTCTCTTTTTGTTTTGTTATAAGCATCCCAATGTTAATAGACGCTCAACAAGATGTGGGGTTAGATGTGTCCTATGCTAGGTGTAGTAAAGAGAGATAAAAAGACTAACTAGTGGGCCCATTTGGACATGTGTCGAGCACTAAATGGAGCGTGCTATTGCCTACGTGGCAAGATTGGCCTACATAATATTTTTTTGAGAGAGAAAGAGAGAAAACGATTGGGAGGTTGGGGGAGGGGGAAAGGTTGCGGTTATTCCTTCTTCGAAGAAAAATCAACACGGTTAAACCTACCTCCATATGATCCACCCCTTTTTGAAAAGCACAAAAAAGATTTTAATTTTTTATAATATTACAGGGACTTATACCAACACCGTCCTTTTTTAATTTGTCAACTATTCTTGATGCTTACAAATTTTATTTGTCAATATTACCGACATCTTAAATTTCACATCACTTTTCGGAATTACTAACTTTAACTATAGTTACCAACTACACTCCAAATCTGTTCAAAAAAAAAAAAAAAACTACACTCCAAATAAGATACTAATTAGCTTTGGCTTATCAATTGTTATTTAAGTTACCTACGACATTTTATTATTTTAATTATTATTTTTCTTATCTATTACCGACCGTTATTTATTTTTCTTAGCCACGCCTTAAATTTCCAAACTTTTTATAAAAAGTTATTGATGTTAATTTAAGAGACTAAAAGAATTTTCTAGATAAGACCAAAAGTCCTAAAATTTATCATAAGTGCAAGCTTTAAAATTTTCATAAATGTAATTACATCCTAAAACTTATTAAATTGATACTATTAAGTCCTTCTGGTAACTCCTTTTAACTTGGCTAACAAAAAAAATGCTGACATATTTTTTTCTTGTTATCTTCTCTTGGTGGTGTCAACATCACAAAAACATGAAACATAAGGTTAAATCAACACTGTTATGGTCTAAATCTTTTTTTGTCCCCCAAATCTTACTTAAATTAGATTAAAAAAAGGTTAAATCTACAAATTAAAGAAAAATAAAGAAAAAAACCAGGCCAAGGCCTGTGGGCCCTCTCACTACTGCTCCACCATCCTCGAAATGGGTTAGTGGGGGTTGTTAGGGCTTTAGCAATCACTGTAACCCTCACTGACCCTTGGCTAGATTTGGGTAAGCGTCGTCGGGCTGTTGCTCGTTGTCAACTAGGGTTGCTAGCCATCCCCCCACCACTGCCGGCCATTTTGCAAGGATGGTGTGATGATGACGGCAAGGGCTTAAATGCTTCTTTTTTTTTTTTTTTTTTTAACAATTAATTTTACCCGCATTCCCGTAAGGTTTCTTTCAGTAATTCTATGTCTTTTCTCTGGATTTTTTTTTGCCGTCTCGCTCTAATGTGCACGAGAATATCCGTTTTCACCGAATGATCGTCGATGCTCTTTTATAAAAAGAAATTCCAGATTTCCCTTTGTTTTCGGAATCTTGCTTTCTCCTCAATCTTCTCCCTTCTTCTTTTTCTCTCTTTCGTTTCCCTTTGTTATTTGGCTGAGATTCCCTTATTTTTCATTGATTCTCTCTCTCTTCTCCCTCTTTGTGAGTTTCCTTTTACCTCACCCATCTCTCTTATTCCTTGTTCAGATGAAGCAATGATCAATTACCTTAGCTGGAGGTAGCTTAAATATGGCATGCTTACTTTCCATTTCACAGAGAGAGAGAGAGAGAGATGCTGGCGATGTTTGGTTCATAATATTCGCGATTTTGTTCAAATAGATATTTAATCGGCATCCTATCCTAAAATTTAAGTGCGAGGAATGAGAATACAAGACTATGCACTTCCTGGTGGAAAGGATGGGACGCTCAGGGCTACGAACAACACTTCCTGGCAAAAAGAAGTGAAGTGCTCTGGGCTATAAACAACACTTTTGTGCAGGAAACATCATAATAAAAAAAAGGATGCTCCAGGCTATAACAGCACTTCCTGGTGGAGAGCTTGGAATGCTCGGGGCTACAAGCAGCACTTCCTGGCAAAGAGGCGAAAAGCTCTGGGCTGATACGCTGATGGCTATTGCAGCACTTCTTGATGGAGAGGATGGGATACTCAGGTCTATGAGAAGCACTTCCTGCCTGGTAAAAGGAGGTGAAACGCTACAGGCTACAAAAGCATTTCCAGGTGAAGAAAACGATCAGGGCTATGACAGCACTTCTTGGTGAAGAGGATGGGATGCTCCTTCCTGACAAAAAGAGGTAAAATGCTCCTAGCTATAAAAGCTCTTCCGGGCTAACATGTCAAAGCAATCATATTTCTTCGAACAAAGTTTATGTGTACATTTAGAAATCATTATTCGTTAAAGAGAATCTTTGGCTTCACATCTTTGGAAGGAGATAATAATTTGTTTCGGAACTAAGCAAGACTAAGCAGGACTATTTGTTCAAACTTTGTATCGCAAAACTTTACAGGAAAGAGCGATCATTAGAGTAATTTTCATTCATCAAGGGGCTTACTATAAATGCCAAATAAGAGTATTTCAATATGAAAGGACTTCTCTGCCTGTCTCTCGAGAAGTTCTCACATATTTTCTTGAGAACACTTTTTTTTTTCTCATTTTTGTTTAAAAAATAGAAAAGTTGAAATTTTTTACTTTTCATTTCTATTTCAAGCTTATTTATAGACTAAAAATTTGTTCCAGAAAATGAAAAATGAAATTACATTATCAAATAGATTTTTGTTTCAAACTTGTTCCCGGGAAAAAATAAAAATAAAAATAGAATGGTTATTATACGCACTCAAGATGTCGTGAGAATCGAGAAATTCTCATAGATCAATAACATACTCTTCCTCCACTCCATTAAGCAGTATCGTTGAGTATGAAATTCTCATATTAAGCCAATTGCCATTGTTCAGAAAGGACATAAGAAAGTTTACATCTCCGCCCAATACTTTTGGCTAGGAAGAATTGCATGGTTCTGACTGAACTCAAGGTTCTGTTGCAAACTGCTCTTGCTGTGAACATTTTTTTTCTAAGGCAAGGACCCTACGACTTTGGAATCCCTGAGATTGCATGGTCCTGGGAGGGGTGGAAAGAGACAAGGTTAGTGGAATCAAAATGGTTAAAATTAGTTTGGAACAATACCATACAACTGTTTATGCTCTTTCTGCGCCAAACATGCATATGTGTGCGATGTAAAATGCCACAACAGACCAGTTGTGACTTGATTGCACAAACCAAAAGGGCCAAATCTGGATTTGTGAGTTTATTCATGGAAAAAAACTCCTTTACAGCATCAACATTTATAGGACTCAAGAATTCTCGACCGTCCATTTTTGTTATTTATCATCGATCTAGGCAAGATAGCAATCCAAGATCAAGGCACCTACAGTGAGCACCTTTTTTACATCATAGAGCCTGGCATAGTTTGGAGTGAACTTCCCACAAGAATCTGGTGCAATGGGCAATATCTTCTGTGGAACCAAATCACAGACCTCAAACTGTACGAATAATGGCAATGTTGGACCTAGTCCAAGTGAATCCATGTTTAGGTGAGAATTTACCCTGTAAAAGACATTAATCGGGTCCATGTGGACCCAAGTCTAGGTAATAATTTGTCCAAGGTAAGAGACATGTTTTTGTTGCCAAAAGGATGAGATATGATTTACTTTACTCATAAAATGCATTACGAAGTATGTTATGTGTGGAGAGAAATGGACATATCTATTTGGAACTCACTTTTCTTGTTGAAAATAAAAAGGAAGCAAATAGATTGAGATGGTTTCTAGATGGCATAATACTTTTGTCAGTTCTAGGGAAAAGGGAAAAGAAGAAACCCTAACTTGCGCTGATAATCTTTCTTTAAGCAATCAACTTCTTGTTGGTGGAGTCTGAATCACAGGGCAATTCTCCTTTGGCGGAACAGAAGCTATTCAAGACCTTTGCATACAATGCCTCTATTCTGCCAAAGGAGAATTGCACTGTTATGTCAAAACCCCACTCTGTCTCTCTTGCTTTGACTGGCTTAGCTCGAGTCCTCGGATTGATCAAACCTCCTCTTTTATAAATTTTCGGATATGCCGGGGAGATGAAGCAGTATATGCCAGAACAATTCTTGTGTAGTTTCTTTTCGGACGTGGTCCCAAATTCTTGACCCATCTTATCCTCAAAGAAGTGAAAGGAAAAGTCGACATCAAGATGGATCTTTTTTCTTGTCATGAGAAATGCTCTCTTTTACGTGCCAATGCTTGGAGAGATATTGAGAGAGCAATTTATGAAGTGAAACTCTTTTTTAATTATTGCCTGTTAATTCTGAACTATTTTGTTGTGGCTAGGATTATATTCTTCTAGTTTGCCTTCGAGTCCACGTGGCTATGGCGATGTGGAACTCTATTATTCTGTGTTAAAAGGTATGGATTCTTTTTAAATACTGATAAATTTCAACAAATGTTGATAAGTGTAAATAAGTTATTGATTTAAAAAAAGACGTCATCTTTTTTCTAGGTAAATTTTTTTAGTGATTTACCACTAGATTTAATAAATAAACTTTCTTGTTTGTTAACTTGCAAAATGACCAAATATTAGACAATTTTACCAACTTTTATTTACATAATTTATTAACAATTTGAATTTGATAATTCCTATACAAAACTACCAACCTAAGTTAGAACGACTTATTAGCTTTTATCAAATTAAGTTAATTACTAGTTTTGGGTTGCCAACTTTTCATGGGATAGATGCACAAATGGTTTTGAACTCCGGCCCAAAATGCAACGTCGTTCTTGAATTTTTAATGTGTTATGTGGTCTTGATATTTTGCCTAATGTACAATGTTGTCATTGGACTTTTAATTTATTCAATGCAATCTCTAATTTTTTTTTTTTTTGTAAATATTTAATCTAGTCTCTAGACCATATGAAAATACCTAACACTATCCTTCCATTAATTCAAATTAATGTAAATTGTTGATTGGGCTTCCAATCCAGTAAATTTGAATTGTGTATAGAAGAATAACCTGACACATGGACTATACTCGTGAGATAGTCAACTCAAATGAAGATAAAATTATCTAAGTCATCAATAACATGGATAATTACTTTTCCAAATTGATCAAATTAAACAAATTACATGAATTATTATATTTTAGTGTGAGTTAAATATCTTATGTGGGAATCTATGTTCAGCAATTTTTTTTTGTCCATCATTTAGATGTACCGGATCATAAGCCAAATCAATAAATTACGTTGATTTAAACAAAATAGAAGAATAACAGTGAATATTTTCACATAATTTGAGAACTAAATTAAATATGTATCAAAAGTTCAGGGACTGTTAATACCTAAAATATTGTTGTTCCATAAAATTAGGAATTGACTTGACCCCTAAACAAAAATATCAAAGTTGCATTGCTTACATTTGGCATTGCATCACATTGCATGTATGTACTAATAGCATTTGGGACTAACTCATTTGGATTAAGTAGGTCGTAGGGGCAAGGCAGATAATGTTGGCACAATCTCGATTCGTTTGTTCAAATTTGAATTCTAGGATTAATTAGGACTTCAAGATGGTGGGATAACGAATCGGGTCATGGGGGTTTATAAGGTAAAAGCTTGAAAAAAGGGGAAAAGATAAAAATGATAGAGCAACTGGAACTTGAGCTCTTAAAAGCAAAACAAACAGATGGCCGTAAGTGCAAGTGAAAGAGAATATTACAAAGAGGAGAAATCTTGGCCGATTTGAAGAGGAGGGCAGTTTAGAAGGATTAAATGACCATTTTAAAGATTAATAAAGGGGGCAAATTCGTTGGAGTCTACTTCGTAAAATTCTAAGCATAATTTGGTGAAATTGGAATAGAAATGGAGATCAGAAAGCGAGCTTGAAGTGAAATCCGCCAAATGAATAATAGCTAGATCTACCAAAATGGGGCATAGATCCATTTCTTGACCCATATTTGATGGGTTGGCTTGTTAAATGGGTTAGTTATATTCAGTAAATGAGATTAGATCAAACTTTATAGGTATTAAATGAATTCACAACTTATATAAATCCAACCCATCTCTATGACTATCTCTTGCTCTCAATCAATCCCGTGTTTGTTCACTATGTATGACTTTTCCTTAATTAGTTAAATATATAAGTATTTTAGTAATATGAGTCGGGTCGGGTATAAGTTTGCTATGAATCAAGCCAAGTATAGGTTACTACATTTATATTATATGGAAATAGATTATAATGGGTTAAATGAGTTAATTTGGATTGGATCATTTTCGACTCGATTCACTTGTTTAATAGGTAATAATGGCACAACCGAAACAACAAACTTGGTGAAGTTTAATTGCGTCCAGTTGTGACCCAGAGAAAGGAGATTTGGGAGAGATTGGTTTGGTTTTCGGAGATTGGATCTTGAGATTTTAAAAAATAATAAGAAAACACCATCACAAGATCCTAACGCCATTTTATCTCACCTGAGGAGACTCTAGACAGGACGCTCGCATCCTCAGAATGTGGGCGAAGCTTTCACGCCCCAAGGTCACGTTCTCTTCTTCACCTTCCTATCATCGACTATTCATACACATTTCATTACGTATTCGAGTCTTTCGGTGTTCTTCAACCGGTGGTCCTCTCCATCCCGTAGCCTTCTCATCGCTGTCCTGGTATCTACCACTGACATCCGCCAGCGTCCCAGCGTCCGTGGCGTTCCACCAACCATCCAGCGTTTCAATCTTCTGCATTCTCGGTTCCACAGGCGTCCTTGCCCGTGATTCGAACTGACATCCTTCCTTGTGATCTCAACTAGCATCCTGGTCCGGAGTCACTGTCCTTGTCCAATCCTTCCGGCGCCCTTAAGCGATTGCTCTTTGAAAATACTGAATGACCTTTCAGTTATAATTCAAGCTGGTTCAGACTTATAATGAGCTTTGTCCAGCTAGAATACCAAAAAGAAGTCCAGAGAGCTGAATCGAACATCTAGTCCGGAAAGCAGTGTAAGCAAACCAGTCAAGAAGTGGATTATAGTGTTGTCCACAGAGATTAGAAGTAGACCCAGCAAGGTGGCCGTCGTCCGACACTTGCGAGGTGATGACAACCACCATTGCTTTAGCTCCACAGCCATGACCACCACCCCGATCTTGATTTTCAAATCAGAGAGAGAGAGAGAGAGAGAGGACGCCAGCAGGGTGGCCGTTGTCATCTGAGGCTTGCGAGGAGATGGCGACCATAGTTGCTTAAGGTCCGTGGCCACGACCACCGCACCAGTCATGCTTTTCAAATGAGAGAGAGCTGATCTCGTTTTTGAGAGACAGAGAGAGACAGAGAGAGCACATGTTAGGAAAAAAAAATTAACATTGTCAAACAATGAGTTGTACAAGGCGTGGTCACATACTGACTAACAATATTAAGAGCACAAGCATTATCAAGAGGGTTAGTAGTGAGATAAGTAAGACTACCAACCAATTGCCGATAAAGTGTAGGATTTGGAAGAAGAGTTCCATCCTTGTCATTAAATTTTGCAATCAACTCAATGGGAATAGAAGCAATCTTATTATCAATGAGCCGAGCTCGAGAAATAAGATTAGTGACATATTTTGCTTGTGAGAGATATTAGCCAGAAGCATCAAACGCAACCTCCAAGCCGAGAAAATAGCTTAGTCACCCAAAATCTTTCATTTCATACTATTTACTAAGATAAAATGTCAGTCTAATCATTGCTAGTAATAATCATATCATCCACATAGAAGAGTAGCATAATGTGTTTTATAGAATGGAAGGTTACTTTCCTATAAATTTTTTATTTATGGAGGTGCCTGGCCAAGCTGACAGATCCTCACCATGGATCCACATGAGTTGCGATATTGTGTAATTCAACTTCAAAATCTTTGTCTACAGAAACCTTTACGGTTTTATTTACTTAATGACATTTTACCTTATATCATACAATTAGTATGAAGAACCTTGAGGTAGGTAAATTGTTTATTTTGTCAGCAAGTTATAAGAGATTATGTTTGTACATAAAATTCTCAAACATCTTAATGACGAATTTCACATTAAAAGTGGTTAATCTTACAAATTATGACTTTATTTTTTTGGTTGAAGGTAAAATAAGAGTCAAGGTCTTGCAACAACACTTCCTCATTTTCTTACCAAAATGATAATTCTTTTTTAAGAAATGATTGCGTGACAGTTTTTAATAAAATTATTAGAATAATAGTCTATTCTAAATCACAAAAATAAAAAATAAAAAATAAAGTAACAAATAATTATAAATTGTTGTGGAGCCCACTCCTTTAAAAATTTGTGGCTCACAATAAACTGTTATTCTTACAGTAGTCCAAAATCAATGAAGCCCTTCTTTTTTCCCTTCAAAGCATAAGTCAGTGATTGCAAAAGCCCTAACAACTGCTTATTTGTTCCAAATTAGACATATAGAATAAAGCTAGATGGTCAAATGTCCCTAAATTCTGCAACCATAGAATAGAATTGATCAAACTATAAGAATATCAACCTCAAAATAGCTAGGAGAATATCTAAATTCAACATATTATGTATCTTCCCATAGCCATAAACGTAATTCTCTCTCCATATTGTGTAATTATTGCATGATCAAGACCTTTTGTTGCAAAGCTAATAAGATTTGTTATACAAAAGAACCACTCAAAAGTTTGAGTTGGCTAGCTCCTTACAAGATTCAATATGCAGACAAATCTTGCTTCGTTCATTCTTTGATGATTTTCATGCTTTTTTTTTTTTTCTAACGTTAATTCTGTATAACTAAATCTAATTACATAAATATTAATTTTTTCATATCATGTGAATTCAGGAAATTAACTAATATAATCTTTCTTCACCTTTTTTTTTCCACTAACTTTCTTCACCCTGTCATATGTGACTAAATTTATGAAAACTTTCTTCACCCTATTTAATAAGAAAGTTCTCATAAATTTAATTACATATGATTGCGTAAGTTAAATAAATTTAGTTATTAATTATGACCGTTACTTGGGGAGTGCACCTCAGATTCGTTGATTTGAGATCGTGACAGAGCGACAGAATTTCAAGCAAGCACCAACCTCGCCTATGCACGGCTGCGTAGAGGTCTTTGCCGAGACGTGCAGAAGTCTTCGTTTTCCCCATGCAAAGATCTTCGTCATGCTATTACGATGAGCTTTTCCATTTGCGCAACTTGCTCGAGGGAAAAGGTCTCTATCTTGTGGTGGTTACACGCTGCACCACCACTGGCGTTCATGGCAGCCCGGATCTTCATAAGCCGCAAGCAGCAACTTCTTGCTTTCCTTCCTTTTGTCGTTTGTTTTACCTTTCTTATCCAATTCGGATCTATTCTACTCCCTTTCCTGGATTTTTTTTCCCTAAATATTGTTTGTAACATATCCTAATTTATCTGGTCCAGAGGATGTCCAAAAACACAAAATAGGATCACAAATTATCCCATTCGGACTATAAACGTAGCCCATTAAAAATTTATTATATTTTGATGATACGTTAGTAGACTAGAGAATAATTCTCATATTGTCCAACTTCACAAAACCAACTACTTCTATTGCCCCTATATCTATGGATCCATCCTCATCTTTTAGCAGTTTAGATGCTTCTAAAATAGATTACTTGTATAATGTGACATCCTGAAATTCCACATTGTCTCGATAATATGAAATGGGCATTTCGTCGACGCGCTTATGGTTAATTTACTCAGAACCGATCACTCACGAGTTAACTAATCTATTAGGTAAGGCCGTTAAGGGATACAAACGCGGCAGACTAGAGAATTCGATCGGAAATCGACCGCTCGACCATAAAAATCAGCAAAGGTCAATACGACACCATTATAATTGAATTGCTATCAAATATAAGTCGATTCAATGGAAACACATAATTGAATTGCTGGTCATTCCACATAATTGCAAAATTCACATTGTACGGCACTAACCCGATTTTCTGTCGATTTTACACTCAGTACACGTAATCGAAACCTTGCGATTTTTTACGACAACCGAGAGTCGCCTACGAGTCGGAGTTGCACAAACGTGGATCGAAAATTATCGACTACGGGTCAAATGCGCTAAAATCCCTAAAAGCTACTCGATAGGTTAGGTCGTACTAAAATTGCGTTTGGTCAATTTTAACCACGAAATTTAATTCGGTTTCGGGAATCGGACATTCGAGCGTGTCCTGATTTATTTATAGGACGCCATCTCATTGTTCGGAGAAATTCCGTTGAGCTTGGAATTTTATGGAAAAATCGGTTTTTGGCAAAAAGAAATAAGGAAATTTGGATGGGTGAGAAAAATGGGATTTTCTACCTTCAATTTGGTTTTGTTTGTAGAAATTATGACTATTTTCTAAGTGGTTGGCTCCTTGACAAAAATGGCTAAAGACTTTTGAGGCTAGCACTTGAGTGTGAGATATTTTTCCAAGGCTTTTTAGTGGCTGCTGTCATGACTTTGTTTCCCCTTTCTCTCTCCCTCTCTATTCTCACGAAAGAAGTTGCCTCCTCTATGTAGAACAGCCCACATTCCTTTTCACTTCATCTTCTCCATTTCCCTTTCAATTTGACTGTCGTGACTCTTCACCAACACCTCCGTCCCAACTCCACAGCCCACTGCTTCATCTCCATTCCCTTTCTTTAGCTGCCACACGCCCATTTCACCAGCCTACAGTCCAACGACCAGTAGCAAGCCGACGCCTAGCAAGCAGCCAACTCCAATCATCACCGCATCTCCACCCTCAACACGTCCAACAGCCCACACCACCCAGCAGCTCTTTTGCGGCCCATCGCCAGCCACTACCCGCGCCATCACCAACCAGCAACCACTAGCGTTTAGCTCCACGGCCAGCAGCCACCTTCACTGAAACCAACCCAAGTCGAGAGCTTGTAGGCCCATATTCAATGCCATCAAAGCCTTCGTTCGAGACACGGTAGTCTTAGGATCTCACTGCCTTCGCGCCACTGTCGCCGTGAGCCCGCTACCGTCGAATTCCGGTGAGTTAACTCCCAAATCTTTGATTAGGTTGTTAATTGCGCTTATGGGGTTAGATTAGTGTTGATTAGCCTTAAGATGGACTAGTGTTAATCTAGTTTGGTTAGGTTAGCCTTAAGATGGATTAGTGTTAATCTAGTTGGTTAGATTAGTACTAATGAGAGTGGTTTAGCTTGGTTTAGTGGATTTCTCTTAGGATCAGTTTATTGGACCCTCGCCGTTTCCTATTTTCGTGGATGGAAATGTGTTGTGATTTTGAGGTTTCTTCCTTCTTGAAAAATTTTCTAGACATCTTCAGCTATGACAAATATTTTACTCAATATTTTTAGGATTTCAAAGAATAAGATTTCAGCCTTATCATTTGCAAAACAGAATCTCAGGTTGGTGCTGGAACTTGTGGCCTTTTGGTGTTCAAAGGATTTTTTTCAACTCTTAGCGTCGAATTTTCAAAAGAGTTTCTTCAGAAAAGCTGTTCATCACGTATTTTAGTTTAACATAGTCAAATTTTAGATCAAATGGACAAGTTTTGGACCTCGAACCAAACTGGTTTTGGAAAACATAGTTTCTGGAAACGGACAGAGTTTTTTTTAACGGTTTGAGCGATTTATTTCTCTTAATCTAGAAAGATATGGATCAAGGTGTCTTCACGAAAAATGTTCGTTTAAGTATGCTTTATAACATATTCAAATTTAAGAATTTTATGAACTCGTTTGGTTAGGTTTCTAGAATTAATTCTATAGACACGCGAGTGGACTCGGTTTCTGTCAGTTAGGGCCGGTTGTGGTTTTTGTGGTTGTTCTTGGTGTATTGCTTGCTGGATAATGTTTATTTGGTGATGTGGTTCACTTTTGGCATGTCTAAAATTTTTGCGTGATATTATGTGAATGGTTGTTCTATGGTGATTGTTTACTATAATTGTAAAAGATGGCCTTATGGGCAATTTATTAGAAAAACAATGAGGTGTCGGGTTGGACACCAAAACTTATTTGCTCATCAAAACAATGAGGTTTTAAACTAGGTGCGTACAAAGTTTGACGGATTAATTTTGAGTACGTGAGCACCTACAAATTTCTTTCCAAAAGCTTTGAACAAAAAAAAAAAGGGGGATTACCCAAGTTTAGTTTCAAAAAGGGTGGTTGGGAAAGAAAATAGAAAATAAATAAGGTGTCGGGTTTGGACGCCAAATTTTATTTGCTCAATAACACAACGAGGTTTTATGGTGGAAGTGTGCAAAGTTTGACGGGTTAATTTCAAATACATGACTCCGCACAAATTTATTTCAGAAGGTTTTCATAAATAAAAAAAGGTTGCAAGGTTATTGTTTAAAAAAGAATTTTGGTATTTTGGACTAATTGACGGAAGATAAGAAATGGGTTTGATTGATGCGTGCTTGCATGGTCATTAAGTGGAACTCGTCACCCAACTGGAGTTTGGGGACGATGCCTGATTTTTATCGGATGCCCGGCGGGGGTTCAGAAGTTGGTCGCGGTGGAGGCCGGAGCGATGCTCCTTTGT
The DNA here is from genome assembly GCA_014182565.1 of Eucalyptus marginata. Classification (NCBI taxonomy): domain Eukaryota; kingdom Viridiplantae; phylum Streptophyta; class Magnoliopsida; order Myrtales; family Myrtaceae; genus Eucalyptus; species Eucalyptus marginata. The sequence goes on along the minus strand of CM024589.1, from coordinate 33,350,491 downwards.
GGAATGCCGTCCACGTGGGGTTCTAGACATTGCCATGCTCGACGGAATGGGACGATGCCGGGTTACGTCGGATGACTGCCGACTTTCGAGTTGGCCGTGGCCGATGTGTCGTAATAAGTGGATCACGCCTGAATGGTTGTGATAACTGCACCTGATTATGGGACAAAATTGTGTAGCATGGTATGGGACATGTCATAACGGTTTGGCCATATAATCGGGACCCACTTGATTGTTTGCAGGATGAACAATGATGTGTTCCGGATATTAATTGCGCTTGCTGCACTGATGATGGTATATATGTTGAGCTAACGTGCAGGTACGGGCCAAGGTGAGGTTAGTTCTGTATGGTGTGTGCTTAGGACTGCATTTGAGGTGAATTTGTGTCCTAATCGGGGCTTAGGGTTTTGACTCACTGAGATTTTTATCTCACCCCGTTGTGGGCTAACCTTTTTCAGGGCCGTAGCGTGGAGATCCGCTGAGTGCGGATGTACTAAGAGCAAGAGGTGACACCTTTGGCTGGCCCTATTGCTAGTGAAGTTTAGGGTGACCTTGATCCCTAAAGGTTTTTTAGACGGTCGGTTGGAAGTTGATTGCGTAAGGACTAGTAAATCATTAAACTCCCTAGGGACAATAGTGGTTAATTGAATAAGTTGTTTTCAACAACTTTTGTGGTGTGTTTGTACTATCCCTGTTTCTTATGATTGACTGGGTGGTGTATTTAATTCACTTCCGCATGTGTTTAATCGAAAGAAAAAAAAAAGAATGGGTTGGCGACGCGTCTTGGGATGTCGCATTTTTTAATCGACTGCCGAGGGATATGCACGTGCTCGGGATTCGGGGTGTGACATATAAAGTCTCTATTTTCGTGATGAAGATAAGATATCCAATACCGCACTGCCTCTTGTAAATGCACACTTTACTTTTGCCAAGCTTGCCTCTTTTGCCCCCATTAGATCCATCCGATAAACTTATTTGCAAGACTCTTCAGGAAGTGAAGGAAACGCAATTAAATTCAATCTCGTCCTAGCATTTGTTTGTTGGAGAAGATGTTGTACATCAGCCACCAATTGGACAATCAATTGATTGTTGATCAATAGATGAAAATTTCACCCATTGCAATTTTAGATTACCACACATATTGCCAAAGGAACAGGATACTATCTATGCATTTTATGCAAGCGCTTTGTTATACCATGTTAACGTGGTCAAATTATGCAAGGCATAAGGAAAATGAAATTTATTTATGTATATCATGATAAGAGCAACAAAAACGCCACCATGATGAACACAACGAGATTTCTATCGCTCCATGCTCAACTAGGGGTAGCGAGAAACCACATAATAGGGATTTAAGGGGCTAGGGGAGGTACCTCATGTCCTACCCCTGGACTATGACCGGGACTTGTCGGTCTAAATGCTGCAACTTGGGGAGGTAACTCATGTCCTACCCCAGGACTATGACCGGGACTTGTCGGCTAAATGCTTCAACTTGGGGAGGTAACTCATGTCCTACCCCAGGACTATGACCGGGACTTGTCGGTCTAAATGCTGCAACTTGGGGAGGTAACTCATGTCCTACCCCAGGACTATGACCGGGACTTGTTGGTCTAAATGCTGCAACTTGGGGAGGTAACTCATGTCCTACCCCAGGACTTGTCGGTGGATCGTCTGTAGGATGTTTGGGACGTCCGTCTTCACGACTATCATCTAGACCGGTGCCCGACATTGAGGGGAAATTGTTCTTCTCTAGCCTCCATTTCCTTCCTTCAGACAACCTAGGCACATAAGAAAAGAAAATCAAAGCCAGTGCAAGACTAAGAACAACTACCTTATTGAAAGCCATTGACAATCTAAGCATGCATAATGCTGCATTACTCAACTCGACCTTGTATATATACAGCTCTTCTTGGGTCATTAACTTGGGAGGTCATTAACTTGGGAGATCTAGGATGGCATTAATGGTTGCATGAAAGATCAGATTTTGTTGATTTCAGTTGCTTTGACCTAAACAGAAATCCTTTTTCCTTCCTTTTCAAGGGATTGAGCATAATTATATATGGAAAGATAATCGTGGCTTAATAACTAATATCAACACATATGCCTATTTATATTCTTTCCCTCTTTTTGTCATAATCAAAAAGCGATAACAATGGTAAAAGTATCACGTAGAGAATATAAAACAACAACAAATTTCTTGCATGAAACACAATTTCCAAAAAATCAGTTTTTACAAAGTAAGTCAATTATCAAAGATATGTAATATCTCACTTCGATTATATATATATAAGAAAATATCCGATAAAAGTCACGGATGCATTATAAAATTCACTTACCTTTTTTGTCATAAAAAAATGATAATGTAAATAAGAGATTTGTTAATAACAAAAAGTAATAAAAGATGCACTAACCGGATTTTGTAGAACTTAACAAGTTCTGATATATTTACCTTTTCCTTCCTTCCATAATAATCAAGATCATGATCAATCCAAAAAGATTTTTCCATAATTAATCAATGCTCCCCCTCTATTTATTGCCTTTTTGAGGTGATCACGATTCTTTCCCTTTCTTTTAGATTCAATTTCTCCCCCCATCATCAGGACAATATTTGCGAATAGAATTAATTGCGGCTTGTGCATGGAAATATTTTTCCACTATTTCCTTTGTAGCAACAACATCCACAATGATCGTTTGCTTTTTGAAATTTGAGACAGAAAATTTATTTTCTTCAATCAAGCTCGTCTCGAATTCAACCTGCATAAACTTAACGAACTTTTTGCACAAATAAGCTATTATAATATCCACGTAATATATAATGCACTATTTTCAAATAAATAAATCGAATAGTATATATAAAATTATCAATTAAATAAATTCAGAGCTACTCAACCTTTCATATGACACATTAGGGACTTCCTCAATAATTTGCAAGAACTTTGCACAAGGAAGAGAATTTTTTAGCCTCCAAAAAATAGTATAGAATCTCCACGATTTTCGAATTGAGCTTTCCAAAATCCATATGAAAGATTCTTTTGCCACCCAAGGTATATGTTTGAAATATACCATTGATTAAAAAATGATTATTGCCAATCTTCGCATGAGATACTTTTCTCATTGCACCATGATTTGCATAGATTCGCAATCATTCTTCCCTTATAGAATTACCAGCCATGAACTCATTTCCTTTTTGGTATCCATGAATTTGCACCCTTCCATTTCGTTAGAGCTTCTCCGTTTAGCAAAATATAAAAACAGAATCTTGGTTTCCATAAGTAGAGCTTCTCCGTTTAGAAAGTTCTTATTTTCAAGATCCAATTGCAAATCAATTAGATTTAGTTAATCAAATCTATCTTGATGTAGAATCCAAACCAGATCACTAGGCGTTATATGTTTAAGGCTTGTGTTACTTTTTGTCAAGTTGTCTCGTTCTGAACATGCTTCGTTTTGAATCTACTACGTTGTGAACTTGTGTCTCGTCCTAGACCTTGTCACGTTCTGGACTTGTGTCTCGTTCTGGATGTAAAGTCTGAGTGTGTTCTGTCGAAAATAAAGTCTAAGTGTCTTTCGTCTGAAGTAGATTTTACAATCTGGACATAAGTCTGAACATATTCTGTTTCCGAACATATTTAGCCTTAAGGTCTGGACACAGTCTGAATAAGGTTAGCTTCAGTATAGAGTTTATCTTCTAGTTCTTTCAAGTATAGACTTGGCAATATCATTTGACACATTCTATCATCTGCATGGTCTATTACTCAACTATTTAACACGTTAGTAGCCTTTGATTTATTTTGTCATCTTCAAAACATCATAAGATATTTCCCTAACAATAATGAGATAAGTAAGATTGCCAACCAACTGCCTATAAAGTTTAGGATTTGGAAGAGGAGTTCCATCCTTGTCATTAAATTTTGCAATCAACTCAATGGGAGTAGAAGCAATCTTATTATCAATAAGCCGAGCTCAAGAAATAAGATTAGTGACATATTTTGCTAGTGACGGATAATAGCCCGAAGCATTAGACGCAACCTCCAAGCCTAGAAAATAGCTTAGTCGCCCAAAATCTTTCATTTCATACTATTTCCTAAGATAAAATGTCAGTCTAATCATTACTAGTAATAATCATATCATCCACATAGAAGAGTAGCATGATGTGTTTTATAGAACGGAAGGTTACTTTCTTATAAAATTTTGAAATTATGGAGGTGCCTAGCCAAGCTGATTGTTCCTCACCATGGATCCACATGAGTTGCGATATTGGGTAATTCAACTTCAAAATCTTTGTCTACAGAAATCTTTACGGTTTTATTTACTTAATGACATTTGACCTTATGTCATACAATTAGTTTGATGAACCCTAAGGTAGGTAAATTATTTATTTTGTAAGCAAGTTATAAGAGATTATGTTTGTACATAAAATTCTCAAACATCTTAATTAAGAATTTCGCAATAAATGGGGTTAATCTTATAGATTATCTACTTTATTTTTTTTTTTTGTTGAAGGTAAAATAAGAGTCAAGGGTCGTGCCACAACACTTCCTCATTTTCTTACCAAATGAAAACTCTTTCTTGAGAAATGATTGCATGACAATTTTTAATCTACTGTTAGAATAATAGTCTATTTTAAACCACAAAAAAAAAAAAAAAAAAATCAAGTAACATATAATTATAAATTGTTGTGGAGCCCACTCCTTTAAAAATTTGTGGCTCACAATAAACTGTTATTCTCACAGTAACTCAAAAACTATCAAGCCCTTCTTTTTCCCTTCAAAGCATAAGTTAGTGATTGCAAAAGCCCTCACAACTGCTTATTTGTTCCAAATTAGACACATAGGATAAAGCTAGATGGTCAAATGTCCTTAAATTCTGCTACCATAGAATAGAATTCATCCAACTATAAGGATATCAACTTCAAAATAGCTAGTAGAATATCTAAATTCAACATATTATGCATCTTCCCACAGCCATAAATGTAATTCTCTCTCCATATTGTGTAATTATTCCATGATCAAGACCTTTTGTTGCAAAGCTAATAAGATTTGTTATACAAAAGTTCCACTCAAAAGTTTGGGTTGGCTAGCTCCTTACAAGATTCAATACGCAGACAAATCTTCCTTCGTTCATTTTGTGATGATTTTCATGCTATTTTTTTTTTTCTAACGTTAATTCTGTATAACTAAATCTAATTACATTAATGATCTTTTCTTTCATATCATGTGAATTCGGGAAATTAACTAATATAATCTTTCTTCACCTTTTTTTTTCCACTAACTTTCTTCACCCTGTCATATGTGACTAAATTTATGAAAACTTTGTTCACCCCATTTAATAAGAAAGTACCCATAAATTTAATTATATATGATTGCGTAAGTTAAATAAATTTTGTTATTCATTACGACCGTTACTTGGGGAGTGCACCTCAGATCCGTTGATTTGAGATCGCGACAGAGCGACAGAATTTCAGGCAAGCACCAACCTCGCCTGTGCACGGCTGCGTAGAGGTCTTTGCCAAAACGTGCAGAAGTCTTCGTTTTCCCCGTGCAAAGATCTTCGTCATGCTATTACGACGAGCTTTTCCATCAGCGCAACTTGCTCGATGGAGAAGGTCTCTATCTTGTGGTGGGTACACATTGCACCACCACTGGCGTTCATGGCAGCCTGGATCTTCATAAGCCGCAAGCAGCAACTTCTTGTTTTCCTTCCTTTTGTAGTTTGCTTTACATTTCTTATCCAATTCGGATCTATTCTACTCCCTTTCTTGGATTTTTTTCCCCAAATTTTGTTTGTAACATATCCAAATTTATCTGGTCCAGAGGATGTCCAAAAACACCAAATAGGATCACAAATGATCCCATTCGGACTATAAACATAGCCCATTAAAAATTTATTATATTTTGATGATACGTTAGTAGACTAGAGAATAATTCTCCTCTTGTCCAACATCACAAAACCAACTACTTCTATTGCCCCTATATCTTTGGATCCATCCTCATCTTTTAGTAGTTCAGATGCTTCTAAAATAGATTACTTGTATAAAGTCTCTTATTTTTGTGATGAAGATAAGATATCCAATACTGCACTCCCTCTTGTAAATCCACACTCTGCATTTGCCAAGCCTGCCTCTCTTGCCCCTATTAGATCCATCCGATCAACTTATTTGCAAGACTCTTTAGGAAGTGAAGGACAAGCAATTAAATTCAATCTCATCCTCGCATTTGTTTGTTGGTGAAGATGTTGTACATCAGCCACCAATTGGACAATCAATTGATTGCTCATCAATAGATGAAAATTTTTCCCGTTGTAATATTAGATCACCACACATTTTGCCAAAGGAACAAGATACTATCTATGCATTTATGCAAGCGCTTTGTTATACCATGTTATCGTGGTCAAATTATGCAAGGCATAAGGAAAATTAAATTTATTAATGCATATCTTCATAAGAGCAACAAAAATGCCACCATGATGAACACGACGACATTTCTATCGCTCCATGCTCAACTAGGGGTAGTGAGAAACCACATAATAGGGATTTAGGGGGCTAGGGGAGGTAACTCATGTCCTACCCCAGGACTATGACCAGGACTTGTTGGTTTATCATCTGTAGGATGTATGGGGTGTCCGTCTTCACGACTATCATCTAGACCGGCAAGGTTAATTGCCTCTTCTGTTGGAGCTAGTGCTGGAGATTTCACAACATGTGGCTGCATGGGAAAATCATGATCGCCATTGTACTCTTCAGCCATCATCACCTCTTGTTTGCCGCCTGTCGACATCGGAGGATGTACTGCGTGTCCGACTCTAGGAGTATGACCTAAACTGGCAGGCATAAATGCCTCTATTGATGGAGCCGGCACTTGAGGGTACGCATCCCGTGGTTGTGAGAGATCGCGATTGTTGTTGTCCTCTTCTCCCATCACCTTATATTCTCTGGTGCTCGACATTGAGGGGAAATTGTTCTTCTCTAGCCTCCATTTCCTTCCTTCAAACAATCCAGGCATAGAAGAAAAGAAAATCAAAGCCAGTGCAAGACTAAGAACAGTTACCTTATTGAAAGCCATTGACAATCAAAGCATGCACAATGCTGCATTACTCAGCTCGACCCAGTATATATACAGCTCGTCGTGGGTCATTGACTCGAGAGATCTAGGATGGCATTAATGGATGCACGCAGGATCGGATTTTGTTGATTTCAGTTGCGTTGACCTAAACAGAAATAATTTTTCCTTCATTGCAGCATTCATGAAACTTTATTGCGCCTCGGGAAATGCATTTGTTCTATTACGGACAGAACCTGATTTCACGATTTTTTAAAAATATATTTTAAAAATGGGAAAATCAAATAAGGACACGGTCAAACCTGCAAGCAACAAACTTTTGCGGGTGCGTCCAAGAACATTGTTATTTATTTTTGTCTCTCTCTTTCTTCTTTTTCTTTATTCATGAGCGATTGTCCCTGGCAATGTAAAGCAATTGCCACGGATTTTCAAAAATAAGTTCTTTTTATTCCAACATTCATCGTAGGATCCATAGTCATTAAAATCATAAATATAAATAGATTTCATGATTCATTCATTTCGATTCAATTAACACTTGGTGATCAACAATTTCATGCCAAAATAAATAATTTTAAAAATATATTTTAAAAAAAATTGATCATTTGTTAATAAATAAAAATATTTTTATTATCCCCATCTTGAGATTAATCATTGAAAAATTATAAATATAAATTATTTTTTTAAGCTCTCAATGAAAATATTTTTTTTTAAGCAGTTAATTATTTCCGAGAAGGTGGCCGAAGTAATATAACCAATCATTTTCTCAAACTATGTATTTTTGGGTCCTTTTGAGAAAAATGATTTTCCTTTAAAAATTGATCAAATAAGAAAAATTATAAATATAAATTATTTTTTGTAATGAAAATATTTTTTTATTGGTTAATTATTTCCATCATTTTCTCTTCCATTTGATCACTTTATAAATGCAAATGATATGATGATTTTATGTAGGAATTACGAAGAAAAAAATGCATTAGAACATGACATGTTTGTTACGATGGTGACTTGAGCAAAAGATCATAAAAGCCCTCCACACTTGGATTTCCCAAATTTATGGTTGGTCTTCCTTAGGACTTTTAATCTTGCAACCCCACTCATTTATTTAGGATGCGTTTATTTTATAGAAAATGAATGGTTTGGAAAAGAAATTCTAAGAATAATCCCTTGTATTGCTTAAAAAAATAAACAAATGAAAAAAAAATTCATTGAGAATGAAACTATTTAGATACAGATTGTTATCGACAATGAAACAATTTTCATTAACTAATTATTTCAAACTATATAAACGATCTTTTTTAGGAAAATGTTGTCCAAATCATTCGTTTTTGTGAAACAAATGAAGTCCTAGTTGAGATAAGACCAATATGGTGGAATAAACTAAGTCTTTATATGACCTTTTGCATGTTTAGCGAGAAAAGGGAATCCACCAGATTCATAGAACCATGAGATTTCTATTTTAAAAATTTTAAGACATATTAGAGGACGACATGGTATGAATTTATTTAAACTATTTTGAAGTTCCTTATCATCTCAATTTTTCTCCTCCAATCATATATGCTATCTCCTCCTCCTGAGTTGAAGTTCCTATTCGAATTGACTATGCTCGATAATCGACTCAAGCTCTCTACAAAGAAAAAAGGAGTTCATGGAGTTTGAGTTCAAATTTAAACACGAGTACTATTAGTAGATCAAAACTAGAAAAAATAACATATTACAATTCCAAAAGTCTAAATATAGTAAAGATATGAAAGTCAAACTTTTAACTATGCGCACAAGTCACAAGCTATTTGAATAAAAAATTTCACTTGCATATCTACAGGTGTTGAGATATTAAATAATAAATTATGTCTTAATCTAACAATTTAAGTTTTTAGAATTATCCGTAGTGGTTCCACAAAATTTTACATGGTATCAAATCGGGAGGTTCCAAATTCAAATCTTTCATGTCCCTGTTTGCCTCCCCAATTATATATTTCCATTCTTTCCGTAATATTTCATAGAAGGAACATTTGCATATCGTTAAATGAGAAGAACTCACGCATAGTTTGCCTATGGCTCATACTAAGTAAAATTGATGATCTTGGTTTAAAAGATATAAGTCGATCAAGGAGTAAAATCAAGAGACTTTTGTGGCCTAGCTATTAATATTTGTTAATATTAATAGTTTTGCCTATATTTAACGATGAGTTATAAAAAGGAGAAAGTAAATGTTGATAAGGCTTCCAGATAGCAACCATGATCTTCAAGATTATGTTGAGGGGGAGATGTTGATTGCAATCTGTTTATGTAATTTGCCACATCCAAACTAATCGATTAGCCACTTAACCAATCTCTTGAGGATAGTAAACTTCTATTCAAGGCAAGCTTCACCTGCCAAACTACCTTATTATGTACTTGTACCAAAGAAAAAGCGAGATTAGTGGCTCTCAACTTCTCACTCTAGGGGTATTCCTGGCAATTCTTTGGGAAATACATCAGAAAATTCTTGAACCAAAGGAACATCTTCAAGTTGTACCTCCTTCTTGGCTTGCTCACTCGCACATGCTAAATATCCTTGGCAACCATTTCTAAGAAGTCGATGGGCTTCTAGCGCAGTAATAAGAGGCACAGATGGGTTGACCTTCCCCCATAAAATTCAAAACTTGGTCTATCCGATGGATTGAATCGAATCATTTTTCTATAACAATCCACATTGGCTTGTTGTCTATGTAGCCAATCCATTCCCAGAATTACATAAAAATCATACATAACTAATACCATCAAATCAGCTAACAGATTTTGTCCACCTATAAGAATTCTACTATCCCTACACACCAAGGTAGATAAAACAATGTCCTTTAACGGAGTAGAAACGCTAAGGGGTACCTCTAACGATTTTGGTTCCATCCTATTCAATCATACAAACTGAGCAGATACAAAGAAATGGGTCGCTCCTATATCGAATAAAGCATAAGCATTTTGATTGGATAGGGAAATGATACCTGTAATGACTGTTTGAGACCCTTCAGCCTCGTCCTGAGTAACCACATAAATCCTTCCTTGAACTGGCGATCGTTGGTTATTTCCTGGTGGTAACGATCTACCCAAAGTCTATTGTGGTTGTGGCTGCTGCATCCTTCTCTAAGGACATTCTCTAATGTAATGCCTTGGCTGTCCACAACCAAAGCAAGCTTTTGTCCCTTGGCATGGTCCAAATCCATGTGACCTACCGCATTGGCGACACTCATTGTTTCCGTATGCGGCCGTCCTGTGGGTTGATTTTTCCATACCTTTCTAGAATTTCCGGCCTTATTCTTCTTGTTTTGCACAAATGGTCACTTTCCAATTTGGTGAGACCTTTGATCATAACGAAAATTAGATGGGACTCCTCGAGATTGTGGCCTTACCTGATATACCGACGTTTGTTCCCTTGACATCAAATCCTTTTCCACTAGTTGTGCCCGTTCATACAACTCATCATAATCTTTCAAGTTTAAAGGTACCAACCGTCCTCTTATATCAGGCCTTAACCCATTCAAGAATCTCTTAGCCCTATCTTCCGGATACTTTACCAATCTAGGGGCAAATCTAGAGAGTTCAGCAAATTTCGCCTCATATTGGTCCACTGTCAAGTTATTTTGATTTAACCGCATAAATTCCATCACCTTTTTATCTCTTGCATAGTCTGAAAAATATTTACTATAGAAGGTTCCCACAAAACCAGTCCAAGTCACCTCCACACCTTTAGGGAATATCGTCCTTTTTGTCGCTCTCCACCAATGATAAGCATTTCCTTGAAGTTGATACTCTACTAAAGACACCTTTTCTGCATCAGTGCAATTCAACAGCGCAAATATCTTTTCCATCTCATCTACCCACAACTTTGCTTTTATGGGATCTCCCAATCCAGCAAATCTAGATGGTTTTAATTTCAAAAATTGTTCTACCAAACCTTGCATTCTGTGTTCACCTCCTACATGTTGTTGGGCTTGCCTTTCCAACAGGGCTCCTAGATTAGCAAGTGCTCCCAAAATTCCTTCCACAAGGGGATCCACCCTTGAGGGAGACCCACCTGCCGCCATTCCTCGTCCATTTCTACTCATCCTAACGGCTCTTGATTTTTGCACAATATTGCTATCATGGGCATCTCACTCCGAGGCATCCCGGCGTCGTACTCAACCGAGGCATCCAAGATCACACAGCATGGGCATCCCACTCCCCGAGGCATCACTGGCATCTCAGTACCGATGCAAATCTCTTACTCAATTAATGCACACATTCCACACATCACACCTTTGATTAATATCACATCACAGCATGCACAAGACTTTGAGGGTACACAATTACATCAAGCAGGACTCATGCTCACACAATACTTCACTCATGTCACACTCATTGCATACACATGTCACCATTGGTAACTATACAATGACCACACTTCAAATTATGGAAGAGGCATGCTCATGCACAAACTAACCACTATCATGAGACCATTAGACTCCATATATTTCATGAAAGTCGGGTACAAGAGACACAACAACCATTGCACCTTCTCGGATCAAGACAGTATATAAGCTAATATGGGCAGTTTCAAACACAGACACGGAAAGTACATCTAATCTTATCGGAATGTTACGAAATTTTAATATGTTATAAAAAATACATAACTTAACATTTTCCGTGAAGAAACCTAATCCTATATCTCAATGTATAAAGAGCAGTAATTTGCTGTCTTCTTTCTTAAAATTCTGCAGCAATTTCCAGATTGAGTACCTACAGAAGAAAGATCATTTCACTATCCGAACCTTGACCGTTTGTTCTCAAATTTTGAGATGTTGTTCCTAAAGATGTGTCCTACAAATTTTATGAAGAGTTTAAGGTCCAATTCTATCTATAAAATTATAGAAAATTCGTAGAATTACCTAAGGTCTTGCTGTCTTCTGCAGAACAGCTTACTCTTTCAAAGAAAATGCTCTCGCCAATATGTTTTCGCATGAATCTCACTATAACTAGAGGTAGAAACCTAAAATAGTTAGTGTACTCTCAAGTAAACTTGTTCTTTCCTTTAACTACATCTTTAAAATCCAAGGCGACGCATAACTAAAGGGTTTTCCATCTCTGTTTTTCCAAAGCAGAATGTTTTGAACCATTTTACTCAACTACAGCAACATGCATCACCTATCTTCACTCGGTAGTTGGCTTTTCACTTACTCGACCAACTCAGCTTGCTCATATTCAATTTTTAAACCATCCAAAGCTTTGACATGACATGCAAGGACTCACAACTTCAATCTAGAGCTCATCTAGCCTATTTCAACACAAAACAACATCATCACCCTAATCCTCCACCATTCAGCTAGTTCCGCGAGTTCCCTCGACAAAACAGCGGATAACTTCTAGCTTAGGAACTTATCATTTCCTTACCGGTTGCTTGTCTTCGTTGGTGGCTCGAAGCTCTCCAAGAATATGCTCCTAAACTCGCACAAGAAGAAGCAAGAATCGCTGGAACTGCTGCTGCTTTGTTTTTGTTCGAACCGCGAGAGAGAGAGGAGAAAAAGAGAGGGTTTCAGTCTTTTTTGGAGAGAGAGAGATGAGTGGCGTGAATTATGAGGGAGATGAAGCTAAATGTGTAATCCCAAGGAGAAGTAATCATTAACAAGCTTAATGATTATGTTTCTTCTGCAACTTCGGTTTTGGGGAAGAAGAAAACCGAGGGAGAAGAGAGAGAGAGAGAGATGTCGTGACCTTCATGCATGCTTCACTCTTTCATGGTCGACGCTTGGCATTCGATAACGATTAACTTCTAATCCGTGTCGTTAGTTGGTTTATTAATTTCTAATGTCTTTCACTTAGTTTCATTCTGAATCCACTAAATTTTGATTCCCTCATGACTATACGAATGAAATGGCGTGTTAACATCTTGGCACTAATCTACGAAGAATTTATCACGAGAAATACTAAAGTTAGTAGTCGACACTAGCATTACAATCACTTATAAGTTTTTAAGAAAATTTCTAATTAAATCTTCATAACGGTAATCTATAAACTTAACCGGGAATTGAGGCGCTCGGGCCTAAATACCGGTCTTTGGCCCATCGGGCTCATCCTACGACATTCATGGCCCACTAGACTTAATTTACTATTCTAATGAACCCGACTCTCGGCCCGCTCTAAGCCAAGCCCAAGTCCATAACCTATCCTTCGGCTGACCGAGCCCATCTCGGTAACTCGTATGGCCCGCTAACTACTTAAGCCCACACATTCCTCACGACCCATTGGGCTTGTCTTCTGGCCCGCTTTAAAATAATCCAAGCCCTTAACAATCCGATTTCACTAATAGGGTCAGTAAATTTTTAGGATGTCACAACCCTCCCTTTAGCACCTACTCGAGTCGGTGCCCTTCCCTTAGCACCTGTTCGGGTCGATGCGTTTCCCCTGACACCTGTTCAGGTCGATGCACTTCCCCTGGCACCTGTCAGAGTTGCCACGGCCCTTCTCCGAGGGGTCCTCTACTTAGGATCGCTCATCTTGTAGGATTTTTATAGAAACCCGCTTTCCAATTAAAACTGAGAATTAGAAATCTGAGCAACCCGCACAAAACAATCAATCAATCACAAGCATAAGCATAAAGAAAATGTTTTTCCTAGCTAACTATTCCAAAACCCATCACACCTTATCATTCTAGACCTTGACCAGACTCTAATACCACTTTGGACAAGGATGTTACACCCTAAACCCCGAGCACGTGAACATCTCACATCGATCGACTAAATTGCGACGTTCCAGGACATGTCATCGATACATTTTTTTATCTTTTTTTTTTCTTTCGATTAAATGCATGTGGAAGCGATTTATATAACCATGCAGTCAAACAACAAACAATAGGGAGAGTAAGAACACAAAAACATTCCAAAAAAATGCTTTAATTTATAATCCGTTAACCCTATGAAGTTTAATAATTACAAGACTTTCTATAGCCACTTCCTACTGACCATCTCAAAAAGCTATAGGGTCAGGGCTTAACCTAAACTTCACTAACGATGAGGCTGAGCAAAAGTGGCGCTAGGCACATTCGCGTCTTGACCCATCGGGACCCCAAACTGCATGTGATGGTTCTCCATACTACGAACCTGAAAATATTTAACAACATCAGGGTGAGATAAAATTTTAGCGAGTCAATAACCTAAGCCTCGATTATGATGCAAATTCATCTCGGAGGTAGCCTCCACGCATGGCATACAAACTTACCTTGCCTTGACACACCCTTGCATGTTAGTACATCACATAAATTTCATTCATCAAGCATCCACATGGGTCTTGATTATAAGGTAAAATCTGTTTTGGCACTTCCCATACCATGCGTCACAGTTTTATCCCATAATTAGGTGCAATGCATCACAATCATTTACATGTGTTCCGATTATTACAACTTCTTGAGCCACGACCAACACACAAATTGGTGGTCTTCGGGCATAATCGGGCATCATCCTACCCATCGAGCACGGCATCGTCTAGAACCCCCTTCTAGACGGCATTTCACAAGGAGCATCGACTCGGCCTCAACCGCAACTCGGCATCCGGACGCATGCCGAGCATCGTCCTCAAACTCCCCTTCAGTGACGGGTTCAATTAAGTGATCATATAAGCACGCCAACACTCAAGCCAATTTTTATCTACCATCAATTAGCCCAGTATAAAAGAGTTCGTGCTTAAATATCAAAGCTTGTCAAATCTTTACATTTAAAAATTCCGATAAAATAATCACACGTGGTCAAGCACCTAAAATCAACCCGTCAAAATTTACGCGCTATCATTTTAAAACCCCATTGCCATATTTAGCACATAAAACACAGCGCCCAAACACGACACCTCAAAGTTTATCATTTTCTTTTCAAATAAACATTCTTTGAAAATAGCTTTTAAACTCATGATTTAGGCAATCAACAACAAGGCATTACAAACTCAAACGGTCATAATTATGCATAATTTCACCTAATAAATCAAGCATAAAATTCTACTTAATGGCTAAACCGTCATTAATTTCCAGCAATCACGATTAATTAGCGCCAAATGCGATTAACTATGACTAACTACAGTTAATTAAACTAACTAAAATTATATTAAACTAATTAGGATTAATTAATCTAATCATGATTAATTAAACTAACCACGCTTAATTAATCTAAACACAATTAATTAAACTAACCATCCTTAATTAAGATTAATCTCTATTAACATTAATCTAATCCATCATTAACCTTTATTTGGGCTAAACCATGATAAAAGGCCACTAACTTCCATTAGCCCTAAACTAAACTATCCCTAAACATAATTAACTCCCAAATTGATTATAAGGAGTTAACTCACTGTTTTTCTAGTGATGATGAGCTCGTGACAACGACAACGCGACGACGACGAGAACTCGAGTCTCATGGCTTGAGCGGAGACGAGAGCAGCGACAGCTTGAGACTTGAGACCCACGGCTTGGCTAAGGAGGGAGTGGTGATCTATGGTGGCTTGCAGCCGTGGTGAGGTTGGTGAGTGGCAGCATGAGGAATGGCGATGACACGGACGAGCGATGGTGAAGACTACACGGCGGTAGCAACTCCTTAAAACCCACGACCAAACTTGGCTTGGCTTGGGCAGTGGTGCACCGGTGGTGGAGACGGAGATAGTGGTGGATGGTGGTGCTCGATGAGGTGGTGAGGTTAGCGGTGGTGGCTTGAACGGGTGGCACGAATGTGGCGATGGTCACGATAAGGGAGGGGTGGCTATGGAGAAAAATGGAAGAAGAAAATGAAGAAGATGAAGATGAAGATGAAGATGAAGAAAGAAGAAGAAGAAAAAAAGAAGAAGCAAAATGAGAGAGAGAGAGAGGAGGAAGGTTCAGCATCCGGGGGAGAGGAGAGAGAGAGAGAGATTTCCCAAGATTTTTTCAAAATCTTCATCATTGCAAATCCAACAAAATCCTCTAAAGCTGCGTTTGCAGTCAAGATAAAATTCATATCCTATCCTATGTTTAGTATTTGCTCAGGATAGGATAAAGTCGGATATAATAGGGATATAGGCCGAATAAATTTATCCTATGGGGGAGGTGAGATAAAGGCGGATAAGATTTATAATGTCCATAATGGGAAAGTTATTTTTATTGAATAACAAACTTATTAAATTAAAAAAATTATATTTCAATATAAATAATATTTGAATTCTAATTTAAGAAATTAAAAATTAAAGATAAAAAATTATTTTTTTAATTTAATCTTATTTTAATTTATATATTCAACTTTAATTCTATCTTATAATAAACATTCGATCTATAAATTATATATTTATATTTATTATATATTTTAGGTATTTTTGTATTTTAGGTATGTTAGTACAATTTAATATTTGATTAAATTTTATTAAAAATGATGAAAGGGGAAAAAATAAATAATAAAGAAAATAATTTTAAAAAGAGGAAAAATAAATTAAAAATAAATTAAGGAATAGTGTCATGAGTGATTTTCACCATCTCCATTTATGAACATTTAGGTTCATTTACAATGATATGCCATTTATATTTAAAAAATGTACATGTGAATATATCCGACTTTAATACTGCGATTTACCAAATAGTTGTTAGGATATAGAATAATCCGAGGATTTCATATCCTATCCTATCCAATCCTATCATGGTTAGAAATCTGGATGACCAAACGTAGCCTAAAATCCTCTCATCCTTTCCTTTATTTCTTTTGTCGTCTAGTCCATAAATGCAAGGGCATTTTGGACATTTCACATACTTTTTGTCCAAACTTTACAATTTTGCCCTTGAGTCCATTTGCTTGAATTGGGTTTGGTGGGCTTGGCTTGGCCCACTCGGGCCTCCTTGGCCGATCCACATGGACGTGAGGCCTAACAACCCTCGCTTGGCCCGGCTTCTCTTCTCGATGTCCAATTTTCGTTAAATAATTCCTTTGTCGATAAATTAACGGGCGAATGAGGTGATGAACAATATGTGAGTCTGGAAATCCTTGAAAGTTTGATTCCCGAAATCGAATTAAATTTCTTGGTTAAAATCAATCAAATGTGACTTTAGTACGACCTAAATTATCGGGTGACTTGTAGGGGTTTTTGCACGATTGACCTGTGATCGATAATTTTTTATCCACGTTGTGCCTCTTTGACTCATGAACAACTCTTGGTTGTCATGTAATCGCAAGGGTTCAATTACGTATCCTAAGTAAAAGATCAATAGAAAATCGATTTATCGTCATTCGACGCGAGTATCGTAATCATGCGAAATCACCCGCGAATCGACTATATACTTCCGTTGAATCAATTTATATCCGTTCGCTAATTGACTTATAACAGCGTAGTATTGACCATTGTCAATTCTTAAAGTCGAGCAATCAATCCCTAATTGAAATCTCCAATCTTTTGGGTTTTAACCTTTTACGGCCTCATCCAATATATTAGTTAATTCATGAGTAATCAATTCATAGTAAATTAACTATCAGTGCATTGATGAAATAACCATTTCATATATTTCGAAATAAGTCAAATTTTGGGATATCACAGTTACCGACTACTCTCCAAACAAGTTACTAATTAGCTTTGGCTCATCAATTGTTATTTAAGTTACCTACAACATTTTATTATTTTAATTATTATTTTTCTTATCTATTATCAACCTTTATTTATTTTTCAAACATTTTATAAAAAAATATTGATGTTAATTTAAGTGACTAAAAGATTTTTCTAGATAAGACTAAAAGTCCTAAAATTTGTCATAAAGTGCAAGCCTTAAAATTTTCGTAGCTGCAATTAAATCCTAAAACTTATTAAATTGATACTATCAAGTCCTTCTAATAACTCCTTTCAACTTTGCCAACAAAAAAAAAAAAAAAAAAAAAAAAAACAAAACAAAAACAAAACAAAAACTTGGCTAACAAAATTTGACATATTTTTTTCTTGTTATCTTCTCTCTTCATGGTGTCAACATCACAAAAACATGAAAGATAAGGTTAAATCAACACTGTTATGGTCTAAATCTTTTTTTCCCCAAATCTTACTTAAATTAGGTTAAAAAAAGTTTAAATCTAAAAGAAAAAAAAAAAATAAAGAAAAAAATCAGGCCAAGGCCTGTAGGCCCTCTCACTACTGCTCCACCATCGCCAAAATGGGTTAGTGGGGGTTGTTAGGGCTTCGGCAATCACCATGACCCTCACTGATCCCTTGGCTAGATTTGGGCAAGAATCGTCGGGCTGTTGCTCGTTGTCAGCAAGGATTGCTAGCCATCGCCCTACCCACTGCCGGCCATTTTTCAAGGATGGTGTGATGATGACAGCGAGGGCTTAAAGGGCCTTTTTTTTTTTTTGAACAATTAATTTTACCCGCATTCCCACAAGGTTTTTTTCAATATTTCTATGTCTTTTCTCTGGATTTTTTTTTTTTTTGCCGTCTCGCTCTAATGTGCACGAGAATCTCCACTTTCATTGAACGACGTCGATGCTCTTTTATAAAAAGAAATCCCAGACTTTGTTTTCAGAATCTCGCGATCTCCTCAATCTCTCCCCTTCTTCTTTTTCTCTCTTTCATTTCCCTTTGTTATTTGGCTGAGATTCGCTTATTTTTCATTGATTCTATTTTTCCTTCATTGATTCTCTCTTTTCCTCCCTCATCTCTCTTTTCCTTGTTCAGATGAAGCAATGATCAATTACCTTAGCTGGAGATAGCTTAAATATGGCATGCTTACTTTCCATTTCAGAGAGAGAGAGATGCGGGCGATCTTTGGTTCATAATATTCGCGATTTTGCTCAAATAGATATTTAATCGGCATCATATCCTAAAATTTAAGTGTGAGGAATGAGAATACAAGACTATGCACTTCCTGGTGGAAAGGATGGGACGCTCCGGGCTACGAACAAACACTTCCTGGCAAAAAGAAGTGACGTGCTCTGGACTATAAACAACACTTTTGTGCAGTAAACATCATAATCAAAAAAGGGATGCTCGAGGCTATAACAGCACTTCCTGGCGTAGAGCTTGGAATGCTCAGGCCTACAAGCAGCACTTCCTGGCAAAGAGGCGAAAAACTGATGGCTACAAAAGCACTTCCAGACAAAGATACACTGATGGCTATTGCAGCACTTCCTGATGGAGAGGATGGAATACTCAGCTCTATGAGGAGCACTTCCTGCCTGGTAAAAGGAGGTGAAACGCTACAGGCTACAAAAGCATTTCCGGGTGAAGAAAACGGTCAGGGCTATGACAGCACTTCTTGGTGAAGAGGATGGGATGCTCCTTCCTGACAAAAAGTGGTAAAATGCTCCGAGCTATAAAAGCTCTTCTGGGCTAACATGTCAAAGCAATCATATTTCTTCCAACAAAGTTTGTGTACATTCAGAAATCATTACCCGTTAAAGGTAATCTTTGGCTTCACATCTTTGGAAGGAGATAATAATTTGTTGCGGAATTAAGCAAGACTAAGCAGGACTATTTGTTCAAACTTTGTATCGCAAAACTTTACAGGAAAGAGCGATCATTAGAGTAATTTTCATTCATCAAGGGGCTTACTATAAATGCCAAATAAGAGTATTTCAATATGAAAGGACTTCTCTGCCCGTCTCTATTGAGAAGTTCTCACATATTTTCTTGAGAACACTTTTTTTTTTTTTTTCTCATTTTTCTTTCAAAAATAAAAAAGTTGAAAATTTTTACTTTTCACTTCTATTTCAAGCTTATTTATAGACTAAAAATTTGTTCTAGAAAATGAAAAATGAAATTGCATTATCAAATAGATTTTTGTTCCAAACTTGTTCCTAGGAAAAGATTAAAAAAAATGGTTATTATACACACTTAAGATGTTGTGAGAATCGAGAAATTCTCATAGATCAATGACATACTCTTCCTCCACTTCTCTAAGCAGTATTGTCGAGTATGAAATTCTCGTATTAAGCCAATTACCATTGTTCAGAAAGGACATAAGAAAGTTTACATCTTTGCCCAATATTTTTGGCTAGGAAGAATTGCATGGTTCTGACTGAACTCAAGGTTCCGTTGCAAACTGTTCTTGCTGTGAACATTTTTTTTAAGACAAGGATGCTACAACTTTGGTATCCCTGAGATTGCATGGTCCTGGGAGGGTTGGAAAGAGACAAGGTTAGTGGAACCAAAATGGCTAAAATTAGTTTGGAACAATATCATGCAACTGTTTATGCTCTTTCTGCTCCAAACATGCATATATCCAGCATGTATGCGATGTAAAATGCCACAACAGACCAGTTGTGACTTGATTGCACAAACCAAAAAGGCCAATTCTGGATTTGTGAGTTTATTCATGGAAAAAAACTCCTTTACAGCATCAACATTTACAGGACTCAAGAATTCTCGACCATCAATTTTTGTTATTTATCATTGATCTAGGCAAGATAGCAATCCAAGATCAAGGCTCCTACGGTGAGCACCTTTTGACAACATAGAGCCTGGCATACTTTGGAGTGAACTTCCCACAAGAATCTGGTGCAATGGGCAATATCTTCTGTGGAACCAGATCACAGACCTCAAACTGTACGAATAATGGCAATGTTGGACCTAGTCCAAGTGAACCCAGGTTTAGGTAAGAATTTACCCTGTAAAAGACATTAATCGGGTCCATATGGACCCAAGTCTAGGTAAGAATTTGCCCAATGTAAGAGACATGTTTTTGTTGCCAAAAAGATGAGATATGATTTACTTTACTCATAAAAATGCATTACGAAGTATATTATGTAAGGAAAGAAATAGACATATCTATTTGGAACTCACTTTTCTTGTTGAAAATAAAAAGGAAGCAAATAGATTGAGATGGTTTCTAGATGGGATAATACTTTTGTCAGTGCTAGGGAAAAGGGAACAGAAGAAACCCTAACTTGCGCTGATAATCTTTCTTTAAGCAATCGACTTGTTGTTGGTGGAGTCTGAATTACAGGGCAATTCTCCTTTGGCGGAACAGAAGCTATTCAAGACCTTTGCATACAATGCCTCTATTCTGCCGAAGGAGAATTGCACTGTTGCGTCAAAACCCCACTCTGTCTCTCTTGCTTTGACTGGCTTAGCTCAAACCTCCTCTTTTATAAAACCATTGTTCGCACAAATTTTCGGATATACTGGGGAGAAGAATCAGTATATGCCAGAACAATTCTTGTTTGGTTTCTTTTCGGACATGGTCCCAAATTCTTGACCCATCTTATCCTCAAAGAAGTGAAAGGAAAAGTCGACATCAAGATGGATCTTTTTTCTTACCATAAGAAATGCTCTCTTTTACGTGCCAATGCATGGAGATATTAAGAGAGCAATTTGTGAAGTGAAACTCTTTTTTTAATTATTGCCTGTTAATTCTGGAACTATTTTGTTGTGGCTAGGATTATATTCTTCTAGTTTGCCTTCGACTCCACGTGGCTATGGCTACGTGGAACTCTATTATTCTGTGTTAAAAGGTACGGATTCTTTTTAAATACTGATAAATTTCAATAAATGTTGATAAGTGTAAATAAGTTATTGATTTAAAAAAAGACGTCACCTTTTTTCTAGGTAAATTTTTTTAGTGATTTACCATTAGATTTAATAAATACTTTCTTGTTTGTTAGCTTGCAAAATGACCAAATATTAGACAATTTTACCAACTTTTATTTACATAAGTTATTAACAATTGAATTTAATAATTCCTATGTAAAATTACCAACCTAACTTAGAACGACTTATTAGCTTTTATCAAATTAAGTTAATTACTAGTTTTGGGTTGACAACTTTTCATGGGATAGCTGCACAAATGGTTTTTGAACTCCGGCCCAATATGCAACGTCGTTCTTGAATTTTTAACACGTTATGTGGTCTATGATATTTTGCCTAATGTACAATGTTGTCATTGGACTTTTATTTATTCAATACAATCTCTAAATTTTTTTGTAAATATTTAATATAGTCTCTAGACTATATGAAAATATCTAACACTATCCTTCCATTAATTCAAATTAATGTAAATTGTTGATCAGGCTTCCAATCCGGTAAATTTGAATGGTGTATAGAAGAATAACCTGACACATGGATTATACTCGTAAGATAGTCAACTCAAATGAAGATAAAATTATCTAAGTCATCAATAACATGGATAATTACTTTTCCAAATTGATCAAATTAAACAAATTACATAAATTATTATATTTTACTTTGAGTTACATATCTTATAATGGGTTAGTTATATTTAGTAAATGAAATTAGATCAAACTTTATAGGTATTAAATAAATTCACAACTTATATAAATCCAACCCATCTCTATGACTACCTCTCGCTCTCAATCATTCCCGCATTCGTTCACTCTGTATGAGTTTTCCTTAATTAATTAAATATATAAGTATTTTAGTAATATGAGTCGGGTTGGGTATGAGTTTGGTATGAATCAGGCCAAGTATAGGTCACTAAATTTATATTATATGGAAATAGATCATAATGGGTTAAATGAGTTAATTTGGATTGGATCATTTTCGACTCGATTCACCTGTTTAATAGGTAATAATGGCAAAACCGAAACTACAAACTTGGTGAAGTTTAATTGCGTCCAGTTTTGACCCAGAGAAAGGAGATTTGGGGGAGATTGGTTGGGTTTTCGGAGATTGGACCTTGAGATTCTAAAAAATAATAAGAAAGCACTATCACAAGATCCTAACATCATTTTGTCTCACCCGAGGAGACACTAGACAGGACGCTTGCATCTTCAGAATGTGGGGGAAGCTTTCACGCCCCAAGGTCACGTTCTCTTCACCTTCCTATCGTCGACTCTCCATACACATTTTCATCACGTATACGAGTCTTGTATTCGAGTCTTACGGTATTCTTCAACCGGCGGTCCTCTCCATCCCGTAGCCTTCTCCATCGCTGTCCTGGGATCTACCACTGACATCCGCCAGCGTCCCAGCGTCCGTGGCGTTCCACCAACCATCCAGCGTTTCAATCTTCTGCATTCTCGGTTCCACTGGCGTCCTTGCTCGTGATTCGAACTGACATCCTTCCTTCCTTGTGATCTCAACCAGCATCCTGGTCCGCGAGTCACTGTCCTTGTCCAATCCTTCGGTGCCCTTAAGCGATTGCTCGTTGAAATTACTGAATGACCTTTCAGTTTAAATTCAGGCCGGTTCAGACTTAAAATGAGCTTTGTCCAGCTAGAATACCAAAAAGAAGTCCAGAAAGCTGAATCAAACATCTGGTCCGGAAAGGAGTGTAAGCAAACCAGTCAAGAAGTGGATTGTAGTGTTGTCCACAGAGAGTAGAAGTAGACCCCGCAAGGTGGCCGTCGTCTGACACTTGCGAGGTGATGACAAACACCATTGCTTTAGCTTTACAGCCTTGACCACCACCCCGGTCTTGATTTTCAAATCAGAGAGAGAGAGAGAGGACGCCAACGGGGTGGCTGTTGTTGTATGAGGCTTGCGAGGTGATGGCAACCACAGTTGCTTAAGGTCTGTGGCCGTGACCACCGCACTAGTCATGCTTTTCAAATGAGAGAGAGCTGGTCACGTTTTTGAGAGAGAGAGAGAGAGAGAGAGAGAGAGAGAGAGAGAGAGCACATGTTTGGGAAAAAAATTTAACATTATCAAACAATGAGTTGTATAAGGCATGGTCATGTATTGACTAACAATGTTAAGAGCATAAGCATTGTTAGGACAGCTAACAATGAGATATGTAAGACTACCAATCAATTGCCGATAAAGTGTATGATTTGGAAAAACAAGATCAATGATATATTTTGCTTGTGAGAGATTATAATTAGAAGCATCAGATGCAACCTCCAAGCCTAGAAAATAGCTTAGTCGCCCAAAATCTTTCATTTCATACTGTTTACTAAGGTAAAATGTCAGTCTAATCATTGCCAGTAGTAATCATATCATCCACATAGAAGAGTAGCATAATGTGTTTTATAGAACGGAAGGTTACTTTCCTATAATTTTTAAAATTATGGAGGTGCCTAGCCAAGCTAACAGTTCCTCGCCATGGATCCACATGGGTTGCGATATTGTGAATTTTAACTTCAAAATGTTGACTTTGTCTATAGCAATCTTTATGGTTTTATTTACTTAATGATATTTGACCTTATACCATCTAATTACTATGACGAACCTTGAGGCAAGTAAATTATTTATTTTGTCAGCAAGTTATAAGAGATTATGCTTGTACAAAAAATTCTCAAACATCTTAATGAAGAATTTCACATTAAAAGGGGTTAATCTTACAAATTATCAACTTTATTTTTTTTATTGAAGGTAAAATAAGAGTCAAGGGTCCTACTACAGCACTTCCTCATTTTCTTACCAAAATCAAATAATAAATAATTATAAATTATCGTGAGACTCACTTCTTTAAGAATTTGTGGCTCACAATAAACTGTTATTATCACATTAGTTCAAAATCTTTTATGCTAGTAAAGCCTAAAAAGAAGGGTTTTTTGGGCTATTTGTGAGCCACAAATTTTTAAATGATTAGGCTCACAGCAACTTATAATTATTTGTTATTAATTTTTTGTGATCCAAAAATGGACTGTTATTCTAATAGTAGATTAAAAACTGTTATGCAATCATTTCTCCCTTCTTCTTTTTTCCCTTCAAAGCATAAGTCAGTGATTGCAAAAACCCTCACAACTGCTTATTTGCTCCAAATTAGACAGGGGTAAGTACACTATCAATGCCAAAAGTTGTGTACGGCGCTCATTTTGGTACAAAAAGTTTATTTTAGATCACTTAAGTGCCAAAAAGTTTGAAAAACGATCATTTTAGTGCAAACTCCGATCTGATTAATCGAAAATCTAACGTGGCACTTTTTATTAATTTTTGAAATTGATGTGACTTGTCGGAGAGCACAACGGCATCTAAACTACAAAACGTCGTCGTTTGGCGTTTTTCCCCCAAGTCAAAACCCTAAATCGCCAAATTGAGAGAGAGAGAGAGAGAGAGAGAGAGAGAGAGAGAGAGAGGCATGGCAGGGCTTCCCAGTCGTCTTCTTCCCAAAGAACAACACCGGCACCAGCCACTCCCGAGCAAAGCCCAATCCACCATCTCTATCTGTGCCCTCCTTGTTTTCCTCGCCATCCTCGCCTTCTCTCTCTCCACCTTCGACCCCCCTTCTTCCTCCTCCTCCCCCGCCCTCGCCTCCTATTCTTCTCGTCGCTTCTTGCCTGAGAAACAACCTCAGCCTCTCCTTGCTCACCTACTCGAGCAACTACGATGGAGGCTGAGCAACAGTGGCCGAGCGAGCTAGGTCGTCGTTGAGCAAGGATCGAACAAAAAAACCTTGATTTCAATCCCATATGAGCTGTGCGGCGTCGTTTTTGTGAGGCCATCCACATATGACGGCAAAACGACGTCATTTTCTTATGGAGGATAGAAAACGATATCGTTTAAAAGCCATGTCGATTTTTTTTTTTAATATAAAAGCCACGTAATCATTTTGGCCGGAATTTCTCACCGGTGGCACTAAAGTGATCGTTTTTCCTCCGATTTTGCACTTAAGTGATCCGACAGAAACTTTTGGCACCAAAGTAAGCACCGCACACAACTTTTGGCACTAATAGTGTACTTATCCCAAATTAGACATATAGAATAAAGCTAGATGGTCAAATGTCCTCAAGTTCTTTTACTGTAGAATAGAATTCATCAATATAAGGATATCAACCCCAAAATAGCTACGAGAATATCTAGATTCAACATATTATGTATCTTCCCATAGCCATTAACGTAATTCTCTCTCCATATAGTGCGATCATTGCATGATCAAGACCTTTTGTTGCAAAGCTAATAAGATTTGTTGTACAAAAGTCCCACTCAAAAGTTTGAGTCGGCTAGCTCCTTAAAAGATATAATATGCAGACAAATCTTCGTTCGTTCATTCCTTGATGCTTTTCATGCTATTTTTTTTTTTCAATTCCGTATAACTAAATATAATTACATAAATGATATATTTTTTTTTCATATCGCGTGAATTCGGGAAATTAACTAATATAATCTTTCTTCACCCTTTTTTTTGCTCTAACTTTCTTCACCCTATCATATCTAACTATGAAAATTTTCTTCACCCTATTTATTGAGAAAGTTTTCATAAATTTAGTTACTTATGATTTCGTAAGTTAAATAAATTTGGTTATAAATTACGAGCATTACTTGGGAGTGTGCCTCAGATCCATTGATTTGAGATCACGATAGAGCGACAGAATTTCAGACGAGCACCAGCATCACTTGTGCACGGCTGCATAGAGGTCTCCGTCGAGACATGCGGAAGTCTTTGTTTTCCTCGTGCAAAGATCTTCATCGTGCTATTCCGACGAGCTTTTCCATCTGCGCAACTTGCTCGATGGAGAGGTTCTCTATCTTGCGATGGTTACACGCTGCACCACCATTGGCGTTCATGGCAGCCCTGATCTTCATAAGCAGCAAGCGGCGACTTCTTGCTTTCCTTCCTTTTGTCATTTGTTTACATTTCTTATCCAATTCGTGTCTATCCTACTCCCTGTACAGGATTTTTTCCCCAAATTTTGTTTGGACATATCCAGATTTATCTAGTTCAGAGGATGTCCGAGAACACCAAATAAGATAACAAATTATCCCGTTTGAACTATCAAACGCAGCCCATTAAAGATTTATTATATTTTGATGACACATTAGTAGACTAGAGAATAATTCTCATCTTGTCCAACATAACAAAACCAACTACTTCTATTGCCCCTATGTCTATAGATCCATCCTCATCTTTTAAAAGTTCAGATGCTTCTAAAATAGATTACTTGCATAAAGTCTCTTATTTTTGTGATGAAGATAAGATATCCAATACCGCACTCCCTCTTGTAAATCCACACTATGCATTTGCCAAGCCTGCCTCTTTTGCCCCTATTATATCCATCCGATCAACTTATTTGCAAGACTCTTCAGGAAGTGAAAAATAAGCAATTAAATTCAATCTCATCCTGGCATTTGTTTGTTGGTGAAGATGATGTACGTCAGCCACCAATTGGACAATCAATTGATTGCTGATCAATAAATGAAAATTTTGCCCGTTGCAATATTAGATTACCACACATATTGCCAAAGGAACAAGATACTATCTATGCATTTATGCAAGCGCTTTGTTATACCATGTTAGCGTGGTCAAATTATGCAAGGCATAAGGAAAATCAAATTTATTAATGTATATCTTCATAAGAGCAACAAAAACGACACCATGATGAACGCGACGACATTTCTATCGCTCCATGCTCAACTACGGGTGGTGAGAAACCACATAATAGGGATTTAGGGGGCTAGGGGAGGTAACTCATGTCCTACCCCAGGACTATGACCAGGCTCTGTATCATCTGGACCGGCAGGGCTAATTGCCTCTTCTGTTGGAGCCGGTGCTGGAGATTTCACAACATGTGGTTGCATGGGAAAATCATGATTGCCATTGTCCTCTTCGGCCATCATCCCCTCATATTTTCTGCCGGTCGACTTCAGAGGATGTTCAGGGTGTCCAACTCCAGGAGAATGACTTAGACTGGCAGGCATAAATACCTCGACTGATGGAGACGGCGCTGGAGGGTACACAACTCGTGACTGTAACAGACCACGATTGTTGTTGTCCTCTTCGCCCATCATCTCATATTCTCTAGTACTCGACATTGAGGGAAATTCGTTCTTCTCCGGCTTCCATTTCCTTCCTTCAGACAATCCGGGCGCAGAAGAAAAGAAAATCAAAGCCAGTGCAAGACTAAGAACAGTTACCTTATTGAAAGCCATCGACAATCAAAGCAGGCACAATGCTGCATTACTCAGCTCGACCCGGTATATATACAGCTCTTCGTGCGTCATTAACTTGGGAGATCTAGGATGGCATTAATGGCCTCTCCCATGCACGAAAGATCGGATTTTGTTGATTTCAGTTACGTTGACCTAAACAGAAATCCTTTTCCCTTTCCATGCAGCATTCTTGAAACTTTATTGCGCCTCGGGAAATGCATTTGTTCTGTTCCGGACGGCACCCGATTTCACGATTTTCACACGGTAAGACCTGCAAGCAACAAACTTTTGCAGGTGCGGACAAAGAGCAGTCCCTGGCAACAAAGCAATTGCCGCGGATTTTGCGTAGGATCCGCGGTCATTAAAATCTTAAATATAAATAGATTTCAGGATTCATTCATTTTGCAAAAATAAATAATTTAAAAAATATTTTTAAAAAATTCATTGCTTATTAATGAATAAAAATATCTTTATTATCCAAAAAATATAAATATAAATTATTTTTGGCAATGAAAATATTTTTATTGGTTAATTATTTCAAGTGATATAAACAATCATTTTTAGAAATATATTTTCTCAAATGTGTATTTTTCGAGAAACAAATGGACCATCAGTCTTCCATTTGATCACTTTATAAATGTAAATGATACGATGATTTTATGTAGGAATTACAAAGAAAAAAATGCATTAGAACATGACATGTTAGTTACGATGGTGAATTGAGCAAAAGATCGTAGAAGCCCTCCACACTTGGATTCCCCAAATTTATGGTTGGTCCTCCCTAGGACTCTTAATCTTGCAACCCCACTCACTTATTTAGGATGCGTTTATTTCGTAGAAAATGAATGATTTGGAAAAAAAAAATTATAAGAATAATCTCTAGTATTACTGAAAAAAATAAACGAATGAAAAAAAAAAATCATTGAGAATGAAACTATTTAGATATAGATTGTTATCGACAATGAAACAATTTTCATTAACTAATTATTTCAAGTGATATAAACAATTATTTTTAGGAAAATGTTGTCCAAATTATTCGTTTTCATGAAACAAATGGAGTCTTAGTTGAGATAAGACCAATATGGTGGAAAAACTAAGTCTTTATATAACCTTTTGCATGTTTAGCGAGAAAAGGGAAGAAAAGACAAAAATCTTAGGCATATATGCACAAGATTTTTAGAACCATGAGATTTATATTTTAAAAATTTTAAGGCATATTAGAGGACGACATGGTATTAATTTATTTAAACTATTTTAAAGTTCCTCATCATCTCAATTTTCTCCTCTTCAATCATAGCTGCTATCTCCTCCTCCTCCTCCTCCTCCTCCTCCTCCTCCTCCTCCATTGCATTATAGCAAATACATATCTGAAGATAGACTACAATTTAAATTACATATATATCTCATAGTTTCAAATTTATAGAGTTGAAGTTCCTATTCGAATTGACTGTGCTCAATAATCGACTCAAGCTCTCTAAAAAGAAACAAGGAGTTCATGGAGTTTGAGTTCAAGTTTAAACACGAGTACTATTAGTAGATCAAAACTAGAAAAAGTAACATATTACAATTCCAAAAGTCTAAATATTAGAGGTGGCAAAATGGGTCCATGACCCATTTTTAGACCCATATTTTTCACTTATGGGTCTTATATGGGTCATGAAGAGATAATGGCCCAGCTAAAATGGGTTAAAGTGTTTTTAACTTGAATTCTATATGGGTCGAAAATGGGTCACACGTTTTGACCCATTTTCACCCATTTTCAAAACCTAAAAAGTTAAAAGTTAAAAAAACATCAACGCTCACAGCTGCTGCACTTCGGCTTCGTCGACCCATTTTGGACCCACCTCCGCCGCTTGCCTCCTCCGCTCGCCTCCCCGCTCGCCGCCGCAGCTCGCCTCGACGGAGCTCGGGTGAGCCCGAGCTCGCCGCCGGCCTTGGGCGAGCTCGGGCTCGCCTGGATCTCGCGAGCCGCGAGCTCGCCGGCCGCGACGGAGCTCGGGCTCGCCCGGATCGAGCGAGCCGCGAGCTCGCCGGCCATGGGCGAGCTCGGGCTCGCCCGGATCTCGGCGAGCCGCGAGCTCGCCGGCCGTGACGGCTCGAGCGAGCCCGGATCGAGCGAGCCGCGAGCTCGCCGGCCATGGTCGAGCTCGGGTCGCTGGATCTGGCGAGCCGCGAGCTCGCCGGCCGCGACGGCTCGGGCTCGCCTGGATCGGCCGAGCCCCAGCTCACCGACCGCAATGGAGCTCGGCGGCTCGAGGCTCGCCGGACGGGCGGAGCCTTGATCTCGCCGGACTGCGGCTTGGCCGGTCACCGTCGACGAGCAACAATGGAGAAGAAGGAGGAGGAAAAAGAAAGAAAAGAGAAAAGAAGAAAATAAGAAAATAAAATAAATATTAATAATAATTTCAAAAAAAAAAATTAAAATAATAAAAAATTCGATTTTTTTAATGATATTTGGTAGATAGATATTCATACCGGAGAAGTATTTTTAAATAAAGCTCGATGCTGTTTAGATTGATAAATAAAAATTCAAAACATTATAATGTAATTTTTAACTTGGTGAACTAAAATGAATCAACCAAAATTAAAAACAATTACAATTAAGGAGCTATGCATTCTTGCATTCAAGAAGATTTGTTTTAAACAAATATTATTTTCATGTCAATTATTAGCTCATCAAACTTTTTCTTATTAAGAGTTCTTCAAAAGTATTTTAGTTTAAAGGTTTTTCACATTTTTTTATTTTATTTAATTTTTAAATTTGGTGTGAAGTTTTTATTTAAGTAACTAATGTGTTTTGATAATATGGGTCGGGTATGGGTCGGGTATGGGTCGGGTATGGTCGGGTATGGGTCATATGATTTACACTACAAGAATATGGGTCAAAACGGGTTAAATGGGTCAAATATGGGTCGACCCATTTTCGACCCGACCCATACCCGACCCGACCCACCCATTTGCCACCCATACTAAATATAGCAAAGATACGAAAGTCTAATTTTTAACTATGCGCACAAGTCACGAGCTATTTGAATAAAAAAATTTCACTTGCATATTTACGGGTGTTGAGATATTAAATAATAAATTATGTCTTAATCTAACAATTTAAGTTTTTAGAATTATCCGTAGTGGTTCCACAAAATTTTATATGGTATCAAATCGGGAGGTTCCAAATTCAAATCTTTCATGTCCCTATTTGCCTCCCCAATTATATATTTCCATTTTTTCTATAAAATTTCATAGAAGGAACATTTGCATCTCGATATTGAGAAGAACTTATGCGTAGTTTGCCTATGGCTAGGGTGTCAACGGTTCGGCTCGGTTCGGTTTTTAAAAAAACCAAACCGAACCGTTAGAAAATCTTCCGAACCGAACCGAATGAGACCTGGAATCCGAATACGAACCCAACCGAAATTCGGTTCGGTTCTGTTCGGTTTTTCGGTTTTTGGTTTTTAGCTTTTTGGTTTTCAGTTTTTTTTTTTTTTTTCGTTTTTTAAGTGGACGATCAAGCTCGAAAATTTTTCAATACCAAAGAGAAAAATGGGATTTTGCCATCGCGTATCGCGATAATGCCAGTGCGGAAAGAAGATTTTCGTTTCGCTTACTTCTCGAAGTCATCGAAGATGAAGATGACGGTATCGGGGATGATCTCGCTGAAACTGGACAGTGGACACCGCATCCAGTTCAGTGCTCAAGCCTACCAAAAACGAAACGGAAGATCAATCAATCAATCGTCAAACACAAGAATGTCGATCGCGACGCCCGAAGGAGTCGCACTGAGCCGAAGAGCGGATTGGAAGAAATACTGGTATCGAGCGAGGAGGAGGAGGAGGAGTTGGAGGAGGCTCGGATTCGAGGGAGCGGCGGCCGGGAGCTGAATGCGAGCTTCAAAGAGGCGGATCGAGCGAGCAGCCTCAGCTTCCCGTCCTGCATATAAACACACACCATTCAAAGCACCGATTCACGCATTTTCGCATGGAGTATCGTGCAAATGCGCATAGCGAGGAAGAGGTTACGTGGAGAGAGGACTCAGAGCATAAAACCGAATTTTTAATAGTTTGGTTTTATCAGTTTGTGGTTCAGTTTGGTTCGGTTAACCGATAAA
This sequence comes from Eucalyptus marginata, assembly GCA_014182565.1. Lineage (NCBI taxonomy): Eukaryota > Viridiplantae > Streptophyta > Magnoliopsida > Myrtales > Myrtaceae > Eucalyptus > Eucalyptus marginata. Next base: position 33,318,577 of record CM024589.1, on the reverse strand, counting down.
AACCGAACTAATAAAAAAATATTGGTTTTTAATGAGAACCAAACCGAAAACCGAACCGAACCGAAAAAATCGAATTATTCGGTTCAGTTCCGGACACCCCTACCTATGGCTTATACTAAGTACAATTGATGATCTTGGTTTAAAAGATATAAGTCGATCAAGGAGTAAAATCGAGAGACTTTTGTGGCCTAGCTTTTAATATTTGTTAATATTAATAGTTTTGCCTATATTTAACGATGAGCTATAAAAAGGAGAAAGTAAATGTTGATAAGGCTTCCAGATAGCAACCATGATCTCAAGATTATTTTGAGGGGGAGATGTTGATTGCAATCTGATCATGAAATTTGCCACATCCAAACCAATTGATTAGCCACTTAACCAATCTCTTGAGGATAGTAAACTTCTATTCAAGCCAAGCTTCACTTGCAAAAACTACCTTATTATGTACTTGTGCCAATGAAAAAGTGAGATTAGTCGCTTCAAAAGGAGTTATATTGACTTGGGTCCATGTATTGAGTGCAATCACAGTCATTGATGACACGTGTAGGGCTCTCACAAATAATGGCAATGATGAATTTGATCCATGTGGGCTCGAGTCTAGATAAGATTTTGCCCTTTAAAATAGACAAATTTCAGTTGCCAGAAGGAAGAAATACAATTTACTTTACTCATGAAGATGCATTATGAATTACATTATGTATGGAGAGATATGTACATATATCTTTCAACTCACTTCTCTTGTTTCATGGAAAATGAAATAGAAATGAGTAAATCAAGATGGTTTCACATGGCACGAAAATTTTTCTGTGCTCAAGAAGAAGAAAAGAAGATACCATAACTTGCATCGACTCTATATGTCTCTTAAAACCATTAACTTGTTGATGGTGGAGTGGGAATTACACGGCAATTCTCCTTTGGCAGAGTAGAAGCTATTTGATGCAGTTCAAGGGCTTTGTATGCAATATCTCTTTCTAACATAGGAGAACTGCGCTGTAATTTCGCAACTCCTTTCTCTCTCTCTCTCTCTCTCTCTCTCTCTCTCTCTCTCTCTCTCTCTCTCTCTCTCTCTCTCTCTCTCTCTCTCTCTCTCTCTGCGCGCTTCGACTAGCTTAGCTCGAGTCTTTTGTTGTTGAAACTCCTCTTTTATAACACCATTATTTGCACAAACTTTCGGATATGCCGGGTAGACAGGATAGCATATGCCGGAACAAATCTTGTGCAGGTTCTTTTTGGAAATAGTCCCAAATTCTTGACCCGTCTTTTCCTAAAAGAAGTGAAAATACAAGTCAACGTCAAGATGGATATTTTTCCTAGCCTAATACTTTAAAAAAAACCTCCAACTTTAACTTTCGCCTCAATTGTACCTTTGTCTTATAAAAAACCTCCAAGTTTGGATCTAGTCCTAATTCTACCTTAATTTTTTTTTTTTTTTGTTCCATAAAAAACCCTCAACATTAGTTCTAATTCTACCTTATGCTTTTTTTTTTATCTCCTAAAAAAATTAACTTTAAGTCTAGTACTAATTCTATCATAAATCTTTTTTTTTTTTTTGGTCACATGAAAAACTCCAATTTCAATTTTACAGTAATTTTTTTGGTCTCATAAAAGATCATTAACTTTTACTTGAGTCCAAATCTATCTCCATTGATCCTCTGTCAAGATCGCTCTTATTATTTTGCACTTGATCTTTGATTTCTTTGTTTAGGATGTTTCATCTCTCACAGTCAAAGAGGTTGTGCTCAAGACATTCAAACAGCTTGCACTTGAGAGTTTTTCATCTCTTGGTTATTCAATGAGAATTTTTGGAACAAGGGTTCATGGGGCAAATTTGTGACTTAAGCACAAGTTTGTGTTTTGTTATGAGACTAAAAATTGTAGGGTAAAATGGGGGCTAGAAGGTAACATTGGGATAAGACCTAAAGTTGTGGGTTTTTTATGAGATAAAAAAATGTTTAGGATAGAATTGGGATAATATTTAAAGTCATAGGTTTTTTTATGAGACAAAAGGTAGAATTTACACAAAAGTTAAAGTTGGAGATATTTAAGGATTAGGCCTATTTTTCTTGTCATTGGAAATGCTCTCTTTTACGTGCCATTGCATGGGGGGAGAGAGAGAGAGAGATATGAAGTGCAAGACTTATCTAATTATTGCTTGTTAATTCTAGAGCTATTGTGTTGTGGCTAGGATTATTTTCCTTTAATTTGTCTGACTCCAAGTGGCTTTAGCCTCATAGAATTATATTATTCCGTACTAAAAGATATGGAATATTTTTTTGTACCGATTTTAACAAGTGTTGATAAGGGTTAAAATATTAGTGGTAAAAAAAAAAAAAAAAAAAAAGTTAAGTCACTTTTGTTTCAAAGTAGTTCCGGTACTTTTTAGAAAAACGCTGATAGTCCCTTATCTAACAAATTGTTCCAATACTTTTTAGAAAAACGATGGATAGTCCCTCCGCTAACTTGCGTTGTTATTAGATTTCGTATAACCAAGCCCGAATGTTGGTAGGGGATAAAGAGAGACCCAACACAACCTAGGTCAATCCAACCTCACCTAGGGGTGTGTAAAAGAATTGGGAACCACTCGGACCACCCGAAATCGGATCGGATTGGACCAGATTGGCAGTTCCCAAGGGAACCGATCTGGTTCTTGGTTCCAATTTGTTGGAACCGGTGGGTACCAGTCCGGTTCTCGTTCTAGGTATAGAACCATCCACCCACCCATCTGAACTAGACCGGTAATATATAAATATATATATATATATATATATATATATGATTTTTTAGAAAAGTTTCCGACCAAAAAATAATTTAAGTAAAATGAAAGTCCTAAAACCCTTAATTTGGAGCTTAACAACCATTAAATGAGTGCTCCTCTTGTCCCACTTTTACCTTGTATGAGTTGTCTCACTATCTCTCACTCACGGTCTCTACTCTCAAACTCAACATACATAGACTCATAGCCTCGACTCTCAACTTTTAATACAAGTTCAATCTTTTCATTGATATTGCAACTAAGGATATGGAAGCTCTTTATTTTTTGCTTTACTTAAACTTGCTGGAAAATGTCACACTAAGTGCGTGAAGTTTGGTAGGATCGATTCTATAGACCCACTCAGGAGTTGGACCACTACTACAGTTCGATTCCCAAGAGGGTCCATGGAACCAACGAGCGGTTCCCAATTCCAATTTTTCGAAATTGATCCTTAGTAAACAATTCCCGATTCTTGAGAGTGAACCGTCCATTCGGACCATGCTCACCCTTTCACCCATATAACCTACCCAAAAAATAATGAAAAAGGCCAAATAGATCTCCAAAAATAAATCAACTAAAAATAAAAGGAATCTCCATCGTTGGTTCTCCTCATTTGGACCATGCAGCCATTAGCATCTGGTGGCTTACGAACGCATAAAACACAGATTAATAATCACCTTCACATAGAGCACTAGAAATCGAGAATCGAGAAGTGATGAGGAGTTTGAGCTTGAGAATTAATAAGACTTTCTCTCTCTTCCCATGGACATTCATTTCTGAACTAAATGCTCAATTCAGCTCTCTAGACTTCATGTTGGTATTCTACTTCAACGAAGCTCAATTTAAGTCTGAACCAATTAGAATTTAAATGCAAATTCATTCGGTAATTTCGGCGAACAATTGAGCTTCATTCTCTTCCTCTAGTCCTCCGTGCATGACTCTCACCAAACGAGCTTCTCTAACTAGATCACAAGGTGAAACTGTTCTAGAATAGAGAGAGATGGAGAGATTTTAGAGAAATTTAATCATCTCATCATCATTTTACGATAAAGAGAGAGAAAACCCCAAAAATGAGGTGCACTACTAATCTCACATAATCCTACAACCCCTTCACGAGGAGAAAAATTGTCCAAAAAGTTATAAACCTATTGTACTTTTGTGAATTCAGTCTTAAACATTTCAATTTTACTAATCGAGTCCTAAAACTTTACACATTTTGCCTATTGAGTCCATTCAATCAATTTTTGTCGAAAATTGCTAACGTTGACAACCGGCGCTAATGTGGCAATCTTTAATAATATTTTATTAAATTTTTGAATACTTATGCTTTTTTTTTTTTTTTTATTTTATTTTTTTTTAAAGTTTTAGAGAGAAGGCTGGTGAGGGTGGCCGGCCGACCTTCGCCAGCCCTAGGCAAGCCTTCACCACTCTAGTCGAGGGTCGCGACGCCCTCTTAGATGAAAGTGAGGGTGGGTGAGCCCTTGCCCAAATCAACGAGGGCCGCGACGCCTAGGGTCGGCAAGGGCCACCAAGCCCTCACTGGCCAAATTTGGCAAGGGCATCGCGGCCCTCATCGATTCTGGACAAGGGCTCATGCACCCTCGCTTTCACCAACAAGGGCATCATAGCCCTTGCTCACTCTTGGCGAGGGTCAGCCATCCCTCACCTATGGTCGGCGGAGGTCAACGGCTCTCGCCTATGGCTGGCAAGGGTTGGCCGGCTACCCTTGTCGGCCTTCTCTCCAAAACCTTTAAAAGAAAAAGTAAAAAAAAAAAAAAAAAAAAAATAAAAAGGATTTAAAAATTTATTAAAATATCATTAAATATTATTTAAAAATTGCCATGTCAATAGTTAGTAATTTCAAACTAAAATTAATCAAATGGACTCACTTGACAAAAAATGAAAAGGTTTAGAATTCAATTGGTAAAATTGAAAGATTTAGAATCGAATAAGTAAAAGTGTAATAGTTTTAGGATTTTGGGACAATTTTGCCCTCCACGAGATGGTCATAACACATCACCACTTGAGGCAATAACTTGCACATCAGATGGTGTCGCGACCTCTTTTTCGGCGCCCGATTGTGCCGGCACATGCGGAGGCTAATGACTCGACTAGGTCTATTAGGTTTAGCCCGGGCTCTCTCAAGCCCATCAATTCACGACTTATAGTTCAAGTTTTTAACCCGTAAATTAATTTTAAATAGGAGTCACCACTAATCAATTTGGAGTGGGTCAATTAGAAACCCAAACGAAATACCAGGAGAAATATTTCACTCCTACACAACCAAAAAAGCTAGGATCGGGGACTTGATTACACTAGTTAATCACTAATGCCCTTCCGATACCTAATCTTGTTTAAACTCTCTTTTTGGATTTTCAAGGATTTTTCCATGCATTTGTGGAGAAAAACATTTTTTGAACATAAAAAGCATTTTTGGATTTTTTTTTTATCTTTTTTGAAAGTATAAATTATTTTTATTTTGACTTTTTCTGGTTTTTTTTTTTTTTTTTGGGAAAAGATAGAATATTTTTGGATTTTTTCATTTCTGAAAAATAAATTATTTTTTGTTGTTTTTTATTTTTAATTTTTTAAAAATATTATTTTTATTATAATAATAATATAATATAAAAAATGACCCATGTCGATTCCCAGATTGGGACGGACCCGGATTGCCAGTAGCTGGCCCGAATGGGCCTGAAGCGCAGGCCCAGCCCGTAGCTTACCCTACCCCCTTTTAAAAAAACAAAAAACACTCCAAGCCCATTTAGACAAAATCGGGCCCATTTTTTAATTAAAAGGAAATGCCCGGCTCGAGATTTAAACCAACCCAAACCCGACCTATTACGACCAAACCCTAGAGTCAACCGGGTCATGCGCTCGACCCGGTTGACCCACTTCTGCAGTTGCTGCTGCCCTTATGCAGTTTAGCGACCGCAACGAACGACGTCACCCGTCCTCACCTCGCCATCCGACTACGCCGACGCCACACCGGCCTACCTTGACCAATGACCCGACCTCCGTCTAGCCAGGCGTTGTCGCTGACCATCGTCACTGGTCACTGAGTCTCCGGCCGCGGCCACCAAGCGTAGGGATTCCACAACCCTTTTCTTTTAGGCGATTCGTTGAACGTCTGAGGTTTGTCGGCAAAATGGGACAAAACAAACCAACCGAGGTTCAAAATAACAATGGGACTCAAGGCGAGCGTCGAGCCTCGACCAGAGCAGCCTAATGGAGAACGGCTAGGGCCGGAGCTCGCACGAGTTGGACTAAACTAGAGCCTTAGCTTACTAGTGCTTGACGTGCAAGCAGTGGGCAGTAGCGGCAAGATCGACGACAAACAAGCGACGCGACGCTCAGCTCGCGGTCGTCAACTCGACTCTTATCCGTGAGAGGGGTAATGACGGCGAATAGTAACTCGGCGGGGACGGCGTCAGGATGGGCAACAACTCATTGTTGAGGGACAAATAGACCCAACGGCGAGGCGGCGGTCGGCCTTCCTCAGATCTGCCCCACCCTTTAGGTCTCCCGACTCTCGCTCTCCGAAACCCTCCTTGCTTAGATTCGGCCTTCCTCGGATCTCTCTTAGCCACGATTTTTCTCCTCCTTCGCCCTCGAATCTCACTCACTCCTAGATCTCTCACTCATCCCCTCTCCTCCGGCTTCTCTCTCAGATCTCGGCCTGCACACTCTCGGGCCTCCCCTGAAGTCTCTCAAGGGAAGTTCTCGGAGCTTGCTGCCTTCGATCTCTCTCGGCTCGTGTCATCGCCTTCCCTCCCGACGCCCTATTTATAGGCGTGGAGACCGGTCGACAGAGGCATTCGGACCGCCGATCCTTCGCACTTCAAGCGGCCTCCATCGACTGAACCGGTGTCCCACCTGTTGAGGTGACTCTAGCTAGGCCACCTCCTCTATTGCATTGAAGACGCGTCCCCTCCACTTGCACCACTCCATGTGCATTGCCATCTCCTCCTCCATCCGGCATCGCGTGTGTCCGGCTTCCTACGCGTGTTGCAGAGACAACGAAGGAAGAAGACGAGGAGGAGGGGGTTGGGCCAAGGGAAAAGGGGTAGTGGGCCTAGGGCCCGTGTGGGGAAGAAGGAAAAAAGGGGGGAAGTTGGGCGCGAAGGCCCAGTCCCCCCGCGGGCTACTCTTTTTTTTTAATTAATTAATAAATTATCCAAAAAAGGTGAAAACTCTAGGAAATAAGAAGGAAAGAAAGCTTAATGGATGCAAAATAGAAATTAAGGCCTAAGTGATGCGAAAAATATTTTTGTTAGGGTCAAATTGATCCCTAATTTTCTATACAAATTAATTTTAAGTATTTAGTCAAAATTTAGGTGTCAAAAGATGATAGCCACCATCATGGTTGGCTTGTGGTCAGCCTTGGAAGTCTTACGGACCACATTACCCATTTTTCAACTCAAATTCAATGGATTGCCTTAGACATGGGATGCTTGAAAAATTTTAAATAGGTTAAAGTGGGTTCACAGTATCAAAGCCCGACTAAATGTAGGTCTTAATGAATCTAAAATGATCCATTTTCAACCCATTTCAGCCCAAAAACTTTATTAGCAGAAGAAAACAAATGATACAAATAACTGACGATATCGAAGAAGAGAGGAAGGAAGGGTGAAGAGAACCACTACCGATGATGCCCCTCCGCCATCGGCGATGTCGCCCACTTGGTTGGTCTCGCCATTGGCATTGTCAGCACCAGCGACTATCTGGCTGACCCACATGCAAATGTAACAGTCTTCATCTCTCTGATCATGGTATAGATCTCTCTCTCTCTCTCTCTCTCTCTCTCTCTCTCTCTCTCTCTCTCTCTCTCTCTCTCATATCAACACTCAGACTTAATTATACAAACTCTAATAACAACACAAGTTAATTGAGAGATTTTTGGTGCTTTTTCTAAAAAGTACTGAAACTATTTGTTAGTTAAGATATTATCGGTGATATTTTCTAAAAAGTACTCAAACTATTTTGAAACAAGGATTAATATCATGAAAAAATCAAAATAGTATATGTTTGATAAATTTACCCCAAGTTAATTTTTTGATCATCAAAAATCCCAAATTGGTATACTTACGACAAATTTATTCCAAATAATTTTTTGACCACCATACTGGTATATTTGCGACAAATCTATCATTCGTTAATTTTGTTAAATAAGATTAATACTATGAAAAACCACAAACTAGTACACCAATGACAAATGGATAATAAAATCCTAAATTGGTGCACTTGTCACTGCAATGTGTCATCTAATTTAACAATTTATCCACAAAAATTAATGGAAACTAATGAAAAAATAAATTTGTTAAAAGTGCATCAATTTTGGGTTGAAGTTTGAGGGTGTACTAGTTTAAAGTTTTTCATGATATTAATCTTTAAAACAAAAATGACTTATCTTTGTTTTTTTTATGACTATTTTTTCGACACTTATCACCTTGCTGAAATTTGCCCATAAAAAAAAAAAAAAAAAAAAAGAATGTTTCCATCACTACCAAATAATATTATTCTATATTATTCTATGAGGTTATAGCCACTTGGAGTCAAAGGCAAATTATAAAAGAAAATTATCCTAGCCACAACATAATAGCTCTCGAATTAAAAAGCAATAACTAGAAAAGTCTTGCACTTCATAAATTGCTCTCTCTCAGTATCTCTCCATGCAATGGCACGTAAAAGAGAGCATTTCTCATGACGAGAGAAAAATATCCATCTTGACGTTGACTTTGCCTTTCGCTTCTTTGAGAAAAAGATGGGTCAAGAATTTGGGACCATGTCCGAAAAGAACCTATCCAAGAATTCTTTTGGCATATACTGTTCCATCTACTCGGCATATCCGAAAGTTTGTGCGAACAATGGTGTTATAAAAGAGGAGGTTGGATCAAGGCCAGGACTCGAGCTGAGTTAATCAAAGCGGGTGTAGAGAGAGAGAGAGAGAGAGAGAGAGGAGAAGAATGGAGTTGTGAAATAACAGTGCAGTTCTCCTTTGGCAGAAGATAGACATTGCATGCAAAGCCCGTGATCTTTATCATATAGCTTCTGTTTTGCCAAAGGAGAATTGCCCTGTAATTCCCACTCCATCAACAAGTTGGTGGCTTAGGGAGAGATATAAATAGTCAGTGCAAGTTATGGTTTCTTCTTTTTTTGTTCCAAAAGCACTAACATATTTTCATGCCACATAGAAACCATCTTGATTTACTTGCTTCCATTTTATTTCTCGAGTAAAAAGAGAAGTGAGTTCAAAATAATATGTACGTTTCTCTCCATACATAATACAATTCATAATGCACCCTCATGAGTAAAGTAAATCATCTTTCCTTTGGCAACAAGAAATTTTGTATTTTAAAGGCCAAATTCTTATCTAGACTCGGGTTCGCATGAATCAAATTCATCATTCCATTATTTGTAAGAGCCCTATGTGGGTCCACATCATCAACCACGATTGCACTTGGTACGTGGATCCAAGTCAATGCAAGAGTCTCTCCTTTTGAAGTGACTAATCTCACTTGTTCATTGGGAGGTGTACGCAGCGCCTCTCGAAGTAGGTTTCCGGTGAAGCTTGGCTTAAATAGAAGTGATAATCCGAAGGAAATTGGTTTAGTGGCAAATTGATTGGTTTGGATGCGGGATTTCATTATTAGATTACAAAGCACATCTCATTCTCAAAATAATCTTGAGAATCACAGTTAGTATCTAGGAGCCTACTCTATTTTTTTCTTTTTCTTTTTTTAATATAGCTCATTGTTTAAATGTGATCAAATCTACTAACATCAATGTTTCAAATCTAGCTACAATCAAATATGATCAAATTGCACTATTTAATTATACAGTTTTGATGATTGGGTATTGCAAATAAAAGTGAAGAATGTTTCTTACAAAGATGAAACGCAACTTCAAATTGTAAAAGCTAGGCAACTAATGTCTCTATGATTCTACACTTGATTGACCAAAATCTTTTGAACTGAGACCGTTAACCATATTTTTATGAAGCACAGGCAAACTGCACATGAGTTCTTCTCAATATCACCTTACGGACTATTCAAGTCATACTCCATTCTATCTTGATTTATATGATTGAGTCCAATTAACTAAATTATTGGATGCCCACTTGAATGAAAGTGAATTTTTTTATTCTAAAAGCTCATGAGCATAGTTACTGTTGGATTATGATATTTCAACTATATTTAGATTTTTCAAATTGTAATATATCGTTATTTCTATTTTGCTATTGTGGCAAAACTTTGTTTGAACTCGAGCTTAAACTTAATTAATTTTTCATTCTCTCTCTCAAAATGGGTTCATTTCCCATTTTTGGACTCAAACTGGATGATATATATGAGTTGTTTAATAAATTTAAAATATGTTATATGGGTTCACAATATCAAAGCCCAACTAGATATGGGTCTTTGTGGGTCTAAAATGAAACCATTTTAGCCCTAAAAGTTTATTATCTGAATAAATAAAAAAAAAGATATAGCGACAAGAGTCCCACAAGCAAAAATAATTGTATTCGTCTCTTTGATCATGCGTAGATCTTCGTCTCTTCTTCAATCTCGTCAATTATTTGTATCTTTTCTTTTCTTCAGCTAATAAAGTTTTTGGGCTGAAATGGGCTGAAAACGGGTTCATTTTAGACCCATTAAGACTCGCATCTAGTGGGCTTTGATATTGTAAACCCACTTTAACCAATTTTTAAATTTTCAAACAACTCATATCTCGCCCAGCCCATTGATTTTGAGTCAAAAAATGGGTCATGTGGTCCACAAGACTACTAAGGTCGGCCGCGATGGAGGCTACCATCTGATGTGCCCGTTGTTGCCCCAAGTGGTGATAATTATGACCACCTCGTGGAGGGGGTGCGGACTAGGGGTGAGCATCGGTCCAGGGTCAACCCTGGACCGACCTTGGACCGGTCCAACCCTACTAATCCTGGTCTAGTTCCCAGGAAGATTGGGTCGGTCAGTGGTCCTATAATTTCTGGACTGGCACTATGTGAGTTAGTCCTCAGTCCTGAGAGTTCCGGGTCGATCCAATCCGAACCAACCCCGAATATATATATATATATATATATATATATATATATTATTTATAATTTTTTATATAGAGAAAACTTTAAAATAAACGGCGTCAACAACATTAAATAACTTTTTAGTGAAAAGTTTAAGTAATTTTACATTGTTCTTTAATAACTTAGATTTTTAATGTCTTTTATGGCTTCAATAGTCATAATTTACAAATGAGGAAAAGTTTTGTGAGGAGTTCTCATGGCGTCCAAAAAGGTATAAACAATTTCTTATGGCATCATCCTCTAGTATTCATTCTCTTCTGTCTTATTTGTCCTCTTAGTCTTTAATTTGCCAAAATAAAAAAAAAAAACAACTTCTCCGCTCGCCACTTGATACTCGCCTCACTCGCTTTGAGTCACTCGTGTCGCTCGCCGCTCGATGCTCGTTTGGCTTGTTGCTCCTCACTCGACATTCAATACTCATTTTGTTTGACGCTCACCCCACTTGACTCTCACTACTTGCCTTTCTTAGCTAACCTCACTCATCATCGAACCCATTGGGTCGGTACAGTCCTTAGTTGCCCTTTCAAGGAGTACAAAAAATGAAATAAAAACTTATTGGTTAGTCTTGGGTTGATCTTGAAACCGGACTAAACCCATTAGGTCAATCCGGTCCTCAATCGCTTTTTCAAGGAGCACAAAAAGTGAAATAAAAAATTATCGGTTGGTCCTAGGTTAACCCTAGAATCGGATCGAACCCATTGGGTCGGTCCGGTCCTCGGTCTCAAACTTAATAGGGTCGGTCCTCGATCCCAAAAATTGAGGATCAATACTGTGCGGGTTGGTCCTAGGGTTAGGGGGTGGACCGGCCCAACTTGGACCATGCTCACCCCTAGTGCGGACCATGTGAGATTAGTAGTGCCGCCTCATTTTTGGGATTCTCTCTTGTTATTGTTAAATGAAGATGCGGTGAATAAATTTCTCCACAATCTCTCCATCACTCTCTATTCTTGAACAATTTGACCTTCTGATCTAGTTAGAGAAGCCCCTTTGGTGAGAGTCATGCGATGAAGGACTAGAGGAAGAGAATGAAGCTCAATCGTTCGTCGAAATTATTCAATGAACTTTCAATTTAAAGTCTGATTGATTCAAACTTAAATTGAGATTTGTTGAAGTAAAATATCAACACGAAGTCTGGAGAGTTGAATTGAACATTTAGGTTGGAAATAGACGATGACCTCGACAGGGTGGTTGTAATCATCTAAGGCTTGCAACGTAATGTTGAGGGGGAGGGGGCATGGAGAGAGAGTCCATGTTAAAAAAAATATTTATGCCATCAAGTTCACATTGGCAAATTTCATCATTGAATTTTAGGGATGAGTATGGTATGGACGGGCAGTTTACAAGAAGTCCAGAAAGCTGAATTGAACATTTAGGTCGGAGATAGATGATGACCTCAACAAGGCAGTTGTAATCCTCTAAGGCTTGCAAGGCAATGTCGGGGGGGGGATGTGGAGAGAAAGTCCATGTTAGAAAAACTATTTATGCCATCAAGTCCACATCGGCAAATCTCATCATTGAATTTTAGGGGTGAGTATAGTTTAGACAGGCAGTTCCTACCATAGAAAATGGGAACCGTCCACTAAACACGGTTTCAAAACACTAGAATAGAGAATCAAGCCACTGGTCCAATTTTTGGATGGGTTCATGGAACCAGTCCCTAATCCTTAGAAAATTAGATTCATCAATTAATAAAACACATAGTAAGAAGCAATAGTCCGCTTCACCATCTCCACTCGTCCTTCTCTCAAAACCCCTTGAACTCAAAATGCTTCAACCAAACAAACTCCCCACATTACCATCACCAGCAAAGGAAACTCTATCAAGATCAAAACCCTGCCCTCCAAACGCAGCTCGGAGGAAATGCCAATCGCTGCTCCTCAATCCCGCGGCCACGGATCCGAAGATGCCTTAGCTCGGATGTGCAGGGGAAACCACGACACGAGAGAGAAAGCTTTCGCCGACTATAGGAAGGAAAATCGCAGGGGAAGATGACAAACGAGATTGACGTTTGCCAAGATGCCTCAGTTCGCTCCATCCAACAATTGGCACTTGAGAAAGAGAGGGAAAATGCGAGAAAAAAGAGAGAACATCACAAAGGGAGGGGGACCAGTCGCAGAGAGTTAAGAGAGATGTGAATGTAGAATGTCGTGGATAGGAGGTAGGAAATAAAAAATAAAAGGGAAAAGGTTCACTTTCACTATAAGTGAGCTATATATATATACCTGTCCGAATGGATGGGTGAGTAGTTCCATACTTGGGATTAGGAACTGGACTAGTACTCACTAGTTTTGAACTGGTTTGATTCGGTTCCAAGCAATTTGGCCAGCTTTCAGTTTCTTTGCACACTCCTATTAGATTTGGTCAAAAAATGAAACATAACAAAGAAGATTGCAAATTTATGTTAGTATAGGGACTTATGATGACATTATTTCTTTTGAATTTATTAATTTTTTTTAATTACAAATTTTTGTTTGTTTTTCGTATTGACCCCTTGAAAACATCCTATCTTTATTTAAAAATTATCAAGAGTTAACTAGAGCCACTATAAAAAAATAAAAATAAAAATACTAGAGTTACTAACTTTTCTCCAAATAAGCTACTAATTAGCTTTTTATTATCAATTTTCATTTTAATTAATTACCAATTTTTCTTATCTTTTACAAATTCTTATTCATGATGTTTACCTATGTCTCAAATTTACTAACTCTGATAAGAAATTACTAACTTTATTTTAATGACTTATCAAATTTTTCGGATTAAGTTATAGATTAGTTGTGGATTACCAATTTTAATTTAAGTTAATTACTTACTTTTTAATGTAATAATTTTTTTATTGGGTTACCAACTTTTTTTTAGTCAAATTAACTTATTTAGATTTAGGCTACCATGTGCATGAATTATTAACCTACTTTCTAGACGAACTTACAAAAATACATGTGTGCAACAAGTTTATTAGTTTTTATTTGCACGACTTACCAAACTTTCGGGTTGGTAGGTACCAATTAATTTTGGTTAGCAACACTGATGTGATACACTAATCAATTTCAACTAATTTATGCAAATATGAAGTTTCCAAGTTTTATAGTAGCTTGCTTTCGTTTTAAAGTTAGCTACTCTTATCTAAATTCAACGGTCACAATTTAAGAGACTTCACATATTTCACATGTTTGTGTCTAAGTAAGGAAACAGGCAATAATCAGCAACTGCTATGTCGGTTGCTAATATCTTATATTTACTATCTCGATCTGTCTTGCATCCATCCACTAGAACTCCAAACTCGCATTAGCTCAGTGCTACCACGCCATATTAGAGCTGGCAAAATGGGTGATAAACTCATATTATGACCTATTTTTAGTTAAATGGGTCATATATGGATCAAGTAAAAGTTAAATATGGGTCAAAATTGGGTGAAGTGAAAGTTAAATATGGGTCAGAAATGGGTCAAGTGAAAGTTAAATATGACCCATTTTTTAAAATATTTTATTTTATTTTATTTACTATGTTTAATTTAATTTGAAGTTTTAATCCAATTAGCATATAATAGAAGTGGGTTTTCCTAGAATATTAATAGGCTTTAGCAATGTGAGTCGAGTCGGGTATGGGTCGGGTATGGATCACTAAATTTACACTACAAGAATATGGGTCAAATATGGGTCGACCCATTTTCGACCCGACCCACCCATTTGCCACCCCTACACCATATTCCCACTTGACCATTGAAGAAGTTGCTTTCAAATAAATATGTATATTATGAAAAGTTTTCAAGTTTCTCCTAAAGTTATATTAACATTAGAGTTGATGACAAAAAATCGGTAACCTAATGGGAGAAAATTTACCAAATCATATAAATAAGGGTTTGAGAATTTATATAGAATCAATATATGTAAGACCTGTATAAGAAACAAAAAGAATTAGTAAATGATGAAATGTTAGTACTTTAAAAAAAAAATCATAAATAACTCAAATGAGAGCTGATAACTTAAAACAGTTAGTAACAATCGAAAGAAAAAAGTTGTACACCACTCAAATAATGATCAACAATTTCATATTGTAGTTGACAAACTGTAGGTGTGGATAGATACGCAAATAAAGTTGATAAAAGATAAGAATAATTTGCAAATTAAAATGATAAACGTTGGTAACTCAATTGAGAGTGAGTAATACAATGCTAATTAGTAGCTTAATTGGAGAAAAGCATGTAATTCATTCAAACAAATGCTGGAAATTTCATATAATTATTGTTAAATATAAGGTGTTGGTAAGAAATGTACATAAATGTCAGTAAAAGATAATAGAAGTTTTTTCTTTTTTTCATTAGTAGAGATAGAAAAACTTGATAATTGAGATGAAAATCAAATTAACATGAATAACTAACTCAAATCAAAGTTGGCAAAACAAAACTAATTACTAATTTAATAAAAAAAAGTTGACAATTACTCTAACTAAGGTTTCTAATTTTTTTTTTTAAAAGGATTGTGAATTTAGTGTTTGGTAAGTAAAGCAACTAAAAGTTAGTAAACAACAAAAGAAAAAGGTCGACAAATTTAAAAATTAAATATTTGTAAGTAATTCAAATGAAAGTCAGTAATTACTAATCAATCGGTAATTAATTGGAAAGGATTTGACAGTTCACACAAATAAAGGTTATTAAATTCATATGGTCTTTGGTAAGTCAATTAGTTTGTAAACGATTCAATGCTGTGACTAATGCGCGGGGACTGGGAAAGGGCTTGTGAAGGACCTGATTGACCGACGACAAGCATTCTAAATCATTGGATGCTGCCGAAGAGAGTGATGAAAAGGCATTGGTAAGAAAAACAGATCAAAAGTGGTAAATGATGAGAGAAGATTTCATTGTCCTAGCTTCGAAAGGATTCTCTCTCTCTAAAAGGGAAGAGAGAAACGCCTTTCGGGGTGACCAAATCCAATTCCATGAATATACCTTTAAGATTTTAGCGTGTAAAGTGTGCGATTATTTTAGATGAAACTAAGATAGTTCATCAGACAAGCTTGTAGATGGGATGTCAGGCTCCATAGCTACATAAAACAGTCCAGAAAGAAGATGGTGAAAAGAAAGAACTTGAACATTTCTCGCACTCTCCATATAAGGCAGCACCATATTCTTGATGTTGCACATTACATAATATCAAAATGTAAATTCAACGTGGATTAACTGGCCTTTATCAATTGTCTTGTATCACACTCAAATCACACAACCCAGGGAGTTTTGTAATGTGACTTTACATGTCCACACTGTCCTCGCAAGCACGATCCTCTAGAGAATCACTTAATACGATAATCGGGAAGGCAAGTGTTCAAGAGTCCAACCATGTCCTGGCGTTTGTTAGTTGGTGACGATGTTGTACATTAGCCAGGAATTGGACCTTCAGTTGATTGGTGATTAACAGATGAAAAATTTGCACATTGATATTCTAGATCCCATACATATTGCCAGGTACAGAAAACTTGTTAGGCAAAGCTAATAAGAAATATTCTGAAATTTCTATAGTTTGTTGATGAAGCTGGTTAAGCATGTATGAAACCGCATCGCTCTACCATGTTAAGGTCATCAAAGTAAGCAATAATAAGAGCACAAAAAATGCCACCATGAATATGACGAACATTTCTATCGCTCCATGCTCAACTTAGGGTAGCAAGAAATGACATATTAGGGTTTCAGGGGTGCCAAAGCGGAATGATCATGTCCAGTCCTAGGACAAGGACTATGACCCAGACTTGCTGGCCTAAATCCTTCAATTTGACCATGACTCAGAAGATACGAAGGGTCCAACTCCAAGACTATGACCAAAATTCTTTGGCCTAAATGCTCTAACTTCACTTGGAGGATGTATGGAGTGTCCAACTCCAGGGCCATGACTAGGACTCGTTGGCCTAAATGCTTCAAGTTGTTTCGGAGGATGTATGGAGTGTCCAACTCTAGGACCATGACTAGGACTCGTTGGTCTAAATGCTTCAGCTTGACCCTGACTCGGAAGAGGTAACAAGCGTCCAAATCCAGGACAACGAACTGAACTCTGAGCAGGCGTTGGAGATGCCCCAATGCATGATTGTATTAGATCAACGAGATTGTGATGGTCCACTTCGGCCATCATCATCTCATATTTTCGGCTGATCGACATTGAGTGGAAATTGTTCTTCTCCAGCTTCCATTTCCTTCCTTCTGTCAATCCGAGCGCCAAGAAAGAAAATCAAAGCAAGTATATGACTTAGAACAGTTGCCTTATTCGGATCCTTTGAAAATCAAGGCATGCAGCTCACCTCGACTAATTATATACATGGCAATCTAGAAATGGTACAAATGGCGTTGCTATGCATCGAAGATTAGATTCCAGTTGCATTCACTTGAAGACAAATCCTTTTTTCTCTCACGAAACTTCCCGTTGTACAAAGTCCAGCATGTATTAAAAAAATTACACCTTGTCATCAAAAGTAGCCCAAATTTCAAAACATATTAAGCAAACCCATAAACTTTGGCAGTGCTATTTCCACACTCCTTTTGACTAAAATGCACCTTTTTGAGAAGACGGGCTAATATACCCTTGTAACAGCAGACTTGGTCATACATTTATTGATGGACTTTTTTCCTCTCATTCCTAATTTATGAGTAAGCGTTTTCGTATTTCAAACTATTTTATAATATTGCCTTCTTTTGTTTTTTTTTTTTTTTTTCGTACGGGAAGAAGTAGACTGGTATCTTTTTCTCCAAAATGAAAAAAAAAAAAAATCATCATAATATGGAAAAGGTTAATTTGTTAGAAGCGTGGGGAGATTTTAAAATGTTTATCTTTAGATCATATTTGAATATCAACAACAAAAAGAGGCACAAAAAGAAAAAAAAATAAAGAGAACTTTTTGCTGTTCTACTTCTAGCATTATAAAGAATTATATCAATTGTAGATTCAATCTCATAGGTAGTGGATTAAAACCTTAAAAATTTCCTCTAAAATAACGTGATGTGAGTTTGACAGTAGAGAATGTGTAATTAGAATTTTGACCCCCTTTGCAATTCAGATTAGAATGTCTGAAAGCTTAAAGTAAAACACAAAGTAAGTCATCTTTCTTGATAGAAACCTACTAATTTATCTGGCCAACGCTCACGAAGTCAAGGTTAATAAGATAACTAGATTGAAATTTAATTTTCTTTTCTAAAATATAGTTTCGCTCAAGCTATTTAAAAAAATAATAGGCAATTAATTGTTTATTCATATGCCATCATGAAAAGAAAATCTTATTATGGAGTTTTTGTGATTGGAAAGATGAAACCATAAATTTAAATTGATAACCTTCTATAGGCCAACTGATAAGAGGATACTAGAGAAAATAGTATCTTGCTGGGAGTGATGAGGCATTTATATTGTGAAAGTAATGAGAGAGGCGGTAAAAAAAGTTAGTTTTCTTGGTTAAATGGGATAAAAAAGGAAACAAATGGGGGGAGAGGGAGGGAGGAAAGGGGGCGGGGGGAGAGAGAGAGACTATTCACTAGAAAATTGAGTGTCTACCCAAAATGGGGGTGAGTCCTCCTAAACTTTTTTATGAAATTTACCTTTCATAAGCAGTCTTTACTACTCTTAACTTGCTTCCGTGACGTGAGATGTAGCTAATTTAATATCAATTAAGCTAGTATAAGACAAAAACATAATAAGAAATTAATAACATAATTAAATAACTGAAGAAAAAGCACTCCATGCTGCTGGAATTGAATTTGAAGTTGGTTTTACACGCAATACCCAATCAACAACAATTCGATTAAATTGGATAATGGCAAACAAACCATGGCCAGATTTAAAACATTTATGCTAATTATCATATTTAAACAAGGAGCTAAAAAAAACAAAAAATATCTATTAGGTTCATAGTGTCGCGACCTCCTTTTCGACGCTTGATTACGCGGGCACCTGCGGAGGTTAATAGCTAGCTATGTCTATTAGGCTTAGCCTGGACTCTCCCAAGTCCACTAATTCATGACTTATGGTCCAAGTTTTTAACCCATAAGTTAATTTTAAAAAGGAGTCACCACTAATCAATTTGGGGTGGGTCGATTAGAAATCCAAGCGAAATACTGGGAGAAATATTTCACTCTTGCGCAACTAGAGAAACTAGGATCGGAAACTTGATTACACTAGTTAATTACTAATGCCCTTCAGATACCTAATCTTGTTTAAACCCTAAGTTTTTTGGATTTTCAAGAGATTTTCCATGCATTTGTGGAGGAAAAACATATTTTTTAGTATTTTTTCTATTTTTTGGAACATAAAAAGTATTTTCGGATTTTTTGATCCTTTTTTAAAATATAAATTATTTTCGAATTTTTCTGATTTTTTGGAAAATTGTAAGATATTTTTGATTTTTTTTTTTATTTCTAGAAAATATATTTTTATTTTTTATTATAAAAATATTTTTTATTGTAATAATATAATATAAGCGACCCGGGTCGTCCGCCAACGGCCCAGACGAGCCTGCCGCACGGGCCCAAATCGGGCCTCACTCTTTCCTTTAAAAAGAACTCAGCCCACAAAACCAGCCCAAGAATTTTGCAAAATCCACATGATTCCTCCGGCACCGCCGTGGCCAGCCCAAGCCGAGGGCCAGCCCTCGGTTGGGCTAGCTGCTGTCGATCGAGGCACCGCTCGGCCTCCCGGATTTCTCTTCCCCTCCCTCACCGCTCCTCTGTCCGTCGTGCCTGCTTGCCTTGCCGCGACGGAGACTGAGGTGAGCAACGCCTTGGTGCGGCCAAGGGCATGCCCCGGCGTTGCCCCAGCCGCTCTGACCCCAAGGCTCGGCCTCCGCTTAGCGGCCGCCGCCGCCCACAGGCCCACACAACAACGAAACCAGCGGCTTCCGAGGACCCCTTACGACAGGAGTCAAGGACCAGCATCAAAACAGGGCAAGGGCGTCGCCGGAAGAGACCGAAAGTCAGGTGTATGCACGGCCGAGACCTTTTTCCACCCCGTGCTCCCCCAGATCTGACCTACTCTTTCTCGCTCTCCTAAATCTTGCTCAGATCTCGGATCTGCTCACTCTTACACCTCCCCAAAAGTCTCTTAGGGGAAGTCATCGAGCTCGTTCCTCGGATCTCTCTCTCAGCGTGTGTTTGGCCTCCGTCGGAGGCCCTATTTATAGGCGGAAGGGTGCCGGTCGACGGAGCTTCGGCCGGCGGTTCTTGGCGTCCCGACCGGCCTTGGTGCGCCATCGTGCGCATTCATCTTCCTCTACGCGTGAGTTGCAGAAGCAGGGGAGGAAGAAGACAATGGGCAAGGGGCTGGGCTAAGGAAAGAAGAAAGGCGAGATGGGCCTATGGGGCCCGCACGAGGAAGAACAAAAGAAGGGGCTGGGCTTTCACGCCCAGCCCCATAAAAACCCTTTTCTTTTTTATTTATTATTATTATTTTATTATTATTATTACCATTATTATTTTTTATTAATTTATCCGAAAATAAATAAAATAAAATAAAATAAAATATAAAACCTAAAGGAAACTAAGACCTAGGTGATGCGAGAAAATATTTTTGTTAGGGTCAAATTGATCCCTAATTTTTTATGCAAATTAATTTTTAGTATTTAATCAAAATTTAGGTGTCAATACATAGATAATAATTGTGTTTAACCAAGATTATCTTAGTGAGAGATGTACATCGTAATCTGATCATGAAATCTGCCACATTCAAACCAGATGATTTGCCATTTAACCAACCTCTTGAGGATTGTTAGTCCTGTTGGAGCCAAGCTTCCCCTATAAAAACAGCTTGCAAAGGCACGACGTAAACCTGCCAATGAAGAAGCAAGATTAGTCAATTTAAAAAGAAGAGACTCTTACATTGAATCGGGTCCAACGTACCCAGTTACGAATGTTGATAACATGGAATACACATGTAGCGCTCATGAATAATGGCAATGATGAGTCTGGTCCATGGACATGGATCTAGGTAAGAATCAATCCTTTAAGACACTTTTCTTGTTTCAACGGCAAGAAGAGAGATGTACATGGTACTGGCAATGAAGATGCATAATGAATCATAAGAGAAATGTACATATCCATTTCACACTAACTATTATTGTTTCCAGGAAAATATAGCGGAAGCATACAGATTAAGATGTTTCTGCATGGCATAAAAACTTGTCAGTGCCAGGGAAAGAAGCAACAAAGAAACCTTTACTTGCACCCACTCTATATCTCTCTTTAAGCCATTAACTCGTTGACAGTGGAGTGGGAATTACAGGGCAATTCTCCTTTGGCGGAAGAGAAGCTATTTCAAGACCTTTGCATGCAATGTCTCTTTTGCCAAAGGAGAACCGCACTGTAATTTCACAACCACATACTCTCTCTCTCTCTCTCTCTCTCTCTCTCTCTCTCTCTCTCTCTCTCTCTATTCTTTGACTAACTTAGCTCGAGTCCTTGCGTTGATCCAACCTCCTCTTTTATAACACCATTGTCCGCACATACTGTCGGATATGTTAGAATCAAATTATGCAATCCCTTAATCGCCATAACCAGAACAAGAACATGCATATGTGACAAGAAAGATTAACGCACCTGTTTTGGGATCCATCGTTCTTGAAGCGGAAGCGGAAACACGATGTTCCACGCGCAAGTCCTTCTCCTCTATTGCCCTCCTTATCACTAGCGTTAGGTTAACGCCCCTTATGTGAGGATATGTGTGTACAAATCAGGGTTAGAGGAGAGACTTAGCGCTATTTATAGAGTTTTCAGCTAGGCCCCCTCATTACGGGCCAGGCTCAACTCGGCCCACACTAGCCAGCCCATATTAAACTAATTAAGAAACCTTCTATCTCACCTTAGACCAAACCCCGTAAAACGGTAAACGTTAAACGGTAAATTACAATATCAATTAATGTAGTCCACATAAAGAAAACTCTTACATTCTCCCACTTGGACTATATTAATTGAAATCGTACCGTATGTGCGCACTTTGGTCTAGAGATAATTCTTAATAGTCAATCCTATCCCATAAAGTCTTAAACACCGAATCATGGCGGTAACGCATGTATACACACGAGCCTTCCATGGTCACGAATGTTCTCAACTCTATTGATATAGATCCAATATGGTAGTGTGTCAAATGGACAACATCTCTCATAGAAAGATCTCATTTGTCAGTCACCATTCTCTTCCTTTAAGTGTCACAAAATTGTGCCACTAGAGAATGTCTTTATGGTTCCATGAACCCACATATGTCTTGTCCTTATGGTTAACCTTTCTTTATATATAACAGGACATATGGACAAGGCTAATAATCGTATGCCCCTAGCCTGCACTCAAGGTTTAAGCAATACCTTGAGACTTTAACAATATATATATATATATATATATTCAACATAATAACAAACCATTCAAAACATTTTATTGAATGCAAAAGTTGACATATATATAAAAAAATGTTACTAAATTGTAACAAATATAGATGTAAACTTTATTCAAAGAAAAATAAAAATAAAATACAGCTCCCACTAAATGACAGCATCCCAAGATCCTCCTAAGCCCATGCTAATGACATGTCGCTCAAAAACACATGGGCGTAGACCTTTAGTTAGTGGATCTCGCAACCATATCATCTCGTAGAAATATAATCTACCGCAACGTCACCATTCTCGTACCGATTCCTTTATAGTCAAAAACTTGACCTCCATGTGTTTAGACCCCTTGAGACTTCGTTGTTATTAATAAACAACACCGCAGAGTTATTGTCACAATGCAACTGTATGGGCCTATCCACAAAATCATAAACTGATAACTCCCTAATGAGGTTCCGGAGCCAAATAGCTTGAGTAGCAGCTGAAAAACATGCTACAAACTCCGCTTGCATGGTTGAAGAAGCTATGGTTTTCTGTTTCTCGCTCTTCCATGATACTGCACCTCCTGCCAACATAAATATGTGTCCAGTTGTTGACTTCTTTTCATCTTGACAACCAGCAAAATCTGCATCTGAATACCCTACTAGCTGCAAGTCCGGAACATGTCCGTAAATCAGCATGTAATCTCTTGTTCTCTTTAAGTACCTTAAAACCTTCTTGGCAGCAACCCAATGATCATGTCCTGGATTTGACTGATATCTGCCTAGAAGCCCTGTTGCAAAAGCAATATCTGGCCTAGTGCAAACTTGAGCATACATAATACTTCCAAGTGCACTAGCATAAGGTACATCTTTCATTTGAGCTTTCTCAAAATCTGAATTAGGGCATTGTAAAAGACTCAATTTATCACCCTTAATAACAGGAGCAATTCCTGGTTTGCAATGCTGCATAGTGAATCTTTCTAAAATGCGATCAATATATGCCCTCTGAGACAAACTCAATGAACGGCGAGAGCGATCCCTATGAATCTCAATGCCAAGAACAAAAGACGCCTCACCAAGGTCTTTCATGTCAAAATTTTTCGATAACATCCGCTTTGTCTTATGCAATAAACCAATGTCACTACTAGCAAGCAAGATATCATCCACATAAAGTATGAGAAAAATATATTTCCTCCCACTGACCTTGGTGTATATACACTGATCTACTTTATTCTCAATAAATCCAAATGAAGTAACAATGCTATGAAACTTCAAATACCACTGTCTAGAAGCTTGTTTAAGGCCATAAATAGACTTTTTCAATCTACAAACAAGCTTACCTGAGTCATCTGCTGCAAAACCTTCAGGCTGCACCATATAAACCTCCTCATTAAGGTCTCCATTTAGAAAAGCAAATCTTAACATCCATCTGGTGTAACTCCAGATCAAAATGAGCTACCAATGCCAATATCACTCGAAATGAATCTTTAGAAGAAACTGGAGAAAATGTTGCTTCATAATCAATTCCTTCTCTTTGAGTGAAACCCTTAGCTACCAGTCTGGCTTTAAATTTTTCAATCTTCCCTTTGGAATCCCTTTTAGTCTTGTATACCCATTTGCAGCCAATAGGTTTACAATCTTCAGCAATTCAACAAGCTCCCAAACACCATTGTGTTTCATAGATTGCATCTCATCATTCATCGCATCTAACCACAAATCTGATTGAGGAGATGAGATGGCATCCTTATAAGTCACCGGATCGACAACACAACCAATATCATAATCATGCTCTCCTAGGTAGACAAGATAATCAGGTGGTATGGCCGAACGTCTTTCCCTTGTTGATCTTCTGAGTGGAGCTACTTCATCCTCATTCTGAATCTGAGGAGGTTGTGGAATTTCATCAGGAACTGTCTCAACAGTAGGATCCTGGGCCACAACATGCTCATTTTGTGGCGCATGAGGCTCCACAATCGTCTGCACAGGATGAGACAATGATCCAGTAATCCCCACCATGCTATCATCTTCAATAATTCGTGAGCAACTACCATTTTCAGCTACGTCAAATTCCAGAAATTTTGCAGTCTGAGACTCCACAATTCTTGTACCTCCATTAGGGTTATAAAACCGATACCCCTTTGAATGATCTGGGTAAGATACGAAGTAACATCGAGTAGTTTTGGAATCCAACTTACTCAATGTCGGATTGTATAACTTCACCTCTCGGGACATCCCCAAACTCTAAAGTGATTCAAGCTAGGCTTACGTCCAGTCCATAACTCAAAAGGAGTCAATGGAACCGATTTAGTAGGAACACGGTTTAGAATATAAAGGGCTGTTTTCAAAGCTTCACCCCATAGAAAAGTAGGTAAATTGGTCCTACTAATCATACTTCTCATCATGTCCATAAGAGTGCGATTCCGCCTTTCAGCCACACCATTTTGTTCAGGACTTCCGGGCATAGTAAACTGACTTATAATCCCAGAATCTTCTAAGTATTTAGCAAACGGTCCTTTAAGTTGTCCAGCATCACTGTGCCTACCATAATATTCACCACCACGATCAGATCTGACAATCTTTATAACTTTTCCCAACTGTTTCTCCACTTCAGTCCGAAAAATCTTGAATTTGTCGAGAGATTCGGACTTTTCTTTAATCAAGTATAAGTATCCATATCGGGAAAAGTCATCAATAAATGTGATGAAATAAAAATTTCTGCATAAGGTAGCCGTGTACGGTCCACTAATATTGGTGTGAATAACCTCTAACAAGTCAGAACTACGTACGGCGGATTTCTTCTTTATCTTAGTCATCTTACCTCTACAACAGTCCACACAAGTCTCTAGATCACATTTAAGAGTAGGCAGGATATCAGCCTTTATAAGCCTTTCTACTCTTGCTTTAGAGATGTGACCAAGACGATTATGCCATAATGCATAAGACTGTTCCTTAGGTAGAGGCCTTTTGGAAACAACCTTTTCAGCTGAATAAGCAACGTACATGTCGTTGAGAGATAAGCTCAATCGATACAATCCATTGGATAAATTGCAACACCCAATCTTATTTGAATTATAAAACATGGAAATAGTATTACTCTTTATCTCAAAAGAATATCCACACATGTCCAAACAAGACACTGAAACTAAATTCCGCCTAAAAGAAGGTACGTAAAAGGTGTTTCTCAACATTATCTTAAAACCAGTATCTAAAATCAAAATGACATCTCCCACGAACTCGACGTCAACTCCAACGTTGTTTCCTACAGTGAGCTTTAATTCATCCTGATTTGGCGTCCTTTGGTTTATGAATCCCTGTATGGTGAACGCAACATGATTAGTTGCTCCACTATCTAGCCACCAAGAATTGGTTGGGGTTTCAGATAGATTGGATTCACAAACAAACGCCAAAGAATTATTACCTTTAGGCTTATTCTTAGTTCTCTTAGACAACCAAGCCTTAAACTTAGTGCAGCGTCTCTTCACATGTCCTCTCTCTCTACAAAAGTAGCAAAAAACACCATTGTTCTTGGTGAATGCTTTCTTAGGACCCAGAGTGTTAGAAGGACCTGCATCATCAGAATTTCCTTTGTTGTTGGAAGGACCAGCAGCTTCAGAATTGCCTTTGTGGGTATAGTTCTTCAACTTCTTACCCTTGTCACTAGCAGAACTAGAAGCATAAAGAGCAATGTGCCCTTTATCTTTCTTCAATTTCTCTTCCTCTGCTACCAACCTAGCAATTAGGTTATTAACAGACCAGGTTTCATCTTGGGAACTATAATTGGTCTTAATAATCCCAAAGTCAGGAGGAAGAGTATTTAAAGCTTGATGGACGATGCAAGCAGTAGGAAGTTCAACATTAAGAACCTGAAGCTTTGTCTGCAAATCAACCATCCTCATAACATAATCTCTAACTCCACCAGAACCATCATACTTCATAGTAAAAAGTGTTTGCAGATGTGTCCCTATCTCAGCATTAGGAGACACACGGTTTCTAGCCATCAAAGCTTCCATCATTTGCCTAGCATTGCAGTCTGCAGGCAAACCACTTTTCAAGTGTTCCTGAATGGAACGCTTCATGGACAGCAAGCAAATTCTATTGCTCTTTTCCCATGCAGCAAAATTTGCTTTCTGAGTCTCTATACTCTCAGCAGTCAGATCTGCCGGCCGATCAGCAGTAAGAGCCATATGAACATCTGCCATCTCCATAGCAAACAGAAAATCCTCTCTCCATTTCTTAAAATTCGAACCAGCAAGAACCTCAATAGTGACGGAGTTACCAATTACAGAAAAAATGACTGAAAAAACAAGCAATGTATATAAAATTAGCATCATGTGAGCAATGTGTAACTTGACACACAAGTACACATCCAGAAAGTTACATGCAAAATCACATAATCACCTTTGGGCGGAATACGACAAGCAATTGTAAATTCCACACATGATAGCGGTTATAAGAATATATTCCAATCTTCGTGAATTCATCACCTTTGGGCAGAAGAACCACTAGGATCGGTCACTCCTCCACCACATAATCATGTATCCCTCCATGAACTAATATATAATCACCCCCTTTGGGAGTATGACAACACATTAGACCAGGAGACATCCCAATCAATATACGAGACCGAAATTCCTCAAACCCAATTAAGTGTGCCACTTTGGCGGTCACAACTCAATTGAATTATTGAAACTCTCTCATACCAGGGGATATAAAATTCACATCTCACATAAAACCATACATATGTGATTTTAATTTTAGTGACAGGGGCAGAAAATCACTAAAATCACATATCATGCTAATCACATTGCTTCATTCATTAATAAAAATAAACTTAATTGTATATTATTAATGAATAACACTCATAAAGGTCATGTGATAACATACCGGTAACCCAAAGACCTTTGTATTTCCAAAATTACAGAAAAATACAGAAAAATACGCAAAAATACACTTAAAAGTACGTATTTAGGGTTCCGTATGCATTTTATCATCCATAAAATCATCAAAAAATTAAAATAAATATACCACGACGTAGGAAATTACGATACGAGTCGAACGCCACCAGCCACGCACCAAACAGAGCCTCCACGCGCCCGCACGCGCCGCCAGAGTGCGCGGCGCGTGGAGCCCACGCGCGGGTCGTCAAAGCACAGTCAAACCGGTCCGACCGGTGGCGGTCCGACTGACCGGTCCGGTCAACGGTTGACCGGGTCGGGTCAACGGCTGACCGGGTCGGGTCACCGGGTCGGGTCGGTCAACGGCTCGGGTCGGGTCTCCATCCGGGTCGGGTCGGGTCACCATCCGAGTGCTTCGCTGACGTCAGCGTGACGTCACGGATCGACTCCGAATCCGAATCGGAATCCGGATCCGGGTCGGCGACGTCGGCGTGACGTCGGCGCCGCGTGCGCCACACGCGCGTCCCGCGCCCGCGCGTGGGGCGCGTGAGGGGCGCGTGAACGCGCGTGAGCGCGTGTACGCGCGTGAGCGCGTGTCTCCGACGCCCGGCGGCGCGTGGCTGCGCGTGGGGGCGCGTGGGGCCTCCCCCGGCGACGCGCCACCCACGGTCTTGCTCGTCTCGTCGAGCCCAGTCAGAATATGTGATTTAATTTTACTTTTTACTTGTCTTTAAAAATCTCGAAAATCACAAATTAGGGCAAAATTCAATGCGTTCTAGTTCTAGGGTTATGGAGGCTCTGATACCACATGTTAGAATCAAATTATGCAATCCCTTAATCGCCATAACCAGAACAAGAACATGCATATGTGACAAGAAAGATTAACGCACCTGTTTTGGGATCCATCGTTCTTGAAGCGGAAGCGGAAACACGATGTTCCACGCGCAAGTCCTTCTCCTCTATTGCCCTCCTTATCACTGGCTCAATGAGACGGCCCCCTCACCCCTTAGCGTTAGGTTAACGCCCCTTATGTGAGGATATGTGTGTACAAATCAGGGTTAGAGGAGAGACTTAGCGCTATTTATAGAGTTTTCAGCTAGGCCCCCTCATTACGGGCCAGGCTCAACTAGCCCACACTAGCCACCCATATTAAACTAATTAAGAAACCTTCTATCTCACCTTAGACCAAACCCCGTAAAACGGTAAACGTTAAACGGTAAATTACAATATCAATTAATGTAGTCCACATAAAGAAAACTCTTACAGGATATGCTAGGGAGGCGGAATAGTATATGCCGGAATAATTCTTGTGTAAGTTCTTCTCAGACATGGTCCCAAATTCTTGACCCATCTACTCCTCGAAGAAGTGAGAGGACAAGTCGCCATCAAGATGGATATTTTCTTCTCTTCATGAGAAATGCTATCTTTTTACGTGCCATTCCTTGGAGATATATTGAGACGAATTGTGGACTTTTTTAGTTATTGCTTTTTAATCTTAGACCTATTATGTTGTGGCTAGGATTATTTTCTTCTAATTTGTTTTGACTCCATCTGGCTATAGTTATGCAAAATTGTATGATACCATAATAAAAAGTAGGTTTTTTTTTTTTTTTTTTAATACCGATAAATTTTGATAAGTGAAAAAAAAAAACAATTAGTCAAACAATTAATAAATCACTTGTTTTTCAGTAAACTTTTTGGTAGCTTACCAATACTTTTTAACAATTGCCATGCCTGTTTGGTAGTTTGCAAATGACACCAACTTTCAAATTTACTAAGTCTTATATGAAATTATCAACCAAGGGACTTATGAACTTTGTTGGATTAAGTAACCTATTAATTTTGGATTATCAACTTTCATTTCGCTTACTAATATTTATATCTTGTTAATTCATCAATTTTTATTGGGTAACAACTTTTATTTTCCTAGGCTAATGACCCATTAAATTTACTCCTGTTTTTTTTTTTTTTTTTTAGATTACTAACCTAAATCAACCTAATTCGCTAACTTTTCCGCTATTAAATTACCACTTGGTATTGGGTTACTAAATGTCAATTGAATTACTCCAACTATAATTATTTTTTTAATGACATATTATTGCCAAAAGTCCCTATGCTTAGGGATTGCCAAAAGTCCCTATGCCTAGGGTCCACCATTCTTGACGTGATTAATTGTCGAAGTCCTATAATATGGGAAAATATTGGGTATGACTCGTGCTCCTCAAATAGCGCAACGTGTCCAATGTGGCCCGTGTTTTTTTTTTTTTTTGTTGATCCTACTTTACTCCTATTCTAATGCTCACTCTCAGACTTTTGCCCCGCCTCCTTGCGGGCGTGGGAGTCAAACCCACTCCCGAAACTAATGCGTCCCCACCCCAACCCCCTCCCCGAGAATATGGGGATTCAAACCCCTCACCTCCCCCTTCCAAGTTGGAAGGGTGGCCACTGGAGGAAACCCCAGTGGTTATCCAATGTGGCCCATGTTATCAGCCAATTTCTTCTCACTTTTCTCTCTCATCTCTCCCCACTTTTCTCTCTCCTCTCTCTTCTCCCTCCCTCCCCTACATGCTCTCTCGCCCGACTCTCTCTCTTCGTCACATTTTCTCTTTGCCGGCACGGACGAACAGCCGGCTACCTCAACCTCCGTTGTGACCTCCTTGACGCCAACATAGGCGAGCCCGTCTGGTAGAGTAGCGGGGCGAGTGCTCGCAAGTCTCAACGTGGGTGGTCAAGCAAGTGGAGGGGAGAAGCCACCTCGTTTGCCTCAGGAGCTGCCACGGTGGGTACGTGGCTGCCACCGAGGACCCGTTCCTGATGGGGATGATAGGGAACAAGGTGGTGGTTGTGCCGCTGATGGGCGTCGGCAAGCTCGACCAATGGAACATGGAGTGGGAGCCGATCAGGTACGGATTTCGGGTGCAGCTAAAGTCGTGGTGTGGGAAGTACTTGAGGGCCAACGACGGGACACCGCCATGGAGGAATAGCGTGATGCATGACGAGCCGTACACAGGGAGCACAAAAAAGTGGATACTATGGGACATGGAGGCGATGGAATCGAAACTAGGAGATCGGAGGCTGAGGTGGTCAGCTATACGTACGTGTCGGCAAAGAGAAACTGCGGTGAAGATAGAGAGTGGGGCGAGAGAGTGTCCAAAGGAGGGAGAGAGAAGAGAGGGAGAGAAACGCATAGAAAGCCACATGAAGAAAACCAACGATCGGAATCAAAACCGAAGACCGGAGGTCGAGGTGGCCGGCTGTTCGTCCGCGTTCGTGAAGAGATTCTGCGATGAAGAGAGAGAGTCGGGCAAGAGAGCACGCAGAGGAGGGAGAGAGAAGAGAGAGGAGAGAGAAAAGTGAGAAGAATTCAGGCGAGAGAGCTTGCAAAGGAGGGAGGGAGAAGAGAGAGGAGAGAGAAAAGTGAGAAGAAATTGGCTGACAACGTGGCCCACATTGGACACGTGGCACGATTTGAGGTGGCTTCTATTTGCCACGTTGGAGCATGAGTTGTACCCAATATTTTCTCCTATAATATGGTCAACAATTATCAACACGACTAGTTTGCATGACATGACACTACACACAATTAAACAGGTTTGCATTTGCAAAAAGAGTTAGTGTAATGAAAAATTGTGTCTAAGGTTGATTGATTTGTTTAACCCATATAGACCGGAATTGACATGATTAAATTGATGTGTTATTGTGCAGTTACTCTTAACATCATACAATTGGACACTTTTAATACAAATAAATGTGAACGCTTTTTTATACTTACAAATTACACCCATCTTAAAAAGAATAAAAAGTAGAGTAAAAACATATATAAGACTACAAAAGACATTATACATGAAAGTATACTAACTCAATAAGACACTCTAGATGTGATACAAAGTGAAATTAATCCTATAATATGAAGTGAAATTAATCCTATTCTTTAGATTTGTGTTAAACTTGTTAACACAAAATTGACGTGCATGGGTGTTTTTACATGTTTATTATGTAGACAAGTTAACATATATTCACAAGCATGAATTGTGTCATTCAATACGAGACAAGACAACACATTTGTTAACACCTAAATTTTGGCGACTCATTTAGTCATTCATCACTTTAAAAATTAGGGGTCAATTTTATCCCTGGAAAAATATTAATTGCATAGGATATAAATTTAGGTGCATTTACTTTTAATTTGCATTTTTTGCATTTATTTATTGGACCGGTGGCGGAGGGGTTCGAATTAGTGGTTTTGAGCTTTAACTTGGCAAGTCAGACTAAGCCCACGAAGCAAGTGAATTGGCCCAAGCCCGTTTTTTTTTTATTGAAAATTATCTCGTGAAAAATAGAGATTTGGAATCTTTCCAGGATATGATGGAATTTTTTTGGATAGGGCAGATGTGACAAAAAATATTGCGTTCGGAAAAGAAATATTGCGTTTGGAAAATAAATCTTTGTGGATATGGATTTGGAAAAGAATTAAAACCCTAACTTGTGGCCTATAAATAAGTTAACCGTGTAGGGTTTAGGGGGGCTTTTTCTTGAGTTTTAGGTCAAAAAAATTGAAGCCAAAAAGAAAAATTGCCTTCATTTTTTTAGGGTTTGTGGGAGCAAAAGTCAAAAGAGGCTGAGTGAGGGAGACGTGAGAGGAGTGACATGAGGGAGAAAAAGAAGGAAAAAAAAAGAAAAACAAAAAAACAAAAGGCGCGGTGACTATTCATCTTCTTCGGAGGGGCTCCCCCCGACCGCGCCAGCCCCGCGTCCGCATTAACCACCGCCGGAACCGCCTCCGCCAGCCACCTCTATGACATCCCAGATTTTCAACCTTGTTTTCTACTGAATAAATCGAGCATTTCATTGATGCGCCTATAGGGCTATTCTCAGAGCTGATCACTCTCAAGATAACTAAACTATCTAGGGAAACCATTAAGGAATTTTAAGGCAATAGACTTGAGAATTCGACCAGGAATAGGCTTCTCGACCGTGTTCATCTTTATAGGCCATTACGACACAGTTAAAAATCGATTTGAGGTCAGAGATAGACTGGTTCGACTAAGATGTGTGGCTGATCGTGGGTGACACTACTAAATTGGAAAATTCTCGTCGGTCGGCACTAGACTGATTTTCTCATTGTTTTGGTACCTTGTGTCTGTATTTGAATCCTCGAGATTTTCACGACAACCAAGAGTCACCAATATGTCGAGTGGATTCATTGTGGCTCGAAGAAAATCGACCACGGGTCATTTGCACTGAAAATTTTCTGAAAGTTACCCGGTAGCGTATGTTACGCTAAAAACGCGCCAAATGGAAAAAAACTGTGAATTCAAATCCGATTTCAAAAATTGAAGATCCCGTCATGTCATAGTAAATTATAGGAACGTCGACTCAGTCTCAGAAGATTTTTCTAAAACCCGAGACTTTTTGGGAAAAAGTCGTCGCAGGGCCGTTTTTATTTAGAAAAAGGCTGGGGATCGTTTTGATCGCAAATTCGGGAAGCATGATGGATATATGGGTGAGGAAAAATATCGATTTGATCGATGGAGGGTCAATTGAATTTATTGAGGCCGATTCATGACGAAACAAGCACGAATGGGTGTCTAATTGAGAGAAATTTGTATCAAATTCGTATGCCCCCTCTTCCTATGGTTTTGGACCATTTCAAGGTTGTAAAGTGAAGGTCTTGGTGGCTCATTGAGGGCCAAGGAAGTATACTTGGCTAGGAATGGTCAAGGGAGACAATGGTGTGGAAAATAAGGCTTGGTGGAGCCCTTGTCTTCTTATCCTCTCCTCTCCTTGCTCATCAAGCCAACCGGCCAACCATTCTCTCTCCTCTCAACTTGTACGACCACCAACAAGCCAACGAAGACCAGCCGGAGCAGCCTTGCCATCGCACGGCCACCACCGGAGCCAAGACCGCTCGCGTCGCCGCCGTTTGCTGCCGCCGATCCTGCCCACATGCCGCACAAGCCACTGTCCAGCCACTGCCATTCCAGCCACCTATTCAGCCGTCCAGGGTGCTGCCAAGGCCATGTGGAGCTCAACCGGAGCTCTTGCCGCCGCCGAGAACCACCCTTCCAAGCCGCCTAAGCCCCACCGGTCCACCGGGGTCCTTATCGCACCAAACCAACCTTGTTCTCTCTGTTTTGCAGCCCTTAACAGAAGTTGATTTTGTGGGTTTCACAACAACTTCTAGGCCCGTTTTGGAGGTGTTCCGGGCCTCGAAACCTAGGCCCGCTTTGGGAAGAATCGACCACCGCAACGTTCCCAACGTTTGGAACCGCTCGGCTCACTAAACAGGTGAGTTTAACTCACTAATTCTCACTTAGTAGGTTAATAATGCTTAGGGGTTGATTAGATTTAATTAAGTGTACTTAGGTGGATAGATTATATTAGAGTAATTAATTTAGTGCCTTATTGATGCATATTAGGCAAATGATTCGTGTAATTAACAAGTAAATAGGTTCTAGTATTTATCGAACGAACCTCGGAAATTTTCCGGGTTCATTTCGGCATCCAATTAGGCATTACAGGCCGAAGTTGGATTTTCTAGCATTTATTTAATATTTTTCGTAATTATTTAATTAATTAATTAATTTCCGAAAATTAGACCGGGATAGCCGATGACCGGAATTTTATGTTGATTGTAGTGGTACTCTCTATTTATTTATTTGAGCCTTAATTTGTGCTGAATTAATTTAATTGTGATTTTTTAAGAATTTTTCCTAAATTAATTAATTTTGATAAAATTAATTGAAAAATTACCGAGCGTCGGTCTAAAGCACCAAAAATCTATTTTTGGATTGCTAAAAGGAGTGGGTGAATCAAAAAAGAAATTATTGTATTTTGGCTAAGGCCGACCGTGTACCCACGCACGACAATTTTTATCGAGTATGATAAAAATGATAAACTGATTGTATGGTGGTAGTGGTATACTATAATGGCCTGGGGGGCCCTATATTATCAGCTTTGGGCGAGCATATAAATAGTATACCATATTATCAGTTTTGGGTGAGCAATTTATTATCAGCTTTAGGCGAGCATATACGTAATATACTATATTATCAGCTTTGGGCGAGCTATACTATCTATATTTTCGACTTTGGGTGAGAAGTCCTAGTTCAATAGGACTTTATAGATAGTATTGAATGTACCGACTAGGGGAAGGTCGTGGTGACATGTAATCGACTAGGTCGATTGATCAATGATTTGATCTGATGTTATGAATTAAGTGGTTGTTGTGATTTGAGGTCTCTGTAAATGATATTGAATTGCAGGATGGAACTGAGGCCAAGGTAAGTCCTCTGACTCGTGTTATGCATAGGCAGCCCTTATGGCGTATTGGCCTTCTAATCGAGTCTTAGGGGGTAGAACTCGCTGAGACGTCGTCTCACCCCGTTGTGGGATAACATTTTAGGCCTCTAGATGGCAGCACCTCCACCTCCTCGTCCTCCTATGCATTTTGGCATCCCTAAAGAGATCACGGAGATAGGATAACACATCCCTATACACCACCACCCCGAGGGACTAGAGTAAGTATTGGTGAAGTCGACCGTTTGGGTTGACGTGGGTAAAGATGCCCTGAGGCCCCACAAGTATCGGTCATGGTATCGCCACTATGACGATGGGCGAAGAGAGGGTCCCATACCCGAAGGTGATGTGCTCTTGTATGTACTGGAAGTGGCATTCGAGAAGGGGACGGCTGATCCTAAGAATGGGTCGGTGATGGATGCAAAGGATCCTAAGTTAGAGGACGATTCTCACTCTCCCGTGTACTCGGCTGAGGGCGCTAACTGGAGCAAAGAAGAAGGGGAGATCGTTGAGCCGGAGGAGGGACAAGAGGATGAACCTGAGGAGGAGCCCGAAGACGAATCTGAGGATGAACCTGAAGAGGAGGAGCCTGAAGAAGACCCTAAGACGAAGAAGAGGAGGATCCAGAGTATGACCTGGATGAAAACTGAGACCCCATCCTATTTTGCAAACTCTGAGTCGTGACCTGATGTGTGATAGAGCTGACTTGTGAATAGTATTGTAATATATACTATGAGGTATGCTTGTATAAAAGTGTGGTTGTGATTTTTCAGGTTTGAAAAATATAGCCCTACTTTTCTATCCTATTGTTTTATTGTATGGGGATTTATTTATATGCTTCCGCATGCGTATTAAAATGAAAGGGTCGGCAATGCGTCTTGGGACGTTGCTATTTAATTGACCAGGTAAGGGATGGGCTCGCGCTTGAGGATTGGGTGTGACAACCTCCGATGCCTCTGCCTGCGATGACCTGACACCCTCAACTGCCGCTCATTTCCCCTCATCTGCATCAGCCACCGCCGAGCTCCACCTATTGCGACGTCGTCACCCACCGCCTCTACTCGACCTAGCACCCAGCCTTGCCTGCCGCGTCGCCGTCGCGACCTGCTTCTGCTCCAGCCCTACATGTCTGCCCGAGCACCATATCCCGAGTTCCTGCGACGCCCGCAAAGCTACTGTTCCCTCGCCGGTCGCTGCTGCTGACCCTCGACACCCCTGCTCGACTCCAAACGCCACTCCTGCTACAAGCTGCTGCTGCCACAGCCGCTATTGCCTGGCTGCTCGACCCCCTTGTAATTCCAGCAATGAAGCCGATTCCACCCGCTAACCAACTGCGAATTCACTCGGAGCCCGATGTTACTGCGCCTCTGCAACCCGCGACCCAGTATATCTCGAGCTGGCTCGCCGCACCTTCGCTGCTGCTACGCCCCTTGCCCACTAGTTCGCTTGCCGCCAATCCGCCAGCCATTGGAGTCCCTACACCAGAGCTCTGACGACCGCGGGTGGCGACCGACGGTGACCAACGCCCTTGCCAAGCCTTGGTTGGAAAGCAAAAGCAAGAAAAAGAAAAGGAAAAAGAAAATAAAATTAGGTAGTTTTTTTTTTTTTTTTTTTACTTTGTTCTATTTTTTTTATGTTATTTATTTACTTTGTTTTTTTAGTAGAATTATTCCTAGATGTATGGTTGAGTCCCTAGCCTCTCAAATTGGGGATTGGCAGTCCGATTTTTGCACCCGAAATCCGACTCGCAATCGCTTGGAAAATCGCCAATCTGATCTCATGCTTGAGATTCGATTCGCGATTCTGTTTAAAAATTGGCCAACCCGATCTCACATGCGAGATATGGTTCACCAATTTATGGATATCAATCTTATCTTATCTGATTTGCCGTCGTGTTAGTCGGATCAATTTTATTTTCATAAAAGAAAAATTCCAAAAAATATTTGAGTTAGGATTAGGTTTGTTTTAGAATATTTCTTGTTTTAAGGTTATCTAGAATTGAGATTTTATTTAGAATTTAAAAAAAAAAAAATCCAAAAAAAATGCATTCATTTAGAATGTTAGTTTTTTTTAAATTTAAGTTGCATGTTTAATTATTTGGCAATTTTAAATTTCAAACCTTATAAAAAAACATAAAAATTATCATGCATATGTCATGTAGAATTAAGGCATTCTTTGCATGTCATTGCATGTTAGGATTGCATATTATAGGTTTAGATAAATTCTCCTAGATAGATTGCATGTTTTTTTTTAGGAAAATAAAAATCATGTGCATGTCATATAAATTAGGTTCATGAAATGCACGTTATTTAGTGATTGTTGGTAGGTCCATTTAATTATAAATTGCTCGTCATTAGAATTAAGTCATTCGGTTAATTTAGATTCCACATTTAATTATTGCATTTATTTAAAAATCATTTTACTCACATCATATAGTTTAGGTCATATTATTATGTCATATCATTTAATGTTAGATTAGTAACATTGCATGGCATATAGATTAGATTCTCATCAAGCAAGTGAAAATAAAAATTGAGTAATTGCGTGTTAATTAGAAATCATATCTAAGACTGTTGATATGAATTCTAATCTAACAACACAGATGATCTCGTTGCTCTGAGGTAAGTCTTGCATTTTTTTATTTGCTTTCTTGAGTGTTAAATTATTAGTTTGCACATCCGTGTGATCACCTCACGTGTTTTTTTTTTTTTTTGGTCTAAAAACGTGGAATTTCATTGCTAAACCGAAGATGCTGAATTACAAAAAAGTTCGAGATCCGAACATAATATTAACCAAAGGGGATGCGGGGATGTGTGACCCAATCCGTCGAGAGAGCCGACACGATGGGCTTTAGCAACCCAATCGGCCGCTTGATTAAATTCTCTTGATTCAAACCGGATGAAAACTCCTTTTAACTGGCTCAGAAGGTTAGTGCAATCTTTAATGATGGACTTGAGGGCCCATGGCATTTCGTCCCGGCCCATAATGCATCTAACTGTTAATAGGCTATCGGTTGATAAGAGGACTTGCAGATCAAAGGAAAGTACAGCTGCACTTTGGGGGTTGCTTCGTGTGTTTCTCTCTTCCTGCTGCTGTTTAACCCACCGAAGTGCAGCTCGCACAACTAGGGTTTCTGCGATTGATGCTGAGGGAGCGAAAATTTGCTGCACGAACCCACCTGCGAGCACCCCATCTCTGGTTCTGCAAAGGACAGCAGCTGAACCCTCCATAGATGTGCAATTCCAGGCCGCGTCCACGCTCAGTTTGAAGACGATCTGGGTTGGAGAGGGCTCCTTCAGTTGTTCACCAGATTCTGCAAATTCTTTTGCTTTATTTCGGGTGAGTTTGCTATCTTCATATTTCGCAACTAGCTGGGTCGTGTAAATTGCTTCCTCAATCATTAGGCTCGGGTTTGGTTTTTTTGCTTGAAAGATGAGGTTGTTCCGCGCCTGCCAGATTCTCCAAACCAGATCCGCATAGATGGCCTTTGCTTCTTGAGTATCTCGCGCGGTAAGGTTCTCCCACACCCATTTGTCCATTCAATTGCATATCTGAGGTGAGAGATCTACTTTTATCCTCTGATCCGCCCATATTTGGTTTGTCCAGGGACACAAGATGAATATGTGTTCTGTTGTTTCGGGTGCTTGGCCGCAGAATGGGCATTCAAGTTCAGGTAGCATTTGCCTCTTGTATAAATTCTCCTTTGTAGGCAAAGCGTTGTTGCTCGCACTCCAAATTAAGAATCTGACTTTGGGGTAGGTCTTTAGCTTCCAAATCTCAGTCCAAAGTTTTTTTGGTAGCTGATATGATGTAGATGGCTGGTTTGTCATTTGGGTTTTGTCTGGGTTGCGAAGCTTGTTATATCCACTTTTTACTGTGTACAAGCCTAAGTTGTTGGCTGTCCAAATAAGCTTGTCTGGGTCGGGTGAGTGGCTTAGTGGAGTTGCTAGTATTTCTTTGACAATTCTCTCTTCCAAAAACTCCTGCAATAAAGGAACGTTCCATCCTCCTTCATTATGATCCATTACTTTAGCTACCAAGTGGGGTTCATTTTGGTTTGCCGTACCACCAATTTTGCCCGAAAGTAGCCATCTATCCTCTCTGATTTTGATCTTGTTTCCATCACCCACTTCCCATTTAACCTCTGGCTCAATTGTATCTCTCCCTAGTAGTAAGCTTTGCCAACCCCAAGAGGGTCGGGAACCCTTGTTTGCTGTCCAAAACTCCCCTCTGGGAAAGTAGATCCCTTTGAACAGTTTGCTCCATATTGCATTCGGGTCTTGAGTGAGCCTCCAAGCTTGTTTCCCCAGCATCGCCTTGTTAAAGTCGACTAGGTCTCGAAACCCAAGCCCCCCGAGTCTTTTCTCTTTTTCAGAGTGTCCCATTTTTTCCAATGTACCCCATTTCGATCACCTCACATGTTAGAGAAGTGAATTAAAATTAATTCAAGCTGCCCGCAAAAAAAAAAAATTCGAAATAAAAAGAGAAAGCTACCGAAAGGGCATTAGAAAAGTCCAGTGTAACCAAGTCCCCGTACCCAAAGTCTCTGATTCGTAGAAAAATAATTCTCCCATTATTTTACTTATGTGTCATTGACCTACCGTAAACTGATTAGTGGCGATTCCCAGCTAATAATCTTTTGCAGGCTAGATATTTAAACCTAAGTCGCGAATTGGGAGAGCCCGAGCTAAGTTAGACTTAGTAATCCAATAGCCAAATTTTAGGTGGTTCTCCCGAAAATTAGGTCGCGACAACATTTTATAATTGTGTTAGTTGTTTTGTACCATGTGTCATGTTTGTGTTGAGTATGCATTGTCTTTGAGTTGATGCTATAGACTTATTTTGAGACGACATGGATTTCCAACCCTGCCCATACTATTGTTTGAAATTCAAAATTGTCCAGATTACCTTTTTTTGTTTGTTTTAAAATAATACTAGTACATTTAAAAGAATAGTCGTCTTTAGTCTCTTTTTGTTTTGTTATAAGCATCCTTATGTTAACTTCGTCCATTGAGATGCTCAACAAGATGTGGGGTTAGATGTGTCCTATGCTGATTGGTTCAATTTGCTTCCAATACAGTCTAAAAAGTTGGATGAAGAAGAAAATAAACGCAAGGTGTGGTAAAGAGAGATAAAAAGACTAATTAGTGGGCTTACCTGGACAAGTGTCGAGCACTGAAAAATCAACATGGTTAAACCTACCTCCATATGATCCATCCCTTTTTGAAAAGCACAGAAAAGATTTAAATTGTTTTATAATATTACAGGGACTTATACCGACACTATCCTTTTTTTTTAATTTGTCGACTATTCTTGATGCTTACAAATTTTTATTTGTCAATATTACTGACATCTTAAATTTCACATCACTTTCTCGGAATTACTAACTTTAACTAGAGTTACCAACTACTCTCCAAATAAGTTACTAATTAGCTTTGGCTTATCAATTGTTATTTAAGTTACCTATGACATTTTATTATTTTAATTATTATTTTTCTTATCTATTACCGACCATTATTTATTTTTCTTAATCACGCCTTAAATTTCCAAACTTTTTATAAAAAAGTTATTGATGTTAATTTAAGTGACTAAAAGATTTTTCTAGATAAGACCAAAAGTCCTAAAATTTGTCTTAAAGTGCAAGTCTTAAAATTTTCATAAATGCAATTAAGTCCAAAAACTTATTAAATTGATACTATCAAGTCATTCCAATAACTACTTTTAACTTGGCTAACAAAAAAATGCTGACATATTTTTTTCTCATTATCTTCTCTTTTCGTGGTATTGACATCACAAAAACATGAAACATAAGGTTAAATCAATACTTTTATGGTCTAAATCTTTTTTCCCCAAATCTTAAATTAGGTTAAAAAAAAGGTTAAATCTAAAAAAAAAAAAAAAAAAAAAAAAAAAAAAAACCAGGCCAAGGCCTGTGGACCCTCTCACTACTTCTCCACCATCGCCAAAATGGGTTAGTGGGGGTTGTTGGGGCTTGGGCAATCACCGTGACCCTCACCGATCCCTTGGCTAGATTTGGGCAAGTCGCCAGGCTATTGCTCGTTGTCAACAAGGTTTGCTAGCCATTGCCTCACCATTGTCGACCATTTTATAAGGATGGTGTGATGACGACAGCAAGGGCCTAAAGGGCTTTTTTTTTTTTTTTGAACAATTAATTTTACCCGCATCCCCACAAGATTTCTTTCAATATTTCTATGTCTTTTCTCTGGATTTTTTTTTTTTTTTTTTTTTTTTTGCGTCTCGCTCTAATGTGCACGAGAATCTCCGTTTTCACTGAATGATCGTGGATGCTCTTTTATAAAAAGAAATTCTAGACTTTCCTTTGTTTTCAAAATCTCACGATCTACTCAATCTTTCCCCTTCTTCTTTTTTTCTCTTTCATTTCCCTTTTTTATTTGGCTGAGATTCGCCTATTTTTCATTAATTCTCTCTCTCTTCTCCCTCTTTGTGAGTTTCCTTTTACCTCACTCATCTCTCTTATTCCTTGTTCAGATGCAGCAATGATCAGTTACCTTTAGCTGGAGGTAGCTTCAATATGGCATGCTTACTTTCCATTTCAGAGAGAGAGAGAGAGAGAGAGAGATGCGGGCGATCTTTGGTTCATAATATTCGCGATTTCGCTCAAATAGATATTTAATCGGCATCCTATCCTAAAATTTAAGTGCGAGGAATGAGAATACAAGACTATGCACTTCCCGGTGGAAAGGATGGGACGCTCAGGGCTACGAACAACACTTCCTGGCAAAGAGAAGTGAAGTGCCCTGGGCTATAAACAACACTTTTGTGCAGGAAACATCATAATAAAAAAAAGGATGCTCGAGGCTATAACAGCACTTCCTGGCGGAGAGCTTGGAATGCTCAGGGCTACAAGCAGCACTTCCTGGCAAAGAGGCAAAAAGCTCTGGGCTAAAAAAGCACTTCCAGACAAAGATACGCTGATGGCTATTGCAGCACTTCTTGATGGAGAGGATGGGATACTCAGGTCTATGAGGAGCACTTCCTGCCTGGTAAAAGGAGGTGAAACGCTACAGGCTACAAAAGGATTTCCGGGTGGAGAAAACGATCAGAGCTAATGACAGCACTTCTTGGTGAAGAGGATGGGATGCTCCTTCCTGACAAAAAGTGGTAAAATGATCCGAGCTATAAAAGCTCTTCCGGGCTAACATGTCAAAGCAATCATATTTCTTCGAACAAACTTTATGTGTACATTCAGAAATCATTACCCGTTAAAGATAATCTTTGGCTTCACATCTTTGGAAGGAGATAATAATTTGTTTCGGAATTAAGCAAGAGTAAGCAGGACCATTTGTTCAAACTTTGTATCGCAAAACTTTACAGGAAAGAGCGATCATTAGAGTAATTTTCATTCATCAAGGGGCTTACTATAAATGCCAAATAAGAGTATTTCAATATGAAAGGACTTCTCTGCCTGTCTCTATTGAGAAGCTCTCACATAATTTCTTGAGAACACTTTTTTTTTTCTCATTTTTGTTTCAAAAATAGGAAAGTTGAAATTTTTTACTTTTCATTTCTATTTCAAGCTTATTTATAGACTAAAAATTTGTTCCAGAAAATGAAAAATGAAATTGCATTATCAAATAGATTTTTGTTCAAAACCTGTTCCCGGGAAAAAATAAAAAAACAGAACGGTTAGTATACGCACTTAAGATGTCGTGAGAATCGAGAAATTCTCATAGATCAATAACATACTCTTCTCCACTTCTCTAAGCAGTATTGTCGAGTATGAAATTCTCGTATTAAGCCAATTGCCATTTTTCAGAAAGGACATAAGAAAGTTTACATCTTTGCCCAATATTTTTGGCTAGGAAGAATTGCATGGTTCTGACTGAACTCAAGGTTCCGTTGCAAACTGTTCTTGCTGTGAACATTTTTTTTAAGACAAGGACCCTACGACTTTGGTATCCCTGAGATTGCATGGTCCTGGGAGGGGTGGAAAGAGACAAGGTTAGTGGAATCAAAATGGCTAAAATTAGCTTGGAACAATATCATGCAACTGTTTATGCTCTTTCTGCGCCAAACATGCATATATCCA
Organism: Eucalyptus marginata; assembly: GCA_014182565.1. Taxonomy (NCBI): domain Eukaryota; kingdom Viridiplantae; phylum Streptophyta; class Magnoliopsida; order Myrtales; family Myrtaceae; genus Eucalyptus; species Eucalyptus marginata. Next base: position 33,276,168 of record CM024589.1, on the reverse strand, counting down.
GCATGTATGCGATGTAAAATGCCACAACAGACCAGTTGTGACTTGATTGCACAAACCAAAAAGGCCAATTCTGGATTTGTGAGTTTATTCATGGAAAAAAACTCCTTTACAGCATCAACATTTACAGGACTCAAGAACTCTCGACCATCCATTTTTGTTATTGATCATCGATCTAGGCAAGATAGTGATCCAAGATCAAGGCACCTACGGTGAGCACCTTTTTGACAACATAGAGCCTGGCATACTTTGGAGTGAACTTCCCACAAGAATCTGGTGCAATGGGCAATATCTTCTGTGGAACCAGATCACAGACCTCAAACTGTACGAATAATGGCAATGTTGGACCTAGTCCAAGTGAACCCAGGTTTAGGTAAGAATTTACCCTGTAAAAGACATTAATCGGGTCCATGTGCACCCAAGTCTAGGAAAGAATTTGCCCAATGTAAGAGACATGTTTTTGTTGCCAAAATGATGAGATATGATTTACTTTACTCATAAAAATGCATTACGAAGTATATTATGTATGGAAAGAAATGGACACATCTATTTGGAACTCACTTTTCTTGTTGAAAATAAAAAAGGAAGCAAATAGATTGAGATGGTTTCTAGATGGCATAATACTTTTGTCAGTGCTAGGGAAAAGGGAAAAGAAGAAACTACTTGCGCTGATAATCTTTCTTTAAGCAATCAACTTGTTGTTGGTGGAGTCTGAATTACAGGGCAATTCTCCTTTGGCGGAACAGAAGCTATTCAAGACCTTTGCATACAATGCCTCTATTCTGCCAAAGGAGAATTGCACTGTTGTGTCAAAACCCCACTCTGTCTCTCTTGCTTTGACTGGCTTAGCTCGAGTCCTCGGATTGATCAAACCTCCTCTTTTATAAAACCATTGTTCGCATAAATTTTCGGATATGCTGGGGAGAAGAAGCAGTATATGCCAGAACAATTCTTGTGTAGTTTCTTTTCGGACATGGTCCCAAATTCTTGACCCATCTTATCCTCAAAGAAGTGAAAGGAAAAGTCGACATCAAGATGGATCTTTGTTCTTGGCATGAGAAATGCTCTCTTTTACGTGCCAATGCATGGAGATATTGAGAGAGCAATTTGTGAAGTGAAACTCTTTTTTAATTATTGCCTGTTAATTCTGGAACTATTTTGTTGTCTAGGATTATATTCTTCTAGTTTGCCTTCGACTCCTCGTAGCTATGGCTACGTGGAACTCTATTATTCTGTTAAAAGGTATGGATTCTTTTTAAATACTGCTGATAAATTTCAACAAATGTTGATAAGTTTAAATAAGTTATTGATTTAAAAAAAGACGTCACCTTTTTTCTAGGTAAATTTTTTAGTGATTTACCATTAGATTTAATAAATAAAATTTCTTGTTTGTTAGCTTGCAAAATGACCAAATATTAGACAGTTTTACCAACTTTATTTACATAAGTTATTAACACTTGAATTTAATAATATGTAAAATTACCAACCTAAGTTAAAACGACTTATTAGCTTTTATCAAATTAAGTTAATTACTAGTTTTGGGTTGCCAACTTTTCATGGGATAGTTGCACAAATGGTTTTTGAACTTTGGCCCAATATGCAATGTCGTTCTCGAATTTTTAACTTGTTGTGTGGTCTATGATATTTTGCCTAATGTACAATGTTGTCCTTGGACTTTTAATTTATTCAATGCAATCTCTAATTTTTTTTGTAAATATTTAATATAGTCTATAGACTATATGAAAATATCTAACACTATCCTTCCATTAATTCAAATTAATGTAAATTGTTGATCAGGCTTCCAATCCGGTAAATTTGAATGATGTATAGAAGAATAACCTGACACATGGATTATGCTCGTGAGATAGTCAACTCAAATGAAGATAAAATTATCTAAGTCATCAATAACATGGATAATTACTTCAAATTGATCAAATTAAACAAATTACATGAATTATTATATTTTACTTTGAGTTAAATATCTTGCGTGGGAATCTATGTTCAGCAAATTTTTTTGTCCATCATTCACACATACCGGATTGGAAGCCAAATCAATAAATTACGTTGATTTAAAATAATAGAAGGATAACATTGAACATTTTCACATAATTTGAGAACTAAATTAAATATGTACCAAAAGTTTATGGACTGTCAATACCTAAAATATTGTTGTTCCGTAAAATTAGGAATTGACTTGACCCCTAAACAAAAATATGCATTGCTTACATTTGGCATTGCATCACATTGCATGTAGGTACTAATAGCATTTGGGACTAACTCATTTGCATTAAGTAGGTCGTAGGGGCAAAGCAGATAATGTTGGCACAATCTCAATTCGTTTGTTCAAATTTCAATTCTAGGATTAATTTGGACTTCAAGATAGGAAATAGAGATAAAATATGATAAAAATGGTGGGATAAGGAATTGGATCATGGGGGTTTATAAGGTAAAAGCTTGAAAAAAGGGGAAAAGATAAATATGATGGTGCAACTGGAACTTGAGCTCTTAAAAGCAAAACAAACAGATGGCCGTGCAAGTGAAAGAGAATATTACAAAGAGGAGAAATCTTGGCCGATTCGAAGAGGAGGGCAAGCGGTTTAGAAGGATTAAATGACCAGTTTTAAAGATTAATAAAGGGGGCAAATTCGTTGGAGTCTACTTCGTAAAATTCTAAGCATGATTTGGTGAAATTGGAATAGAAATGGAGATCAGAAAGCGAGCTTGAAGTGAAATCTGCCAAATAAATAATAGCTAGATCTACCAAAATGGGACATAGATCCATTTCTTGACCCATATTTGATGGGTTGGCTTGTTAAATGGGTTAGTTATTCAGTAAATGAGATTAGATCAAACTTTATAGGTATTAAATGAATTCACAACTTATATAAATCCAACCCATCTCGATGACTACCTCTCGCTCTCAATCAATCCCGCATTCGTTCACTCTGTATGAGTTTTCCTTAATTAATTAAATATATAAGTATTTTAGTAATATGAGTCGAGTTAGGTATGAGTTTGGTATGAATTGGACCAAGTATAGATCACTAAATTTATATTATATGGAAATGGATCATAACAGGTTAAATGAGTTAATTTGGACTAGATCATTTTCGACCCGATTCACCTATTTAATAGGTCTAATAATGGCAAAACCGAAATAACAAACTTGGTGAAGTTTAATTGCGTCCAGTTGTGACCCAGAAAAAGGAGATTTGGGAGAGATTGGTTGGGTTTTCGGAGATTGGACCTTGAGATTCTAAAAAATAATAAGAAAGCACCATCACAAGATCCTAACATCATTTTGTCTCACCCAAGGAGACACTAGACAGGACGCTTGCATCTTCAGAATGTGGGGGAAGCTTTCGCGCCCCAAGGTCACGTTCTCTTCACCTTCCTATCGTCGATTCTCCCTACACATTTCATTACGTATTCGAGTCTTGTATTCGAGTCTTACGGTATTCTTCAACCGGTGGTCCTCTCCATCCCGTAGCCTTCTCCATCGCTGTCCTGGGATCTGCCACTGACATCCGCCAGCGTCCCAGCGTCCGTGGCGTTCCACCAACCATCCAGCGTTTCAATCTTCTGCATTCTCGGTTCCACTGGCGTCCTTGCTCGTGATTCGAACTGACATCCTTCCTTCCTTGTGATCTCAACCAGCATCCTGGTCCGCGAGTCACTGTCCTTGTCCAATCCTTCGGCGCCCTTAAGCGATTGCTCGTTGAAATTACTGAATGACCTTTCAGTTTAAATTCAGGCCGGTTCAGACTTAAAATGAGCTTTGTCCAGCTAGAATACCAAAAAGAAGTCCAGAAAGCTGAATCAAACATCTGGTCCGGAAAGGAGTGTAAGCAAACCAGTCAAGAAGTGGATTGTAGTGTTGTCCACAGAGAGTAGAAGTAGACCCCGCAAGGTGGCCGTCGTCTGACACTTGCGAGGTGATGACAAACACCATTGTTTTAGCTTTACAGCCTTGACCACCACCCCGGTCTTGATTTTCAAATCAGAGAGACAGAGAGACAGAGAGAGAGGACGCCAACGGGGTGGCCGTTGTTGTATGAGGCTTGTGAGGTGATGGCAACCACAGTTGCTTAAGGTCTGTGGCCGTGACCACCGCACTAGTCATGCTTTTCAAATGAGAGAGAGCTGGTCTCATTTTTGAGAGAGAGAGAGCACATGTTTGGGAAAAGAAATTAACATTGTCAAACAATGAGTTGTACAACGCATGGTCATGTATTGACTAACAATGTTAAGAGCACAAGCATTGTTAGGACGGCTAACAATGAGATATGTAAGACTACCAATTAATTGCCGATAAAGTGTATGATTTGGAAAAACAAGATCAATGATATATTTTGCTTGTGAGAGATTATAATTAGAAGCATCATATGCAACCTCCGAGCCTAGAAAACAGTTTAGTCGCCCAAAATCTTTCATTTCATACTGTTTACTAAGGTAAAATGTCAGTCTAATCATTGCCAGTAGTAATCATATCATCCACATAGAAGAGTAGCATAATGTGTTTTATAGAACAGAAGGTTACTTTCCTATAATTTTTTAAAATTATGGAGGTGCCTAGCCAAGCTAACAGTTCCTCACCATGGATCCACATGGGCTGCGATATTGTGAATTTTAACTTCAAAATGTTGACTTTGTCTACAGCAATCTTTATGGTTTTATTTACTTAATGATATTTGACCTTATCCCGTCCAATTACTATGACGAACCTTGAGGCAAGTAAATTATTTATTTTGTCAGCAAGTTATAAGAGATTATGCTTGTACATAAAATTCTCAAACATCTTAATGAAGAATTTCACATTAAAAGGGGTTAATCTTACAAATTATCGACTTTTTTTTTTTTTTGAAGGTAAAATAAGAGTCAAGGGTCCTGCTACAGCACTTCCTCATTTTCTTACCAAAATCAAATAATAAATAATTATAAATTATCGTGAGACTCACTTCTTTAAGAATTTGTGGCTCACAATAAACTATTATTCTCACCTTAGTTCAAAATCTTTTATGCTAGTAAAGCCTAAAAAGAAGGGTTTTTTGGGCTATTTGTGAGCCACAAATTTTTAAATGAGTAGGCTCACAACAACTTATAATTATTTGTTATTGATTTTTTGTGATCCAAAATGGACTGTTATTCTAATAGTAGATTAAAAACTGCTATGCAATCACTTCTCCCTTCTTCTTTTTTCCCTTCAAAGCATAAGTTAGTGATTGCAAAAGCCCTCACAACTACTTATTTGCTCCAAATTAGATAGGGGTAAGTACACTATCAGTGCTAAAAGTTGTGTACGGCGCTTACTCTGGTGCCAAAAGTTTATTTTGGATCACTTAAGTACTAAAAAGTTTGAAAAACGATCATTTTAGTGCAAACTCCAATCTGATTAACTAGAAATTTGACGTGGTACTTTTTTTATTAATTTTTGAAGTTGATGTAACTCAGAGAGTACAATCAGCATCTAAACTACAAAACAACATCGTTTGGCATTTTTCCCCCAAGTCAAAACCCTAAATCCTCAAATTGAGAGAGAGAGAGAGAGAGAGAGAGAGAGAGAGGCATGGCAAGGCTTCCAAGTCATCTTCTTCCCCAAAGAACAACACCAGCACCAGCCACTCCCTAAGTCCCCAAAGAACAACACCAGCACCAGCCACTCCCTAAGTAGAGCCCAATCCACCATCTCCATCTATGCCCTCCTTGTTTTCCTCGCCATCCTCGCCTTCTCTCTCTCCACCGTCGACCCCCCTTCTTCCTCCTCCTCCTCTGCCCTCGCCTCCTACTCTTCTCGTCACTTCTTGCCCGAGAAACAACCTCAGCCTCTCCTTACTCACCTACTCGAGCAACTACGATGGAGGCCGAGCAACGGTGGCCGAGCATGGTGGCCGAGTGAGCTAGGTTGGCGTTGAGCGAGGATCGAACAAAAAAACCTTAATTTCAATCCCATATGAGCTGTGTGGCGTCATTTTTGTGAGGCCATCCACATATGACAGCAAAACGACGTCGTTTTCTTATGGAGGATAGAAAACGATGTCGTTTAAAAGCCATGTCGATTTTTTTTTTTTATAAAAGCCACGTAATTATTTTGGTCAGAATTTCTCACCGGTGGCACCAAAGTGATTGTTTTTCCTCCGATTTGGCACTTAAGTGATCCGACAAAAACTTTTGGCACCAAAGTGAGCGCGGCACACAACTTTTGGCACTGATAGTGTACTTATCCCAAATTAGACATATAGAATAAAGCTAGATGGTCAAATATCCTTAAGTTCTTTTACTGTAGAATAGAATTCATCAATATAAGGATATCAACCCCAAAATAGCTACGAGAATATCTAGATTCAACATATTATGTATCTTCCCATAGCCATTAACGTAATTCTCTCTCCATATAGTGCGATCATTGCATGATCAAGACTTTTTGTTGCAAAGCTAATAAGATTTGTTGTACAAAAGTCCCACTCAAAAGTTTGAGTCGGCTAGCTCCTTAAAAGATATAATATGCAGACAAATCTTCGTTCGTTCATTCCTTGATGCTTTTCATGCTATTTTTTTAGCTTCAATTCCGTATAACTAAATATAATTACATAATTGATATATATATATATATATATATATATATATATATTCATACCGTGTGAATTCGGGAAATTAACTAATATAATCTTTCTTCACCCTTTTTTTTGCTCTAACTTTCTTCACCCTATCATATCTAACTATTAAAAATTTCTTCACCCTATTTATTGAGAAAGTTTTCATAAATTTAGTTACATATGATTTCGTAAGTTAAATAAATTTGGTTATCAATTACGAGCATTACTTGGGGAGTGTGCCTCAGATCCATTGATTTGAGATCGCGATAGAGCGATAGAATTTCAGCCGAGCACCAGCGTCACTTGTGCACGGCTGCGTAGAGGTCTATGTCGAGCCGTGCAGAAGTCTTCGTTTTCCTCGTGCAAAGATCTTTGTCGTGCTACTCCGACGAGCTTTTCCATCTGCGCAACTTGCTCGATGGAGAGGTTCTCTATCTTGCGATGGTTACACGCTGCACCACCATTGGCGTTCATGGCAGGCCCTGATCTTCATAAGCAGCAAGCGGTGACTTCTTGTTTTCCTTCCTTTTGTCATGTGTTTTACATTTCTTATCCAATTCGTGTCTATCCTACTCCCTGTACAGGATTTTTTCCCCAAATTTTGTTTGGACATATCCAGATTTATCTAGTTCAGAGGATGTCCGAGAACACCAAATAAGATAACAAATTATCCCGTTTGAACTATTAGACGCAGCCAATTAAAGATTTATTATATTTTGATGACACATTAGTAGACTAGAGAATAATTCTCATCTTGTCGAACATCACAAAACCAACTACTTCTACAGCCCCTATGTCTATAGATCCATCCTCATCTTTTAAAGTTCAGATGCTTCTAAAATAGATTACTTGCATAAAGTCTCTTATTTATGTGATGAAGATAAGATATCCAATACCGCACTCCCTCTTGTAAATCCACACTATGCGTTTGCCAAGCCTGCCTCTTTTGCCCCTATTAGATCCATCCGATCAACTTATTTGCAAGACTCTTCAGGAAGTGAAAAATAAGCAATTAAATTCAATCTCGTCCTGGCATCTGTTTGTTGGTGAAGATGTTGTACATCAGCCACCAATTGGACAATCAATTGATTGCTGATCAATAGATGAAAATTTTGCCCATTGCAATTTTAGATTACCACACATATTGCCAAAGGAACAGGATACTATCTATGCATTTATGCAAGCGCTTTGTTATACCATGTTAGCGTGGTCAAATTATGCAAGGCATAAGGAAAATCAAATTTATTATTGTATATCATGATAAGAGCAACAAAAACGCCACCATGATGAACACAACGACATTTCTATCGCTCCATGCTCAACTAGGGGTAGCGAGAAACCACATAATAGGGATTTAAGGGGCTAGCGGAGGTAACTCATGTCCTACCCCAGGACTATGACCGGGACTTGTCGGTCTAAATGCTGCAACTTGGGGAGGTAACTCATGTCCTACCCCAGGACTATGACCAGGACTTGTCGGTGGATTGTCTGTAGGATGTTTGGGATGTCCGTCTTCACGACTATCATCTAGACCGGTGCCCGACATTGAGGGGAAATTGTTCTTCTCTAGCCTCCATTTCCTTCCTTCAAACAATCCAGGCATAGAAGAAAAGAAAATCAAAGCCAGTGCAAGACTCAGAACAGTTACCTTATTGAAAGCCATTGACAATCAAAGCAGGCACAATGCTGCATTACTCAGCTCGACCTAGTATATATACAGCTCTTCGTGGGTCATTAACTTGGGAGATCTAGGATGGCATTAATGGCCTCTGCCATGCACGAAAAATCGGATTTTGTTGATTTCAGTTACGTTGACCTAAACAGAAATCCTTTTCCCTTTCCATGCAGCATTCATGAAACTTTATTGCGCCTCAGGAACTGCATTTGTTCTGTTCCGGACGGCACCCGATTTCACGATTTTCACACGGTAAGACCTGCAAGCAACAAACTTTTGCAGGTGCAGACAAAGAGCAGTCCCTGGCAACAAAGCAATTGCCAAGGATTTTGCGTAGGATCCGTGGTCATTAAAATCATAAATATAAATAGATTTCGAGATTAATTCATTTCGCAAAAAATAAATATTTTTTAAATATTTTTTAAAAATTCATCCCTTATTAATGAATAAAAAATATCTTTATTATCCAAAAAATATAAATATAAATTATTTTTGGCAATGAAAATATTTTTTATTGGTTAATTATTTTAAGTGATATAACCAATCATTTTTAAAAATATTTTCTCAAACGTGCATTTTGGAGAAACAAATAGACCATCGGTCTTCCATTTGATCACTTTATAAATGTAAATGATACGATGATTTTATGTAGGAATTACGAAGAAAAAAATGCATTAGAACATGACATGTTAGTTATGATGGTGAATTGAGCAAAAGATCGTAAAAGCCCTCCACACTTGGATTCCCCAAATTTATGGTTGGTCCTCCCTAGGACTCCTAATCTTGCAACCCCACTCATTTATTTAGGATGCATTTATTTTGTAGAAAATGAATGATTTGAAAAAAATATATTCTAAAAATAATCACTTGTATTGCTTAAAAATATAAATGAATGAAAAAAAAAAAAAGATTCATTTAGAATGAAACTATTTAGATATAAACTGTTATAGACAATGATGCCAAGTTCCGTTGTTGTTTAGCTATATAGCTTTTTGGTTAAAATCAATATATCTCTTACCTTTAAAAAAAAAAAAAAACTGTTATCGACAATGAAACAATATTCATTAACTAATTATTTCAAGCAATACAAACATTCATTTTTAGGAAAATGTTGTCCAAATCATTTGTTTTTATGAAACAAATGGAGTCTTAGTTGAGATAAGACCAATATGGTGGAAAAAACTAAGTCTTTATATGACCTTTTGCATGTTTAGCAAGAAAATGGACGAAAAAGAGAAAAATCTTAGGCATATATGCACAAGATTTATAGAACCATTTCATAAGTGACGTGATGAATAGAGTCAATCATATAAGAGAATACACATAAGAATTCATATGCTTTTGAAAACTTGAGATAGACTCGTTATTTGCGGCTAGGTGTAGTAAAATGAGTTAGATAATAACTTCTTTACAGATACCACCCTCAATAGAGAGAAGGTAACCGCGAGCAAATGTTCTCAAAAGAGGCTTTGTTTCTTTATTTGGCTTTTTATTAGATCCACTGTCAATTTGAAAATTAGTTTACATGCTTAACATTTGATGCTTGACATGTGAAAGAATTTGATTACAATATAAACTCTAAATAGAACTGTCAACCATCAAATGGTGAATATATCGTCAAAGAATTTGCATGCATGGATTTAACGAGATGCACTTTCATTTTGCATCTCGTTAAATCCATTTCAAACAATATGTCCGTAATCAAATTTGTAGTTTTTTTTTTTTTTATATCGTCAAAGCAATTAAGTAGGAGATCCAACGTAAGAGATTTGCATAATTATTATTATTATTTTTTGATTTTGTACTTTCTCGTTCACTTTTCCGATTTTATAGCATTATCCTAGCAAGTAGTTTTCATTTTTAACCACATGAAACCTCAATTTTGACCTGAGAATTTTTTTAGATCTGACCATACTTTGACCTACTTTGATCCAACCTCATCTGTAGCCCAATCAGATGTTGTAATTGAATAGCATTCGTCGAGGGTATCTTTTGTTCGATCGCAATGACATCAGCAAACGTGAGGTGTTTTCCCAATTTAAAGAAATTTTCGTAAAATTCAAATGACGCGTTTTCAATGTATCAAGGTTATATTAACGAAGGAGAAATCATAAGTCATCTCAAACCTTTTCAAATGAAAAAAACGAAGTAAGAACAAAACAAATAAAAGGACCAAAAAGCGAGCTGTTTTGAGACAAACTTTAGACCTTCCACGAATTGTGAGATAGAGAGAGAGAGAGGAAACTCAAAATCAACTAGGGTATAGCATCTGACAATAACTTTGGAAACTTTATTTCGACTTTTTGAAAGACCGACTAGATTTCGATAATCTAAGAAGTCAAAAGACGATTCATATTCAAAATTCCGATCGGGGAACATGATTCGGATGAATATTTGAAAATTAGGCATCACAAGCATTCCAACGGTGTAAGAATCACGCCAATCCGACAATTTTCTAGAAAGACAAGAACTATGAAAGAAAACATGAAATTTGTAAACAACGAATCAGAAACTGTCATTTTAGTAGATCTGGATCACCCCAAATCAGATGGAGGTCACCCGGTTTAAGGTAGCAACGCACTTAATTCTCCACGAATTAAGTTGAAATATGGCTCACCTTGAATCTTGTTCACCTGATCCGGCTTAAGTGAGCCGACCACTTCTTTAGGAATATAAGTAGGCGCCTTCGCCCTTATGTTGAATTATGATGAGTTCTCATTGTTAGAGAAATCTTCTTAAGGCATTTTGAAGTCGACAAAACATTTCCATCAGTCTAGTCTGAAGATTTGCAAACTCTATTGACAAAGTCTGAAGACCTCCAGACTCAAATTTCAAAGTCTACTCTCATGGACAGTTTCCAGACCGACGAAGTTAAAGTTCTATTCGGATTAATTCAAGTATGGTTTTGATTCGTATGGTTAAGGAATATCTCACGATTGGAATTAGCACTTCAAGATCTTTTATTCGTATTCGAATAAACTAGATTGTCTAGATTCGCAAATTATACTTGGAAAGTTCTACTTATGGAAACCGAGATTCTAATTGTATGGGCAAAGGGATTGATGGGCTATCGTCATTTTCCTTGAGGAGCTCGAGATCTCTCTAATTGATTCTGTCCAACGGGTTGATTGGAAGAATTTCTTTGGAATGTGCCAACGGTAATGAAGGCATGAAGAAGTATTTAAGGGAGACGCTCAAGTTGTTCAAGAATGTCAGATAGAAGAATTTCAAAGTCTGAATCTCTTTGTTCCTTTGCGATCTTATTATTCGAGCTATACTTGTAATCAAAAGAGAGACTGAATTTTGGTGAGACCTTGAGGAAGTGTAGTAGAGTCTCTACACTGTGGAATCAAGGGCGTGAGACTGTAAATTCTCTTTTTGATTCTTAGTGAAATCCAGCCAGTGGGCTGTCCGTGTGGAAGAGTGGACGTAGACTTGGTCTAAGCCGAACCACTATAAACTTGGAGTCTTGATTCTCTATCCCTAATCCTTTTACTTTACATTGCATCCTCATACATCTATTATTGTTTTCAATCTCTTAGTCTATCATTAAGTAAAAAGTCTATATATTCTGTTACGATTTATAAAATTCATTTTAATCACCTATTCAACCCCCTCTAGGTGCTCGTACTAGTTCTATCACTCATCTCTCTCTCGTACTTTGAAATCTCCCTCATTCTTTTTTTTTTTTTTTTAATCATTACTTGTTTTGGTCTCTTCTTCTAAAGGTTCCACCAAAAGCCTCGAAGGCCTTCAAAGGCGAAACTCTCCTCAAGCGCGGCGGAGATAACAAAGGTGTGGTAGCTCTAAATCGCTCTTTTAAATAAATGTCATAGGCCATTACCATGCTTAAAAAAAAAAAAAAAAAAAAAAAACTCGAAAATCAAATTATGTTGTTATTATACCGAACTAGGAATTGAATTTGCATATTTAATTAAGCCGTCATGCTACAAAACTAGGAAGTAGAAAATCATGAATAAATAGTTTGTATGCTGCCAGAGTAAATTCATGCATTAGATTACTCGTACGGAGTAAAAGCCAACCCTAGCATTCTTGTCGAGGTGATCATAGGAGGAAAAATCGCAGTTAGATTTAAAAAAATCAAATAATAAAGGAAATTAGAAAACTTAAAATATGAGATACCGAAAGGGCGTTGTGGGGTGCTAGCTTTTCTCTATACGTGACCAGACCTACATTCAACAGATCTCTGATGTCACAACAGCCTAATACTCATAGCCTCCCATATATAGTTTACTCCAATAAAACTACTATAGATCCTATCTTCCAATCAGTTAATAAAACGGAATAGTGGCGACTCCATCGTTTTCAGAACCCGAGAAACGCTTTTACACATTGTAGATCAAGCCGGACCGAGGATTGCAAGGAAGGTTCCGGAGCAGCCCGCCACGGCAAGGCGTTGCGGAATGCCATAGCGTGCCTAGGCTCCGAGTCCGGCGGAACACGCTTGGGATGTCTACCTCAAGATAGGGTTTGGCGTGGCCTTTGCCTTTTTGTTTTAAGCATGTTTAAGCATAGAAAGCCAACAAACAAACTATTGTAAGTAGCGTTTCAGGTGATAATTGATTATTGACTGGGAAATATTGCAGCTCATAACGAAGGAGGTCCAACTTGGCTCGACATTTCAGGTGGAAAATCATCTCAAGCGTTTGCCGAACAAGACAAGAGGATGAGAGAACCAAGACTCTACTTGACACGACAAATTGATCCATCTTGATCCAATTTATGTACTCTAGGTTGACTGCTTATTTGCCATCTTCAACGATGACTTTAGTAGTAGCCAAAGTTCCATCCAACATATTTGTAAGTCACATAAACAGCACCCAAGATCTCCATAACTAGAATCTAGAATACATTAATGGGATAAAAAAAGATTCGCGCTCTTAATTTGAAATCCATTATTCTTGATACGAAATAATGACAATTCAGAGCTCAATTGCTTTTCCTCTATTACCTTATGTATAACTGACTTAATAAAACTGCCCTTCTTGATTAGCATTTTATAACTACTCCTCATGTGAGGTTATTTGTGCATTAGGGTCAAAGGAGAGACTTAAGCACTCTTCATCGAACTTTCAACCACAGGCGCTCTCATCACATATCGGACTTTACTCAGCCTACACAAGCCAGTCCCACATTACACTAATTAAAAATCTTTATATCTCACCTTATTAGGCCAATCCTATAAAACGGTAAATTTCAATCTTAATTAATGCATATATATATACATATATATATATATATATATATATATATATATATATATAAACTCTTACATTCTCCTACTTAAGCTATATTAATTGAAATTGTCCTATATGTGCTTACTTTTATGCAAGTGTAGAGATTATTCTTGGTAGTCAATTTGATCCCATAAAGTTTCAAATACCGAATCATTGTGGTAATTATATGAATACACACAAAGCGCTTCATAATGACTAATGCTTTTAACTATACGGATATAGATTCAATGGTAGTACGGCAAATGGATAACACCTTATAAAGAGTGATACCTTAAGTGTTATGCTCATTAAAGGTCACAAAACATGATTTGTCATGAGAGAATATCCTGATCGTTCCAATAAACCTATATATGTCTTATCGTTTTAGTCAACTTACTTTATATGTAACAAGACATATTCTTAAAGCTAATAACTAAATGCTCCTAGCTTATAATCAAGGTTTACATAGTATATTGAGATTTTCAAAAGATATATGCATTCAACATGATTACAATATATCTATAAACACTTTATTAAATGTAAAAGAGTTTATGCTTATTAGAATATCATTAAATATAACAAACATAGATGTAAACTTTATTAGAATAAAACCAAAACAACTCCCACTAAACAACAGCATCCCATACTACTCCTAAATCCATGCTAAGAAAGTTCACAAGAAGACATCGACACGAGAAGTGCGGTGAACAGGTATAATCTCAGGAAAAAAAAAAGAGCTTTCTCATGGCATCAAAAGCCAATGAACTGTATTTGTTGCCTTATTCCTCCTTCATACTTATTGACACAACACATGAATGAGAAGCCAACAGCTATAGCAAGTTCACAAGAAGACATCAACACGAGAACAAAGGGGGAGCAATTATCAGAGCTGGAATACATATTGCTAGACTTACTTTTAGAGAGAAGAAAAGAGCAACCTCCACCCTTTTTTTCTAACCCTGACCTATAAAAATACCATACTTTTGACGGACACCAGAGGATGCTCCAAAGTTCAATCTAATGTTCTGATTTCAACTCCTAATATATCCTTGACCATCACAAAGAAGCCTACAAATCAAATCCCTTGCTTCAGGTGACAATTTGGCGTCCTCTGGAAATTTTAAATGATTTTTCCAATGTACAATCTGCGAAAAAGCAAAAAAGAAACATCACTGAAAAAGCTAAAACAGATGGAACAATCTTGGGAAAAGAAGCTCACTCAAATTGGCAAAACAGATGGATAGAATTAATTAATTGCTAAGAAAAAATCAGGAAAAGAAAGGAAGGGGAGCAAAATCGCTCCTCTACTTCACTCTCTCTCTCTCTCTCTCTCTCTCTCTCTCTGAGAGAGAAAGAACTGACAGACTCATTCTCTCAACCTCAGCATCTTCACAAAGTGTCCCTCTTCCTAATGCGGTGGACCGAATTCCATAGACTAAATTCTATTATTGTAACATAATCATCGATCTTCTCAGTACATGAGGACATGAAGAGAGATTGCTGTGTAACACAGTCAAGGAAACATATCTCTTTAGACAGATCATGGCCTAATGCAACTGAAACAGTTGAAATTGATCGAAAGGGAAAAATGGATTCACGTTCTGAAGGAAAGATAGACTTTGCATTGGGGAGATTAATGTGAGTACTTACTACACATCATTAAACATTTCGAAATGTCCATGTATCGGTATTCTGATTACTTGTAACTGAAAACATAAACCACATCCTACATCTACGAGACCCTAAAACCAACAATAGGGACAACTCATTAAAAACTACATCTGGAAAATTAGAGGGGGAAAATAAAAATTTTAACTGATTGTTATAAAAAAGTAAGAGGACGAATGATAGAAGCCATTCCTTAGCTTCCATAATGCTTGTCCCTTCACATCATCATTCAATTACCATACGTCACAAATGCGATGTCAATGGATGGAACTACCAGAGGATGAAAGCAGTAATTTTCATAAACGTAAAACAGAGTGTATAAGCAAAAACTAGCAAATGCATTGACAAAATTGTGTCTACTCCTAAGTTAACAATGCTCCTTACACCTTACACTACTAAAACCTCAGCAGCGCTCACTTGCGAGTCGTTGGCTCGAGCGAGCAGAGCGTTGCTGCTCCGCTCCCTCAATAAGCCGATCATACTCGACGAATTCAACAAGTCATCGAATTCATCAGGTTACAGCTTAGAAAAGAGGGACAGCTATTTCAAGAGGCTGTAGGATGCGATCTACACGAGTGCAAGCAACCAAGGGTTGTGTGTCGGCGGTCTCTTTTGGCAACCGTTTGCTCGAGGCATGGATAACTTCAGTGATGGCTACGAAGTCATACTAGAGCAGAGCCCTTCCACAGCTAGTATCATTGCTCAACAGTCTCGCAAGATGTCATCTCTACGCTTTCTCGAGCAAGTAGAGTAGCGATGCTCGCTTGAGCGAGCAGTGCTCGCCTGTGAGTCACTCGCTCGAGCGAGCAAACCGTTGCTGCTCTGCTCGCGATGCTCGCTCGAGCGCTCGCCTAAGCGAGTAGAGAAGTGACGCTCGCTCGAGCGAGCACAGTTTTGCTGCTTTGCTCGTGACACTTGCTCGAGCGAGCAGATGCTGCCACACATCTGGGCGAGTCTGCTCACTCGGGGCTCGAGCGCAAGGGCTCGCTCGAGCGAGCGTCTCGCTGAGCAAGCCCTCACAGATCTGGGCAAGCGCTGACTCGAGCGAGCCGTCGCGCTCGAGCCCCGAGCAACCGTCGCCCAAATCTGCGAGGGGGGCTCTCGTCGAAGCCCTTGTCAATCGGTGAAGGAGGAGCAGCAGCTGGTGAAGGATGAAACTTACCTCGAATCAGAAGCTTTAGCCGATGAAGGAGCAGCAGTTGTCGGCACCAGAGAGATTGACGAGTTGGGAGGCGTCGGAGAGGATGACGGTGGAGAAGTTGTGAGAGATGCCGGAGAAAGAGAGGCGCAGGTGAACATAACAGAGGGCACGAAAGCAAGAATAAACAAAAGAAACAAGTTTTTTGTGTTTCTATTATTTTGATTCTTCAAAAAATGTTCCAAAAACAAAGAAATAAGTTTTTTTTTTTTTTTTTTTTTTATTTCTTGTTTATTTCAAATGTGTTCCCTTCGAATAGAAACAAGTCTCGGGAACAAAAACGTAAACAAACGTGTTTTACATTCTTTTTTTGTTAAAAACAAAAAAAATAGAAATTGTGTTCATAAACAAAAGAAACACAAACAAATACACCCTAACTAACCACAACAATCTCGAGGATCGTAGCTGACATATCTCTCTCTCTCATTTCAGCATTCGGACTTAATTATGCCAACTCTAATAACACAAGTTATTCCACATTCGGACTTAATTATACGAACTCTAATAACAAGACAAGTTAGCTAAGGGACTATCGGTGATTTTTCTAAAAAGCACTTGAACTATTTTGAAACAAAAGCACCTTATCTTACCTTTTTTTATCACTAAATTTTTTACTCTTTTACAATCATTGATTTTTTTTTTTAACAAAATAACGGTTTGTTTCTTTTAGTACGGAATAATATAATTCTATGAGGCTATAGCCACTTGAAGTCAAAGGCAAATTTGAAAGAAAATAATCCTAGCCACAGCATAATAGCTCTAGACTTAAAAAGCAATAATTAGAAAAGTTTTGTACTTCATTTATTGCTCTCTCAATATCTCTCTATGCAAATGGCACGTAAAAGAGAGCATTTCTCAAGACAAGAGAAAAATATCCATCTTGCCTTCAACTTGTCCTTTCACTTCTTCGAAGAAAAGATGGGTCAAGAATTTAGACTTTCGAAACTAGGATGTATCACTATTTCTAGTTTTGGTGTACCAACAAAACTCAAGTTGGAACTTGAACTTAAACTAAATATCACGTGAAAATTCCTTCTCTTGCGTCGATTATTGAGTGCAATCAATTCAAATACGACCTTGTGTCAATTCAGGCAGACTCCATTAATATGAAACTATGATATTAACGTATTAACGTGTGAGTTAATATTGTAACCTTTCTTCAATCAACATAACTGCTATATTTCAATTTGAAATTATATTTCGGTGTGAAGAGTGAGTAATGACAGCAATAATTACCTGTATGGCTCTATCCACGTTGTAGTCGACCGTTGGGGGTAATTTCCACCTTATTCCCCTACCTACGTTCCACCGAAGACGCCAACCCCACCTTCTCCTGCAGCGCGTGGGTCGCACGCACCACTTAGGATTCAAGAAGAAAGCGACAATCACGACCCCGAAATTCACCCACCGGCTTCCGCCACCAGTTTTCCTCCCAAAAGACGAAAATACCCCCGCTACTGCCCCTACTACGGCCACTGGACGAAGGCTATCTTCGTCATTCGGTCTCGATCGACGAGAATTCCGCGTTCACGTCCCGTCTTGTCCGAGACAAAAAGGTCGCCGCGTAGATCGCCTTTTCGTTTATTGGCAGATCTTCTTCCCCTTTTTTCAGTTGCTTTCCGTTCATGTGCTCACGGGGCAGAGGGAATGGAGTGTTTGTGGGCTGTGGACAGCTTGGACTCCCTCTGGTTCTTCAGCAACGTCCTCTCAAGAGCTCGGCCTCTGTCTCCTGCTGCTGAAGCAGAAGAAACGGAAGAGAAAGGAGGAGGAGGAGGAGAGCCCGTCAAGAGCCTGGCGAATGGACCTGAGCACGAAGCAGCACGAGCCAAGCCCGTTGCTACAACTACCGAAGATTCGCTTCCAAAATGCCCCAGATGCAGAAACCTCGACGCTGAAGTTGCAGAGCTAGGAGTGATGAGATCTTTAGCCGTGGAAGCTGTGGGGACTCCGGAGTCGGCGGAGGAAGAGTCGAAGCTCAAAGCGAGTATGAGAAGAAGCAAGAGGAGACAGAGGAGCAAAAGGATGTTCCACGAAAGAAGAAGGAGCGTCCTTGGGGAGCTTGATCTGGGATGTGATGGGGAGGATTGCTCTGGGTTTGAGGAAAATCGCTTCCTCCTGAATCATCGTCGTCGTCAAGGGTTTGGAGTCGCGAGCGGAATCCAAGCGGTGAAGAAGATGCCTCCGCTGAGCGATGGGATCGCCATGAGAGAGCACCTCAGGTCTTGGGCCATTGCAGTAGCCTGTGCTGTCAAGTAGTAGGGCAAGAAGAGTTTAGCTATGTTTCAGTGTAATTTGGAGAGAGGTTGACCTATTTAACTGACGAATTCTCGTTCGTGTCGTTGACTGGAGACTGCAAATTCTAATTCTAATAAGAGTTTTCTCTTCTTTTCGGTTTATGTTTATCAGAAGAAATGAGTTTTCGGGTGTCTGATTCGTTTTAATTTTCTTTTTGGACTTTTTATTTAACATATTGAAAATCTAAAATAAATCATTATACACGTAGTATTTAGATGGTGACAGATATACTACGTTTAACATTGATAAATAAATTCAGTCCACGGTTAGTATATAAGAGTTTTCATTTTGTGACCTTTTATATGGAAAATGTGTTTTACACTACCATGAATATTTTTCCTAACTCTCTTCTTTTCTATTACAATACAAAAAGAAAAAAAATATTTTTAATTTCTTTACTTCATAGAAAATGAATAATTTGATATATAATTCTTTGAAAATGATAACTTGTGTTGCAAATTTAATGAACAAAAATATTTACATTATTAAAGAAAACGTTTAGTTGCATATTGCTATTGATAATAAAGTTATTTTGCATCGAATAATTTTTTTTTTTGTGAAATGTGAGCCATTATCTTTAAAGAAACTATTTTTCAAACCATTAGTCTTTCATGAAATAAACGCTTCATGTGTCTTGGGGCAATTCCTGTTCAAATCCAATCTTATTAAATTTAATTATTGTTTAGGGTGAGCACTAAGTCCACTTCAACTTGAGAATTGGACTAAATCAGCCTGAACCATTTACTTTTCCAAATCGTTAATTTTCCGTGCAATAATTGCTTTGTGTGTCTTGGGACATTCCTTCACAATATCCAATCTTATTACACTTGTACATTATTTGGGGTGAGCATCAACACCAATTCAACTTGAAAATTGGATGAAATGAAAAATTTTACTCCAATAGGTTAGTATTACGAAGATCAGTTTTTTTCTTTATTTTAATCAGCCTCTTTAACAATCTACGCAAGTCTTTAAGTCACTTTTAAGAGCAGGTAAAATGTCAACTTTTATTAGCCTTTGCACTCTTTCCCTAGAGATGTAACCAAGCCATTTATGCAAAAGGCATAAGAATGTTCCTTATGTAGAGGTCTTTTGGAAACAACTTTTCAGCAATATAAGCAACGCATATATCTTTGGGAGTTAAACACAATCTGGACAATTCATTGGACATTTTGCAACGTCCAACCTTATTTGAATTAAAAAAAAACATTAAAAAAATACCGTTCCTTATTTCAAAAGAGTAGCCACACATATCTAAACATGATAAGAAAACTAAGTTCCGTCTAAAAGAATGTACATAAAGTATATTTCTTAACATCAAATTAAAACCAAAATCTAGATTTAAAATAACATCCTAGATGAACTCAACGTCGACTTTAATGTTCTTTTTTCCCACGGTGAGATTTGATTTATCATAATTTGGCTTTTTCCGATTTATAAATCGTTGTATGATAAACGCAACATGATCAATTGCAGCACTATCTAGCCACCATGAGCTAGATGGGGCTTTTGATAGATTAGATTCATAATCTTATGTCAAAGAATCATTACCTATAAGCTCACGCATGTTGACGCCTAAATTTCGTTTTCTTAAATTAGGTTTTTTTAATTATCTTTTTATCTTTTTGGATAACACAAAAAGAAAAAGCAGAAAACACAAAAAAAAAGAAGCAGAAAACAAAACAAAAGCAAAAATAAAACAAAAAGAAAAAAAGCAGCCCTTTCCCCCCCTTCGCATGGGCCCTTACGGCCCATTCTGCCCTGCCTCCCAGCCCAGCCCACTTCGGTCGTCTCCTTCCTCCGTCCGCCTCTGCAGCACACGCGCAGAGAGCGCGACGCCGGATGGACGATGGACGGCGACGCACGACAGCAGAGGGGCTGTTGGCATCGGCGGCACGCGACCGGAGGAGGAGCGAGAGGGCGGATGGGACGGCGGTCTAACCGGCGGGTCGACCCTCGCCGGCCGGCTCCCCCGCGCCTATAAATAGAGGGGGCCACCGTCGACGAGAGGGGGAGGCGGGCGGCAGAGAGAGAGAGAGAGGCGGCGAGCGATCTTGGCGGCGATCTTCGAGTTCCCCCTCTGAGAGACTTCGGAACGGGGGCCGAAGACGAGCAAAGCCCAGATCCGCGAGTAGCCAAGGTCGAGAGGGAGGAGGAGGTTCAGGATCCGTGAGGAGAACGTCGTCGTTGCTGCTCACCTCGACCGCAGCCGCCGTGCCGAGCCCTCGCTGCGAACAGGTAATGGCCGTGTAGGTTCCACCCTCCGCCGTCGCTATCGCCCCCTCCGTCACCGCCATCGCCGTCGCCATCGCACTTCGCTCCTCTCCCTCCTCGGCGCGGAACTGCGGAAACCCTAGGGTTCCCGATTTTCGGTCACGACCCGGGTTGTCGGGTCGGACTCGGATCGGGGAACCGGGTAGGATTCCGCAAATTCTGGGCGGCGGAGGTCGGGTCGCGAATCGGAGGCCGGGTCGGGTAGGGTTCCGAGGGGAACCGGGTCGTGAGCGGATCCGGTCGGGAACCCCAGGTAGGGTTTCGCCTGCCTCCCCCAAACGGCGTCGTTTCAAAGCAAAAAAAAATAAAAAATAAAAAGTCCAAAAAATCCGAGTCGGGCCAACGCGATCGGCTTTTTTTTTTAAATAATATTTTAATTAAATAAATAATTTTCAAAAAAAAAAAAAAATATATTTTATTTTCGAAAAAAATTAAAAATTATTTTAATTTCAAAAAAAACAGAAAATATTAAATATATATATATATAATATTTTATTTTCCAGAATCCAGAAAAATCAAAAATACTTTATTTTCTAAAAAAAATATTAAAAATATATATTTTATTTTCCAAAAAAACAAAAAAAAAAAAATCAAAAATATTCCATATTTTCCAAAAATGCCAAAAATCCAGAAAAAGCCAAAAAAGACTTTTATTTTCCAAAAAATGCCAAAAATCCAAAAAAGTCCTTTTATGTCAAAAAAATTATTAAAAAAAACTCAAAAATGTTTTTCCTCCCAAAAATGCCTGGAAAATCCCTAAAATATCCAAAAACCTCGGGGTTTTAAACAAGGTTAGGTACCGAAAGGGCATTAGTGATTAACTAGTGTAATCAAGTCCCCGATCCTAATTTCTCACGGTTGCGCAGGAGCAAATATTTCTCCCAATATTTCGCATGGGTTTCTAATCAACCCACCCCAAATTGATTAGTGGCGACTCCGTTTTAAAAATTAACTTGCATGTTAAATACTCACACCATTAAAGTCGTGAATTGGTGGACTTGGGAGAGTCCGGGCTTAATAAACCCTAGCCGAGCCATTAGCCTCCGCTGGGCGCCCGCCTCGATCGGGCGCCGAAAAAAAAGAGGTCGCGACAACGCATAATTCATCAAGTTTTATATTTGTCACAATCTTTTTTTATATGACCTTTCTTCTTACAAAAGAAGCAGCGATCACCATCCTTCTTGGAGGATGCTTTCTTAGAATCTAGACTATTAGAATGACCTGTGTTTTAGAAGTTCCTTTATGAGTATAATTTATAGACTTCTTACTCTTCTTATTGCTAGAACTAAAGGTATATAGGCAAGTTGCCATTCCTCTGCCACCACCCGAGCTATTAGGTCATTAATTGACCGTCTCATATTAAGAGTTGTAGTTAGTCTTGATAATTCCAAAATCAGGTGGAAGGATGTTTAGGACTTGATGCACAATAAATAGAAACATTAAGAGCCTTAAACTCAATTTGCTGATTTACCATCTTAGGATGTAATCCCTAACCCCACCAAATCCATATCTCATGTTGAAGAAACTTTGTAGTTGTGTCCTTATCTTAGCATTAAACAATATATGGTTCCTAGCCTTCATGGCTACCATCATCTGTATAGCAATGTACTTACCTGGCATATCACTTTTAATTGTTCTTGAATAGATTGTTTCATAGATAACAAGCAAATTCAATTGTTCTTTTCACAAATAGCAAAGTATGCTTTCTAGGGTCTCATACTGTCTATCGGCTTATTTTCAGTAAGAGCAATATGAAAATTCTCTAGCTCCATCCCTAATAAAAAAAAAATCCTCTTTTCATTTCTTAATGCTCAAACCAATAAAAATCTCAATCGTGACGGAGTTACCATTTACAAATGTGATTGAAAAACAAGTAATATGTACAATTAACATCATGTGAATATTGTGTAACTTGAAACTGTATAGGTACACATCTTGAAAGTTACACATATCATTATATAATCACCTTTGCGCAGAATAATATATTACGCAGAATAATATAACATGTAATTATATATTCTCCACATGACAGTGGTCATGCAACCTTTGTGAATTCACTACCTTTAGGTATATGAACCATTAGGATCCATTATTCCTCGACCATATGTTGTACATGTGTTGCTCTATGAATTAATACACAATAACCTCCTTTGCGAATATAACCATGCATTAGAACAAGAGACGTCCTACCACAATATGAAATCAATTTTTCTTAAATACAATCAAGTGTGCTATTTTAACAATCATAACTTAATTTAATCCATGAAACTCTCCCATATCAGGAATATAACCATGCTAATTATATTGTTCTTTTCATCATTGACACATGTTAAACCTTATACATGCTATCAATGAATTACACTCTACACATTATATATCTAATGATATACATGTGAGTTAGCATCTACATTTCTGAAACCATAGAGAAATACAGGAAAATATGCATAAATTCTCTAAAAATACACATGTATATGGTTATGTATGTATTTTCATATCCTTAAAAGTATCAAAATTGTAAAATAAATGCATCACACTGCTAAAGCATCTTGATACGAGAACGCTGACACCGAGAACGCTCCAAATAGAGCTCTCACGCGTCCTCATGTGCTACTTGAGTGCGAAGTGTGTCTCAACCGGCTAGGATCACTAGCAACGGTCGAGTGGTCATGTCAATGGGTTAGATCCTTAGGTGGGATCTTGGGTCATCTACTCGAGTCACCTATGGTCAATCGAGTCTACGTCGCAAGTCATTGACGTCAGCCCTAGCGCTAGGTGACAACTACGTATGGTGGTGCATGCGGCATTCCTTAGGGGCACCCACCCATCAAAATGTTTGTCTTGACAAGTTCTGTCCATCTATGTGATCAAAATTAATTCTCACTGGACAATTTTTTTTAAATAAGGCCAAATCCTAATGTTTGAGAGCTAGACTATGGCTACTCTTATATCACATGTAAGCTATGAAATTAGGACTCCAAGATCTCCATAACTAGAATGTAGAACACATTAAAACAATCAATAGTTTAAGCGTTTAATAAAGTTAGTATTAATCCTACAAAATCTCACATAGTATCAGAACATGAGGTCTTGAGTTAAAAAAATTTTCAAGTCCTATTTGTCTTCCCAATTAAATATGTCAATGCTTAATACTATGCAAAAATACCATATTAAATGTGAGAGGTAAAAAAAATAATTAAATATTAAATTGCTCATTCATCTAAAATTTTAAACTTTTAGAACAGTGATCTCACAAAATCTCATAGCTGCATCCATCACCTTTTGCTGCTTGTTTTAGACGCCCTACTCACCATCATTGCCCCCAGATTTATCTCTCTCTACTCATGCCATAGATTTCTTTGTGTTGCTCTCTCTCTCTCTCTCTCTCTCTCTCTCTCTCTCTCTCTCTCTCTCTCTCTCTCTCGGCTCTTAGCGAGGGATGAGAGAGAGAGAGGTGGCACATCAAGTCGGGCAAAGGGTGGGATCGTGGAGATGGAAACTGTTAGAAAGTCCAGCTAAGAACTTAAATTTAAATTGATAGCAAGACGGAAACCATATGCATATAGAGAGCATATAAATCATATTGTTAAGCGATGTGATATATTTCAACACGACATTCTTGGATGGCCAGTGGTGGCAAAGAATAGTGGCAACAGAATTAAGGTTAGGTGGCTACGGTTATAACTTTGTAATTGGAGCTCTATTTTGAAGGGCTGAAAATTCCAAAGACGGGAAGGGGCAGTTTGAGGAGAAAAAATGGCAAATTTGTAAATTAGTTTAGGAGTTAGTTCACGGGAGGTGCAACTTTGTAACTTCTCCACAGAAATTAATATTGTCGCAATCTGAAAACTCAGTGGCCTTGAAACCCACGAAATACTATGGTCAAATATACTCTGCGTAGAAAATTAGCACGGATACATTAGGTGGGATTGAATATTCGAGTGCTATAAAATCGACACCGGTCCAATCTACAAGTCATCGTCCTCCGGAACGGGAAAGAGAGAGAGCAACGACAAATGGTTTTTCGAATTTCAGGTGCGGCTAGATGCTAAGCAGGCGATAAGTGGCAAAACTTTGACGAAAAACTCGCGTAGATTTTGGTGCACCTGAAATAGTGTTGACTTACGTGCATCAAATGACATCCTTCGAACTACATTATTTTTCCCTAAAGCAGGCATTATATGCATGTATGAAGAAAATTAAAAGGGGAGAACCTCAGCGACTCTTTCATGTGATTCAAAGAGATAAGATTCAGAAGCTCTTAAATAGTAGAGGGAGACAAGAAGTGATTGCGTTTACGCAATTAACATAATACGCCACCAATTACGTTGTAAATGATGTGGAAAATCAAATTATTAATGAACGAAGCTGACATATGTTGTCCTGATTTTGGGGAAAAGAAAAGTCATCAAATCAAAATGGTTCCATAAATAATAACTCAAAGAAAAACATCAAATTTGTTTTCCTTAAACAAAGCAGAATCAAGAGTTACCCAAGATGAGAATCTCCAATTTCATTGACAACTAATTCATGTGTATTGTATTTACATGAAAAAAATCGAGCTATCTTCTTACAAGAAGAAAAGAGGGAAGAAAGAAGAGTTATCAAAACTTCCAAATTGAACCGATAACCACAACAACAACAGAAACAACCGTCATCTAACGACAGTTGAAGCAACCGTGTGAGCCCACGATTTGAGACTCTCTCTCATGTCGGTCTCGTTCCCAAGAGCAGGAACCTTCCAGTTGGTCAATGGATCCTCCTTCCTCTTCTCCTCCCACCATTCCCACGCCTCCGACAGATAAGGCCTCGCGACAACTGCAGGCTCGTCAACAATCTCCTTCTCATCACCATCTTCTCGATGATGATCGCCATCTTCGTCGTCTTCATCGCCATCTTTGATTTTCTTGCCCAGTCTCTGTAGCCCAGGAATGATGGAGACCAGGCTCGAGTCAACTCTGTCTTCCTCCGAGAAGACGAACCCCAGATCCATGAACCCTTTTACCTCCTCGAACTCGAGCTCCGACAAGCTCTTGCTCAAGCCCCTCCTCTTCCCTCTTCCTCCCATTTGGCCCTTGTTTCTGCGTGAGAACTCCGAGCTTCTCGGGTTGTTCCATTTGAAACCTTCCTCTTCTTCTCTGATTACCTCTTCTTCGTAGATCATGCTGTGGATGGGAGTCGCGCGAAGGACTGAGTCTGGAGAGAGAGGGCTTGATTGGAAGCTTGTTGGGATGATGCTCGTTTGATCGCTCATGGACCTCACGAGAATCGACGGGGTCCGAGAAATTTGAAGACACGGGCTTCCTTTCTCGGGTATTTCTATGCTTTCTTGTCCCGGATCGGATCTCAAGGCTGAAGAAGGCGATGTGTCTGGTCGTTTCTTGAAGATCTCGAGCTCGAACCAGCACGTATCGATGATCTTCATGACTGCTTCGGCTTCTTCCATTGATGGCGGCCAGAGGAGATTGCGTGATTATGGAGATTTAGCAGGGGCTTGGGTTGCTCAGTATATATAGAGACTCTCAATTACCGAGATTGCCCTTGGGTTTTCCTGTTATTAACGGAAAGGATTCAAACTCGGCGGTCACACGGTTGGGTATTACTTTGATTCGGTCTCGGGTCTTTGTCTAAATGTTTCAATTTCATTGGTCCTTTTTAGCCTTGATTACATCATACGAGAAGGTCGGGTTTTCCTAGAAAGTGCGAGGAAAGGGGATGTGAGACAGTAAGCCGACGTGGATCTTAGTAAAAAAAATGAATAGATTTGCTTGAGGTAGTGATCATGCGCAGTATAAATATGGATAAATTTTGAGGTAATGCCGGAGAATATTGCTATAGTATACGATGCAAATGACAAATATTTATAAACTAAGGAGTAGGGTTAACGAGGGATGTCAATCTTTTATGGAGGTTGGTGAGAGTTGCTAGCCTTCGATCGATTCTAGCAAGGGTTGGTTTGAGGTGGTGGCGACCCTCATTGATGATGGCGAATTCTTCTCCCTCCCAACCGATGTAGATCAATATGATGTTGCTAATTCCGTCACTTTAGCAAAATTAATGTCATATAAATCTAATTAAAGGATTTTGATTGCACAGAAAAAGAAACCTTGGATTGCGCAAACCACACACTTGATGGATTATAACAATCTAAAGTAGGATTGTGTATGACACTACATTAAAATTCCATTTAAAGGTTTCCGCAGTAATTCGAATTCAGGCTGGCATTTCCCCACTACCAAGTCTGAAGAATCTGGTCTTAGTGTAGGCTAAACTATGTGATACCATTTGCCTTGCTTCATTAAATAAACGGTGCAAGAGAGAAGGGTAACTGGTGTAGTTACCACTTCTAGGCATTACCATCACTTCTGCTAAAATGTCCAAATTAAGCCGTAATTACTTTATCAAGACATAGATATCAAGTTTGTCATCTTAGCTCCACTGAGTGTCATAAGTTAAAAAGTTTCTCCACATGAGGTATAAATGTCCAATTCAGGAGTTGGCCACAAATTCACTCACTACATGCGTCGAATTTGTAATCTCATAAAAGATAGTGTGACATTTTACCAATAAAATTACTTGAGATATTAAAAAACATAATATAACACTGCACATAGTATATAATGATGAATTAATTTAGTCACTAATTGAAAATAATGTTGACACGAACTGCTGAGTCCCAATTCCATAGAAATAAGGACAACCCAACTTTTCAAAATTGACCCTTAAAAGCAACATCTTGTTGCTTGCACACCACACGCACTAGCGGCTTCCTCTAAGCATCATTCCCGCTGCTAAGCCATTCACTTTGGAGTGCTTCAAGAGTAGAGAGTTTATATCCACCAAGTGCATACCTACACGAATTCTTCGGAAGACAATTGAACCTTATCGCAAATCTACTTGAAAATCGGTTTATTTTCGACATTCTTTCTTTGGAATTTTTGGAAAACAAATGAAAGGTTTTATTTTTATAGTCTTAATATAATTAAAAGGAAGTAGTTAGGTCATATTAGTTAGATGAGATCAATTCAAACGTATATAGGAATATCTCAAAAGAGGGATCTAAGCCAATGATGCATTATTTAGGCCACCTAATATGATAATTACATGTTTTCTTAAATTTTTTGTGGGAGAGGCCAAGCAATGGTTGCGTGTTTTAATCAATTTATGTTGAATAAGACACTTTTCTCGTTTTTCTCGTAAGTCGTGGTCAAAGTGATGCTTTGGTAATGTCGAGGGCAGGATGGTAAAAGAGCAAAAAGCTCCTTCGTAGAATATTCTGATTGTAGTTTTTGCATTATGCTAATTGAGAAGCTCCATCATTTGACTTGTGGTCAACTTTTGAAAGCACGAGCGCAAGATTTAACAATTTCGCACGTGCTTCTCGTGCGACTTTCCACTTCCCTGCCTGTGATTAGTTTCAAACACGCCTTAAACTCTGTCGGCACAAAAATAATAGTAAATAAATGAACACGATGTTTAAAACTGGACAGTAGTCCGGCAATTATCTGTTTACACGTGATTGTTAGGTTTGGTATGAACAGATTTGTGTCACCAGAAAAATTGCGTCCTGCGTGGGTTTGTTTCAACACAATTAGACATGTTTAGTGAAATGCCTAAAAATTCATGTAGCACCTTATATCTATTGCTTACATGCAGAAAAAGGAAAAAAAATATCTGTCATTAGACTATTTGTCCCCTTAATCGATGGTTTCTTTCTTCCATTCTCTATTTTCAATACGCCTAAACAAGTGCATAGTGTGGATGTCCCTTTGCTTATGGCATTGGTGCAAATCATCAGTTCATACTGCTAATTAATACATCTTCTCGCAACCCGACAGAACGTGGGAAGACCCAAAGTATCACCTATTTGTGTGCTTGAAATCTTTGAATTTTCTGGGTCCAGCAGTATTGCTTACTAATGTGACCAGGAATTTCTCATAAATGTTCGATTGTCTGTCGGTATTGATAATACAAGAACCGGCAGGCACCGATAGGGGACTAATTTTCTGTGATCTTCAGCAATTTGTGGTTGATCTTGTGCGTCACGGAGAGAATGTGGTTAATCAAGTGGACAACCAAACTGATCTGGACCCTACTGTGTAGCTAAACTCCCTTGCAAAATAGTACGAGAATCCTTCTCTTCTGTTTTACAATCTTGTCCTCATGAGCCCACAGAAGCAAAAATCTTGACCCTCTGTGAAGTTTTTTCTCCATGTGATGAAAGAATAAATGATTAAATAAAGTCTATAAACATTAAAAAAAAAAAAAAAAACTAACATACATACATTTTTCATCACCAATATGGCCAAAAAGCATATTATAAACTGAAAAGAAATATTTCAAAATCATCAAACTGACAAAAACTGGCACAAGCTTAATGATACAATAAACCTTATTACTTTAACTATGTTAAAGTAGTCATGTGAGCTCTAAAAGATTTCCTCACTTATTGATGGGTCTAGGTCAAGATTAGGATTTGTATCAGTTGAAATCTGGTTACCACGTGTCTTTGAGATAAGATTCTGCATAATATAATGGGTCTTGTAAAAAATAATTGATTATGGCTGATTTCGCATGTACTTAATGTCCGGTGGATGTAATTTCTAGAAGCATAATATGTGTCGGAATACTCCCACGTCATTTCATATCGATAATTTCATACCTAATGTTAAAGCTAGAGATAAAGAAATCCCCTTGAACTAAATTTGCAGTGGGAATGCGATGAGCAATGAGCAATTTAGTTTGGCATTGATGAAAACCTCCACTTTCAAATATGACGGCAACACGGTATCAGATTTCTCCTTTCCTATATGAACAAAGGTCTCCAAAATAATTAAGGAGAATAGACTATGGACAATTTATACATGTGGGGAAAAAGTTAAATGTTTTACTAAATTAAATGAAATAATTTTCTAACTATAACCAATGTTGACACCTAACTTTTATTTTCCTCAAATACATAAGTTAAAAAAAATATAAAAAAATTATTAATTAAAAAAAAAAAGAGGAGCCGGGTCGGGCCGGATCGGACCTTGGCCCGGCCCGCCTCTCTTCTTTTTCTCCCTGCGCGGGCCCGGCCATTTTCCCCTTCGGCCCGGCCCGCGCCAGCCAGTCTTCCTCCTCCTTCCATCCTCCGCGCGCAAACCTGCAAACAAAAAAGAAAAGACAGCAGAGCAGAAGATAGGAGAAGACAGGAGCAGGGGGAGATTAGGGCAGAGAAGAAGGGGCGGACCAGGGAGAGGACCAGGGAAAAAACCAGAAGAGAACCGAGGGGGAGAGAGAGCCGAGCCGAGATTCGGGAGAGGTCTTGGTGAAAGGAGATAAATGGGGATGGAGGGAGCTGTGAGGGAAAGTTCAAGCGAGAGCAAGGAGTGAGAGACCGTCGTCCACCATGCTCAAATCGCGGCCAACAACTCGTCGTCGTGCTCTGTCCATGCCGAAGCCCCGTCACATTTATGAAGAGGCCTGCGGGGCTCAACATTTCCATGGCTCCTCTGCTTCTGGTGCTGGTTCTGTGCATACCCACGACAGTTCTCGGTGGTCATGACTATGGGCAAGCTCTGAGCAAAAGCATCCACTTCTTTGAAGCTCAGAGATATGGCTATCTCCCAAAGAACCAGAGGGTTCCATGGAGAGCCAACTTTGGCCTTAATGATGGCAAAGCCAGTGGAGTGGATCTGGTGGGAGGGTACTACGATGCAGGGGCAATGTGAAGTTCGGGCTGCCGATGGCATTCACGGTGACGATGATGTCATGGAGTATACTACAGTACGGGAGGCAGATGGCCAAGAGCGGCGAGCTCGGCCACGCCATGGAGGCTGTGAAATGGGGCACCGACTACTTCATCAAGGCCTATCCTCATTCGTACGTCCTCTACGGAGAGGTGGGGGACGGGAACAGCGACCAATACTGCTGGCAGAGGCCCAAGGACACGACCACCGACAGGAGGGCGTACCGGATCGACCCGACCAGACCCGGGTCGGACCTCGCCGGAGAGACCGCCGGCGCCATGGCCGCCGCCTCCCTTGTATTCCGCCACTACGACCAGGCCTACTCCGCCGAGCTCCTCCGCCACGCCAACAACTCGCCGTCGTGCCCCGACCGCGCCAAAGCCCTGGTAGGTCTTAGCTCGTCTTTTTTCTCGCTTTCTCCAGTTTGGCATTGATTTCCTGGGGATCCTTTCTCGGAGACATCGAGAAGCAGTCGGCCATAGCTCGACTCGTCTCGAGCGCGCCCTGTGACAGCCGTCTCCAAGCCGAGTAGGGACCCCATGTCCGAGCGTTCGCCATGTTCAGTGCTGTCCTGTCTCGGCTCAACCGGAACCGAGACTTGTTATTTTTCATCTACGCTTTTACTGACTGTGAATGAATGGTCCCTGGCTGATTGTAAGGGGTTTTGTTGTTCTCATTTGAGTTAGGGCGCGAACCTAGGTATTGAACAGATCCGTATGTTTCTCTTAACCAATGCCCACTAAGCGTTCGTTAAAATGTCTGACTGAGCTTGTGTGCATTTTCTTTGATTTACGTTCGCCTCTGTACATCGGCATGTCCATGAGGTAGTGGTTGGCATGCGTCGATGGCGTATGGTGTTAGCCGAATGGGCATAGTGTTTTTTGGTTTTGGCTCGGTGAAGGAGATGATCGGCAATTGAGGCATATAGTTTGGATGAGCGTCGGTGAAAATTTGGTAGAGAAGAGGGGGGTTTCGAAAAGGGGGTTCAGTGTGGAGAAGAAATGAATAAAATAGGATTAAAAAAAAGAGGAAGGGACGAAGTAAAAAAAAAAAAGATTAAAGAATAAAGGGAAAATTTCAATTAAGGACCTAAAGTGGAATCGTTTTCTCAAAAAAGGACCCAAAATTGACATTGTCTTAAACAAGAACCTGAAGTGACCAACTTAGTTTTAAATAAGAGCCTCAACTTAAAAACCAACCAAATCTTATTTGCATCTAGGGGTATTTTCGTCTAAAGACTTTTTTTCCTTCTTTTTTTAATTTATTTTCTCCATCTCTTTCTTTTCTTCATCATCATCGTGCGCTTGCCTTTTCACTCTTTAGATCGCATTCTCCAAAGTCCATCAACGCCCTTAACCTCATTTGTCATTGCCCTCAACAGCAATTCTAGTATCTTTGTTGAAATATGGAGGTCAATCCAAGCCCTAGATCGAGCACAAGTGGACCAAGATGTGATGCTTAGCTCGATTCGATCCCCACATCTTGTGGTCGTGGTCAAGCATGAAGCATGATGAGGTGTAAGCCATTAGCTTGTTGCCCTCGTTGTCGTCGATGCTTGAATTCAAATTGGTGCTCACATAGGCTATGATCGATCTTAGCGAGGGGAAGCCAGATTGAAGTGCCTAAGCCAAATTTATTAGAGGTTTTTGAGGAATCTCTGTGATATTCATGTGCATTGATTTGTTCAGTAAAATATGTGGTCTCTCTCAAATTTGTGTAAATAATATTTCAAAGTTAGAGAGGCAAATTTGTTTGAACATGTGTAGACTAGAGTCATTCGTTTTTTTAAATTGAGTGCTGTTTGATTCGAATCGCCACCAAAGGCGAGTATCTTCAATCATGAGTCAGAATGATTCAATAGCATTTGAAAATAACCAGCATGCACGACACAATTGGACCCTCTCAAGAAGCCACATATTCCATCTCAATGCAAGTTGCGTCTATGAATGTTATGAATAATCCAACTCGGACCCAATAAAACATTCCCAAGAAGCTATGAGTGAAAGTTATCATGGCATAGGCAATTTTATTGGCGGAAAGAGCATGAAACTGTTACTTTAATTGCCATAATAAGTTTTTACAAGCAAATTGAATATAAACAAATCCCAGTGATGGATATTTCTTGATTCTCAAGTTCATTATCGTCATTGTAGAAGGTGAGTGGTGGTGAATAACTTAAAAACTTGCTTATGCCAAAATTGATGAGTTCTTGGGTGAGGATGCAAAATTGCATAATGTAGAGCATGCGCTTTGAAGTTTGCTAGTGGGGAGGCTGCAGAACTGAAGCACGCAATTTACACTTTTGCAAAACTGCATAACTTCTCGAATATCTTTTCGTTTTCTTCTTTTCCTAAATTGTTCAAATTGTTTTGCACCTGTGCAAGCTCGTGCGTGAGGAGTCTGATGCATTTGTCAAGAAGGAGGTGAGCAAGATGAAAAAAGAAAGAAAAGAAACATAAAAAGGAAAAAGAAAAAAAGTCTTTAGACAAAAATACCCCTAGCTGCAAATAAGATTTGACTAGCTTTCAAGTTGAAACCTTTATTCGAGATTAAATCGGTCACTTTGGGCCCTTATTTGATACAATGTCCACTTTAGACTCTTTTTTGAAAAAACAGTTCCACTTTAGACTCTTAATTGAAATTTTCCCAAGAATAAAAAAGCAAAAAGTAAAACCAAAAAAAAATTGAAAACTATAAAATGGCAAAAGTTGACTTCGGAAGAACCATCAAGCAGAGTGTGTAGTGAATAGGACAAAGCAGGGAAAAGACAAAAAGAGAAAAAGAAAAGAAAAGAAAAGAATAAAAAAATTGAAAATTAAAAAATTTCAGAAATTAAAAAAACGCGGGAATTTGGTTGGGAATTGCTACGTCTTGCCTTCTTAGTATAGTTAGGCATTTGTTTGCTCACACATTGATTATGTTGCATGTTTAATTTACATATTTAATTACGTTTGCGAATGTTTAGTTGCACGTACTAAATTTTACCGCAATTAGGGTCTTGGTTACTAATTGTTATTTAATAAATGTGTACCCACATAATCACCTCGCATGTTAGTGAATTGATATAAAATTAATCCAAACTGCTTGACAAAATTTCTTTCTAAAATGAATAAGATTAGGTACTGAAAGAGCAGTAATTAGCTAATTAGCGTAATTAAGTCTCCGACCCTAGATTCTCTAGTTGCGTAGAAAGTGAGGTACAATCCTATGCCTCACTTGGTTTTTAGCCGACCCTTAGTTGCGACTCTTTATTGTGAAATTCTTTAAAACACCACAATGTCGCGAGAGGTATGAGCTTTGGAGAGCCTGTGCCTAATCATGGACCTTAAGTCTATTATTTAGGCAATATCCCTAAATCTATTCCCTCCCGAGAGGTAGGTCGTAACAACCAAGAAATGGAAAATGATAGAGAAAATTATCAAAACATGCAAATAATGGTTGTATTTGAATGCTAGGAGCGGCTAGAACTACATGGTTTGAGTTTATAAATCCAAATAACTAATTCACTAATGATTTGAATAATAATATTATGAAAATGATTTTTTTAGTTTGAGTGTGTTTTTCGATATAGACATGAATTGTGGATTTTGGTTACTTAAATTTCACTGAAAATAACCACTGGCCCATTTTCTAGGAACTGAGATCTTCACCATTAATGGATAAAATAACATTTCTTTTTTCTCTTTTAGATAAAATGATAGATAAACCTTTTTTTTTCTCCTTTTATGTTGCGCCTTTTCCTTTACCTAGTAATCATGTACCGGAAATCAATGTATTGCCAAGTCACCTTGTCTCGATGCCTCTATGCCTACCGGCTATCTTTAGCCACCACAACCTTTAGGCCATCGCTCACACTTTTTTTTTTTTAATGTGCCTGGGGGTGCCACCTCAAGGGGTTAGCATACATATTTGATCACAAAAGGGACATGACAAGCTAGAGCTATTGCTAGTTGGGCTCAAAGCCTACCCACGCTATTACCTATTTTTATATTGAAAAATATGAAATATAATTAATGTTGGAGAAAGGATTTGATTTGACGATTAATTCCCAATCCATATTTCAATTTGGTGATTGAATTAGCAAATCATAGATATGAAACATTTTAGGAAAGATAATATTGTGTACATTCTTTCTGATTCATTTATTACACTACGAATACAGCCACATACTTGTACATTGGACATAATGAGAAATACAGAATAATTTTCTCTTCATTCTCTTTACGTTTCTTGTCATGGTACAAAAACCTTGCTCTTGATCCACCTTTCGCAACTTTTTTCTTGAATTTACTTCGATTATTTTCTGGTTTGTTGCTGCTAATCATTGCCTAAAAAACAGAATCAACACATTGAAAAGGGGTTCAACCTTACATTCAATATGCAAAACCCAGACAACAGTGAAGTTCAAAATGCAATCATACCCACATCAAAAGAAATACCCGACCAAGTCCCAGAACAAGTTAAGTAGACTACTCAACACCCACCTGCTCCAGTCGCAATTCAACTACTCGCTCCAATTCAATCACCATATGTGTCATGGATCCAAATTTATGGACCATGGGCCGCTGGACCTAGTTAGTGGACCTTCGGGGCTAGTAAACAGTGGGCAAATTACGGGCCACAACAACAGACAAACCCGAATGGAGATCTAGATCCAGTTTCCCCAAGTCATAGACCCGAATTCAACTCGAGTGGATCAAGGACAAATCCCTAACTAAGTTTTGCACTTGGGTTTGCGCCATTGCCCTTTCCAACCATCACCAGCCATCCAAAACCTAACAATCCGCTTTATACATCACCAATTGATGGACCGGAATTGAGATTGATTACACTTCAATTTTCTAGACCACACAACTATTTAACCTAGGCAAGAGATTTCTATCGAGCCCTCGTCACAAAAGTCAAGGATGAATTCCTTAACGGATCTGTCCCTTTTTCAGTCGATGATTGCATGCAACATCACTGGCGCAAATGCAACCACTTGGTATAGACATGGATCGGGAATTGGGTAACAACCGAGGTTGCTACCGGGCTTCCTCCAACCGAGGATGCAAAAATGATGTGGGAAAATATTAAGGAGATGTATGGGAAGCTTGGGTTAAGGTTTTTTCCCTAATTCGAGCTCTCGTGGAGTTGAAGTAAGGGAACTTCTCAGTTATTGTTTGCTTCAACCCGCTTTTAGTCCTTTTGCAACGAACTTGAAGGCACGAAGGAGTAGCTTGAAGGGCTAGAGTCAACCCTCAAGCAATACATGGAGATTAAGGAGAGAGAGAAGGTGACCTGCTTCCTATTAGTCTTAAACGATAGTTACATACCTTTTTGCTCATAGATCCTTGCCATGGAGCCGATGTCGCCGATTGGCTACATATTCCAATTGGTTATCCAAGAAGAAAACCAGCACCTCGCGACCACCGAACATGAGAGGCGAGGAGAAAGTGTGGTGCTTGCAGTGCTAATGAAGCTTTTAGGTCACCCTCATGGTGGCTTTTGCGCGCCATAGCAAATAGCGAGCTCGAGGTCGGGCTCGAGAGGAAACCCTTGATCGTTGATCAAGAATGAGGAGGAAGACAATGGTAACCCTAGAGGTTACTAATTCAACGACTAGGATCAAAAGCGTGGATCGGATGGTATCCGTGCAATTCAAACCAACAATTCGACAGTCCAAATCGGCAGTGAGGATGTAGATCCCAATGGAACTGAATCCAAGGGCCCTTATTCCCAACAATTGGACAGTCCAAATCGGCAACAAGGATGTAGATCCTATGGGTCCGAATCTAATGGCCTTTATGGTACCATGTCATCGCAAAAAAAGGGGAGTCCAAAATTTTAAATTCAATGGTAAGTACTGTGAATATTGCCGATGTCCACATCACACTATTGAAATATGTTGGAAATTACATGATAAGCCTATTTACAAAGAAAAGAAACTACTTTTCAGGTATCAGCACATGAAAATGACAAAGCTCATCAACCAATTACCCAGGATCACATCATGAAGGCACTAAATTAGTTAAGGACAGTTGACAAGACTACGAATTTTTCAAGTACTTCATAACGCAAAGCTAAGAATGTTTCGGTTGATGCATAGATTGTTGACACAGGCATCGGTGACCACATAATTTGCAATTAATGTATGTTTTATGATGTCCGTACAAAGCCTAATTCCTCCATATCTATTCGTCTTCCAAATGGGACTATTACTAATGTCAGAAAAATTGGCTTGCATGCCTTAGCACAAATATTATCCTAAAAAATGTGCTATATATTCTTGAGTTTGAATTCAACTTCATATTTGTTTCCAAAGTCTATGAAGATAATTATTGTTAAGCCAATTTCAATTCCAAAAATTGTCCCTTTTAAGATCTTTCGGCTGGGAAACTGATGAGCTTGGGTAGAATGAAACAAGTGGGCTCTATTTTTGGGTCAACTTCCCGAGAAATTTTTATTTATCCATATCTTGTAATGCTATTGCTAGAAAAAAAATTGTCCGTTCTCATAAGCGTCTGAGTCACAATGCTCAATTACCTTGCCCTGATTGTAAGATATGCCATATGCTAAAACAATCACGAGCACCATTTCCAACTAGTATATCTCGTGCCCCTAGTGTTTTCTCATTGATTCATATGGATATCTAGGGTCCTTATTATACACCACACCATGATGGATCCCATTTTTCCTCACCATAGTTGATGATTATTCTCGTGCCACTTGGATATTCCTCATGCAATCCAAGAGTTAGACTTTTTCATATCTATCGAAATTCTTGTCCATGATAAAAAATTAGTTCGATAAAAATGTTCAAAGGATTCGCTCAAATAACGGAAGTGAATTTTTCTCAACTAAGTGTCAATCTTTTCTATCCTCTCAAGGAATACTCCATGAGAGTTCTTGTGCTTATACTCCTCAAAAGAATGGCATTGTCGAATGTAAACATCGATGTTGCCCGAGCACTGAAATATCAAGCTTCCATTCTAGAATCTTTTTGTGAAGATTATGTGGTTACGACAGCCTATCTAATTAATTGCATGCCAACTAGAATATTAGAAAGATGCACCTCATTTAAAATGCTTTTTGGCAAACAACCAAAGATTGATCATCTCTGAGTATTTGGTTGTCTTTGCTATGTGACGAATATGAAATGTCAACATAAAATGGATCCTCGTGCTCTTCGATGCATCTTTATGAGATATCCAGCTCTATAGAAGGGTTATTGAGTTATGGAGATATCTATAGGTCATTTTGTTGTTAGTCGAGATGTTGTCTTCCATGAGGATGCATTCCCTTTCCAAGAAATGGCGTCTCCACATGAGCTGCCAATACCAACATCGAATCATTGACAATTCTTATCGGTAGAGGACATTTCTATGAAGCCACCATACGTTTTGATTGCATTGGATCTCCTGTTTTTTCTACTAAATCTCCTAATTTTTCCTCTACAATAAACAAATTGCCCATTTCACCACCTGAGTAGAACAGTAATGGGTCTCAATCATCACCGCAACAACAACACACTGAATGCTCATCACCAATTGCTAAAGGAACACTAGTTCATGTGCCTAGACATTCAAGACAACAGGTCTAGCCTCCAACATGGACAAAGGACTATATTTATCCCACTTGGGAGACTCCATGTATGCAATATCCAGTGTCCTCTTATGTTTCCTTTAGTAGGTTATCACTTGAACACGTGCTGCATCAGTAGAATATCTGAAAAATAGGAACCATCTTATGAGAGGAAGTAGCCCATGATATTCGATGGCAAAGAGCCATGAAAGAAGAATTAGCTACTATTATAAAGAATAATACTTAGGACGTCATTCCCTTGCCTTCCCACAGAAAGCCCATCGGCTACAAATGAGTCTACAAAATAAAATATAAGGCAGATGGTTCAATTGAGTGGTACAAGGCTCGTCTCATCGCTAAAGGATTTATGCAACGTGAAGGCTTTGATTATCACGAGACCTTCTCTCCTGTTGCTAAAGAAGTGACTATTCGCTTTATTTGATATGTTGCCACATTGCGTAATTGGGACTTACACCAAATGGATGTGAACAATGCCTTTCTTCATGGTGATCTCGATGAAGAAATTTATATGGAACTTCAGTCGGGATTACGTAAACAAGGAGAGTCTCGAGTATGTTGTTTCCGCAAATCCTTGTATAGTCTCAAATAGTTTTTTCAACAATGGTATGCGAAGTTTACTGTGTCACTTACAAATGGGGTTTTGCACATTCCAAGTATCATTATCCATGGACCACGTGGACCAAAGGTACTTCATCGATCTACTTGTCGATTTATGTCGATGATATACTTATTATAAAAAATAATGATATCGCAATTTGGAAGCTCAAGAGATATTTGCTTATGACCTTTCATATTAAGGATCTAGGACCTTCCAAATATTTTCCTAGTATTGAAATGGCTTAATCCAATGAGGGAATTTGTCTCAGTCAACAAAAACTTATTCTAGAAATCATATCAGATGCAAGATTATTGGGATGCAAACCAGCTGCTATACCTGTTGAGCAGAATGTCAAATTGGCAATATATGAATATGATACAAGCTCTTCTTCTCCAAATGAGGATACACTGCTCAAGGATCCATCAGGATATCAACAACTCATTGAAAAATTAATTTATCTCGCCATGATTAGGCCTAATATATGTTATGCAGTATAGATATTATTTAGATTATGCATAACCCAAAGCAATGACATATGAATGCAGTGCTGAAGGTTGTGAAGTATTTAAAAGGATGTCTAGGACTTGAAATTCTAATATCCCACGACTACAACATGAAGATGATGGCCTATTGTGACATAGATTATGCCACTTGTCCAATGACAAAAAGATCAATTATTGTTTTTTGCATCAAGCTTGGAAAGTCTTTGATTTCATGGAAGACAAAGAAGCAATCAACGGTTTTATTGTCATTAGCTGAATCAAAATATCGAGCTATGGCGAAAACTGTTTGTGAAATAGTTTGGATATGGGGATTACTTTCAAATCTGGGTGTGCTAATCAAAGTCGCAAGTGAATTATTTTGTGATAATGATGCTGCGCTTAAATTGGCGCCAAGTCTGGTCTTTCATGAGAAAACAAAGCACATTAAGGTTGATTGCCATTTTACTCGAGAAAAATTTGGGAAGGAATTGTTGCTACTCAAGGAATTAAAACTGTGGATTAGCCTATAGATATTTTCACTAAGCCATTATGCTAGAGACAACACAAATATCTATTGAGCAAGCTTGGCACCTTCAACATTTATAAGCCGCCAGCTTGAGGGTGAGTGTTGGAGAAATGATTTAATTTCGTCTTACGATTGATTCCCAATTCAGATTCCAATCTGGTGATTGATTCGGCAAACCATAGATATTAAACATTTTAGGAAATATAATATTGTATACATTCTTTTTGATTCATTTATTGTACTACAAATACAACCATATATTTGCACAATGGGCATAATGAGAAATACAGAATAAATTTTTCTTCACCCCTTTACGTTTCTTGTCAATCAGTGCTGAATGTTTTACAATTTTTAAGATCTAAGGCAATAATTATCAAGTAGGTGTCGAATTTCAAGTCAAACGCTACGATTGCAATATGAAACCAAAGGTTGATGGCAAAAATCATCTCGAAAATGTATGCACATCTCTTCTCGCGAAGCAAACGACGTGCATTTGCCGATGCAGAATCGTCTGTAATCATTATACGCAAGAACTAAGAAATAGTCAAGAACATATGCTAGGGAAGTCCAAAGTATGACTGGTATCATCACTGAAGAATCTTACCTAAAATATGTGGAAAAATTAGTAAATGAACAAATTACTAAAATGAAATAAATATAGTGCCGTAAATGAAAACCTAAATGAAGCATCCTAGAATTGTTGAAGATTGCAACGGTGAATTGCCGGGCAAATCTCCTTTGGCAGTGAGCTTATATTGTATCCACTCCCATTGAAAGTATTTGCGGTTGTAAGCCACCTGCCAAAGGAGTAAATGCCCAGTAATTCACCACTCACATACCATGCACTCTTTATTACTCATGTGCCATAAATAAAACTATAATTTCTGTTTTTGGGGCTTGGATGAATAGGGTTAGAGTGCAACATCTATTTATAGCCTCCCAGAAGGTTAGAGACACTTTCCATGCACACGGCATATTCTCAGAACATCCAAAATCCAAAAAAAAAAAAAGTTGTTTTCGGCACTTTAATTTTTGCCAAATAATAAAAAAGAAAAGCTAGTGGTCCAATGAGTTAGATATTCGTACCAGGTTTTGGCGACGACTGGTGTCAACATATATTCCTCCATCCAACTAATTGGAGCGGAGAAATTTCCAGAAAATTTTAGTTTTAGCACATTTCGATTTTGTCATTACATTAAGCATACTCCTAGCGTCTTTTCTTGATAGATTGAAGGACATGTCAATTAATTCTATCAACTCAAATAAACGAAAAACGACAATGAACTTTTAATATAGTCTAGGAACTACAATGAACATTTAGTGATAACTTAAGGACCATATTAAATAAATTAAAAGTATAGGGATGATGTTGAAAATTGGGCTAAAAAATTAAACAAATGATAATTAGGAAAAGTTTGAGGTGGAAACTCTCTTTTAGGTTTGTTTTAGGGTGGCATTATTTACACCCATTTTGGTTAAGACACTCATTTTTTCAGTTAACTTACTAATATACCCTTCTCTTCTTTCAACATATTGTTTTTTTTTTCCTATGAGGCTAACCAACAAAATTGATTCTGCTTCTTTCATCTCTCTCATCAGTTTCACGATATAAATGCTCAATCGCACCAAACAAGATATTTAGCATTATTCCCCACTCAGGAGGGGAGGGAGCGATGCCGCTATAGTTTTCTAAGTAACTTCTTTATACATTTCGATGTGGCGCCAAGAAGAATGACTTTATGTTGTGAGTGCTTTGTCACGATATTAACAGCCACATAATGTTACCAAATATAAGAAAAGGCCAAGTGGTGTTTTCCGTTTATGAAGTTGACAAGTTGGAGGACTTGCATTATAACAGTTTCTTCTTAGAATCATATATAAAATACAAACATTTTATTTTATGAATTATAGTCATAGCCTATATAGTTTTTGAAAAAATTGCACCACAGGTTCTAAACCTCATGTATAAAATATAATCAATTAAGTCCTCAAATTTTACTTAAAAGTACAATTAACTCGTAAAACTTGTGTCGAGAAGAGCAATTTAAGGATGCCATATAGGCAAAATTTCAATAATACATAAGTAATTTAGGTACCATTCATTTAAAGGAATTAATTAGCACTTTTGAAAAAGGCATAGGACTTAATTAAACTATTGAAAAAATCAAGGATTTGATTGCATTTCGACCATGACATTTAAAGAAGCACACACTCTTGGAAAGAAGAGGCTGAAGCAGTGATAGGGACTTTGGTTGAAGAATATAAAGGTGAAGAATCGGGACCATGTGTTCTTTACCAGAAGGAAGAACCCTAGGCAAGAATTGTGCCCCGGCATATACCATCTCTTCCTCTCGCATATACCTGGTATTGTGCCGAATTTGGTGAAATAAATAGGGCCTTGATCATCAATGTGATGACTCGGGCATGACCACACGGAGTGGTGCCGAATGTGATGGCGAATAACAGGGCAATTCTCCTTTGGCATAAGAGAACTGCACTGTCATGCATGCAAATGTTAAGGTTGTTCTTGCTTACGCCAAAGGAGAATTGCTCTGCCATTCGCTTGCACTGAATATATATACTTACTCAAAGCCAGCTAAGGCGCTGACAAGCCATTTATCGTTTCCACAGGGCAACTTTCAGACA
Source organism: Eucalyptus marginata (assembly GCA_014182565.1). Classification (NCBI taxonomy): domain Eukaryota; kingdom Viridiplantae; phylum Streptophyta; class Magnoliopsida; order Myrtales; family Myrtaceae; genus Eucalyptus; species Eucalyptus marginata. Next base: position 33,233,667 of record CM024589.1, on the reverse strand, counting down.
TATATTATTGCACAAGGTACAAAGGGTGACTATCTGATTTACATGCCTCGTCACTTTATTCTATGGTTATGTGATATATATAGATTTCGTGTCTTTATTGGCATTGGAGATACTTTATCGTACTTTCAATTAGGTTATACTATACCTCAATTTAATTTTGAGAAGTGGAATTTGTATAAGTGTCAAGAAAAAATAGAGTAATTATAGCATACACTGTCAATATAAAAATTATTTTCACAAGCGATCTTTTTCATCCTTTTTTTAATGTTTATTGTAAGAGTGAGAAGTTTAAACTCTCAAATCAATAATGAATAATGTGTAAAGTCTTATGCACATTAATGCTATATGCTCTAATTTTCCCAAAAACTATATATGTCTAGAACTTATATATCTTGTTTTCCTACTGCGGGGTATGTAAACCTTTTGATTTTACTAATTTATACAGACACGTGCAAATCGCCCCTTCCATTTGCGTCGATAAGACTTGGTCTACAAGGTGACAGGTATAGGTTACTTTAAATGAAAAATGATGTGATTTGCTAGACTACAATCAGAATATTTTACTATTATTTCATTTTGTCTATGAAAAATAATGAAATTCCCTTTTTTTGTGAATGTAGTACAACATAGAAGATAGAAGACGTCAAACAAACGTCGCTTTTTGAGATCCATTTGTCATCATCCAGTTTTTTCTTTATCGAAATATTTCGATCTTTTACTTGGCTTTAGCGCAACTTTGGGCAAAAATATTGACGAAAGGTCACTAGAAAGTAGATAAATTAGCAGATTGGAAATAAAGCAAAACTATTTCGGAATGCAGAAAAAAATGCAAATAAATTTTAGAAATTGGGGCGAAATTTAATAGAACAAGTTCGGATGTATATAATGCAGATTTTCTAAAATTTGTGCACACAATCCATCTTCATCCATCATCACCGTTCACATAGTAGGACTTTGATCCTTCTTTCAAAGAAATTTGCTTCATGTATTAGTCGATATTGTTACGAATTTGTTGGAGTATCTTGATTATACATAGCAACAAAAAGACTTGATTGCACGAAGAGAGCTCATTGATTGTTGACCACTTACTTAGTTACGAAACAAAAGTTTGTTGACAATTAAAAAAATAAAAAAAAATGAAAAATTTACCAGTTAAAAGAGACAAATTACCTCAGAATCTTTGTCAACTTGATCTTGCTTAGAATTCGTCACTCATAGTCATCATATAAAAGGAAAAGAAAAAGTAAAAATCCTTCGAAAACTCAGGGGAGAATCTGCAGAAACTATGGCGTAGACCTCTGTCCATGGCGCCATCCACCGCAAATCCTTCGGCAACCAGCCAAATTGCACCAAACAAAACTGCCCTCCTCCTCCTCATGTCACCATCTTCAAGTACGATGAGGCTGAAGGCCCCAAGTTTGACTTCTGGCTGCGCTTCGCAGCAGGGCACCGCATGGAGGAGCTCCGCCTGTGGCTGATTACTACCAAGCCATCGTTGTTGTATATACCGCCACCGTTTGTTGTATTTCTTGAGTCGGTTGGTGCGCCTGGAAGTTGGTTTCTGCCGTTTTTCGTTGGGTAGGACTATAAGGCGGCCTTGTTTTAAGGTCTTGTTGATCGAATATGCGGAGTTGGGTGATACTATCCTCGAGGGAATTTCCAGGGGAACTCCTGTCCTAGAGTCCCTTGAGTTGCGCCACTATTGGGGCATGAAGAACGTTATAAAAGAATCAATACGTGTGCAAAAGAGTTGGTACTCGTCAGCCTCGGGTTCCCTGACACAACGAAAATTTGGGACCTGCATTCGCTGTCATAGCAGGCTCCGGAGAATTAGTATTGTCATGCCATGTTCAAACTTGACGATATATATTTTCTTTGGTGAAAGTCAAGTTAGATTTTGTCATTTTAACTAGTGTGTCTAATAATAAGAGGATGTGCAGCGATTTGTTGAAGGAATTTTTTGAGAAGTTACGTGGAATTTCTAAAATCACCGATGGTGGTGATATGACTATGAGTTTCCTCACAAGCAAGCTGCTTCCTTTTTAATGGTTGTAAGCGAAGGTAAACACCTTTTAGCGACCGCCCAGCACGTCTTGATGTTAGGCATGAAGGGATGTCAATTTGGACACTAGAACATGCACCGGATCTTCCATTGCATGGAATATGCCAAAACTTGCATTGTTCTTTTTTTTTTTTTCTTTTTCTTTTTAAAATTTCCGTACTCCCATCCCATCCATTGAGGCATTTAATTACGTTTCCAATTTCCGTACCCCCATCCGATTAATTACAAGGGGGAAATTTTCCCATCTTTTCAAATGTTGCGACATAAATTTCGGGTGCATCACCTAAAATTCAGCTAATGGATTGCTAAATCTAGACTTAGCTCGGGCTCTCCCAAACCCATATCAATTCGCGACTTAAGGTTCAAATATTTAGCATGCAAATAATTATTACCTAGGAGTCGCCACTAATTAGTTTACGATAGGTCGATTAGACAACTAAGTAAAATAATGGGAGGATTATTTTACTCCTACGAACCAGAGACTATGGGTACGGGGATTCGGTTACACTAGATTTCTCTAATGCCCTTTCGGTACCATTTCTTTTTAATTTAAAAATTGCAAGCGACTAAGATTTATTTTAACCTAAAATTCTATCATGCGAGAATGGTGATCATACGGGTGCTCAATCATTATTAAACATTCAAAATAAATAAATAAATTGCATCAAAATAAATAAACACAAAGCAAGCAAATAAATAAACACATGCATTTTAACTACATGACCTAATTTTACTAACAAACAAATTCTAACTAAATGAACCTGTTATGCAAACTAATTAACATGCACCTAATATTTTTGTATTTTTTATTGAAATTCGGAATTAATAAAAACCCTAATTAAACTATCTAAAAAAATAATTTTCTAATTTATTTTAGGGATTAATTTGACTTAAACCCTATCCTATTTTAGAAAACCATTTTTTAGAAAAAAATGAGATATTTAAAATGTGCAAACATCATCTAAAACCCTATTTTTTTTTTTTAAAAAAAAAGGTTATTTAGGTCCAACCCTAACCTATTTCAAAAAATTATCTAAAAATGCAATCCTAAAAATGTAATCCTAAAAATTTCTAATTTACCAACCTACATGTCTAATTCATTAAATCTATATGCTCATGCAAGATTTTGATTTTTATTTTTTTTAGTGTTTTTCCAAGATAAACAATTATGAAATTACATCTAAACTAATCAAGATATCCACCAAATAGAGAATTAAAATAATCGAAAAAATAACATATTGTCTCATAGGTTAAATTAACGATTACTCTAACCCTAAACATCACGACAAGAAGTTCAAAATAATTAAAAATATGATCCGAGGTCTTACGGATCAAATTAATAATTATAGTGATTTAACAATTAAAATACTATCAAAATGCCCAAAAATTAATATAATTAAAAAAATGATCCGACGTCTTACGAATCAAATTAAATAATTACAATAATTTTGGGCAAAACCCCTACGGATAATGATTGCAATAAAACGAAAATCAACTCCTAATGTTCCAATTGGTACAATAATAGCGAAATTTAAAAAGGTAAATAAAATAAAATAACATAAAATAAATGAAAGATAAAAGTAAAAAAAAAACTAAAAATAAAATAAGCAACCTAAGGAAAGGGGGGTAGTAGATTGGTTGGCGGCGGAGGTGCGGTGGCGCGAGGGGACCGGCGGCGCGGAGCGGCGATGCGGTGTAGGCGCAGTGCGGGCGCAGGGCCGGCGCGGACGGGCGGTTGGCCTCCCGAGGAAGATGAATTGCTTGCTGTTCTTTTCTTTTTATTTTTTATTTTTACCTGTCCATTCGCACCTTTCCCTCCGGCGTGTACTTCCTTCAGTAAAAAAGAAAGATACTTCCTTTTGACTTTTCCCTTGTTGCAGACCACTTTTTACTTTTTGTCTCTTCCTCTCTTTCTCCCTAGACCGGAACCCTATTCTCTCTTTGTACTTTTCACTTTTGAGTATTTTTTCCAAAAAGAAGCCCCCCTCTTCCATCGCACGCAGCTCTTTTATATGCCAAGAAATATGATCTTCGTGAGATATCTTATATCTTTTTTAATATACACGAAGATTGCCTATAATCTCCCGATCACAAAAATCTATTTATTTTCCTCATCTCCTGAATATTCTCCACCGATTATATCACCTATTGCTAAAGATAAGATTGCAATGTGGTTTTTTCATATTTCAATAATCCATCATAATATTATATCAAATCTCAATTTCTCACAAGATAATTAATTAAAAACAATAGGCTTGGGCTAATTTGCTCATTTCGTGGTCCTAGTCCGACTTGTTAATTTAAGGTCAGAAACATTAATTCGAACCCATCCACCACCGGTCCAATAAATAAAATGCAAAATATGCAAACTAAAAATAAATGCACCTAAATTTATATGCTATACAATTAATATTTTTTCAGGGGTTAAAAATTAATCCCTTATTTTTTAATGCAATAGGTAAATAATTGGGTACCAAAATTTAGGTGTCAACAACTGCCCCTCTTTGAAGGTGAGCTCGAAAGGTTGCCTTCAAAAACAAATTGAGACCTAAATTTTGACTATGCACATGCATTGAATGATTTTTTGTTGGAAAATGAATTCCATTTTTGAATGCAATTTATATGATGCATGAAAACGCAAATAACAAATGAACCTACCTAGAATAACTTACCTTCAAGGAGGGTAAAGTAACTCAAGATAGATTGGTGTTACATGTCCAGGACCCGTACCATTCTACGGTCACCCAGAATAGTAACATGGCTTCGCAACGAGATTGCTTTCCTAAGACCCGTACCATTCTTCGGTCGCCCAGTATGGCATTGTTTGGTTGTGTCTAGGACCCGTACCACTCTACGATCACCTAAACGAGGATTCATTTTTCAGGACCCGTACCATTCTACGGTTGCCTGAATGGGGAAATAGATGTTGTATAGGACCCGTACCATTCTACGGTCACCTAAATGGGGATTCGCCTTTCAGGATCCGTACCATTCTACAGTCGCATGAATAGGGAAATAGATGTTGCCTAGGACCCGCACCATTCTACGGTCGCCTAAACGAAGATTTACCTTCCAAGACCCGTACCATTTTACAGTCGCCTGAATAGGGAAATAAATGTTGCCTAGGACCCGTACCATTCTACGGTCACCTAAACGGGGATTTACCTTTTAGGACTCGTACCATTCTATGGTCGCTTGAATCAGACTGAATCTGGAGAAAATTTTTTGGGGACAACTTAATCGAGTGTCAATTAAAAGAGACTCTAGGCTATGAAAGCACACCAGGTCAATATAAATGGACGTCGGGCTACGAAAGCACGCCTAGTCAATAAAGAAAGACGCTGAGCTACAAAAGCACGCCAGGTCAATATAAAGGACATCGGGTTACGGAAGCACGCCGGGTCGATGAAAGGGACTTTGGGCTATGAAAGCACGCTAGATCAATATAAATGACACCAGGCTACGAAAGCACGCCGGGTATATTAAAAGGGACATCGGGCTATGGAAGCACGCCGAGTCGATAAAAAGGGACGCTGGGCTACAAAAGCACGCCAGGTCAATATAAAGGACACTAGGCTACGGAAGCACGCCGAGTTGATGAAAGGGACTTTGGGCTATGAAAGCACGCTAGGTCAATATAAAGGACACCGGGCTACGGAAGCACACCGGGTCGATGAAAGGGACTCCGGGCTACGAAAGCACGTCAGGTCATGAAAAGTAACACTAGGCTACGAAAGCATGCCGGGTCGATGAAAATGACTCTGGGCTATGAAAGCATGCCATGTCAATTATAAAGGATATCGGGCTATAGAAGCACGTCGAGTCGATGAAAGATACTCTAGTTTCGAAAGCATGCCAGGTCAATATAAATGGACAGCTTGACCGAGTCAAGTGTCAATGCACTAGAGAGGGATTACCTGCACAATGACAAGTATATGGATGGAGATATACTTACCTAATGATATCTCCGATTCTTGGGGATATGTCTTTTGGAATTTAGATATCTGTGGAGGTCTCTCACCTCCTGGTAAAAATAAATTTTGGAACATCAAGGAACCTTGAATGTTCATGAAGGTTTCTCATCTCCTAACATCATGAGGCATTTCGAAAGGAACCTGAATGTTAGGAGCTCTTAGATCTTTGAAAAAAGATTACCTGTCAGACATGATTTAGAGCAAAAATGCATTTACCAAAGAAATAAACAATTAAGGCTATTCTAGAATGCACACTTCAAAATTCACTGAAGTTTTTATTAATTCAATCGGAGTTCATGCATAATGACCTTTACATCACCCAAATTTCCATTGGAGAGAATTATCATTCAAGACAATTTTCACTCATGATATGGATTTCCTAAGAATACTAAATGAGAGATTTTCAGTTAGAAAGAACTTTCACTCACTCTCATTTAGAGGCTATTTTATGAGAATCACTCAGTCTCACTATCATCATACCAACAAGGGTCCAAGTATTTTCGCAAGCAGTACGACCTTACCAATCTGAGAGGTCTTTAATAGGGACCGTAATGTGGGCTTGGTTTATGGCTTAACAAAAGGACTCTTCGAGTCAAGGCCATCGAAAGAACAATTTTATAATCATCCTTAGGTTTACAAATCAAGAACCCTGCAAAATGAGAAAGAAATAATCTTGCTCGCACTTATTCAAGCGATGCTTATAAACATATGAACTCCTATGTTAATTCAAGTGCGCTAATCTGAAGAGACTTTATAAGGGACGTAACGTAGGTTGAGTTCATGGGTTGAGAAATAAAATGATCATTAAGCTCAAAATGTGTGTAAAAGGTGAGAGTTGATGATCATCTTGGCATTGCCACCAGTTTTCTTTTTCATCATCGGGGATTGTCATCATGAAGTGCCCCATTGATTGTAAAAACTCAGCATTTGAGTTCTTTGAGTATTGCTCCATTGGGATTCAATTCTTGCAATTGATGGTCACCTATCTTGACTTTCTTTTTTTATCTATGGGCATTGGCTTTGCTTTTACCAGGCACACAGCTTTTTCATGCCCCAAGTTCTCATGCATTTTTTTTTCACTTCTTTTCATGGACATTGGCCTTACTTTTACCAGGCACACTGCTTTTGCATGCCCTTTAGTTCTATTCTGAATCCAATTCATGCGCACAATGCATGCATTAAGCAATTACACTTTGAATGACACTCGAACTTTTCAAGAGTGTTCATTTACCTTTTGCCTTGCCCCAGTGTGGGAGACGATCACCAACTGGGTTTAAAGAAATGAAATTATAGGCTCAAGTGGGCTATGCAAAGGATATAAGTGTATAGGATAGAGAAAGAAATGCTCTTCGTCATCCTAAGGCACTTAAATTAACACATGAATTCAATGTAATAGCACGACTTGAAGATTGATGCAAGTGAGAGCAAGAAAATTTCAATTCATTTTCCTCACCTCATGATGCCATTTTATTTCCTAGTTATCCTAATGTAGGGTGATTCTTGACAGGGGTGATTTGAAAAGAATATCCATAAGTGTATGGGCTCAAAATGGTTAAGCAATGGATCACCTGTAGCGTTTGGGATAGAGAAATGAATTGTCTCTCATCATTTCGGTTGCTGTACCTTTTGCGAGAGAACTCTTTACCTTATGGATATGAACCTTCCTACATGCATCTCACAAGTGTATGAATATGGGACTGTGTATAGGATAGGGTTTGTCTTTCATCATCCCGACTCGTCTCATTTAGTATGCTCAATCAATTCCACATAATTCATCAAATTAGTCTATCTTGATGTTCTTTAGTGGATTTGGTGGATAAAACATGTAAGAGTCATCATGCAAAATCCTTTTTTTTTTTTAAAAGAGTTCAACAACTTTAGGCATGAAAAATTGCCAACTTTAAAACAAACAGTTTTCCACATTGCAAAATGGTTTTAAGTATTCATTCAAGGATTCCTCTACAATGGGATTGTCTCAACAGTTGATGTCTTTGGATTGTCCCTATCATTCAAGACTGAAAATCCACTTTTGTCCCTGCACAAGAAAACGTGCATCAATATGATACTATGCAACATCAAAGTAAATTCAAATTGCACATCCATTTTGGCTCGGATCGAGATTTTATCCCAGTCGGGTCACTACCAAAATCTGTCATGCCCCCAATTTGTCATTTGATGCTTTATTTTCAGATGCTTTCTCATCGGAGCAAGAAAGTAATGCTCTGAAACATGAAGTAAATGAGTCAGAAAATTAAACAGGGCTAACCTAATGCATGCTTTTGGAAATAGCTTGAAAAAATGTTTTTTTTTTATTCTCCTTTTTTCTTTTTGGGAATTTTTTTTATGAGGAAGCATGAAAAAGCCCAATCCTCAGATTTTCTCCATGGATGATATTTTCTTTTCATTGTTGGATATCGTCATCAGGCTGGTTTGGTGTACCCCATCATGTCCTCAAAATTTGAAATAAAATTGTAATTTCATTGAATAAAATCAAATGAATTATATTATTGGAATGGAAAATGCAAACAAGCCAAACCCTAAAAGCGAAAGCGATAATTGAAATTTCAAAAAGCAGAAAATCCTATACAAAACTTGAAATCCTAGAAGATAAGAACTTCTTCACTCAGTGACAGCGTTTGCGCCTCCATCATGGTTGGATAGAGGATTTTTCTGATTACTGCTGAAAGAGAATGCCTTTGTATCCAAGAGGTCTTGGACCTTATGCTTCAAAATATAGCAATCATCAGTGAAGTGACCAATCTCTCCCATGTGATAGTCACACTTCTCGAAGGGATTATATGCAGGATAATGCTTGAGATTTGGTCGCTTCAGCTCAATAGAGAGTAATCCCTTCTTTTGGAGAATAGGCAAAACCTTGGATAGGGGTCCAGGAAGAGGTGTAAGATGTCTCCTAACATTACGTCATCGACCCGAGAATTGATATCCTCCACCTTGTTGCTCAGTAGAAATCTTAATTACCGGAGCACGATTGGATGTATCACGATTCGATTGAGAGTAAGCCATATTAATCTCAGCTTCAGGGTCCTTCTCCTTCTTGGTAGAAAATCTCTTATTAGATGGCTTAGTAAACCATCCTTCTCTTAACCCCATCTCAATCTGTTCACCCATCGGGATAAGTTGGTTAAAGCTCTCGACGTACGTGCTAGCCATCCGGTTGCAAAACTCAAACGGGAGAGTCTTGATGAATAACTTCATCAGCTCCTTATTAGTAGGTTCAAGAGTGATTTAAGCCGCCAGGTTTTTCCATCTCACAGCATATTCTTTAAATGACTCATTCCTTTTCTTTTCCATCCACTCCAGGTCTTCTCGGGAAGGTGTGGTGTCTATGTTGAACTTGTACTGTTTGAGGAATGCGTCGGCCACTTCGTTCCAAGTGTCAAGGAGGTTCACATTCTTCATCACGTACCAGTTTAGTGCGGGTTCGGTCAAACTCGCATGAAATGATTGGATCATAAGGGGCTCATTTTTGACGTGCTGGGCCATGCGCACGTGGTACATCTGCAGATGAGATTTTGGGTAAGATGTACCGTCACACTTCTCGAACTCCGGCATTTTGAACTTGTTTAGCATTTTGACCTTCTCATAGACTGAGAGGTCGAACGGGAGTGAGCTTTGTGACTCCTGCAACTGTCTCACTTTCTCCTCCAGCTTTGCAACACGCTCATCCTGATCTGTCTTGGGAATGCTGTCAAGCTTGGCCTTTCCAACAAGGACTAAGTCATCTTCCAGCCCGAGCATTTCGTCATCGCTCATTTGGGCCATGTTTGCCTGCCTTGGGGCAACTATCTCGAGGAGAGCGGGTGCAGGATATGGATTCATCTGGAGGGATTGAAGTTGATTTGTTATAAGCTGCATGGAGGTGGCTAACTATCGAAGTTGATCTTCCATGGTGGACATGCGGTCGCGCATCTCATTTTGGTCAACCATTTTAGCCCTTGACTATGTAATAATAGGTGATCGTGGTGGATCCGTTGTCACCTAAAGGAGGAAAGAGGTAATGTAAGAACCAATGGCAAGATAGGAAAATGGCCAATGACAATGGTCTAATCGCCTAATTTTATTCAAAATTCACTTGAAACATCGAATCAAACTTCCTAACAATGAACTAATAATTGAAATTCAAGTCCCTAAACATTGAACTAAAAATTGAAAACATTGAATTGAAAATTGAAATCAAGATCTCTAAACATCAAAATTCAAAACATATTATTTTATATGCTTTCGGGATCCTAACGCCTTGCAAAACTTCTTATTTTCAGCTTCAATCATTTCCACTTTCCGCTTAAGATGCTCAATTTGTGCTCGCTGAGTGGGCTTCTCAGTCACATCAGGGACCACCAGACGTAAGGCAACAAGAATCCGGTGTTGTTGGATGTAGAATGCCGACGCATGGTGGATCTCCTGCTTGCCTTTCAGTCTCTTGGGCACCAAAATATTCTCTAGATGGCATTCATTCCATGCAACAATGATCATCTAGACCTCGTTGAAGTAATCATAGTCCGTACGAACAAAATGAACTTGGAACAATTCCGTCTTGAGGGGCGGAGGAACTTCTTGAGGAGTTCTATATTGATGGGCCACCCTATATGGGTAATAAGAAGTAGCACCAGAAAGGCCCAGCAACGGAATTGGCCCATCATACTTGTGAGAGAAACGAGTCTCCTCAACATGAAGCTATTTAATATGCCATAGGAATGCCTTAGGATTATGATTTTTCAAAAAATTAACCCAACGGGCATATTGTTTATTTAGGAAAAAACGTTCCAGGACCGCAAATTTTTGTATGAGGTGCCTCAAATCATCAATTTTAAATTGTTTCATAAGGTGCCCAAAATCTCTTATATGTGAGAAAAACCATATTTGCAAAAGTTCAGGGAGAGCACGCATGGTCTTTTCTTCATTTTGTTTGAAACGGTTTAATGACAAAAATGTTTAAGCTAAAACCATATTGACGTAATTTAATCCATTGCAAACATGATTGACCACCCATGAAATTGAAGGATTAATGGCATTTTTTCGATAAGGGAAAACAATTAGCCCAAAAAATGCTAACATGAAAATCCTAGCTTTTGAAATCATTAATTGGTTTGCAAAACATTCTTCCAAAAATAAAAATGGGCATGCAAAATAATTGGGCTTGACAACTTTCCTTACCCTTTAGGCTTCGATTTCTAAAAACTATGATAATTCAGAGATAGAATCTATACCGATAGGCAGTCTAACAAGTTCCTTTTCCAAGGGCATTCCAATGGCAACACTATATTCTTCTAGTGTTGGCGTTAGCTCGTACTCACCAAATATGAAGGTGGAAGTTTGTGGACACCAAAAATGAGGGAGAGCCTGTATCACACCAGAGTGGATGTTGATCTCTAATAGTGGGAGAAGTTGGGCGATCCTGGCTTTCACATATCTTTGGCCATCTTGATCTAATTGGTCCAACCACACTTTGAGCTCTTTTTTGGGAGTGGGAATGAATTGTATGTCGGTTTTCCCCATTGCATATAAAACAAGACTAACGACGAAACCGATTGTCATGGACAGATAAAAATTACAATAAAGTAAGTAAATTGCGAAGAATTTAGACAACTTACTTTCACCGGAGAGGAATGACAATCACATAGACACACACATGAAATGTGAGGCTTGATTTCTACTCTAAATGGCTTAACAAAGTAGAGCTAAGAGAATGATCTGATTGTTGCAGTCTCGCATTAACGTGTCAGGTCCCCCTAACTCCGGCTCAGTCGAATGGAATGTCCAATAGTCACGCAATCTCACGGATATGGACAAACACATTCGACACCATGAAAAACTTTCGGGAAGAGAAGGTCAACCTCTACATAGCAGTTTCACTTTGGAGGAAGTATCATTCTCAACACCATCCTAAAAATCCTATCGCAACCCAGGTTCGACCACCGATTGTGTGTGCAATAGTGTAGTGCTAAAGCAATAAAGTATGCACAACAGTTTAAATGCAAACAACACTTCTAATTAGGGAAAAATAAATCATTCATCCCACACTCCAACCTCCAAGACAAAGGTTAGCAAAGACTACTCCCCTTATACCTCCCATCTACAAAAATATTTAACACCTTAGAAATGTTAAGGATGTACCTGGTGTCCTTTCTGCCGACCAAAAACATTTTTAAAAGAAAAAGAAAAATCGGTCTAAGTCCACTAAGTGTTTTAACATTAATTCTCCCCAGCAGAGTGGCCAAACTGTCGCGACCTAAATTTCGGGTGCACCACCTAAAATTTGGCTAATGGATTGCTAAGTCTAGACTTAACTCGAGCTCTCCCAAGCCCATACCAATTCGCGACTTAATGTTCAAATATTTAGCATGCAAATGATTATTATCAAGGAGTCGTCACTAATCAGTTTACGGTGGGTCGATTAGACAACTAAGTAAAATAATGGGAGGATTATTTTACTCCTACAAACCAGAGACTATGGGTACGGGGACTCGGTTACACTAAATTTCTCTAATACCCTTTTGGTACCATTTCTTTTTAATTTAAAAATGTTTTTTGCAGGTAGCTAAGATTTATTTTAACCTAAAATTCTATCATGCAGAATGGTGATCATATAGGTGCTCAATCATTATTAAACATTCAAAATAAATAAATAAATTGCATCAAAATAAATAAACACAAAGCAAGTAATTATTTTTTTTTTTTGGGTTTTCTTGAAATTAGAATTTTATCATAAAACATGCATTTTAACTACATGACCTAATTTTACTAACAAACAAATTCTAATTAAATAAACCTGTTATGCAAACTAATTAACATGCACCTAATATTTTTGTATTTTTTATTGAAATTTGGAATTAATAAAAACCCTAATTAAACTATCTAAAAAAATAATTTTCTAATTTATTTTAGGGATTAATTTGACTTAAACCCTATCCTATTTTAGAAAACCATTTTTTAGAAAAAAATGAGATAATTAAAATGTGCAAACATCATCTAAAACCCTATTTAAAAAAAAAAGGTTATTTAGGTCCAACCCTAACCTATTTCAAAAAATTATCTAAAAATGCAATCCTAAAAATGTAATCCTAAAAAATTTCTAATTTACCAACCTACATGTCTAATTCATTAAATCTATATGCTCATGCAAGATTTTGATTTTTTGAATTTTTATTTTTTAGTGTTTTTCCAAGATAAACAATTATGAAATTACATCTAAACTAATCAAGATATCCACCAAATAGAGGATTAAAATAATCGAAAAAATAACCTATTGTCTCATAGGTTAAATTAACGATTACTCTAACCCTAAACATCACGACAAGAAGTTCAAAATAATTAAAAATCTAATCCGGGGTCTTACGGATCAAATTAATAATTATAGTGATTTAACAATTAAAATACTATCAAAATGCCCAAAAATTAATATAATTAAAAAAATGATCCGACGTCTTACGGATCAAATTAAATAATTACAATAATTTTGGGCAAAACCCCGCTATAATGATTGCAATAAAACGAAAATCAACTCCTAATGTTCCAATTGGTACAATAATAGCGAAACTTAAAAAGGTAAATAAAATAACATAACATAAAATAAACGAAAGATAAAAGTAAAAAATAAAATAAAAATAAAATAAGCAACCTAAGGAAAGGGGGGCAGCGGATTGGTCGGTGGCGGAGGCGCGAGGGGATCGGCGGCGCGGAGTAGCGGTGCGGTGTAGGCGTCGTGCGAGCGCAGGGCCAGCGTGGACGGGCGGTCGGCCTCCCAAGGAAGATGAACAGCTTGCTGTTCTTTTTTTTTTTTTTTTTTTTTTTTTACCTGTCCACTCGTACCTTTCCCTCTGGCGTGTACTTCCTTCAGTAAAAAAGAAAGATACTTCCTTTTGACATTTCCCTTGTTGCAGAACACTTTTTACTTTTTGTCTCTTCCTCTCTTTTCTCCCTAGACCGGAACCCTATTCTCTCTTTGTACTTTTCACTTTTGAGTATTTTTTCCAAAAAGAAGCCCCCTCTTCCATCGCACGCGGCTCTTTTATATGCCAAGAAATATGATCTTCGTGAGATATCTTATATCTTTTTCAATATACACGAAGATTGCTTATAATCTCCTGATCACAAAAATCTATTTATTTTCCTCATTTCCTGAATATTTTCCACTGATTATATCACCTATTGCTAAAGATAAGATTGCAATGTGGTTTTTTCAGATTTCAATAATCCATCGTAATATTATATCAAATCTCAATTTCTCACAAGATAATTAATTAAAAACAACGGGCTTGGGCTAATTTGCTCCTTTCGTGGGCCTAGTCCGACTTGTCAATTTAAGCTCAGAAACATTAATTCGAACCCATCCACCACCGGTCCAATAAATAAAATGTAAAATATGCAAACTAAAAATAAATGCACCTACATTTATATGCTATGCAATTAATATTTTTTCGGGGGTTAAAATTAATCCCTTATTTTTTAATGCAATAGATAAATAATTGGGTACCAAAATTTAGGTGTCAACATTAAAAATATTATATCATAACTGAATGTTTGTCTTTATATCTTACTAAATAATGTGGCAATAAGACAGTAAAAATACAGTGTGAAAGGATAAGGAAAAATAAAGGTTTAATTTGACCAAAACAAAATGTATTTAGAAGGTGATGCGACAAATTATAAACAAGCATTAAGTAAATGATTCATATCCATTCGTTCACTAAATCTCTGCTATATTACTTCACATATTTGCATACGTAGCATCTTTTTTTGATAACTTCAATGGCAAATACATCATAATATTAAAAAAAGGATATGCAAATAAAATAAAAAATATACACGCACATATATATATCTCATTATCGTTCAATTCATTTTATGAGCTTTTTGTACATGCATTGTTAAAATATGACCATGTTTACGATTGATATCTGTCCAAACATAGAAAAAGCAAATATTATTTGCTTGCCCTCACTATGGTACTCTCGAGATTAGAAAATGGCTGAGTTACGTATTCCTAGCAGATTAGTAGGTCAAACTTCTTACAGTAACGCATTGCCAAGGGAACATCACATCCGCTTATCTTAAACAAAACAAAATCACGAGTTACCTAAGGTGGGAATTTCTAAAACGATTGACAATTAATTCATGTGTATCATATGTACATGGACAAAACAAAAGAAAAAAAAATCTTTTTACAGACGAAGAAAAGAGAGTAGAAAGAAGAATTATCGAAACAACCAAATTGAACCAATGACGACTGTGACAATAACAACAAAACAACCGTCATCTAATAACAGTTGAAGCAACAGTGTGAGCCCACCATTTGAGACTCTCTCTCATGTCGGTCTCGTTCCCAAGAGCAGGAAACTTCCAGTTCATCAATGGATCCTCCTTCCTCTTCTCCTCCCACCATTCCCATGCCTCCGACAGATAAGGTCTCACGACAACTGAAGGCTCACCAACAATCTCTTTCTCATAACCATCTTCTTGACGATGATCGCCATCTTCGTCGTCTTCATCACCATCTTTGATTTTCTTGCCCAGTCTCTGTAGCCCAGGAATGATGGAGACCAAGCTCGAGTCGACTCTGTCTTCCTCCGAGAAGACGAACCCCAGATCCATGAACCCTTTTAGCTCCTCGAACTCAAGCTCCGACAAGCTCTTGCTCAAGGCCCTCCTCTTCCCTCTTCCTCCCATTTGGCCCTTTTTTCTGCGCGAGAACTTCGAGCTTCTTGGGTTGTTCCAGTGGAAACCTTCCTGTTCTTCTTCTGTGATTACCTCTTCTTCATAGATCATGCTGTGAATGGGCGTCATGTGAAGGACTGAGTCTGGAGAGAGAGGGCTTGATTGGAAGCTTGATGGGATGATGCTCGTTTGATCGCTCATGGACCTCACAAGAATCGACGGAGTCCGAGAAATATGAAGACACGGGCTTACTTTCTCGGGTATTTCTATGCTTTTTTGATCCGGATCGGATCCAAAGGCTGAAGAAGGCGATGCGTCTGGTCGTTTCTTGAAGATCTCGAGCTCGAACCAGCATCGGTCGATGATCTTCATGACTGCTTCGGCTTCTTCCATTAATGGCGGCCAGAGGAGATTGCGTGATTATGGAGATTTAACGAGGGATTGGGTTTCTCAGTGTATTTATATACTCCTAATTACCGAGATTGCCCTTCGGTTTTCCGGTTATTTACGGGAAAGACTCAACCTCTGTGTTCACACGTTTGGGTATTACTTTGATTTGGTCTTGGGTCTTTGTCTAAATATTTCAATTTTATTGGTCCTTTTTAGCCTTGATCACATCATGCGAGAAGGTCGGGTTTATCTAGGAAGTGCGAGGAATGGGGATGTGAGAGAGTGAGCCGACGTGGATCTTCGTCATAGAAAATGAATTGATTTGCTTGAGCTACAGGTCATGCACAGTATAAGTATGTACGGAGAAATTTTGAGGTAATGCCGGAGTACATTGCTCTAGGATATGATGCAAAATTGCAAATGACAAATATTAATCAATTGAGTAGTAGGGTTGATGAGGGATATCAATCTTTTTTGGAGGTTGGTGAGGGTTGCTAGCCTATGACCGACTCCAGCAAGGGTCAGTTTGAGGTGGTGACGACCCCCATCGATGGTGGAGAAGTCTCCCTCCCTCCCACCAGCTCCTAGATCAAAGGTATCTACATTTTCAATTGAGATAGGATAATTCTTTAAAAAAAGAATGATCAATAATATCAAAATATTAATAATTTCCTACTTAGACTAACCTTTCTCAATGCTTTTCTTTAAACAAAGACTCCATTTTTTTCTCTATTCAGATAGTAAATATTTCTCAGTCTAGTTTTGTACCTAACATGTTAAGTATCCTACTTGAGAAGTACATTCAAAAGAATGAAATTTAATTAATGTAGCCAATTTTGTCACTTTAGCATAATTAACGTCATATAAATCTAGGTAAAGGATTTTGATTGCACAAAAAAATCAGCAAATTATTTGTACAAACCACATAGATTATGGAACAGAAAGTATAACTGAACATAATCATATACATGATAGTTGGATTGTGTATGATACTGCATTGGAGTACGATTTTAAAATATCAGCAGTAATTTGAGATTCAAGCTGGCTTTTCCCCACTACTAGGGTCTAAGAATCTAGTCTTTGTGCAGGCTAAATAGTGTGATACCGTTTGTCTTGTTTCGCTAAGTGAAAAGGGTGGGAGGGATGGATAATCAATTCAGTCACCACTTTTAGGTGTTATCATAAGAATCTCATTCTTGTTACGAAATGTCCAATTTAAGCCATAACTAAGTCAAGACATTGGTATCAAGTTCGTTATCGTAGCTCTAATGAGTGCTATTTTCTTCACATGAGGTACAAATGTCCAAGGCATGAGTTAACCACAAATTCACTCGTTATGTGCATTGAATTTGTAATCCAATAGAAGACAATGTGACCCTTTACCAATAAAGTTACTGGACTTATCGAAAGAAGGAATACACTCTGTATATAGTTCCTAATGATAAATTAATTTAATCACTAACCGAGGACAACCAACTATTCAAAATTTAAAAGCAACATCTTGTCGCTTGTACATCGCAAACACTAGCAGGTTCCTCTACGCATCATTCCGCTAAGCCATTCACTTTGGATTGCTTCAGGAGTGGAGAGTTTATATCCACCAAGTCTATATCTACACGAATTCTTCTTTTCCTTTCTCCTCTAATCTTTTTTTCTTTTTTTTTTTTTTTTTGGGGGACCAAAATCAATGCAACTAAACCTCATTGCAAATTTGCTTGAATATCGGTCAATATTTTGCCTTTGAAATTTCCAAAAAGAAAGGGAAGGTTTAATTTTTATAATGTTAATTAAAGTTAAAGAGAGTAATTAGGGCACATTAATTAGGAGACTAATTCACACGTATATAGGAATATCTGAAAGGAGGGACCTAAGCCAATGTGCATTATTTGGGGGACCTAATGTAATAATTACATTTTTCTTAAATCTTTTGTGGGGCGAGACCAAGCAATGGTTGCGTGCTTTAATCAATTTAGGTTGAAGAAGACAATTTTCGATTTTTTTTTAGGTCGTTGTCAACGTGATGTTTTGCTAACGCTCGAGGGCAGGACGGTAAATGAGCAAAAAGCTTCTTAGGAGAATATTCCGATCCTATTTTTTGTATTATGCTAATTGGGAAACTCCATCTTTGACTTATGGTCAACTTTTAGAAGCTCCGTGGGCCTCGAGTGCGACTTTTGACTTCCCCGCGTTTGATTTATTTAAGACACGTCCTGAACATTGTCGGCCAAAAACTAGTAATAATAATAATAATAAATAAATGAACACGATGTTTAAAATAGGACAGTAATCCGGTAATTTTCTTTTTGCGCGTGATTGTTAGGTTTGACATAAATAGATTTGTGTCACCAGAAAAATTATGTTCTCACGTGGGTTTGTTCCAACAAAATTAGACATATTTAATGTTCATATTTAAAGTTTTTTAACCTTAAGAGTACATAAAAGTAGAACCTATTTTAAAAAAGAATAAATTATTAAATAAAGTCATTAAACATAAAATAATAACACACATACATTTTTTTTTGTGACCAATATGGCCAACAAAGCATATTATAGACTGGCAAGATATATTACAGATTGATCAAATTAACAAAAACCGGTACAAATTCAATAATACCACAAACATAGTCATTGAGTTTTGAAAGATTCATTCACTTATTGATCGTTCATAATATGGTTTGAAAATAGGATCTTTATCAGTTGAAATTTGGTTATCACGTGTCTTCAACATAAGATTCTCCTAAATCTCATGGGTCTTGAAAAAAAAAATCATTTGTTTTGGTTAATTTCACTTGATTTAGTTTATGATGAATGTCATTTCTGATGACATGATATGCATGGGAATATTCCCATGGCATTTCATAAATGTTTAAGTTAGAGATGAAAAAAAAACCGTCCCTTGAATTAAATTTGCAGTGGGAATGCAATGAGCAATTTTATTTGACATTGACAAGAACCTCTGCTTTCAAATATGACAACAGCATTATATCAGATTTTTCCTTTCCTATGTGAACAAAGGTCTCCAAAATGATTAAGGAGAATAGACTTCACACAATTTAGACGTGGAAAAAAAGGTACAATATTTAAAGAAATCAAATGGAAAACGTTTTCTAACTATAACCAAGACATGGAAAATAATGGAGAAAATTTTCCAATCATGGTAATGATGATAGTGTTGATTTGGTCGTGACATCCAGTAGAGGGATAAGAAGGTTTTTCGATGGTTATGTTTGAATGTAAGGAATGTTTAAAACTATGGGGTCTGTGGTTAAAAATTCAAATAATAAATTCACTATGGTGATTCCAAATCACACTATTACGATAATAAAAGTATTTTAGCTCAAGTATACCTTTGGATAAAGACATGAATTGTGGACTTTAATTACTTAAATTTCACTTAAAATAACCACTGGTCATTTTCTAGGAATTAAGATCTTCTCCATTGATGGATAAAATAACATTTCGTTTTTACTCTTTTAAAATTAATGACACATTAACTCATTTGAAAATATCTTTTATTTTTCTTTTTTCACTTGTTCCTCTTCTTTTATATTGTGCATATTGCCAAATCGCCTTGACGCGATGCCTCTATGCCCATCGGTTGTTTTTGGCCACCATAACCACCGGGCTAGGACCGATCCCTTTATGCTTATATGCCTAAGGGCCGCCACCTGCAAGGGTTATCATACATATTTCATCGCCAAAGTGACATGACAAGCTGACAAAACTAAGGTATTGTCTAGTTGGGCTCAAAGCCCACCTGCACTATTGCCAAATGAACACAAAAAGATTACTGCAAGTGCACTATTATCAAGTGGGTGTCGCATTTCGAGTCAACTACTACAATTGCAATATGGACCCAAAAGTTAAAAAGTAAAAATCATCACAAAAGAATATACACACCTCTTCTCATGAAGAACCCAACATGAATTTATGGATACAATATTATTTATAATCATTATACGCAAGATTAAAAGGAAGGTCATGAATATTTATTAACAAATAATTAAAATAAATAAATATCGTGCCATAAAAGAAAACCTAAATGAAGCATCCGGAATCGTTGAAGATTGGAATAATAGGGTCATCAATCTGTCAAAAATTGGCGTGGACTCAATAATACAACAAACATTACAACTTTAACTTTATTAAAGTAGTCACATGAACTTTGAAAGATTCTTTCACTTATTGATGGATTCATAATCAGGCTTGAACTTGGAATCTTCATCAGCTAAAATCTGGTTACCATGTGTTTTCAAGATAAGATTTTTCGAGTTTCAGCTAATTTCACTTATACTTATGTGATGATAGATGGATGTCATATCTAGTAACATGATATGCGTGGGAATGATCTCATTGTATTTCATACCTAATGATGAAGATAGAGATAAAGAAAGTCCTTTGAACTAAATTTACAGTGGGAATGCGATGAGCATTTTCATTTGGCATTGACGGGAACCTTTACTGTCAAATATGACAGCAGCATTGTATCAGATTTTCCCTTACCTATTTGAACAAATGTCTCCAAAATGATTACCGAAAATAGACTTCGCCCAATTTACACTTGTGGGAAAAAGGTAGAGCATTTAAAGAAATTAAATGGAAAAACGTCTTCTAACTATAACCAAGATATGGAAAATGTTAGAGAAATTTTTCTAAACATGGTAATGACGATAGTGTTGATTTGGTCATGACATCTATGGAGGGATGAGAAGGTTCTTCGATGGTTATCTTTGAATGGGAGGAGCATTTAGAACTAAGGAGTTTGTTGATAAAAATACAAATGATAAATTCATCATGATAATACGAATCACAACATTACAGTAATAAAAATGTTTTAGTTCAACTATGGTTCTCGATACAGACATGAATTGTGGACTTTAATTACTTGAAATTCACCGAAAATAACTCCACTAAAGGATAAAATAACATTTTTTTCACTCTATAAAAATTAATGACACATTAACCCATTTGAAATCGTTGTTTTTTTTTTTTCTTTTTTCTTCTTCTAATATTGCACCTTTTCCTCTACTTATAATAATATACTGAAAACCTATGTGTTGTCAAATCGCCTTGTTGCGGTGCCTCTATGCCCATTGGCTGTTTTTAGCCACTATAACCACCGAGCCTAAACTGATCTCTCTATGTTTACATGCTTGAGGACTGCAACCTGAAAGGGTTAGCATACATTTTTCATTGCAAAAGTGATATGACGAGCTAGCAAAACTACGGTATTGTTTAGTTAGGCTCAAAGCCCACCTGCACCATTGCTAAATGAACACAAACAGATAACTAGAACCACATTATTATCAAGTGGGTGTCGCATTTCGAGTCAAATACTACAATTGTAGTGTGGACCCTGAAGCTAAAAAGTAAAAATCATCTAAAAATACATACACACCTCCTCTTGTGAAGAACCCGACGTGAATTTGTGGATACAATATCATATGCAAGATTAAAAGAAAAGTCAAGAACATGTGCTGAAGAAGTCCAAAGTATGATTGCTCCCATTACCAAAGAATTTTATCTAACATATGTGGAAAAATTAGTAAATGAAAGTAAAAGAAAATAAATAAAGTGCCATAAAAGAAAACCGAAATGAAGCATCCCAGAATTGTTGAAGATTGCAACGGTGAATTGCCGGGCAAATCTTCTTTGGCAGTGAGCTTATATAACATTCACTTCCAGTGAAAATTGTGGTCATAAGCCACCTGCCAAAGGAGGAAATGCCCAGTAATTCACCACTTACATGCCATGCACACTATATTACTCATGTGCTATTAATAAAAACTACTATTTCTGTTTTTTTCTTTTTCTTTTTGGGGCTTGGATGAACAGTGTTAGAGTGCAATATCAATTTATAACCTCCCAAGAGGTGTAGCACATTTTGCATGAACAAGCATATTCTCAGAACATCCAAAATCCAATAAAATTTTAGTTGGGCCAAACAAAAAAAAAGAAAGAAAAACAAAAAAGCCAGTGGTCCAATGAGTTGGATATGCTAAATTTCATTCTCCGTTCCTACCAGCTTTTGGCGGCGACCGGAGTCAACATATATTCCTCTATCCAATTAATTGGAGTGGAGAAATTTCTAGACAAGTTTTGTTTTAGTACATTTCAATTATTCCCAGCACATTCTTAGTGCCTTTTCTCAAAGGAAAAATGATACTAAGAGTTCCAAAATTTTGACTTAAAATGCAATGTCATACTTATATTTTTAATTCATTCAAAGTGATTCTTGAACTACTCCTAAATATTCAATGTAGTCATCCTATTTAATCAAACAAGTCAAATGTAAATCATGACATGGAATATTTGATGTCTAGTTAGAATTTTAAAATGATGGGGCAATACAACATAAGAACAGTGACCACATATTTCATTTTCTTATCAATCTGCTTTTACATATAATTTTTTTTTTTACCATTTTACAACTTAAATAGATTAAAGGACATGTCAATTAAAATTATCTACTCGAACTAACGAAAAAACAACATCGAACTACTTAATATAATCTAGAGACTACATTGAACATTTAGTAATAATTCAAGGATCATATTAAATAAATTGAAAATCCAGAGATGACATTGAATATTAGACTAAAGTTAATAGATCATTAGTGTTAGTTTTCTCTTTTTAGACATTACAAAAAGATTGCTTGAGTATAAAATTCAAACAAATGATAATCGGTTAAAGTTTGAGGTGGAAACTCTCTTTTAGGTTTGTTTTAGGACAGCACTATTTCCACCTATTTTAGTAAAGACATGCCTTTCTTTAGTTAATTGATTGAAAAACCTCTCTCTTTCTTCAATAGATTGGTTTTTTTTCTTTTTTACAAGGCTAACCAATAAAACTAACTTTGTTTTTATCGTCTCTTTCATCAGTTTCACAATATAAATGCTCAATTACATCCATCAAGATAGTATCTAATTATGCATGACACATTTCACATCACTCGCCACCACCATGGGGTTATTTGAAAAGGGTGGGGGGAGGGGGGTGGTGAGGGAGCGCTGCAGGTCTAGTTTTTAGGTTATTTTTATATATTTTTTTGACGTGGCACAAAAAAAAAAAAAGTGATTGTTTTTATGTTGAGATTGCTCCGCCACGATATTAGCAGCCACGTAATGTTACAAAATATGTATAAAAAAAGTCAAGTGTAATATTCCATTCATGAAGTTGACAAGTTTGAGGACTTGTGCTATAACTATCTCTTCTTATAATCATATACAACATACAAATTTTTTTGTAAATTATAGCTGTAACCTATGTAGTTTTTGGAAAAATTTCACCACGAGTTCTATACATTATGTATAAAATGCAATTGCTTAAGTTTTCAAATTTTACTTTAAAGTGTAATTAACTCCTAAAACTTATGTTGAATAGTGCAATTTAAGGATGCCATATTGGCAAATTTTCAAAAGCAATTAGGTAATTTTAGCTACCGTTCATTATAAGGACATAATTAGCCCTTTTTGAAAAAGGCATAAGACTTAATTGAACTATTGAAAATGTTTAGGATTTGATTGCACTCCGTGCACAAGTTTTATGATTTCAGTGTACCTTTTCCTTTAGTCGTCTCTCTTTTGCCATAACATACATAGACTCTTCATTGCACAGTTTTGTTACTGACTTGAAACTAAGGCTGTCAAAAAGGCCCGACTCGACCTGAGCCAAACAGGAAAATTTAGACACTTTCAGGTTGGGTCGCAAATCGTTCGGGTAGAAGGTTATCAAGTGGCTATGTAATGGTTTTTGTTCGGTTCGAGTGACCGAACTGAATCTCTTACCTACTAACTCTGAGTTTTCAAACCCAAACATTGCTGTGCAAATTCGTTGTCTCCTACCTTTTCTCTCTCTTTCTCTCTCTCTCGTCTGCGTAAACGCAACTTCCGAGTCCCAACTCAGCTTGTATCTTCCCAAAACTCAGTTGCTCTCGGTGGTTTCCTTCAGTCTTCAGTGGCTGAGTCGAGCTTGGTCAGCCATCGCAGTGACGCTGGTGCCTCCTATAGTGAACTCGAAGTTCTCTGGCTCTAAAATTGAATGTCAGATATTTCTTAGTCCAATTGAACTAGCGAGCGTGTCAATTGACGTTTCGCATGGGTCCTGCTTTCGCTTACCTGGATTCTTTTGGTTGTATTTCGGGTGTTGATAATTGGTTGTACGTGCTGTTAATTTGATGTTTTTTTTTAGGCTCAAACCATGAAAATTAAAGAAGCGCACGCTCTTGGAAGCAAGAGGCTGAAGTAAAGTAGTGATAGGGACTTCGGTTGAAGAATATAAAGGTCGGGACCATGCGTTCTTTACCAGAAGGAAGAACCCTAGGCAAGAATTGTGCTCTGGCATATACCATCTCTTCCTCTGGCATATGCCCAGCATTATGCCGAATTTGGTGAAATAAATAGGGGCTTGATCATCAATACGACTCGGGCATAGCCATACAAAGGAACGGTGTGGAATGTGACGGTGAATAACAGCGTAATTCTCCTTTGGCAGGAGAGAACTGCATTGGCATGCATGGAAATGTTAATGCTGTTCTTGCTTCCGCCAAGGGAGAATTGCCCTGCCATTCACTTGCACTGAATATATATAGTTACTCAAAGCTCAGCAAAGGCAT
Source organism: Eucalyptus marginata (assembly GCA_014182565.1). Classification (NCBI taxonomy): domain Eukaryota; kingdom Viridiplantae; phylum Streptophyta; class Magnoliopsida; order Myrtales; family Myrtaceae; genus Eucalyptus; species Eucalyptus marginata. The sequence goes on along the minus strand of CM024589.1, from coordinate 33,208,952 downwards.
TGACAAGCCATTTATCATTTTCAAATGGCAACTTTTAGACGTAGATGTTGCACCAGGTACGTAGGGTGACTATCTGATGTTACATGCTTTGTAACTTCATTCTATATTAATGTGACATATAGATTTCATGTATTCATCTGCGTTGGATGTACTTTATTATACTTTCAATTAGGTTATACTATAATTTCATTTTTAGCACGAGAATTGTAGAAGTATCAAGAAGTGTAGAGTAACATAGCAAACATTGTCAGTATAAAAAAAATATTTCCACGAGCGGTCTTATCCACCCTTACGTTAATGTTTAGTGAGAGATCAAGAAGTTTAAACTCTCAAATCAATGGTGAATAATTTGATGGAGAAGTTTAAACTCTCAAATATTTCCACGAGCAGTCTCATCCACCTTTACATCGACGTTCGCTCCAAGCTTTTCAAAAAGAATTTATGTATAGGATTAATATTATATATATATATATATATATATATATATATATATATATATGTATGTATATATATTTGGGTCTAATGCGGGGTATATAAACCTTTTGACCCAACTAATATATACAGACGCACACAAATTGCTCCTTCCACTTGCATCAATAAGACTTCTCTTACAATACTGTGAGTATGACTCTCAATGTTACTTTAAATTAGAAATTATATGACTTCCTAAAACTACAATTATGATATTTACTATTATTTCAATTTTTTCCATAAAAAAGAATCGAATTCCCTTTTCTGTGAATGCATTACATCATAGAAAAATAGAAGACTTTAAATGAATGTCACTTTTTCATATCCAGTTGTCACCATCCAATTATATCTTTATCGACTAGTGCAACTTTCGGCAAAAGTCTTCACGGAAGGCCTCTTAAAATTGGATGAAGTAACATGATCGGAATTGAAAGCAACATAATTTTTTAATGCAAACCTGTATATAACATTTAGAAAATTAGGACAAAATTCAATAGAACAACTATGGATATACAATGCAGGTTGTGTGACATTTGTGCACACAATCCATCTTCATGTATTATCAGCATTGATATAAGTTGTCATTTTTATCAGAAATTAGTCAACCATCTGAAGGTGGCTTTCCAAAAATAATAATAATAATACAGATTTTGTACCATAAAAAAAAAAAAAATCTCAATCCACTTACCCTCGATATAATTACACTTAATGATCTCCTATAGTTCACCACTCGATGAGAGAAAACTCAAATCTTTTTCAAGGGGTAAGGATATAGTAGGACTATGATCCTTCTTTCAAATAATTTTGCTTCGTCTATTCGTTGCATTTTGTCAACAATTTCTAGGAGTATCTTGATAGTATGTGATGGCGAAATGAACTGTTGCACAAAAAGAACTGTGTGACTGTTGACCACTAGTTTGGTCTTGGAACAAAATTTTGATGAAATTTGAAAAAGAAAAGGACAACGGAAATAAAAACTATAAGAATTAAAAAGGCCAAATTACTTCAAAGTTTCCTTTGACTTCATCTTGCTCATGACTCATCAATCAATCACATTCACCACATAAAAAGAAAATGAAAAAGTAAAATCCTTCAAATATTCAAGAGAAAATCTGGTCTGTGTATATAATACATTCAAGAAGTGTTAAAGAGTTAGTACTCATTGGCCTCGAATTCTCTAACACGGAAAAAATTTTGGGCCCTGCATGTGCTGTCATTTCGGATATCGAGTAACTGGTATCATCATGCCGTGTACAGACTTGACGATATATCTTCTTCGATGAAAGCCAACTTAGATTTTGTCGTTCTAACTATTGTGTCCGGTGATAAGAGGACATGCGATCACCTGTTGAAGGAACTTTTGAGAAGCTAAAGAGAGTTCCTGCAATCACTGTTGGCCGTGCTACGGCTTCGAGTTTCCTCGTAAGCAAGTTGCTTCCTTTTTTAGTGGTTGGAAGCGAATCTATACACTTTTTGGCGGCCGCCCAGCACGTTTTGATATACGTATGAAAGGGATGTCGATTTGGACAACAGAACATGCTCCGGATCTGCCAAAACTTGTGTTGTCCGTTTTTGCATTTTCACACTTCCATCTCATCCATTCATGCATCTAATTACTTTTTGAGTTTCCTCATCTTTTTTTCCTTTAATTTCTTTCATAACTATGCGTTTCTCCTGATATCTTTCTAAATAATGTGGCAATTAGTTAGTAAAAAGAGAGGGTCAAAATATATGGAAAAATAAAGTTTGTACTTGGCCAAAACAAAATGTATCAATAAAGTGATGGGACAACGGTTCATATTCATTTATAATGATTAGGTCAACAGTGAATATATCATATTATTGAAAAAGATAACATACATTAACATATATGAATACGCACACATATATTCATTTATTTATTTCTCATCAACATTCAATTCTTTTATGAGCTTGCTCTACTATAACATTCATTTGCCGCAAAACTAAGAACAAAGAGAGAAGGGTCCAGAATGAAAAGATATTTACATTATCGTCACATGCATTGTTTAGATTTTACCAAGTGTACAATTGATATTTGTCCATGCATAGAACAAGCAAATATCAATTGCTTGCCCTTCTCATGGTATTCTTGAGATTAGAAAATGGCTGAGTTACATATTCCTAGCAATTAAAAAGCCCTTTCTCTATGCAAATATAAAATAGAACTACAAAAGAAATAATAATCATAATATAAAATATCCTAAGGTCAATGAAATATCCGAGGAAAACTCCACTGTCTAGTACTATTATTCTTCCTCAAGGCATATTTTAAGAAGGTAATTGATAACAAATTAGTAGGCCAAACCTCTTACAATACTGCAATGCCAAAGGAACATCACATCTGCTTTCCTTAAACAAAGCAGAATCCTGAGTAACCCAAGATGAGAATTTCCATTCGATTAACAACTAATTTATGTGTATCATATCTACATGAACAATATAAAATAAAAAATCCTTTTACAAGAAAAAAAAAAAGAAAGGGAAGAAAAAAGAATTATCAAACTTCCAAATTGAACCAATGACAACGACAGAAAACAACCGTCATCTAACAACGGTTGAAGCAACGGTGTGAGCCCACCATTTGAGACTCTCTCTCACGTCGGTCTCGTTCCAAGAGCAGGAATCTTCCAGTTCATCAATGGATCCTCCTTCCTCTTCTCCTCCCACCATTCCCACGCCTTCGACAGATAAGGCCTCGCAACAACTGCAGGTTCACCAATGCTCGCTTTCTCATCACCGTCTTCTCGATGATTATTACTATCTTCGTCGTCTTCATCACCATCTTTGATTTTCTTGCCCAGTCTCTGTAGCCCAGGAATGATGGACACCAAGCTCGAGTTGACTTTGTCTTCCCCTGAGAAGATAAACCCCAGATCCATGAACCCTTTTAGCCCCTCGAACTCGAGCTCTGACAAGCTCTTGCTCGAGGCCCTCACTTGTCCCCCCTTTTGGCCCTTCTTTCTGTGCGAGAATTCTGAGCTTCTCAGGTTGTTCCATTTGAAACCTTCTTCTTCTTCTGTGATTACCTCTTGTTCGTAGATCATGCTGTGAATGGAAGTCGTGTGAAGGACTGAGTCTGGAGAGAGAGAGCTTGATTGAAAGCTCGTTGGGATGATACTCGTTTGATCGCTCATGGACCTCACAAGAATCGACGGGGTCCGAGAAATATGAATACCCGGGTTGGGGTTATCGTTTTCGGGTATTTCTATGTTTTCTTGACCCAGATTGGATCCGGAAGCTGAAGAGGCCGATGTGTCTGGTCGTTTCTTGAAGATCTCGAGCTCGAATCAGCATCTATGGATGATCTTCATGACTGCTTCGGCTTCTTCCATTTAAGGGCACCAGAGGAAATTGCGTGTTTATGAAGATTTTAACGAGGGCTTTTGTGTATTTATATAGAGACTCTCAGTTACCGAGATTGCCCTTTGGTTTTCCTGTTATCTACGGAAAGGACTCAAACTCTGTAGCACAGTAGCTCACACGTTTTTTTTAATTACTTGATTCGGTCTCGGGTCTCTGTCTTGATTATGTCATGAGATAAGGTGGGTTTTCCTAGAAAGTGCGAGGGATGAGGACGTGAGAGAGTGATCTGAGGTGGCTCTTAGTCAGAGAAAATGAACCAATTACAGTATAAGTAAGTACGGAGATATTTTGAGGTAATCAAGAAGTGCATTGCTCTAGTACCTAACGCAGGTGAAAATTATTTATTAATTAATGAGTAGTTTAAGTCAAATTTTTCATATCTGAATTTGCTTTGATGCTGGTGAATGCATCTCAAGTTCATTTTATAATGTAATCAAGCCTCTTAATTTATTTAATTTGTGTGAAACCCTTAAAGTTACTTAAAATATAAAAATGAGTATTTCCGCCTATCATCAATGTCATGTAACAAATATAGTCACCCTAGCAATATAAGTGTTGGAGAAATCTATTTAAAGGATTTTGATTGCTCAAAAAAACACTGGCAATTGGTCATAATAACCACACAAATTAGGGAACAAAAAGTACACTTAACCGAATATAATCATATATATGATAGTATAATTGTGTATGATACTACCTCAGAGTACCAATCAAAAGTTACTACAATATATTGTGATTTAACTTGACATTTCCTCAAGTCTGAGAATCTAATCTTAATGCAAGTTGCAATATGTGATACCATTTGTCTTAATTGGCATTTCTCCAATTATATTGTAATTGGGGATTGGATGCTTGGACAGTTGAGCTTTGTGGTAGAGGATTGCTTTCTCTATTGTTGTTATCCCCTCAAGGCAAATCTTTAAGGTTCTCACTATCTAATTAGCACCGATACGCGACACGATACGGTAGCAAACATGTCATTTCTTAAAAAGCAAAGCATTTCTACATTTTGTGACACATTGTATACTTAAATATATATTTTTATATATACATAATAAATTATCAATCAAATTTATTTGATTCAAATTCACAAATAAATAAATAATAAAAATGCCTAGAATGAATTTACATGAAAAATATTAATCCACAATTTATTAATATCATTAGTTGTTTCAATTTGACAAATTCAATCCATTCCAATAATTTATAAAACTTGATGGAAAAAAAGTAGTTCACATTCTGGAATTGCGTGTCAAATATGTAGGAAGAAAAGAGAAAAAAACTTGGGGATGAATTGTGTTCACGGGAAGTGAGAATTAGAAAAGAAGAAAAGATTAGATTTTTCTTATTTCCCCATTTATTATTTTTATTATTATTTTCACATGTATACATTTATTAAAAAAATTTAAAAATGACCTCATGTGTCGGGATTTCAACTCCAATATTGGAGAGTGTTGAAGTGTCAAACAAGACACAAAAGCTCTCAAAGAGTGTTTGTGCTTCATAACTCACTACTACTATTTAATATCTAGTTTAAATTATAACTACTCTGTCCACAAGTAGATGCATGAGCTCTTAACACAATCCCATTGAAAAGACAAAATTCAGGAATTTTTTTCACAAGAGGTACAAATGCCTAAGGAATAAGTTGACCAGAGTTTTGCTCATAATATATCTTGAATTTGTAACCTTAGGAGTTCGTCAATGAGTAATTGCCGCCAAGCCATTCATTTTGGATTTTGCTTCCAGAATGAAGAGTTTGGACAACATCGATCAATTGCAATAAGTTTCAATAGATTGAACCTTAATGCAAATCTGGTTGAATATTGGTCTACTTTTAACATTTTGCCTTTGAAAATTCCGAAAATAATTGAAGTCATGGTTTATTTTTAACTCTTAAATAAAAGAAAATGAAATGTTTTAAAACTTTAACCTTAATTCAATTAGAAAAAGAAATTTCTAGTACAAATTAATCAAACGAGGACGATTCAAACACATATAGGAAAATTCAAAAGGAGAGATCAATGCCGATACTGCATAATTAAGTGGACTAATTATGTTTTTTTCTTTTTTCTTTTTTTCTACTAGGTCGTGGTCAATGTGATGTTTAGCTAATGCTCGAGGGCAGGATGGTAATGAGCAAAAAGCTCCTTTGGAGAATATTCTGATCCTACTTTGTGTATGATGCTAATTGAGAAACTCCATCTTTGACTAATGGTCAACTTTTAAGCACACGAACAATGGATTAGCAATTTCGCACGTGCTTCTCGTGCCCCCAAGTCACGTGCACCGAGGGCTTCAAGTGCGACTTTCAACTTTCCCTCGGATGATTAGTTCCAAACCTGTCTTATAACTATGTCAGCATAAAAAAGAAAGGAAGAACAAGTTGAATTAATAATGTATTAAATTAATTACTATGATCTTGCAAATTCTCAAGAGTTTGTATTTGAGTTTTTGGTTGCAACACTAACCATGCTAAATTCATGACTAGATTTCAACTAAGCAATTCTGGACACAATCTGTTTGCACATCACAACATGTAATTTAATAAATATAGATTTGGTATTTGTGTCACGAGAAAATATAGATTTAGACATGTTCAAGTTCATAATTAAAGACTTTTTTTAACCTTAAGAGTTTACAAAAATAGAACCCACTTAAGAAAGAATGATGACTAAAAAAAGGCATTTAACATGAAAAAACTTACACACATACATTTTTCATCACCAGTGTGACCAACGAAACATATTATAGATTGGCAGGGAATATTAAAATCATCAAACTAACAAAAACTAGTACGTACTTGATAATAAAACGAACCTTACAACTTCAACTTTATTAAAGTAGTCACGTGAGCTCTAAATGATTCCTTTGGCTATTCATGGGTTCATAATCTGGGTCGATATTAGGATCTTTACCAGCTAAAATCTGATCACCGCGTATTTTCAATATAAGATTCTTTGAAATCTCGTGGGTTCTGAAAAGAATTCATTTATCCTGCCTGATTTCGCTTCTACTTATTTAATGCCTGATGAATCTCATTTCTGGTGACATGATACGCGTGAGAATAATTGCGTGGCATTTCATACCTAATGTTAAAGTTAGAGACAAAGAAAGTCCCTTGAACTAAATTTACATTCGAAACCCGATGAGCAATTTTATTTGGCATTGACGAGAACATCTACTGCAAATATGACGGCAGCATTGTATCAGATTTTGCCATTCCTATGTGAACAAAGGTCTCCAAAATAATTAAGGAGAATAGACTTCGAACAATTTGCACATGTGGAAAAAAGGTACAATATTTGAATGTGAGGAGCGTTCAAAACTAAGGTGTTCGTCGATTAAAATTCAAATAATGAATTCATTACAATGATTTGAATCACAATATTACGATAACAAAAATGTTTTAGTTCAACTTTGCTTTTTGATATAAGCATGAATTGTGGACTTTAATTACTTGAATTTCACTGAAAATAACTCCGTTAATGGATAAAATAACAATTGTTTTTACTCTATTAAAAATTGACCTAATATATGTATTTTTCCATAGGACTGAATCTAAATTAATGACACATTAACCTTTGAAATAGTTGTTTTTTACTCTCTTTTTTCACTCTTTTTTCTTCTTTTATATTGCACATTCTCCTCTACCTACTAATCATAAGTTGAAAACTTATCTATTTCCAAATCGACTTGTTGCGGTGTAGCTATGCCCATTGGCTAGTTTTGGCCTTCCTTTGCTGCTGCTTTTATTTGCACTATATCTCTCTCGCAGCTCTTCCCTCCCCATTTCTCCCCCCTGGCCCCCTTCCACTCGTTTGGACTTCTTGTCTTTCTGAGTGTAAGCTGGTGCCGGGGTCCCTTGTTGTTCTGTTGTATAGCTTTTGCGCAATAGTCTATATACTACTTACCTTTTACCAAAAAAAAACCACTGAGCTGAAATTGATCTCTCTCTGTTTACATGCTTGAGGGCCGCAACTTGAAAGAACTAGCATACATTTCTCATTGCAAAAGTGATATGACAAGCTAGCGGAACAAATTTATTGTTTAGTTGGGCTTAAAGCCCACCTGCACTATTGCCAAATGAACAAAAAAGATTACCATAACTGCACTATTAACAAGTGGGTGTCGCATTTCGAGTTAGATACTACAACTGCAGTGTGGACCCAAAAGCTAAAAAGTGAAAATCATCTCAAAAATTTATACACACCTCTTCTTGTTAAGAACCCGACATGAATTTGTGGATACAATATTATACGCAAGATTAAAAGAAAAGTGAAGAACATGTGCTAGAAGAGTCCAAAGTATGACTGCTCCCATTACTAAATAATTTTATCAAAAAATATGTGGAAAAAGTAGTAGATGAAAGTAAAAGAAAGTAAATATAGTGCCATAAAAGAAAACCTAAATCAAGCATCCCAGAATTGTTGAAGATTGCAACGGTGAATTGCCGGGCAAATCTCCTTTGGCAGTGAGCTTATATTACATTCACTTCCAGTGAAAATAGTGGTCATAAGCCACCTGCCAAAGGAGTAAATGCCCAGTAATTCACCACTTACATGCCATGCACACTATATTACTCATGTGCTATTATTTCTGTTTTTTCTATGGGGCTTGGATGAACAGTGCTAGAGTGCAGTATCTATTTATAACCTCCCAAGAGGTGTAGCACATTCTGCATGAACAAAGCATATTCTCAGAACATCCAAAATCCAATAAAAATTATAGTTGGGTAAAAAAACAAAAAGGCTTTTGGTCCAATGAGTTGGATATGCTAAATTTGATTCTCTGTTCCTATCAGGTTTTGGCGACGACCGGAGTCAACATATATTCCTTTATCCAACTAATTGGAGTGGATAAATTTCTAGACAAGTTTAATTTTAGTACATTTCAATTATTCCCAGCATACTCCGAGTGTCTTCTCTTAAAGGGAAAATGATACAAAGAATTCCAAGACTTTGACTTAGTATGCAATGTCATATTTATATTTTTATTTGTTCAGCGTGATTTTTTGAACTATTCCTAAATATTCAATATAGTTGTTCTATTTAATCAAACAAGTTAGATGTAATTTATGACATGGAATATTTAATGTTTAGTTAGATTTTTGAAATGATGGGTCAATACGACATAAGAATAGTGACTGTTTTCATTTTCTTATCGATCTACTTTTATATACAATTTTTTTTTTTTTACCATTTTACAACTTTAATAGATTGAAGGAGATGTCAATTAATTCTATCAACTCAAATTAATGACAAAACAACATCGAACTACTTAATATAGTGTAGAGACTACATTGAGCATTTAGTAATAATTCAAGGATCATATTATATAAATTAAAAGTTCAGAGATAACATCGAATATTAGACTAAAATTAATGGATCATCAGTGTTAGTTTCCTCTTTTAAAATATTACAAAAAGAGCATGTTGTGTGTAAAATTTAAACAAATGATAATCATTTAAAGTTTGAGGTTGAAACTCTCTTTTAGGTTTGTTTTAGGACAGTGCTATTTCCACCTATTTTGGTAAAGACATGCCTTTCTTTAGTTGACTGATTGGAAAACCTCTCTTTTTCAATATATTGGGTTACGTTTGGGGGGAGAGGGGGGCCGCGGGTGTAGAAGTGTTGCAGCTCTAGTTTCTTAGGTATTTTTTTTTTTTTTTTGACGTGGCACCAAGAAAAATGATTTTTTTTTTTTTTTTATATGTTGAGATTGCCCCATCACAATATTAACAGCCACATAATGTTACAAAATATATACAATTAAAGAAGCCGAGTGTATTTTCCATTCACTAAGTTGACAAGTTTGAGGACTTGCACTCTAACAATATCTTCTTAGAATTATTTATAAAATACAAATGTTTTTTGTAAATTAGTAGTAACCTATATAGTTTTGGGGAAATTGCACCTCAAGTTCATAACATTATGTATAAAATGCAATTGATTAAGTCTTCATATTTCACTTAAGAGTATAATTAGCTCCTAAAACTTATGTTGAGAAGTGCAATTTACGGATGCCATATTGGCAAATTTTCAAAAACACGAAGATAATTTTAGGTGCCATTCTTTATAAGGACATAATTAGCCCTTTTTTGAAAAAGGCATGAGACTTAATTGATCTATTGAAAATATTTAGTATTTAATTGTAGGGTGCACTTTTTCCTTTAGTTATGTCTCTTTCGTCTTACATAACATATTTATACACTTTGTTACACAGTTTTGTTGCTGACTTTAAACTAAGGTTGTCAAAAAGGCTCGACCTAACCTAAAGTGAGTCAAACCGGAAAATTCAGCTAATTTCAGGTCGGTCGCAAAATTGTTTGGATAAAAGATTATCAAGTGGGTATTGTAATGGTTTCAGTTTGGTTGAGGTAACCAAACCGAATCACTTTACCTGCTAACTCTGAGTTTTCAAACCCTAAGTTTGCTGTGCAAATTCGTTGTCTTCTACCTTCTTTCTTTCCTCTGCGTAAACGCGCTTCCCGCGTCTCAAGTCAGCTTGTATCTTCCCAAAACACAGTTGCTCTTGGTGGTTTCCTTCAGTCTTCAGTGGCTAAGTCGAGCTTAGTCAGCCACCGCAGTGACACCGGTGCCTCCTATGGCTTGCTCGAAGATCTCTGTCCCCACGATTGAATGTCAGCCATTTCTTAGTCCAATTGGACTAGCGAGTATCGATTGATGTTTAGCGTGGGTCCCGCTTTTACTTATCTGGACTGATTTGGTTGTATTTCGGATTTGATCTTGCAATGTGTGTGGGGAGGCTATTGCATGTTTTCCTTATCTGTTAAATGAGGAAAATATATATTTCATTTGGGCGTTGATAATTGGTTGGAAGTGCTTTTAATTCGATGTAGGCTTGAGGCTCAAACCATAACATCTAAAGAAGGGCACGTTCTTGGAAGCAAGAGGCTGAAGTAGTGATAGAGACGTAGGTTGAAGAATATAAAGATCGGGACCATGCGTTCTTTACCAGAAAGAAGAACCTTAGGCAAGAATTGTGCTCTGGCATATACCATCTCTTCCTCTGGCATATACCCGGCATTATGCCGAACTTGGTGAAATAAATACAGGCTCGATCATCAATGTAATGACTCGGGCAGGGCCATACGAAGGAGCGGTGCGGAATGTGACGGTGAATAACAGCGTAATTCTCCTTTGGCAGGAGACAACTGCATTGGCATGCATGCAAATGTCAATGTTGTTCTTTCTTCCGCCAAAGGAGAATTGCCCTGCCATTCACTTGCATTGAATATACATATTTACTCAGAGCTCAGCAAAGGCATTGACAAGCCATTTATCATTTCCAAATGGCAACTTTCACACGAAGATGTTGCACCGGGTACGTAGGGTGACTATGTTTATGTGACAGATATAGATCTCATGTATTCATTTGTATTGGAGATACTTTAACACGCTTTCAATTAGGTTATTCTACAATTTCATTTTGAGCAGTGGAATTTGTCGAGATATAAGAAGAGTGGAGTAACAAAGCAAACATTGTCAGTTTAAAAATATTTCCATGAGCAGTCTAATTCACCCTTAATTTAATGTTCAAGTAAGAGTTCGGGAAGAACTTTCAACTCAACGGTGAATAATCTGTAAAGACATACTTACATTGACACCATATGCTCCAAGCTTTCCAAAAGTATATATGTACAGAACTAGTTTTTTTTTTTTTTTTTTTTTGTCTAGTGCAGGGTATATAAACCTTTTGACTCTACTAATCTACACAAACACATGCAAATTGCCCTTTGCATCAATAAGACTTCGCTCCCACAGTGGTGAGCATGACTCCAGGGTCACTTTAAATGGGAAATGATGTGACTTCCTAAAACTACAATTAGAATATTTTACTATTATTTCATTTTTTTCTCATAAAAAAATCAAATTCCCTTTTTGGTGAATGCGATAGGTCACAGAAAAAGAGAAGACTTTTAATGAACGTCCCTTTTTCCATATCCATTTGTCATCATCCAATTGTAACTTTATCAAAATACTTTGATGTTTTTACATGGCTCTAGTGCAACTATCGGCAAAAGTCTTCACGGAAGGCTACTGGAAGGTGGATGAAGTAACATGATTGAAAATGAAAGCATTGATATAAGTTGTTACTTTTATCAGAAATTAATTAACTATCCGAAGGTGGCTTCCCCCCCCCCCCCCAAAAAAATAATAATTATACAGAGTTTGTGCATATAATTATCTTAATCGTCAATATAATTTACTTGTAGTGACCTCCTATAGGTAACCGCTTCATGGGAGAGAACTCATTCTTTTATAAGGGGTAAAGATATAGGACTCTGATCCTTCTTTCAAATAATTTTGGTTCGTCCATTCGTGGGATATTGTCAGCAATTTGTCGGAGTATCTCGATAGCACGTTTGGCGAAATGAATTGATTGCACAAAAAGAACTACCTAACCGTTGACCACTAGCTTGGCCTTGGAACAAAATTTTGATGAAATTTGAAAAAAAAGGAAAAAAAAAGTATACGAATTATGTCACGCCCGATCCTCGAGTGCGTGCCCATCCCTCGGTGGTCGATTTAATTGCGATGTCTTAGAACGTGTCACCGACCCATTCATTTTAATATGCATGCGGAAGCAAATAAATAAATCCCAGACAACAACAAGATGGAATAGAAAAGTAGGGCCACAATTTTCGAAAATCAAATCACACCTTTATACATATCAGACTAAGTCATATACATTACTAGCCGATATATATACAAGGTCTACAACAAGGTCGATCTTCAAAACAAGTTGTCTTATGACCAGTTAGTCCGACTTGTTCGCCGATTCTTCAGTGTCCACAGGAGCCGGGCTGGACGGCAGGTTCTCCACTATGCCATCAGGAGGGTTAGCTGGGTCCTTGTCTAGAGCAGTATCAATTACCACAGCGGGGATATCAAAAGTCCTAAGGGGACCTAGCCTGACACCGTTGGGAGCGTAGCGGAACCACGATCTGAATCGATTAGGTATCTCATGATGTGGAACCTCTTCGATCCAAATAGTGGTTACAACAAGCTCATAGACCCAAAAACTTCCAGGATCGAGGTAACTAGAAACCCGCTCGGTAACTCTCATGGGACGACCATGACGTTCTAGAGGATTCTTCATTAAGAACCTGAAAATGTTATCCCACAATGGGGTGAGACAATGTCTCAACAAGTCGACCCCCTAAGCTCCGACTAGGAAGGAAATGCGCTTAAAGGCTGCCTAAATAGGCATGAGATAGAGGACTTACCTTTGCCTCAGTTCATTCCTACAAGTCAGTACGATTCAACCACTCAACCAGTCACTTCAAATCAAATCCAATCAAATCATCGGTCAATCGACCCATTTGATTCAATATCATCCATACCATTTAACAGTCAATCCAAATTAACACTATCTATCACATAATACTATTTATTAACCAATACTATCTATCAAGTCGTTTCCTTGAAACAATCACTGCTCACCTAAGCCGATATAAATGAATGCTCGCCTAAGCTGATAATGATAGATAGTATAGCTCACCGAAGCTGATATAGATAGATAGTATAGCTCACCGAAGCTGATATATGCTCATCGAAGCTGATATGTGCTCACCGAAGCTAATATATGGATGTTACACTCACCAACTAACCATTTCACTGTTTTCATAATACTCGATAAAATAATCGCGTGTGGGTATACGGTAAGGCTCAGCTAAAAATATAATATCTTTATTTTATAAAATCCCACTAATTATATAGTCGATGAAAATACTTTTGGCGCTATAAACCGATGCTTGGTAATTTTCTAATTAAATACTGAAATTATTAAATTTTGGGATAAATACCCAAAATTACAATCAATACACAATTTGCACAATTTAGCACTCAATTAAATAAACCAACCATACCATTGCGATAAGTACAAAATTCCGGTCATCGGCTATCCCGGTCTAATTTTCGGAAAATAATAATAAATTAAATAATTACCAAAATTAATTAAATAAATACCAATAAATGCTATAAATGCAAACTTAGGCCGGAAAAGCCTAATTAAATACCAAAACGGGCTCGAAAAATTTCCGAACCTATCTAGATAAATACTATAGCTTATCTAGTCTCTAATTACGCTACTTTAACCACCTAACATGCATAAATAAATAATTAAATTGCTAATCCGTTCTAACTAACCACCTAATCCATACTTAACCTAAACTAATCAACCCTTAAGTATAATTAACTCCCTAAGCGGAGATTAGTGAGTAAACTCACTGATTTTGAAATCCGATGAGTCCACAACGACGGGGACGCGAAAATGGGTGACAATCTCTAAAGCGGCGACACCAACGGGAGCTTGGACCGGGCCAAAAAACAGCCCGCAACGCTCGTGGTTGCTACGGTCTTGAAGGGAGTTTGCTGATCGCGGCTTCGAGAGGGCTGGCCCCAACTTGGTTGGGCTGGGCTAGCTGACTTCAGTAGTGTAGCAATTGCGGAGGGGAAAACTGAGTTGACGTGGGCTAAAGATGGATTGGCCATGAAGGACACGGGCGAAGGAGGGAGCTCGGTGGGGCATTGGGCCGTTCGGTGAGTGGAGATTGTGGGGTTGCTGGAGTCAACACCAAGAGAGGAGCTTCGTTGGGTTGACTGGTGGGGGCGCGCAGTAGAATAATAAGTGAAGGAGAGAGCTGTGAATGGTCTTGGTGGTGCTGGAAGGTGGAGATGGGGTTCGGTGGGGGCAGAGAACATGTAGGGAAAATGAAAGCGAAAGAGAAGCAGCTAGGGGGATGTCAACCAAGTTGGCGTGTGCCAGAGAGATGCTGAAGAAGGGGGGAAATGGATAAAAGAGCAGGGGATGTTGGTTGAGAGGGGGAGAAACGTGCGAAGAGAGAGAGAGAGAGAGAGAGAGAGAGAGGGAGAGAGAGACGTGCGAGATGGATGGATAAGGGGGGCCTGAAAGTCATAGAAGCCAAAAGCAGAAATGAAGATTGCTGTAGGGGGGGGTTGGATGGAAGGGGACATGCAAGATGGAGGGACCGAAGGAAGGGGAGGGGAAAATCAAAGAGAAACATCCTATACTCAATTTTTGGTCCCACAAGCTTGCACACAAATTCCATTTGTCCCCTAATACATTCTTGATCAATAATTCCACAAATAGCCAAGTTGATGTCCACAAGTCGCAGCCTTCGAACCAGCCTCCGAATTTTACAATTAAAGCTTCAATTCCTTCATCAATTTCCTCAATTTGATGGTTAATTTTGCTACAAAGGAAGTCCACACAATTTCTACAATTCCCCTTTGCCACATAGCTCACTAAGGAAGCCAAACATCTACTCAATTTGGCCAATCTGAATTTCCTTTCGTTTTCCAAATCGTTCGAATTGATTTTCCGAAAAAATCCTAAACTCGACGAAAATTCCTCGAAAGATGAGTCAACGTCCCTAAAATAAATCGTGACATGACATAACTTTCAATTTCTGAAACCGGGTTCAAATTTGTGGTTAATTTCAATCGAACGCGATTTTAGCGTGATCTAATCTACCGGGTAGCTTTTAGGAATTTTTAGCGCAATTGACCCATAATTGATTATTTTTTAGTGACATTGTACATCTTTGACATATTGACGATTCTCGGTTGTCGTGAAAATCTCAAGGTTTCAAATACGGACACAAGGTACCCAAAACGACAAAAAATCGGTATAGTGCTGATCGACGATAATTTTGCAATCAAGTGGAACCACCCACACTTGATCACGTATCTCAGCCGAATCGACCTATCCCTGATCTCTGGTTGATTTTGACAATGCCGTAATGACCCTTGCAGACTAGCACGGTTGAGTATTCATTCTTGGTTGAATTCTCAAATCTATTGGATTTATAGTTATCTCATGAGCGGTCAACTCTGAGAAAAGAACTATAGGCGTGTCGATGAAAATCACAACTTATTCAATTGAAAATAGAACCTGAAAATCAGGATGTCACAAATAAAAATGGCCATGTTACTTCAACGTTCTCTTCAACTTCATCTTGCTCAAGACTCATCAATCAATGAAAAAGTAAAATCCTTCAAAACTCAGGAGAAAATCTGGTATATGTATATAATAGATTCAAGAAGTGTGAAAGGGCCAGTACTCATCAGTCTCGAATTCTCTAACACAACAAAATTTGGGCCCCGCATTCACTGTCATTGTGAGTATCGCGTAATTGGTATCATCATGTAGTGTTAATATATCTTCTTTGGTGAAAGTTGAGTTTGGTGAAAGTTGAGTTAGATTTTGTCATTTTGACTTGTGTATTTGGTAATAGGAGGATGCGCACTGACTTGTCGAAAGAACTTTTGAAAAGCTATGCAGAGTTCCTATAATCATCGTTGACGGTGATATGGCTACGAGTTTCCTCATAAGCAAGTTGATTCCTTTCTAGTGGTTGGAAGCGAATCTAAACACTTTTTAGCGACCGCCCAGCACATTTTGATATACGCATGAAAGGGATGTCAATTTGGACATCAGAACATGCTCCGAATCTTCCATTTCGTTGATCTGCCAAAACTCGTGTTGTCCTTTATTATTATTTTTTTCCCGTACTCTACTCTCATCCCATCCATCCGTGCATTAAATTATTGTTCGAGTTTCCTCTTTTTTTTTTTTACCATTTTACACCTTTAGTAGATTGAAGGAGATGTCAATTAATTCTATCAACTCGAATTAATGACAAAACAACATCGAACTACTTAATATAGTGTAGAGACTACATTGAGCATTTAGTAATAATTCAAGGATCATATTATATGAATTAAAAGTTCAGAGATGACATCGAATATTAGACTAAAATTAATGGATCATCAGTATAGTTTCCTCTTTTAAAATATTACAAAAAGAGCATGTCGTGTGTAAAATTTAAACAAATGATAATCATTTAAAATTTGAGGTTGAAACTCTCTTTTAGGTTTGTTTTAGGACAGTGCTATTTCCACCTATTTTGGTAAAAAGACATGCCTTTCTTTAGTTAACTGATTGGAAAACCTCTCTTTTTTCAATATATTGGTGCTTTTTGCAAGACTAACCGAAAAAGCCAATTTTGTTTCTATCATCTCTCTCATCAGTTTCGCATGACTCACCACCATGGGGTTAGCCGGGGGGGGTGTGTTTCAGCTCTAGTTTCTTAGGTAATTTTTTTATATATATTTTTTTGATGTGGCACCAAGAAAAATGATTTTTTTTTTTTATATGTTGAGATTGCTCCGTCACAATATTAACAGACACATAATGTTACAAAATATATACAATTAAAGAAGCCGAGTGTATTTTCCATTCACTAAGTTGACAAGTTTGAGGACTTGTACTCTAACAATATCTTCTTAGAATTATATATAAAATACAAATGGGGGGAGGGAGTGTTGCAGCTCTAGTTTATTAGGTAATTGTTTATATATATATATATTTTTGATGTGGCACCAAGAAAATGATTTTTTTTTTTTTTATATGTTGAGATTGCTCCGTCACAATATTAACAGACACATAATGTTACAAAATATATACAATTAAAGAAGCCGAGTGTATTTTCCATTCACTAAGTTGACAAGTTTGAGGACTTGCACTCTAACAATATCTTCTTAGAATTATTTATAAAATACAAATGTTTTTGTAAATTAGCAGTAACCTATATAGTTTTGGGGGAAATTGCACCTCAAGTTCATAACATTATGTATAAAATGCAATTGATTAAGTCTTCATATTTCACTTAAGAGTATAATTAGCTCCTAAAACTTATGTTGAGAAGTGCAATTCACGGATGCCATATTGGCAAATTTTCAAAAACACGAAGATAATTTTAGGTGCCATTCTTTATAAGGACATAATTAGCCCTTTTTGAAAAAGGCATGAGACTTAATTGATCTATTGAAAATATTTAGTATTTAATTGTAGGGTGCACTTTTTCCTTTAGTTATGTCTCTTTCGTCTTACATAGCATATTTATACACTTTGTTACACAGTTTTGTTGCTGACTTCAAACTAAGGTTGTCAAAAAGGCTCGACCTAACCTAAAGTGAGTCAAACCGGAAAATTCAGCTAATTTCAGGTCGGTCGCAAAATTGTTTGGATAAAAGATTATCAAGTGGGTATTGTAATGGTTTCAGTTTGGTTGAGGTAACCAAACCGAATCACTTTACCTGCTAACTCTGAGTTTTCAAACCCTAAGTTTGCTGTGCAAATTCGTTGTCTTCTACCTTCTTTCTTTCCTCTGCGTAAACGCGCTTCCCGCGTCTCAAGTCAGCTTGTATCTTCCCAAAACACAGTTGCTCTTGGTGGTTTCCTTCAGTCTTCAGTGGCTAAGTCGAGCTTAGTCTGCCACCGTAGTGACACCTGTAACGATCCGGGTCTCCACTGTACATATATTGTCCGCTTTGGACACTAAACCCTCACGGTTTTGTTTTTCTCGGAGCAGCTCATACTACCCCAAGAAAACGCGTATGTATAGTTAGAGGAGGGACGGCTATGATACCGCTTGTATCGACCTGGGTTTCCATTGTACACATATTGTTCGCTTTGGACACTAAGTCTTCATGATTTTGTTCTTCTCGGAGCAGCCTATACCATCCCAAGAAAACGTGTATGTATAGTTAGAGAGACCCAAGCCTTATAAGCTAGCCCAGGACTCCCCCCTAAGCGATGTGGGACAGGAGACACGCCCCCTTCCTGTGCACGTCCAGGGACCGAGGCGCGGACGCACCGCCATCCCTCCTCCCCGTGCACCGCCGCTTGGGCCATCACAACACCGGTGCCTCCTATGGCTTGCTTGAAGATCTCTATCCCCACAATTGAATGTCAGCCATTTCTTAGTCCAATTAAACTAGCGAGTATCGATTGATGTTTCGCGTGGGTCCCGCTTTTGCTTATCTGGACTGATTTGGTTGTATTTCGGATTTGATCTTGCAATGTGTGTGGGGAGGCTATTGCATGTTTTCCTTATCCGTTAAATGAGGAAAATATGTCTTTCATTTGGGCGTTGATAATTGGTTGGACGTGCTTTTAATTCGATGTAGGCTTGAGGCTCAAACCATAACATCTAAAGAAGGGCACGTTCTTAGAAGCAAGAGGCTGAAGTAGTGATAGAGACGTAGGTTGAAGAATATAAAGATCGGGACCATGCGTTCTTTACGAGAACGAAGAACCTTAGGCAAGAATTGTGCTCTGGCATATACCATCTCTTCCTCTGGCATATACCCGGCATTATGCCGAATTGGTGAAATAAATACAGGCTCGATCATCAATGTAAGAGTTCGGAAGAACTTTCAAATCAACGGTGAATAATCTGTAAAGACGTACTTACATTGACACCATATGCTCCAACCTTTCCAAAAAGTATATATGTACAGAACTAGTATTTTTTTTTTTTTGTCTAATGCAGGGTATATAAACCTTTCGACTCTACTAATCTACACAAACACATGCAAATTGCCCTTTGCATCAATAAGACTTCGCTCCCACAGTGGTGAGCATGACTCAGGGTCAGTTTAAATGAGAAATGATGTGACTTCCTAAAACTACAATTAGAATATTTTACTATTATTTCATTTTTTTCTCATAAAACAATCAAATTCCCTTTTTGGTGAATGCGATGCATCATAGAAAAATAGAAGACTTTTAATGAACGTCGCTTTTTCCATATCCATTTGTCATCATCCAATTGTAACTTTATCAAAATACTTCGATCTTTTTACATGGCTCTAGTGCAACTTTCGGCAAAAGTCTTCACGGAAGGCTACTGGAAGGTGGATGAAGTAACATGATTGAAAATGAAAGCATTGATATAAGTTGTTACTTTTATCAGAAATTAATTAACTATCCGAAGGTGGCTTCCCCCCCAAAAAAATAATTATACAGAGTTTGTGCAAATAATTATCTTAATCCATTTACCTTCAATATAATTTACTTGTAGTGACCTCCTATAGGTAACCGCTTCATGGGAGAGAGCTCATTCTTTTATAAGGGGTAAAGATATAGGACTCTGATCCTTCTTTCAAATAATTTTGATTCGTCTATTCGTGGGATATTGTCAGCAATTTGTCGGAGTATCTCGATAGCACGTGTTGGCGAAATGAATTGATTGCACAAAAAGAACTATCTGACCGTTGAACACTAGCTTGGCCTTGGACCAAAATTTTGATGAAATTTGAAAAAAAAAAGGAAAAAAAAAGTATATTAATTATGTCACGCCCCGATCCTCGAGCGTGTCCCAATCCCTTGGTGGTCGATTTAATTGCGACGTCTCAAGACGTGTCGTTGACCCATTCATTTTAATGCGCATGTGGAAGAGAATAAATAAATCCCCAGACAATAACAAGATGGGATAGAAAAGTAGGGCTACAATTTTCAAAAACCAAATCACACCTTTATATATATCAAACTAAGTCATATATATTACTAGTCGATATATACAAGGTCTACAACATGGTCGATCTTCAAAACAAGCTGTCCTATGACCAGCTAGTTTGACTCGTTCGCCTATTCTTCAGTGTCCACGAGAGCCGGGTTGGACGGCGGGTTTTCCACTACGCCATCAGGAGGGTTAGTTGGGTCCTCGTCCAGAGCAGCATCAATTACCACAACAGGGATATCAAAAGTCCTAAGGGGACCTAGCCTGACACTAGAGGTGGCAAAATGGGTCATAAACCCATATATGACCAATTTAAATCATAAATGGGTCATATATGGGCGACTTGCTTTTTGGAGAAGTTAGTTAAATGGGTTTAACAATTAAAGACTTAAAATTGGTGGGTCTTAAATGGGTCTTAAGTGGGTCTTAAATGGGTTGGATTTAGAACTCATTTTCATCCAAAACCTCACAATCTCTCTTTTCTCTCTTTAACTTTACAAAAATATTATTTTATAAAAACCGAAATTATAATTATTTTATTTTATTTTATTTTTTATTTTTCTTTCTTCTTCCTTCGGTCATCGCACGACGATGGCTAGGCGAGCCTCGAGCTTGCCGGCGTCGGGTGAGCTCGAGCTCGCTGGATCTGGCAGGTGGAGGCCTCGCCGACGCCCGGCGAGGCTTGAGCCTCGTCGACCGGGCGAGACTCGAACTCGCCGGGCGTCGGGAGGCTCAAGCCTCGCCGGGTTCGGCGAGGGGCGAGCTCGAGCTCGCGACGTCGGCGAGCGTCAAGCTCGCCGATTTGGTGAGGCGGAGACCTTGCCGATCCAGCGAGGGCGAGCCTCGAGCTCGCCGGATCCGGGCGAGGTGGAGGCCTTGCCGACGTGCCCGGGTGAGACTCGAGCTCGTCGGCGTCGACGAGCCGGCGAGCTCGAGGCTCGACTATGGCCGGCCAAAGAAGAAAAAGAACAAAAAAAAAAAAAAGAAAATTATATTTAAAAAAAAATAAAAAATAATTTAAAATTTAATTTACAAAAATAAAAAAAATAATTAAAATTCGATTTTTTAAATTAATTATTTTAAAAATTATAAAAATTGTCCATTAAATTTTTATTGTATAAAACTATTTTAGCAATACCATTTTTTTTTAAATATATATAAAAGAAATAAGCTTTCTTTAGTTTAGTTAAATGGGTCGGGTATGGGTCGAAAAATTTATATTAAGCATAAATGGGTTAATGGTTCAATTTAGGTCGGACCATTAATGACCCGACCCAAACCTAACCCGATCCACCCATTTGACACCTCTACTTGACACCATTGGGAGCATACCGGAACCATGCTCTAAATCGATTTGGTATCTCATGATGTGGAACATCTTCGATCCAGACAGTGGTTACAACAAACTCATAGACCCAAAAACTTCCAGGATCGGGGTAACTAGAAACCCGCTCGGTAACTCTCATGGGACGACCATGACGTTCTGGAGGATTCTCCATTAAGAACTTGAAATTGTTATCCCACAACGGGGTGAAACAATGTCTCAGCAAGTTGACCTCCTAAGCTCTGACTAGGAAGGAAATACGCTTAAAGGCTACCTAAACACACACAAGATAGAGGATTTACCTTTGCTTCAGTTCCTTCCTGCAAGTCAGTATGATTTAACCACTCAACCAGTCACTTCAAATCAAATCCAATCAAATCATCGGTCAATCGACCCATTTGATTCAATATCATCCATGGCATTTAACAATCAATCCAAATTAACACTATCTATCACATAATACTATCTATCAACCAATACTATCTATCAAGTCGTTTCCTTGAAACGATCACTACTCACCTAAGCCGATATAAATGAATGCTCACCTAAGTCGATAATGATAGATAGTATAGCTCACCGAAGCTGATATAGATAGATAGTATAGCTTATCGAAGATGATATATGCTCATCGAAACTGATATGTGCTCACCAAAGTTGATATATGGATATTTCACCCACCAACTAACCATTTTACTGTTTTCATAGTACCCGGTAAAATAATCGTGTGTGGGTACACGATAGGTCTCAGCCAAAAATATAATATCTTTATTTTATAAAATCCCACTAATTATATAATCGATAAAAATATTTTTGGCGCCGTAAACCGACGCCGATAATTTTCTAATTAAAAATGAAATTATTAAATTTTGGGATAAATACCCAAAATTACAATCAATACACAATTTACACAATTTAGCACTCAATTAAATAAACCAACCATACCATTGTGATAAGCACAAAATTCCGATAACCGCTATCCCGATCTAATTTCTAGAAAATAATAATTAATTAAATAATTACCAAAATTAATTAAATAAATACCAATAACTGCTATAAATGCAAACTTAGGCCGAAAAAGCCTAATTAAATATCGAAATAAGCTCAAAAAATTTCCGAACCTATCTAGATAAATACTACAGCTTATCTAGTCTCTAATTACGCTACTCTAACCACCTGACATGCATAAATAAATAATTAAATGGCTAATCCATTCTAACTAACCATCTAATCCATACTTAACCTAAAATAATTAACCCTTAAGCATAATTAATTCCCTAAGCGGAGATTAGTGAGTAAACTCACTGGTTTTGAAATCCGATGAGTCCACAATGATGGGGACGCGAAGACGGGCGACAATCTCCAAAGTGGCGACACCAACGGGAGCTTGGACCGAGCCGAAAAACAGCCCACAAGGCTCAAGGTTGCTGTGGTCTTGAAGGGGGTTTGCTGATCGTGGCTTCGAGAGGGCTGGCCCCGGCTCGGTTGGGCTAGGTTGAGCTAACTTTGGCGCGGCAACTATGGAGGGGAAAATTGGTTGACGTGGGCTGAAGATGGGCTGCCGTGAAGGACACGGGTGGAGGAGGGAGCTCGATGGGGCATTGGGCCGTTCGGTGAGTGGAGATTGTGGGCTGCTGGAGTCAACACCAAGAGAGGAGCTTTGTTAGGTTGACTGGTGGGGACGCGCGACAAAACAGGAAGCAAGGAGGGAGCTATGGCTGGTCTTGGTGGTGCTGGATGGTGGAGATGGGGTTTGGTGGGGCCAGAGAACATGCAAGGAAAATGAAAGTGAAAGAGAAGCAGCCAGGGGGGGTGTCGACCAAGCTGGCGTGTGCCAGAGAGACACTAAAGAAGGGGGAAAGGGATAAAAGAGCAGGGGATGGGGAGAAACGTGCGAAAATAGAGAGAGAGAGAGAGAGAGAAAGAGAGACGTGCGAGATAAATGGATAGGGGGCCCGAAAGTCAAAGAAGCCAAAAGCAGAAATGAAGACTGCTGCAGGGGGGGTCAGGATGGAAGGGGACGTGCAAGATGAAGGGACCGAAGGAAGGGGAGGGGAGAAATCAAAGAGAAACATCCTATACTCAAAATTCTTGGTCCCACAAGCTTTCACACAAATTCCTTTTGTCCCCTAATACATTCTTGATCAATAATTCCACAAATAGCCAAGTTGATGTCCACAAGTCGCAGCCTTTGGACCAGCCTCCGAATTTTACAATTAAAGCTTCAATTCCTTCTTCAATTTCCTCTATTTGATGGCTAATTTTGCTATGAAGGAAGTCCGCACAATTTCTAGAATTCCCCTTCGCCACATAGCTCACTAAGGAAGCCAAACATCTACTCAATTTGGTCCATTTGAATTTCCTTTCGTTTTCCAAATGGTCCAAATTGATTTTCCGAAAAAATCCTGAACTCACCGAAATTTCCTCGAAAGATGAGTCGACGTCCCTAAAATAAATCATAACATGACAGAACTTTCAATCTTTGAAATTGGGTTCAAATTCGCGGTTAATTTCAATCTAACACGATTTTAGCGTGACTTAATCTATCGGGTAGTTTTTAGGAATTTTTAGCGCAATTGACCCATGGTCGATTATTTTCGAGTCACACTGTACATCTTCGACACATTGATGACTCTCGATTGTCATGAAAATCTCAAGGTTTCAAATACAGACACAGGGTACCAAAAACGACAGAAAAATTGGTCTAGTGCCGATTGGCGAGAATTTTGCAACTAGGTGGAATCACCCACACTTGATCACGTATCTCAGCCGAATCGACCTATCCCTGATCTCTACTCGATTTTGACAATGCCGTAATGACCCTTGTAGACTAGCACGGTCGAGTAGTCGAAACCTGATCGAATTCTCAAATCTATTGGATTTATATTCTTAATGGCTTCACCTGATAGGCTTAGTTATCTCATGAGCGGCCAACTTTGAGAAAAAGAACTATAGGTGCGTCGATAAAAAGCTCAACTTATTCAATCGAAAACAGAATCTAAAAATTAGGATGTCATAAATTAAAATGGCCATATTACTTCAATGTTCTCTTCAACTTCATCTTGCTAAAGACTCATTAATCAATGAAAAAGTAAAATCCTCCAAAACTCAGGAGAAAATCTGGTATATGTATATAATAGATTCAAGAAGTGTGAAAGGGCTAGTACTCATCAGTCTCATATTCTCTAACACAACGAAAATTTGGGCCCCACATTCACTGTCATTGTGAGTATCGCGTAATTGGTATCATCATGTAGTGTTAATATATCTTCTTTGGTGAAAGTTGAGTTATTTTGACTGGTGTGTTTGGTAATAGGAGGATGCGCACTGACTTGTCGAAAGAACTTTTGAAAAGCTATGCAGAGTTCCTACAATCATCGTTGACGGTGATATGGCTACGAGTTTCCTCATAAGCAAGTTGCTTCCTTTCTAGTGGTTGGAAGCGAATCTAAACACTTTTTAGCGACCGCCCAGCACATTTTGATATACGCATAAAAGGGATGCCAATTTGGACATCAGAACATGCTCCGAATCTTCCATTTCGTGGATCTGTCCAAACTCGTGTTGTCCTTTATTATTATTTTTTTCTCGTACTCTACTCTCATCCCATCCATCCGTGCATTAAATTATTTTTCGAGTTTCCTCTTCTTCTTTTTCTTTATAAATTTCTTTCATAACTACACAATTGTCTTGATATCTTACTAAATAATGCAACAATTAGTTTGTAAAAAAGAGGATAAAAATATAAGGAAAAATAAAGTTTTTATTTTGCCAAAACAAAAAGTATCTATAAAGTAATGTGACAAATTATAAATATGCATTAAATAATGATTCATATTCATTCGTAACTGATGGTTTTATTAGTGATGGGCTTAAGGCCCGTCCGCCCATGATGGGCCTAAAAGCCCGGCCCACAAGAATAAGGCCCGTGGATGGAGGGACCTATAAAAGGGATGAGAGAGAGAGAGAGAGAGAGAACACACCTTTTGGCATAATAACGTTCTTCCTCCCTCTCTCTCTCAAAGACAATCCAAGAGAAAGTATTCTTGCAAGAGGCGACACCATCTTCCTTCTAAGGCGAATTGACGTCATCGGATCGAACAGGATTAGTTTATCTTCCTCATATCGGCGTCGGTGTCTAATCTGTGGCTAACAAGGTATGCTCGAATCCGTGGTGTGCTTTACGATCGGTGATACGTGATTTTTCCCGGGCTTATCTTCCGCATTCGTTTTAGGGATTCGATTTAGTGTCGAATCCGGTTTTCGGGGATCTGTTATTCCCAACAGTAACGATTAAGTCGACAGTGGATACATCATAATTGAAAAAGAAAACATATATCATCATATATATATTTACATAGACCTACCTATACATATATATATATATATATATATATATAGAGATACACATATATTTATCGTAAATATTTGATTCATTTTACGAGCTTGTTCTACACATGTAGCAGATGCTTATAACATTCATTTCACACACAACCAAGGAAAAAATGAAAAAAAGTCAAGAATGAAAAGAAATTTATATCATTGTCACATGCATTGTTAAAAGTTGACCATGTGTACAATTGATATCTGTCCATACATAGAACAAGCAAATATTAATTGCTTGCCCTCCCTGTGGTCTGCTTGAGATTAGACAATAGCTGAGTTACATATTCCTAGCAATTCAAAAGCCCTTTCTCTATTCAAATATATAAAAAAAATAAAAAAATAAAAAAATAATGGTAAAAATATCGTAAGGTCAATTATATATCCGAGAAAAATGAGCCTACATTTTAGAGAAAAGGTTAGCAACTATCTAGAACATTTCAAGAAGGTAATTAATAAACAATAACAAATTAATAGGTCAAACTTCTTACAATATCGCATTGCCAAAGGAACATCGCATCTGCTTTGCTTAAACAAAGCAAAATCAAGAGTTACCCAAGATAAGAATTTCCAATTTGTTTGACATCTAATTCATGTGTACCATATGTACATGAACAATTTAAAATAAAAAATCTTTTACACGAAAAAAGAGGGAAGAAAGAAGAATAATCGAAACTTCCAAATTGAACCGATAACCGCAGAACGACAGCAAAACAACCGTCATCTAACAACAGTTGAAGCAACGGTGTTTGCCCACCATTTGAGACTCTCTCTCATGTCGGTCTCGTTCCCAAGAGCAGGAACCTTCCAGTTCATCAATGGATCCTCCTTCCTCTTCTCCTCACACCATTTTTCCGCTCCTCCGACAGATGAGGCCTCATGACAACTGCAGGCTCACCAACAATCTCTTTCTCATCACCATCTTTTCGAAGATGATCGCCATCTTCATCGTCTTCATCACCATCTTTGATTTTCTTGCCCAGTCTCTGTAGCCCAGGAATGATGAACACCAAGCTCGAGTCCCTTTTGGTCTTATAAGCATGATGGCTCTATACCTTGAGTTTCTTTTTGACCTGGGCTCTCGCAACCTTCCTTATTACCTCACGCCATGCACTGTACCCGGAAGACCTCCTCTAGGTCATCAACTCTTGAATCGCCTACCCAAGAAGGTACCTTCAGACATTTCTCTTTTTATCTACTATTTTAAGGCCATCTTGGAAGTTGATCATATGGATGTTGATTTCTTCCCTTATGAGAGTAAATGGCATTACTACCTTTTTGATCTTGACGGGCTAAATTCCTTCCAAGACTTCCGGGTTCGTGCACTGTCCCCAGTATATTCCATGAATTTTCCTCTCATCTTACCGAAGAGAAAACTGCTGTTATGAGTTATAATGAGATTACCTAGCATATCTTAAAGAAATTCAAATTCTTTAACTACGTTTAGGGTTCCACATAGCTCTGAAGTCTTCAATCAATGGTGGGAGGACTATAGGGCCTTCATTTTTTCATCAATCCAAACACTCAAATCTTCAGATTCTTTTGTCTCTACTCCATATTTTGAAGCTTTGGCGGGTCATTCCTCCTCCTCTCTCTCTTCTTTCTCGAGTGATAATTTCCTAATTCTGTGGAGGAATCTACTTTCAAAATTGATGCTGATTTTGGCTGTAATCTCTAAACAACCAAAGTCTATCAAGGCCATTCAAAAATTGGCTTTGCAATGTAGGCCAAGCTATGTCTCTCGTGACCATCCTTTCTTGCATCGATACGAGGAATTCTTGATCAGTTTTGATCATGACCTTGAAACTTACTAAGCCAACCAGTCTACCATCGACTCTTGTATAGTAGCAAAACACGCACACCGGTGTAAGCAAAAAGAAATAGGGTGTGCAGAAATAATCAATGATGAGCTAGTCAACGCCCAACGCCCAATGTTCATTTGACACCATTCACACCTAATTCCCTCGCCTTCATGCTACATGGCTGTCAAGGTGAAGGACTGGACGAGAAGTTGAAAAAAGATCTGAATCCGTTGGAGAGGACAGAGGCCACACTAGATAAGGCAATGTAGACGAACACTTTAAACCTAGTCAACCCCCATATCAAGGGTATTGGTGCCCTCATCAACTAAATCAATGATCCTGTTGAGTTCCAAGTTGTCATCTTAGAAGGCCTGGAGAGGGAGCGCCAAATCGTGTTTGAGGTTATGCATGATTTGGAGAAGGCCGATGACTCAGCAATCCAAGGGAACAAGCTTCTTGAGTCTCACTTTATCTATTTCGTCCTTGACTTCAAAAGACACCTAAGGGTTGAATGATTTGGCTAGGGCTGTAAATATGTGGTGTTCTTTAATAATAGCACCCCTTTTTCCTTACTACATCATTCATTTCATTGCATTTTCCGTAGAGTTGGGTAATATCTTTTTAAAAATTTTCCTTTAATCGTATGCGGCAACTCTTTGCCTTTAACTTCCATTAATCGATAGGGATTTGCACTATAGATGTCAACAATCAAATATGGTCCTTCCCAGGTTGGTGATCATTTGTCAAATTTCTCATTATCTATGTTTATTAGCAAAATAGTTTTCCATACTATATCACCAATGTCCAATGGTTTCTCTTATATATGTTTATTATAGGCTTTTACGACTCTATTCTTTTAAGAGACCTATTTCTCTAAAGCGGTAGCTCTACTTTCGCACATTTGTGATAAGTATTGATGATTAAAAGTTCTCCCTGAAACATCAATCATTGGACAGTAATCTCAAAAGGTATATAATCAACAAACTCATTCTAGTCACGGATCTCTTATACATTCGATAGGCCCATAATACTGTTGATAACAAAAAATCCGACTCCCTTTGATATCCTTCAAATGCTTCTTAATTAAGTTAATAATTATTTTATTGAAAACTTCAGCCTGGCCATTGGCCTGAGCATAATAAGGCATCGAATGGATTATTTTGATCCCCTTGACTAAATAAAATCCAACACTTCATGACCCATAAATACCTTGATCTACAGTTATAAACTCTAGGATGCCAAATCTATGGATAATATGTTCCTCAATGAACTCTTTTACTATTTTTTGTGTAATATTTTTATATGATGCGGTTTCAACCCATTTTGTGAAACAATCCATGGCCACTAAGATAAAACTATGCTTTTTAGATGAGGGATGATACATTTTCCTAATTATATCCATTACCCATGCCCATCCTCTAAATGGCCAAGGTTTAATTGTGAGCTTCATTATTGGGGCTAGCACATGTTGAGCAGGACCATGCTTTTGACATGTTTCACATTCCTTGGCATAGTCGATACAATCTTGAGTGATAGTTGGCTAGAAATAACCGTGTCGACGTAATAGCCATTTCATCTTGACTCCAGCATGATGTGCACAACATATTCCTTCATGTATCTCAGTCATTACAAGTATAGATTAACGTTTCTCTAAACACTTCAATAACTGACTGTCTATAGTTTTTCATATAAATCATTGCCAATCAACAAATTTTTAATTACTTTTATTTTAAAATTTTATCATTAGTAGCACGATTTTTCAAATACTCAATAAATGGAGTTCTCAATCTTAGTTTACCATATCGTTTACCTGGTGCTTGCATACCTTGAATTAGTATGACTCTATTATCAATCGAAGGTAATGTCCTCACTTGGATGGTAATGTGATATGTTAATTTTTTAGATATTTTAGGACCTCAATTGTCATCCTCACTCGGATGACAATTGAGGACCTTGATATTTCCCATACTCAAAGTCCCATAGTGCAACTATTCTCTTTCGATAGGCACAATGCTTTCTAGGATAGGCCGACTTATTTAGAGTTAGTTTATTTTTAGAACTGGGAAGTCAAGCCTGTGCTGTATACCCTGTCAACGGCTCTTTAGTTGAATTGGTGATTCTAGTGCTTAGGATTATGTTCTTCTTGTTTGATTACCTGCTTACATCTTGACCAAAGTTGAGGTTGCTGGTAAATCCTAGATTTGGGTTTGACCTTCGATGATATCATTCCAATCATAACAAGGAATGAGTCCACATCGCCTTACATAGAAGCTTTGTTTTTATCATCAGCAAACTTTATTTCCCCTTACTTGATCGTGTCTTGAATGTTTTTTTTTAGAAGATCATGCAATCATTTGTATTGTGACTCCACGAGTAATGCCACTTATAATATTTCTTTCCTACTAATTCTTCTTTGGCAGGTATGCTCAACCCTTTTGTTAGTCTTATCTGCCCATCAACAAATAATTTGATTGAATATCGCTACAATTTTATTAGCGTTGAAGGAATAGTAAATGGGCTCTTTGGCCTTAAGCATGATGTTAGACTTTTCCCTTATTTTGGCCGGTTTTAATGCCTACCAAATATATGGTTTATCAATAACCATTTTAGCAACAACTGCTTCTCCTATGTCCACCTACTCTAGTTCTTCATCTACTTCTACAGAATTGGCCCAATTAATATCTTCCCTTTTACCATGCCTTTTGTTTTTTTTTCCTTAAGCAAGCTCTCATGCTTTGTGGCTATGGTGGAGAGCTGAAATAAATCAGAATAGGGCTGCCCAACCATTCTTTCTCGGATTTTGAACTTCAAACCAATAAAAGCAAGATTTGCAAAGGTTTTCTCAAGTAAGGGACCGGACATTTATTTTTGGTTCTCTTAAACCTAGAAATAAACTAATCGACTAACTCATTATGCAGCCATTTCATGGTTGACAAGTCAGCCATTGACAAATCTAGGATAGCTCTTTGGAACTGGGTATGGAATAATCTTTTCATTTGTTCCCATGAATCAATCGAGTTTGGCGATAATGTTGTATACTAGGTAAAGACAGTTTTGGATAATGATAAAAGGAACAACCTTAGCTTCCAATAATCTACATGTGCTGCATTTCCACATTGTGCCAAGAAACGATTAACATGCTCAAATGTTGATCGATCTTCTTCACTAGTGAACAGAGTAAACTCGGGCATTTTGAAACCTCTTAAAAATGGTATAGTATCCATCGAATATGGATATGGATTTTTGTACATTGGCCATTCAAGCAATGTCATTGCCATATCTCCTTAATACCGGTTCAACTATTGGCTGATTTTGAATTGAGCCATATGAGGGAACCTTAGGACCTATTGCATAGTTGGGTTGCAATACTAGGTTCGCATTTTGCTAAGGAACTTGATGGTAGTGCTGTTGAGGTCCATAGAACTATGGTTGTGGTTGGATTACAGGTGCTAGGTTTATTTGTGAATTGGGAATATTCATTTGAGTAGGAGGAAGAAGTTGCCGCAACATTTGAGGTTAAACATTTGGAGGCACCTGGGGTTGGATGTTAGGAACTTGTTGTTGAACATAGGAGCCCCCATCTAAGGTATTTTTCGCTGAACATTCAACTATTGCAATTGGTCATGCCCCCTAGCTGGAGTCATTATAACACTGGGGACCTTTACTGTGACAAACAATACATTCGTTTGAGGCACTAGAATGGAGTTCGGCTGAGTTAACCTTACCCTAGAGCATTCTCAAGTGATTTATTCTATTAAGTCACTAGTGGGATAAATACTGTAGGACCTCATCAACATTGGTAGGGACATGTGAATTAACGGACCCGTCAATTTGCACAGCTATGAGAACTTCTCCCCTTTGCATGATTGTAAAAGGGGGTCAAGTCGATACAGCTTGTCCTGCATTGCTTGATGTTACTTGAGAAGTTAAGAATACAGGAACGTACCCGATTGGAATAGGGACCTACCCTATTTGAGGCTGAACTGGTCCTGTTGAGACTCCATGCGATCCTTGGGCACATTTGTGATAAGTATTGATGAT
Source organism: Eucalyptus marginata (assembly GCA_014182565.1). Lineage (NCBI taxonomy): Eukaryota > Viridiplantae > Streptophyta > Magnoliopsida > Myrtales > Myrtaceae > Eucalyptus > Eucalyptus marginata. The sequence goes on along the minus strand of CM024589.1, from coordinate 33,177,193 downwards.
TAAAAGCTTGACAACATCAATCATTCGTCTAACTATATAATCAACAAACTCATTCTAAGTCCGTTCAATTGTTCATCTTATAGTAACAAGCATGATCGATGTAAGGTCTGTTTGCCTTCTTTCTTCCACGCGCTGCCTCGAAACATCAACTCCTTCCTCTTAGACTTGATTTGTGATTTCATTTTGAGGAAGCTAGGTTGATTATGACCCAGCTCATGCATTATTCTTAGCCATCAGTATTTGTTTGTCAGTGGCACTATTTAAGTTGACTCGACTTTGGATCCGTGGCATAGCACTCTCTCAACTCAACACAAAGATCCCATTGGGCAAGCCAAAAAGATATTTCACCAATTTTGTTTCCCATGAAAAATCTTTCACCAACCGATATGTTTTGATTTTACTATAAGAGACTCAGGTTTTGTGTTGAATCCGGAAAGAGAATGTCAAATGCAAGGATAAATTTTATTCTTAACTTGTATATACAACCCTGACAATTGATACACAAATGATTTAAAGACCAATAGCTTATGGGCACAAATTATACTGGAATTTAATCAACGAGGAAATCTGAACACAAGTCGCTAAATAGCCTGCACTTCGGGCTCAAATTATGTTGGAATTTAATCTATGACAGCTTGTTTTAGGTGTATAGTTGGAATTCAATCAACAACAATACTCATTCATAGGAAACACAATGCCGGAATTTAATTAATGATGCTGAGCTTATGGAACAACATTGGAATTTAATCGACGATGCTGAATTGGACAAAGACACATGTTGCAATTAATTTATGACGGGAATCTTGAAAACTTCAGCTAAAATGTGATAAAGTAAAGACAAAGTAAAGAAAGTTGTTATATTGTTTTAGGGGAGGGGGAACCTTGTTGAACATGTTGTAGTATTTGTAGGGTGAATTGGTAACCATCGGTTGGTTACTTCTCTTTGGGTAACACTCTTAGCATTCTCCACGTTTTCCTTTTCTCCTTGGCAACCTTATCAATGAGCAACTATTTCCTAACTTGTCGATGACGCTCGCACAGCTTGCCCATCAAGTAAATAATAGCTTCCCTATTTTTATGCACATTTTGCACAACAGTTATTTTTACTCAGGCTTTAATGCTAATTCCACTTAAACTCCAAGTCTAATGCATTGCTCCCATAGCCTGACACATAGCAATTAATTACCTTGTCGTTGACTCTAGTATTTATGTCTAGAATCTTGTCAACACTTAGCTCAAATACCCTTCACAAACACTGGCTACCCTCAGCTTTCACAAACAAAAGGGGGCATTTCACTCTTATTATTCCCCTCGTGGCTAGCACATGACAATATGGGTAATTTTGTGTGTTAACAATTAATTAATGAGTAGTTTAAGTCAAACTTTTCATATCTGAATTTGCTTTGATGTTGGAAAATGCATCTCAAGTTCATTTCATAATGTAATCAAGCCTCTTAATTTATTTAATTTGTCCAATGAAACCCTTAAAGTTACTTGAAATGTGGCATCCCAAAATTCATGGCAATCTCTAGAAGCATTAAAGTCTATGAATAAGTGATGGAAGTACCATCAAGTTATATTGTAGCCTTTTGATCCATAAATTGCAACGAGGTTTTTGGCCAAGCTTTTAATAGATAATTATTTGATAGGAAAGAAAATTCTATCGTTGGCCATGTGTTTTATAAGTTGAAATCTATTAATTCTTGTTGCAAGTTTTATGGTTGTATAGATTTCAATTAAGTATTTTGATGAGTGGGGGTTTAGGTTAGATTTTTAAAAGGAAAGTGGGCTGAAATTCTTGGGCCAAGCTAGCCTAAAAACCCAGCCCACAACCCCCATTCGGCCTTTTTGGCCTGGCCCGCGAAGCCCAAAGGAAAGGGCTGCCGTCCGACCGAGCCCATGAAGCCCTAATGGGCATCGACCTAGCTGGTCCCAAGCCCAGCCGGATGCCCCTTCTCTTTTCCAAATTGGCCAAGTGTAGTTTTCCTTATTGCCAAGTGTAGGTGGCCATGCATGCAACCTAATGATGGCTAATGATGAAGGAGGTGGAAATTAGTGAGGGGAAAAGGAGCAAATTAACCGAGAGAGGGACGAGGGTTCGCACGAGAGAAAGAGAGAAAGAGAGGAAGAGAGAAAGGAAGAGGGAAAGAGGCTGTGCGTGCGAGAGGAAGGAGAAGGTCCGTTCACCGCCGTTCGTCACCGCCGTGTCCTGCCGTTGTGCTCGCCGTTCGGTTGTTGAGTTTACTCGGTTTGGAGGCAAGTGGGATCCCTTGATCTACTCTTGCATGCTGTGCTTGGTGTGTGTGATTGAATGGTGAAATTTCGGATGTATAAGATGTGTAAAATTTGAAGTTATAAGAGTAGTGCTCTAGTCTAGTGTGCTGTTCTTGAGAAAAACAGTTTAACCTTGGATGTTCTAATGACTTGCATGCGATGTTCTAGTTGAAATTTGGTTTCGACTTCTAAATGAAAGTTGTAAAGGACTTCTTGGAGTATAACATACTCAAATTTGGGACAAAACAAATAAGAATAGGTAGGTGAAATCGTTATTCTTTGGAAAGACTAGATTTGGAAATTTTGGTACCGACCCTTGATGAATCCATGAATTGTAAGGCAACCTTTTTGTCAAAATTTAACTTCGATTTCTTAACAAAAGTTGTAAAGGACATCTTGGGGTATAACATATCAAAAATGTAGAGAAAAAAAACAAGAATAGGTAGGTGAAATCGTGGTCCTTTGAAGATGATTAGATCTGGAATAACGGTACTAAGAACAGGGGTATTAACCGTCCATATTTATTTATCTAGGACGAATTTGATTTCAATGTCTTCATGAAATATCTACCTTATGGTCTTGGCTATCACATATTCGAATTTCATAATTTTTTAAGGTCATTTGGGTATTTAACCGAAAATGTTTCAAAAACTGTGCAAGCTGAAATGTTAGAATTTTAATGTTGTGATGCATGGACCATACTGAATTATGTGAGATTCTTTTGGTGTAGTGTTCTTCATGAAATATCTGCCTTTATGTCTTGTTTATAACATATTCGAATTTCATAATTTATGGAGTTCATTTGAGTATTTAATCAAAATATTCTCTAAAACTGTGCAAACTGGATTGTGCGAATTTTAAAAGCTGTAATGCATAGACTATTCTGTTTTGTGTGGAATTCTGGTGGTGCGGTGTTTTTCATGAGATAATTGCCTCTAGATCTTGTCTATAATGTATTAAATTCATAGAATTTATTAGGGCCAATCACTAAATTTTGAGGAGTGTTAACTAAAAGAATGCATTCCGTTTTATAATAATAATAATAATAATAATAATAATCCCTGAGTTTGCTCCATGAATTATAATGTTTCTAAGTGATTGATCTTGCTACACATGTGATGACATTCGGCATTACATATAATATCAAAAGCTGAATTTGACCTTGTTGCCATCACATCATGTGCTATGTTGATATTGAGACATAATTGTGAACATGAAATATGATAAATGAGGATACCGTCGGAGGTGTGAGCCGACGATGCCCCGGGAGTGTCGGGATGCCTGGAGGTGAGTGCCGGATGCCCGAATGTGTGTGCTGGATGTCCTCGAGAGTTTCGAGATGCCCAGAGGTGTGTGCCGGAGGTTCCTTGCAATGCCAGGTTGGGTGCGAGCGATAAAATATGTGATGCAATTACTGGTCCTGGAAAAGAAAAATTTTGTGATCCAATTTAAAGATAAAAGTTGAAATTGAATCATGCATATTGTATGGTGATATGTGCATGGCTGTTTTGATGTTATATGTACAAGTACATGGTGGTATATACACATAGTATGGTGACATATATGCATGGCTATTTTGATGTTATATGCACAAGTGCATGGTGGTATATGCACATAGTATGGTGGCATGGATGTATGGCTGTTTTGATGATATATGTACACGTTGCATGATGTAATGTGTGTGGCTGGAAGGTGAGGTATGTTTAAAATGTATGAATTATATGTACTCTCTCATGATGTCTTGATTGTTCTGATTGATGCATTGAGTAGTTTGATGGATCTTTACTGCTGAGTGGTTTTACTCACCCCTTTGGGGACTAACATTTTAGATTAGAAAGATGCCTTTACCACTGGTCACGCGTGGCACCTTTTACAGCCTACCATCTAACGTGGAGGTCGAGTGTGCGGAGCATATTTGTGTCACCATTCCTGGTTTGGTGTTCATTTGAGTTCGTGTGCTGGTGATGTATGACATGAGCCTGGCTGGGGGCCCGGTCATCCAGGAGTTTTTGTCTGTCCACGTTTGTCGTGACGGAGTGATGCTGGGGATGTTGCCGCCGCCGTCGCCCAATGCACCAGGGTGGGTGTGATGGCCCGTGTGAGGAGTGGGAGCTGACACTTTTTGGGATAGCCGACACTTATAGATGGAGGGTTATACATGATCGATATAAGGGGTCGAGATCTCTCTTTTGAGTAGTAGCCGAGTTTAGCTAAAAATCTTGGCTTTTTGGTTGTACCGACCCGAGATGTCCATCGTAAATATATAAATAAAAGTGACTCGGCTTTATCTTTTCCTTTGATGTGTAGTGGGTGTGCATTGCATCGTTATCATGGGAGTAAGGGATGGTGAGACTTGTTTATAATTCCGCAATGAGCTGCACTGAATCCTTTTCCAAAAAAAAAAAAAAAAATGCCTATGAACTACGGTTCTTCTTTAACCCCGAATGAAAGATATGTAACTGGTATTCAATAGGTAGAGTAATAGGTATCTGTGGCGACCTTAGCGGATTGGGGGTGCCACATGAAATATAAAAACCGAATAATTCCACCTATCATCAATATCAAGTAACAAATATAGTCACTATGTCAAAATTAGTATTGGACAAATCTATTTAAAGGATTTTGATTGTTTAGGAAAACACTAACAAATTGGTCATAATAACCACACAAATTAGGGAACAAAAAGTACACTTAACCGAATATAATCATATAATGATAGTAGAATTGTGTATGATACTACCTCAAAGTACCAATCAGAGGTTACTACAATATATCGTGATTTAACTTGACATTTCCTCCATGCTAGGTCTAAGAATCTAGTCTTAGTGCAGGCTGCACTATGTGATATCATTTGTCCTAATCGGCATCTCTCCAATTATGTTGTAATTGGGGATTGGATGCTTGGACAATTGAGCTTGTGGAAGAGGTTTGCTTTCTCTATTGTTGTTATGCCCTCGAGGCGAATCTTTAAAGGTCTCACTACTACGATTTAATATCCAGTTTAAATTATAACTACTCTGTCCGCGAGTAGATGTATGAACTCTTAACACAATCCCATTGAGTGACAAAATTCAGAATTTTTTTTCAAAAGAGGTACAAATGCCTAAGGAATAAGTTGACTAGAGGTTTGCTCATAATATATCTAGAATTTGTAACCTTAGGGGTTCGTCAAAGAGTGATTGCCGTCAAGCCATTCATTTTGGATTTTGCTTCCAGCATGAAGAGTTTGGACAACATCGATCAATCGCAATAAGTTTCAACAGATTGAACCTTAATGCAAATCTGGTTGAAGATTGTTCTACTTTTAACATTTTGCCTTTGAAAATTCTGAAAATAATTGACGTCACAGTTTATTTTTAACTCTTAAATAAAAGAAAATGAAATGTTTTATAATTGTAACCAGAAATATCTAGTACAAATTAATCAAACGAGGACGATTCAAACATATATAGGAAAATTCAAAAAGAGAGATCAATGCCGATGCTGCATAATTAAGTGGACTAAATGCACTAATTGCATTTTTTCCTTTTGTTCTTTTAGTAGGTCGTGGTCAATTTGATGTATTGCTAATGCTCGAGGGCAGGATGGTAAATGAGCAAAACCCTCCTTTGGAAAATATTCGGATCCTAGTTTTTGCAATATGCTAATTGAGAAACTCCATCTTGACTAATGGTCAACTTTTAAGCACATAAACAATGGATTTGCAATTTTGCACGTGCTTCTCGTGCCCCCACGTCACGGGCACCGCGGGCTTCAAGTGCGACTTTCAACTTTCCCGCGGATGATTAGTTCCAGACCCCTCTTATAACTATGTCGGCATAAAAAAAAAAAAGAAAAAAAAGAAAAAAGGAAAGAACGAGTTGAATTAATAACATATTAAATTAATTACTATGGTATTGCTTATTCTCAAGAGTTTGTATTTGAGTTTTTGGCTGCAACACTAATCCCGCCAAATTCATGACTAGATTTCAACCAAGCAACTCTTGACACAATCTGTTTGCACGTTACAGCATGTAATTTAATAAATATAGATTTAGCATTTGTGCCACAAGAAAAAATTATCTTACTGGGGTTGATTTCTACGCAATTAGACACGTTCAAGTTCATATTTAAAGAATTCTTTTTTTAACCTTAAGAGTTTACAAAAATAGAACCCACTTTAGAAAGAATAACGATTAAAAAAAACTCATTAAACATGAAAAAACTAGCGAACATACATTTTTCATCAGAAGCGTGACCAACAAAACATATTATAGATTGGTAGGGTTTACAGTAATCAAACTAACAAAAGCCAGTATGAACTCGATAATAAAACGAACCTTACAACTTCAACTCTATTAAAGTAGTCATCTAAGCTCTGAAAGATTCATTCACTTATTAACGGATTCATAATCTGGGTTGACATTAGGATCTTTACCTACTAAAATCTGATCACCACGTGTTTTCAATATAAGATTCTTCGAATGAAAAAAAATCATTTATTCTGGTTGACTTCGCTTCTAATTATTTAATGGCTGATGAATGTCATTTCTGGTGGCATGATATGCGCGAAAATATTTGTATGGCATTTCATACCTAATATTAGAGTTAGAGACAAAGAAAGTTCCTTGAACTAAATTTATAGTGGAAACGCAATGAGCAATTTTATTTGACTTCGACGAGAACCTCCACTGTCAAATATGACGGTAGCATTGTGTCAGATTTTGCCATTCCTAACTGAACAAAGGTCTCCAAAATAATTAAGGAGAATAGACTTCGAACAATTTACGCGCGTGGGAAAAAGGTACAATATTGTACAATATTTAAAGAAATTAAATGGAAAACCATAACCAAGATATGGAAAATATTAGAGAAATTTTTCCAAACGTGGTAATGATGATACGATTGATTTGGTCATCTCATCTATAGAGGGATGAGAAGGTTCTTCAATGGTTATCTTTGAATGTGAGGAGCATTTAGAACTACCAGGCTCGTGGATAAAAATTCAAATAATAAATTCATTACAATGATTCGAATCACAATATTACGATAACAAAAACGTTTTAGTTCAACTATGGTTTTTGATATAGGCATGAACTGTGGACTTTAATTACTTGAATTTCACTGAAAATAACTCCATTAATGGATAAAATAACAATTTTTTTACTCTATTAAAATTAATGACACATTAAACCGTTTGAAATAGTTGTTTTTTTAAATTTTTTCACTCTGTTTTCTTCGTTTATATTGCACCTTTTCCTCTACCTACTAATCATCTACTGAAAACATATATGTTGCCAAATCGCCTTGTCGCGGTGCCACTATGCCCATTGGCTGCTTTAGCCACCGCAACCGCCGAGCTGAAACTGATCTCTCTGTTTACACGCGTAAGTGCTGCAACCTGCAGGTGTTGGCATACATTTTTTTTTATCGAAAAAGTGATATGACGAGCTAGCAAAACTAAGCTATTGTTTAGTTAGGCTCGAAGGCCACCAGCACTATTGCCAAATGAGCACAAAAAGATTACCATGATTGCACTGTTATCCAGTGGGTGTCGCATTTCGCGTAAATACCGCAACTGCAGTGAGGGATGATCACGGGCATTCCTATTCTCACCTTAAGACTGGAAACCTGACCGGAGGAATCGGTTCCCCATTTCCCAAGGACCGGATCAAAAGAGGCTAGAACCGGATAGATCTGGGTCCAATTCCTAGGCAGTCCAATGAAACCGATCGCGTGTGCTTAGAAATCATGTACACACGTGCAATAAAATATTAAACTTCAGCATCTGTGTGCATTGACCATACTTCACAAGGTTCACACTTAATCGTTGCGAAAAGGCTGGAGAAAGTATGCTTGAAGTAATTGCCAGGTTTGGCATTTATACACGAGCTCTCTTACACTCTGCTATTTGTTTGAAGTGGGACTCTCGGAGTGGCTTGTTTCTTACAGGTGAGCGGGACCAAGATAGAGAGTAGACCCGTTAAACGGGTGAGTCAGGTCGGGTCATAAATGATCCGATCCAAATCGACCCATTTAACTCATTTATGACCCATTTATTGCAATGCAAAATTTTTTACTCATACCCAACCCGACCTATACTCGATCCATGCCCGACCCACTTAACTAATATATATATATATATATATATATATATATATATATATATATTATATTCTTTTAAAAATGATATTGCTAAAATAGTTTATACAACAAAAATTTAATGGACAATTTTTATAATTTTAAAATAATTATCTAAAAATTCAATTTTAATTATTTTTTATAATTTAAAATTTAAATTTATAATTATTTTTATTTTTATTTTTTAAGAGTATAATTTTAATTTTAATTTCCTTTTTCTCTTTTCTTTTTTTTTTTTCTCTTTTGTTCTTCTTCTTCTTTGGCCGGCCGCCGGTGACCGGCCACAAGTGAGCCTCAAGCTCGCCCGACTCGCTAACACTGGCGAGCTCGAGGCTCGCCTAACGCCGGCGAGCTCAAGTCTCGCTAGATCGGCGAGGCCTCCGCCTCGCTAGATCTAACGAGGCTTGAGCCTCGCCCGACCTAGCGAGTTCGAGTCTCGCCGGATGTCGGCGAGGTCTCCGCCTCGCCGGATCCGCGAGCTCGAGGCTCGCCTGGCCGGTTGTCGGCCATTGCAAAAGGAAAAGAAAAAAAAAAGGAAAGAAAAAAGAAAAGAAAATTCAAACAAAAAAATAATTATAATTTCGATTTTTATAAAAAGAAAATTGTAAAGTTAAAGAGGGAAGAGAGAGATTGTGAGGTTTTGGTTAAAAGTGGGTTCTAAAATCCAACCCATTTAAGACCTATTTAAGACCCACCTATCTTAGATCTTTGATTATTAAACCCATTTAACTACTTTTTCTCAAATAATAAGTGATCCATATATGACTCATTCATGATTTAAATGGGTCATATATGGGTTTAAGACCCATTTTGCCACCTTTAAAGGGAGCGAGCGCGTGACAACTAGTGATCGTAGTCCCACATCGGCAGATAGAAAAGACTAACAAGTCGGTTGCCTCTTTAAATAGCGAGGAATGAGGTAAAGCGTAGTTGGTTTGTTGGCTAGGATCAAGTGTAATGTTGGTCGAATGATTCTTAAAGTGAGGCACCAACATTTTACGAAAATTTCTATTTAAATGATTCTTCCACATATTTTTTAGGAATAAAAGTAAAATTTCATAATAATAAATAATCGGTCCAATTTGGGTGGTCAGTTCTATCTTTGGAATCGAGAACCAGACTGAAATTTGCCGGTTTCATTTTTATGGAATCGAAACCAGATTGGTTTTGAGAACGGGATCAAACCGGTTAGCTCAGTCCTATTTTGGCAATTCCCAATTCGATTGGTTCTTTTTGCTTACCCCTAACTACAGCGTGAATCCAAAAGCTAAAAAGTAAAAATCATCTCAAAAACATATGCATACCTCTTCTTGTGAATTATCCAACATGAATTTGTGGATACAATATTATCTGCAAGATTAAAAGAAAAGTCAAGAACATGTGCTAGAGAAGTCCAAAGTATGAGTGCTCCCATTACTAAATAATTTTATCTAAAATATGTGGAAAAATTAGTAAATGAAAGTAAAAGAAAATAAATATAGTGCCACAACAGAAAACCTAAATGAAGCATCCCAGAATTGTTGAAGATTGCAACGGTGAATTGCCGGGCAAATCTCCTTTGGCAGTGAGCTTATATTACCTTCACTCTCAGTGAAAATTGTGGTCATAAGCCTCCTGCCAACGGAGTAAATGCCCAGTAATTCACCACTTACATGCCTTGCACACTATATTACTCGTGTGCTATTAACAAAACAATTATTTTAGTTTTCTTTTGGGGGGGAATTGAATGAACAGTGTTAGAGTGCGATATCTATTTATAACCTCCCAAGAGGGATAACGTATTTTGCATGAACACAGCATATTCTCAGAACATCCAAAATCCAATATAAATTTTAGTTGGGCAAAAAAAAAAAAAAAAACAAAAAGGCTAGTGGTCCAATGAGTTGGATATGCTAAATTTCATTCTCTGTTCCTATCAGGTTTTGGCGACGACCGGAGTCAACCTAGATTCCTCTATCCGACCGATCGGAGTGGAGAAATTTCTAGACTAGTTTAGTTTTAGTTCATTTCAATTATTCCCACCATATTCCTTGTGTCTTTCCTTAAAGGAAAAATGATACTAACAGCTCCAAGACTTTAACTTAATATGCAATGTCATACTCATTTTATTAATTTGTTCAGCATGATTCTTGAACTATTCCTAAATATTCAGTATAACCATTCTATTTAATCAAACAAGTCAAATGTAATTCATGACATGGAATATTTAACGTTTAGTTTGAATTTTCAAATGATGGGTCAATACGACAGAAGAACAATGACCGCACTTAAATAGATTGAAGGACATGCCAATTAATTTTATCAACTCAAACTGATGAAAAAAATGACATCGAACTACTTAATATAGTCTAGAGACTATATTAAGCATTTAGTAATAATTCAAAGATCATATTAAATAAATTAAAAGTCTAGGGTTGATTTTGAATATTAGACTAAAATTACTAGATTATCAGTGTTAGTTTCCTCTTTTTAAATATTACAAAAAGAGTGCGTTGTGTATAAAATTTAAACAAATGATAATCGGTTAAAGTTTAGGGTTGAAACTGTCTTTTAGGTTTGTTTTAGGATAGTGCTATTTCCACCCATTTTGGTAAAGACACGCCTTTCTTCAGTTAACTGATTGAAAAACCTTTCTCTTTTTTCAATATATCGGTTTGTTTTTTTTTTTTTTTTTTTCTTTTACTAGACTAACCAACAAAACTATTGTTGTCTCTATCATCTCTCTCATCCGTTTTCACAATATAAATGTTCAATTACATCCAACAAGATACTATCTAGTTATGCATAATGCATTTCGCATTACTCGCCACCATGGGGTTCTTTTTTTTTTTTTTTTTTTTTTTTTTTTTGGGGGGGGGAGAGAAGGGGGGATTGAGGGAGTGATGCGGCTCTAGGTTTTTATGTAATTTATATGTATATATATATATATATATATATATATATATATATTTGATGTGGCACCAAGAAAAATGATTTTTCTTATGTTGAGATTGTTCCATCACAATATTAACAGCCACATAATGTTACAATATATATATAAAGGCCAAGTATATTTTCCATTCACAAAGTTGACAAGTTTGAGGACTTGGGCTATAACTATGTCTTCTTAGAATCATATGTAAAATACAAAATTTTTTGTATATTATAGCTGTAACCTATATAGATTTTGGAAAAATTGCACCACAAGTTCTAAGCATTATATATAAAATACAATCAATTAAGTCTTCAAATTTTACTTAAAAGTGTAATCAACTCCTAAAACTTATGTTGCGAAGTGCAATTTAAAGATGAGATATTGGCAAATTTTCAAAAACGCATAGGTAAATTTAGGTGCCATTCATTATAAGGGCATAATTAGCCCTTTTCAAAAAAGGACATGGGGCAAATGTTTAGGATTTAATTGTAGGGTGCACTTTTTCCTTTAGTTGTCTCTCTTTTGTCATATATAACATATTTATACATTTTATTGCACAGCTCTGTTGCTGACCTTAAACGAAGGCTATAAAAAAGGTTCGACCTAACCTAAGTGAGTCAACCTGGAAAATTCGGATAATTTCAAGTTGGATCGCAAAATTGTTCCGATAACCGAACCGAATCACTTTACCTACTAACTTTGAGTTTTCAAACCCTAAGTCCAACTCAGCTTGTATCTTCCCAAAACATAGTTGCACTCGGTGGTTTCCTCCAGTCTTCAGTGGCTGAGTCGAGCTTAGTCGGCCACCGCAGTGACACTGGTGCCTCCTATGGCTTGCTTGAAGATCTCTATCTCCACAATTGAATGTCAGGCATTTCTTATTCCAATTGAACCGGCGAGTATCGATTGACGTTTCGCATGGGTCCCGCCTTTGCTTATCTGGATTGATTTGGTTGTCTTTCGGATTTGATCTTGCAATGTGTGTGAGGAAGCTCATGCATGTTTTCCTTATCTGTTAAATGAGGAAAACAAATCTTTCTTTAGGGCGTTGATAATTGGTTGTACGTGCTCTTAATTCGATGTAGGTTTGAGGCTCAAACCATAACATTTAAAGAAGGGCACGCTCTTGGAAGCAAGAGGCTGAAGTAGTGATAGAGACGTCGGTTGAAGAATATAAAGGTCGGGACCATGCGTTCTTTACCAGAAGGAAGAACCTTAGGCAAGAATTGTGCTCTGGCATATACCATATCTTCCTCTGGCATATACCCGGCATTGTGCCGAATTTGGTGAAATAAATACAGGCTTGATCATCAATGTGACGACTCAGGCATGGCCATGTGAAGGAGCGGTGCGGAATGTGACGGTGAATAACAGCGTAATTCTCCTTTGGCAGGAGAGAACTGCATTGGCATGCATGCAAATGTTCATGCTGTTCTTGCTTCCGCCAAAGGAGAATTGCCCTGCCATTCACTTGCACTGAATATACATATCTACTCAGAGCTCAGCAAAGGCATTGGCAAGGCATTTGTCATTTCCAAATGGCAACTTTGAGACGTAGATGTTGCACCAGGTACGTAGGGTGATTATCAAATGTTACATGCCTCGTAACTTCGTTCTATGTTTATGTGACAAATATAGATTTCACATATTCACTTGCGTTGGAGTTACTTTAACATGCTTTCAATTAGGTTATGCCACAATTTCATTTTGAACAGTGAAATTTGTTGAAACATCAGGAAGAGTAGAGTAACAAAGCAAACGTTTTAAGTATAAAAATTATTTTCAGTAGTCTGACCCACCCTTAATTTAATGTTTAGTGAGAGATCGGGAAGCTTAAACTCTCAAATCAATGATGAATGATTTGTAAAGACTTACTTACTTTGACGCCGTATGCTCCAAGCTTTCCAAAAAGTATATATATGTAGAACTTGTTTTTTTTTCCTAATGCAAGATATATAAACCTCTTGACTCTACTAATCTATACGGATGCATGTAAATTGCCCCTTCCACTTGCATTAATAAGACTTCGCTCCCTGAGCAAGCCCTCTTTTGAATACCCTAAGGAATTTCAAACTTAATGAAACTAATGCCAAATCAAAGCTTGGAGTGTGGCTCTTAAGGTAACTTTAAATGAGAAATGATGTGACTTCCTAAAATTACAATTAGAACATTTTACTATTATTTCATTTTTTTCCATGAAGAAAAGAATCAAATACCCTTTTTTGTGAATGCAATACATCATAGAAAAATAGAAGACTTTAAATGAACGTCGCTTTTTCATATCCATTTGTGATCATCTAATTATATCCTTATCGAAATATTTCGATCTTTTACTTGGCTCCAGTGCAACTTTCGGCAAAAGTCTTCACGGAAGGCCACTAGAAAGTGTATGAAGTAACATGACTGAAAATGAAAAGCATTGATACAAGTTGTTATTTTTATCATAAATTAATTAACCATCCGAAGGGGGCTTCCCAAAAAAAATAATAATAATTATACAGATTTTGTACCATATAATAATCTTAATCCATTTACCTTCAATATAATTTACTTGTAGTGAGCTCCTTTAGGTAACCGCCTCATGAGAGAGAACTCATTCTTTGCAAGGGGTAAAGTATAGTAGGACTCTGATTCTTGTTTCAAAAAATATAACTTCGCCTATTCGTTGGATACTGTTAGCAATTTGTTGTATCATAATAGTAAGTTACGGCAAAATGAATTGATTGGACAAAAAGGACTATTTGAACGTTGACCACTTGTTTGGCCTTGGAACAAAATTTTGATGAAATTTGAAAAAGAGAAACGGACAAAAAAAAAAAAAAAAAAAAAAAAAACACAAACCACCATACAAATTAAAATGGCAAAATTACTTCAAAGTTCTCTTCTACTTCATCTTGCTCAAGACCCGTCAATCAATCACAGTCACCATGTAAAAAGAAAATGAAAAGTAAAATCCTTTAAAAACTCAAGAGAAAATCTTGTGTATGTATGTAATAGATTCTATAAATGTGAAAGAGCTGGTACTCATCGGTCTCAAATTCTCTAACACAGCAAAAATTTGGGCCCCACCTTCACTATATTGCAAGTGTCGCATAATTGGTATCATCATGTGGTGTTCAGTCTTGATTATATTCTTTGGTGAAAGCCAAGTCAGATTTTGTTATTCTAACTGGTGTGTCTGGCGACAGGAGGATGTGTACCGATTTGTTAAAGGAACTTTTGAGAAGCTATGCAGAGTTTCTACGATCGCTATTGCCGGTGATACGGCCATGAGTCTCCTCATAAGCAAGTGGTTTCCTTCCTAGTGGTTGGAAGCGAATCTGAACACTTTTTGGCGACCGCCCAGCACGTTTTGAAAGAGATGTCAATTTGGACATCAGAACATGCTCCGGATCTTCCATTTCGTGGATCTGCCAAAACTTGTGTTGTCCTTATTATTTTTATTATTATTTCCGTACTCTACTCTCATCCCATCCATTCGTGCATTTAATTACTTTTCGAGTTTCCTCGTCTTTCTTTTAAAAAAAAACAAAAAAGAAAAAAATTCTTTCATAACTATACGATTGTCTTGATATCTTACTAAATAATGCAACGATTAGTTAGTAAAAAAAAGGATCAAAATATAAGGAAAAATAAAGTTTTAATTTGGCCAAAACAAAAGGTATCTATAAAGTAATGTGACAAATTATAAATGCGCATTAAGTACATGATTTATACTCATTCGTAATGATTAGGTCAATGGTTAATACATCGTAATATTGAAAAAGGAAACATATATTGTCATATATATATATATATAGACACACATAAATAGTTCTCGTAAATATTTGAGTCATTTTACAAGCTGGTTCTACATATATAGCATATGCTTATAACATGCATTTCACACTCAACTAAGGAAAAATGAAAAAAAAAGTCACGAATGAAAAGATATTTATATTATTGTCACATGCATTGTTAAAATTTGATCATGGGTACAATTTACATCTGTCCATACATAGAACAAGCAAATATTAATTGCTTGCCCTCCCTATGGTATGCTTGAGATTATAAAATGGCTGAGTTACATATTCCTAGCAATTCAAAAGCCCTTTCTCCATTCAAATATATAAAAAAATTTAAAAATAAATAATAATTTAAAAATATCGTAAGGTCAATAAAATATCCGAGAAAACACTTTAGATAAAAGGTTTGCAACTATCTAGAACATGACAAGAAGGTAATTATTTAAATACCAACAAATTATTAGGTCAAATTTCTTACATTATCGCATTGCCAAAGGAACATCACATCTGCTTCTTTAAGCAAAGCAAAATCAAGAGTTACCCAAGATAAGAATTTCCCATTTGATTGACAACTAATAATAATAAAATCTTTTTACACGAAGAAAAGAGGGAAGAAAGAAGAATGATCAAAACTTCCAAATTAAACAATGACGACGACCACGACAAGAACAACAAAACAACCGTCATCTAACAACAGTTGAAGCAACGGTGTGAGCCCACCATTTGAGACTCTCTTTCATGTCGGTCTCGTTCCCAAGAGCAGGAACCTTCCAGTTCATCAATGGATCCTCCTTCCTCTTCTCCTCCCGCCATTGCCACGCCTCCGACAGATAAGGCCTCGCAACAACTACAGACTCACCAGCAGTCAGTTTCTCATCACCATCTTCGTCATCTTCTTCACCATTTTTAATTTTGTTGCCCAGTCTCTGTAGCCCAGGAATGATGGAGACCAAGCTTGAGTCGACTCTGTCTTCCTCCAAGAAGACGAACCCCAGATCCACGAACCCTTTTAGCTCTTCGAACTCGAGCTCCAACAAGCTCTTAGTCAAGGTCCTTCTCTTTGCTCTTCCTCCCATTTGGCCCTTTTTCTGTGCGAGAACTCCGAGCTTCTCAGGCCGTTCCATTTGAAACCTTCCTCTTCTTCTGTGATTACCTCTTCTTCACAGATCATGCTGTGAATAGGTTTCATGGGAAGGACTGAGTCTGGAGAGAGAGAACTTGCTTGTAAGCTTGTTGGGATGTGTTGGGAATAACGGATCCCCGAAAACCGGATTCGACACTAAATCGAATCCCTAAAACGAGTGCGGAAGATAAGCCCGGGAATAAACACGTATCACCGATCGTAAAGCACACCACGGATTCGAGCGTACCTTGTTAGCCACAAATTAGACACCGACGCCGATATGAAGAAGAGAATTCAGTCCTGTTCGATCCGATGTCGAAAAATCGCCGTGAAGGGAAGATGGCGTCGCTTCTTGGCTTACTGTCCTTTTCTTGGAGAGAGAGAACTTTGGAAGAGAAGGAGAACGTACGTACTAAATGTGAAGAGGTGTGTTCTCCCTCTCTCTCATCCCTTTTATATGTTTCTCCTTCCACGGGCCTTATTCTCGTGGGCCGGGCCTTTAGGCCCATCATGGATGGACGGGCCTTAAGCCCATCTACTCTAAAACCATCATCTCCCACTCGCACATGGTGGACCAAAACACCATGGGCGGATAGGCCCAACTTAGGCCCATCAATTGAAAATCCTCTTTTCTCTTTCAACATTCATACCGGTGAATAATCCGTGCGACCAGGTATACTTTGAGAGCTCGTTGCTATACATCTGTTAGGAATATATAGCAGCTCATAATGGGCGTCACATTCCGAGTAAATTTAGTATGCAGTACCCTAGATCGATCGATCACATTTATATCTCTCTTGATCTCTTTTAAACAACGATATATATATTGTATTCACAATTATAGTTATCACAAAGACAGTCATAATTGGTCGACCCGGTGAATACAAAAGTACAATGTGATTCACCAAAATCGATCTTCCTCTTCCTTCAAACTCTCAACTTCAGTTCAACTTGCTTTTCTAGTAATGTCCCATTAGATCGAATCAACTCATGACCATTGGCAACATTCTAAGATAGCAAACACTAAATAGAAATCTTGAGAATAAGTAAAAGTCATGAGGGCACTAAAAATTGAGGAAATCTTTTCCTCAAGAGTCTCATACGGCATAAAAAGTTAAGATCAAACTTTTGCCACTCTTTATTGGTCGTCTCATGCATACGTAGTATGAAATACGTATTACGGTATTAACTCATTTCCCATGGAGCGTATGTCTACAACATCAATACCGTACAGATGATAGTTCAGACATACACAATGTCTAACTTGAGTTCACGTATCTACTTGTTCACAAAATTCATCAGAACTCACATCTAGCATCTTAGACAGATAAAGTAAAATATGTGGGGTATTTTACTTTCGGACATAGTACATATCATGTCCTCATCTTAACACTCGCTTAAGGCGACATATTTATTTTAAGCTTGAGCTCTCGATTATCACCTAGATAATAAGCTTAAAAACCGTCTCATTTCTATTTATCACATAGTAAATAGAGGCGATTACCCGTGTGAGTGGGCTAATCACTTATCTGTCCGACATACTTTCACAACTTAATGTAATGCACTGAGCATTAAGATGCATAAAGATCAAACAAAGATTCATAGGCATTAATAATGAAACAACAAATTCATTAAATGTGAACAACTCAGGGAAATTACAATATCCAGTACATCAGACTCTACGCAATCCTAGAGATTTTACATGACCACAAAACACATCTCTAGGTATTGGCTTTGTCATAGGATCTCGCTACCATTCTATGCGTAGATATGTACCGTAAGTTCACATCCTTTCGTGCAACCATATCTTTGATAAAGTTATACTTGGTATCTATATGTTTGGTCTTGCCATGATATTTTGGATCTTTGGTGTACGCTATAGCTGCTTGGCTATCACAATTAACTAATAATGGATTTGCAGCTTTCTCAATAACACCTAAATGATCCAAAAATCTCTTAAGCCAAACTCCTTCTTGTATTACCGCTGATAATGCCACGAACTCGGTTCCATCGTGGACAAGGCTATACACGTTTGTTTCTTACTGCTCCAACAAATGGTGCCATTATTCAATAAGAAAACAAACCTAGAGGTAGATTTCCTTTCATCTAAATCTCCTCCCTAATCAGTTTCATAATAGCCTTCGAGTCGCAGATCCTTTCCTTGATAACTCAACGTATAATCAGCAGTTCCCTTTAGATACCTCAGTATTCTCTTAACGACTTTCCAATGTGCTTGACCTGGATTGGATTGGTATCTACTCACCATTCCAACTGCAAAACATATGTCAGGTCTTGTACACATCATAGCGTACATCAAGCTCCCAACAGCACTAGCATAAGGAACATGTTTCATTTGTTCCTTTTCTTGTGGAGTCCTTGGACACAGTCTATGGCTCAATTCTTCACCTTTCGCAATAGGAGTGTCTATGGGTTTACAATCTTGCATACGAAATCGTTCAAGAACTTTATTTATATATGTTTCTTGCGAAAGAGACAACGATCTCTTCGAACGATCTCTTGAAATCTTAACTCCAAGAATGTATGCAGCCTCACCCATATCCTTCATCTCAAAGTTGGAAGACAACCAACTCTTGACAGTATAACAAACTCCATATTGCCGAATAATGCGAATCGAGGGTAAATCTCACTACAGGAGAAAATGTTTCTTCATAATCAATTCCTTCCTGTTGATTATACCCCTTCGCCACAAGGCGAGCCTTATGCCTTTCTATCGAGCCATCAGCCTTTCGCTTTATTTTGAGAACCCACTTGTTCCCAATAGCTCAAGCGTCCTTTTGGAAGATCAACCAGTTCCTGACTTGGTTTGATTTCATTGACTCCATTTCCTCTTCCATTGCATGAATCCATTTTTCCTTATTAGGGCAATTCGTAGCCTCATTAATATTTCTTGGCTCATCCTCATCTTGTGGAGCAACCATAAAAGTTTCCCCTTCAATGTCAAAACGTCGACGGGGAATACTTTGGCGACTTGTTCACCGTATGGGAGATTGTACACTTTGCACATCATTCACCATTATGCTCCCACTTGGATTAGGTAATGATGATGTCGTCTCATTAAGTGGTTGCAATTGAGAATGAGTTGAATTCAATTCATCACTTCTCATATTACTCCCACTTGGACGAACTCCACTAAGATCATTATCTTGATCCAAGGTTTCAAATAGGGAGTGATCTTCCCCTATTTCGCCCTTCTTAGGAAATTCATCCTCTAAGAATGTGACATCCCGTGATTCAATTTCAGTTATACTCCCACTTTCCTGCTCACCTATGAACACATACCCTTTTGAGCGTTCCGAGTATCTTATGAAAATACTCTTCTTTCCTCTCGGGACCCAATTTCCCAAACTTGTGAGAGGACTCATGTGTATAGGCAGCACAACCCCATGGCTTAAGAAAACTTAAGTCCGGTTTTCTACCCGTCCATAACTCATATGGAGTGGAAGTAACTGATTTGGAAGGCACACGGTTAAGTATATAGGCAGCAGATTAACAACGCATCACTCCAAAAAGTAATAGGTAAGTTAGCATGCGCCATCATGGACCTAACCATTTCCGTAGGGTTATTTTTCTTCTCTCCGCAACACCATTTTGTTGAGGAGTATATGGAATAGACAACTGTCTTTCTATTCCTTTTTCATCACATAATTTTCTGAACTCATCGATAAATATTCTCGACCTCGATCGGATCTCAATGCTTTTATTTTCTTGTCTAATTGATTCTCTACCAAGTTCATAAAACTTTTGAAACAACTTAATGCTTTCAAATTTATGAGAAATCAAATAGACATATCCGAATCGAGTCTAATCATCTATAAATGTGATGAAATAAACAGCCCCATGCCTTCCTCTCACATTCATCGGACCACAAACATCAGTATGAATTAGATGCAGAGGAAATTCAGCTCTTTTACCTTTTCCAAATGGTTTCTTTGTTGTTTTCCCTACCAGGCAATGCTCACATATGGGCAAATCGACTTTTTCAATATTGCCTTACAAGCCCTCTTTGGCTAATATATTCATACGTTGTTGGCCAATCTGACCAAGTCTAGCATGCCACACATTCACATCATTATCATATGAATTAGCAGACGTGAGAAGGGAATAACAAACATTTGCATTAACATAATCAATATCTAATACAAAGAAACCATCCAGAAAATAACCACAACCATAGTAGTTTGTATCCAAATACAAATCTACACCTCTATTATGGAAGTTCACATTAAAACCAAATTTAGCCAACACTAGAATGACACTAAATTTCGACGATCTCGGAGCATACAACACATCATGTAGGAATAACGTGCGTCCACCACGCATGTTCAGGTTGCCAGTGCCAATTCCTTTACTTCAGCTCGGGAGTTGTTTCCCACATAGATCCACTTAGTTCCGGTTGGAACTCGTCGAAATTCTACGAAGGATTCTCTATCCTTCGCTACATGGTCCGTAGCTCCCGAATCTACGAGTCCACGAGGGATTAGATTCAGTCAAGAATACAGAACTTGACACATACGCAAAGTTCCCAATTGTACAAGGAGTGTGTACCTTCTTTGGCTCGCGACAATTGCGGGCATAGTGACCCCTCTGGTCACAGTTGTAACACGTCACCCTTGAGATATTCTTTACATGAGAACGTTTTCCTCTCTTCACGCGAGGACGTTTTCCTCTCTTTTGTTGGTTAATTCTTGGCTTCTTGCAGGAAGGACTTGATCCCTTGCTATCCCACATATTGAACGAATCAATGCGCTTGCGCTTAGAGCTTGAAGCCCCTTCGAGCTTAAAGCAACACAGCAAATATCTCGTATCCCGCTCAAATGCCTTGAGGCAATCATCGCTAGCTCAAGGTGGCGCACAAAGATTCTCAAGATCTTCCATAACATGGTCAAGAGCTTTTAGTGCTTTTTGCTTTTCCAGCACATTTTGAATTCTCATTTGCCAAATTTCATAGTTGTCACCATTGAGCTTTTCACCTTTGTTCAGCTCGGCAACTATGCTCTTTGTAGATGAAGCCATTGATCTGAACACATCAGACATATGTGCACGAGTTATTAATGCCTATTATTTATGCATCTATTTTGCACAAACCCATCATATTAATGAGTAATTTCAAGTAAGGTTTTAGAATCAAAAGGTCACTACGTTTCCAATCATCCTCCAAAATCCTAACTTAAAACTACCATTAATATGATTGTCATATGCAAAATCAATTCTATGAAGCTACAAAACTTCACTAATTACCCACATCTAACTACCCACAAGAACCAAGAATAACAGAAAGCAACAGATAATTGACATACAATATAATAAAAATGCTTTCATATAATACCACTAACATATAGGTTGCTACAACAACAACAATAAGGTAGTAAACAAAAAAAAATAAAAAAATAAAAAAAAGGTTCACAAAGAACACTAAATAAAGACCAGCCATAACATCTAAAAACAAGGCATCATACAACTAATAGGGAAAGCTGCTACTTGGTTCAACTTCTTTTTCTTTTTCTCTGTAAATTTTTTAGGCATTCTCGACAGCCATGGAAAAACAGACGGATAACCCTTAGGATTTCTCCTACGCACATTCATTCCTGGCCTTATCGAAGTCATTCCTTGGGTCGTAGTCTTTGTGGCTCCAACCCGATGATATTCATCCACAAATTCCATTACTAGCTCCTTATAGCCGGTAAATCCTTTGACCTCCCATAGGCGATTCAACACTCCTTGCCATTCTCCTGGTGGAAGAGTATTCATAAAGAATCGCACCATCCGAATATCGGCATGGGATAACCGTTCCAAATGACCTCTTGAATTTTGTTGTTGACCTCCATGACATGATCAATTATGTCGTCACTCTCCCATCGATAACCATTCAAATCGGGTTATCAACCTTGAAAGCCTTTTCCTTTTTGTTCATCGACATTGTGCGCACGTGCGCGTGGCTTACGGGGAGGCATTGTTCCTGCAACAAATGCAGAACAAAAATGGATTACATTTAATCCACATAGACATAATTGAAAAAGAAACACATTCTTCTCCCCTTTTTTTTTTTTTTTTTTGGTCAACGGTCAAGTCAACGGTCGGTCAACGGTCAACAGTCAACGCTCGGTCAACGGTTGGTCGTCGGTCAACGATCGGTCGTCGGACCGGTCGGACGAATCGACCGCACGTGCCGCGTGCGCGGCGCTGGCGTCACGCCACGTCACGCCGGCACGTGCCCGCACGCGTGCCGGCGTCCCGCCGGTCGGTCGCCGGCGGTGGCCGTCCGCCAACCGACGTTGATGCGACGTCATCGATGACGCTCGGCCCGGCGGTTACTTGCCGTTGGGTGACGTCATGCTGACGTCAGCACGCCGTCGGTTGAACCGGCGCTGCGTGCGGCCCGGCCGGGCGCGCGCATGCGCCGGCATACCCACGGCGTGTGCCGCACGCGGCTGGACGGTCGGGCTAGCGTCTCGGCGCGTCGCGCCTGTGCGCAATGGCTTCGGCCGCAGCGTCTAGGCGCGTGCGGCGTCCCCCGGCGGCGCACGACATGTCGCCGGACTCGTCTCGATGTCCTCTTTCTCCCTATGCCATCAGCCTTCGATTTCGACTTACGAAAAATCGAAAAAATGGGCGAACAAGAGCCGTGGTGGTGTGGGGATTTCTCGCCCGATCCGTACGGTCGAATTACTTTCGCGAAAAAATCAATCAACAAACATCAAACAAGTCGGGAAAAACGTGAACTAGGGCTCGATACCAATGTTGGGAATAACGGATCCCGAAACCGGATTCGACACTAAATCGAATCCCTAAAACGAGTGCGGAAGATAAGCCCTAATAAACACGTATCACCGATCGTAAAGCACACCACGGATTCGAGCGTACCTTGTTAGCCACAGATTAGACACCGACGCCGATATGAAGAAGAGAATTCAGTCCTGTTCGATCCGATGTCGAAAAATCGCCGTGAAGGGAAGATGGCGTCGCTTCTTGGCTTACTGTCCTTTTCTTGGAGAGAGAGAACTTTGGAGGAGAACGTACGTACTAAATGTGAAGAGGTGTGTTCTCCCTCTCTCTCATCCCTTTTATATGTTTCTCCTTCCACGGGCCTTATTCCCGTGGGCCGGGCCTTTAGGCCCATCATGGACGGACGGGCCTTAAGCCCATCTACTCTAAAACCATCAGGATGATGCTCGTTTGATCGCTCACGGACCTCACAAGAATTGATGGAGTCCGAGAAATTTGAAGACACGAGCTTTCTTTCTCGGGTATTTCTATGCTTTCTTGACCGCGGTTGGATCTGGAGGTTGAAGAAGGCGATGTGTCTGGTCGTTTCTTGAAGATCTCGAGCTCGAACCAGGATCTATCGATGATCTTCATGACTGCTTCCGCTTCTTCCATTAATGGTGGCCAGAGCAAATTGTGTGATTATGGAGACTTAATGAGGGCTTGGGTGGCTTCGTATTTATATACCCTTTTATTATCATGATTACCCTTGCGTTTTCCCGATTTTTACGGGAAAGACTTAATCTAAGTGTTCACACGGTTGTGTATCACTTTGATTTGGTCTTGGGTCTTTGTCTAAATGTTTCAATTGCATTGGTCCTTTTTAACGTTGATTACACTATATGCTCTGAATTCGTAACCTCAGACAATGCGACAATTAACCAATAAAGCTATCAGAGAGAAAACATATAATCCGACATATATACTTCCTAATAATGAGTAATGGAAAAAGACGTCGACACGAACTGCAGGTCCCATTTCCATAGTGACGAGTACATCTCTAGGTTTAGATGAAAGCACCATCCAACTTCTCAAAATTGACCCTTAAATGCAACAACTTGTTGCTTGTACATCACACCCACAAAGGGTTCTAAGCATAATTCATTTTGGATTGCCTCAAGAGCGAAGGATTTGGACAACATTGATCATTGAGAGCGCAAGATTGTGGACTTCATATCCACCAAGTATATATTTATACGGATTTTTCTTTTTTCCTTTCACCTACTCTATTCTATTCATTCATATTTATTCTGCTTGAGTATCGGCCTACTTTGAACATTTTCCCTTGGGAATTTCTAGGAAACATATGACACTATAATTTACTTTTTTAATCTTAATTCAATTAGAACAAAGGTAGCTAGGACATAGTAGTCAAACGAGACCATTTAAAAGGAATACAGGAAAATTTAGAAAGAGGGAATTATGCTAGTGCTGCGTAATTTAGTAGACCTAATGCAATGATTACGTTTTTAATTTTTTTTATATATATTTTTTGGAGGCCAAGCACTGTTGTATGTTTTGAATAAATTAAGGTTGAAGAAGGCACTCTTTGTTTTTTGTAGTAGGTCGTGGTCAGCGTGACGTTTTGCTAATGGTCGACGGCAGGATGGTAAATGAGAAAAAATCTCCTTTTTTTTTGTATTATGCGAATTGAGAAACACCATCCCTGACTAATGGTCAACTTTTAAGCACGTTAGCAAAAAGATTAACAATTTCGCATGTGCTTCTCGTGCCCCCATGCCACGTGCGCCGCGGTCTTCGAGTGCGGCTTTCAATTTCCCCGCGGATGGTTAGTTTCAGACCTGTCTTGAAACTACGTCGGCAAAAATAAAAAATAGAGAGAAAAGAACAAGATGAATATATGGTATCAATGACTTAATACCATGATATCGTATATTCTCATGACTTTATGTTAGATGGTAAACCAGCAATTCTCAACATGACCTGTTTACAAGGTACGCCATGTAATTAACAGAGTTAGATTTTACAAAACGGATTTGTGTCAAAATAAAAATCTTGTCTTACTTGAGTTTGTTTTCTACACAATTAGGCATGGTTAATATTCAAATTTAAAGACTTTTCTAACCTTAAGAGTTAAAGAAATAGAACCCACTTTAAAACATTATTAAATAAAGTTATTAAACATATAAAAAAAAAAAACCTAACCCACGTACTTTTTTCATCATCAATATGGCCAACAAAGCATATTACAGACTGGCAAGGAATATTATAGAATTATTAGACTGGCAAAAACAGGTATAGATTCAATAATACAACAAACCTTACAACTTCAACTTTATTAAAGTAGTCATGTGTGCTCTGAACATTTCATTCATTTATTGATGGGTTCATAATTTGGGTCAATATCAAAATTTTCATTAGCTAAATTCTAGTTACCACGTGTCTTCAAGATAAAATTCTCCGAAATCTCATGAATCTTGAAAAAAATATAGTTGTTCTGGTTGGTTTCGCTTGTATATTTAATGCCTTATATATGTCATTTTTGGAGGCATGATATGCATGGGAACAATCCCATGGCATTTCATACCTAATGTTAAAGTTAGAGATAAAGAAAATCCCTTGAACTAACTTTACAGTGGGAATGCGATGAGCAACTCTATATGGCATTGACGAGAACCTTTACTTTCAGATATGACGACAGCATTATATCATATTTTTATTTTCCCATGTGAACAAAGGTCTCCAAAATGATTAAGGAGAATAGACTTCGCAATTTTATATGTAAGGGAAAAAGGAACAATATATAAAGAAAATAAATGGAAAACGTTTTCTAACTATAATCAAGAAATGGAAAATAATGAACATTTTCCAAACATAGTAATGATGATAGTGTTGATTTGGTCGTGACATCCAGTAGGGATGACAAGGTTTTTCAATGGTTATGTTTGAATGTAAGGAGCGTTAGGGGATTTGTGGTTAGAAATTCAAATAATAAATCCATGATGGTGACACGAATCACAATATTATCATAATAAATATGTTTTAGTTCAAGTATGGTTTTTGAAATCGACATGAATCGTGGACTTTAATCACACAAAATTTCACTGAAAATAACCACTGGCCAAATCGCCTTGTCACAATGCCTCTATCCCTGTCGGTTATCTTTAGCCACCACGACCATCAGGCCGTCACTGATCTCTTCTGCTCACGTGCCTGAGGACTGCCACCTGAAAGGGTTAACATGCATATTTCGTTGCAACCGTGACATGACAAGCTAGCAAAACTACGGTATTGTCCAGTTGGGCTCAAAGCCCACTAGCCCTATTGCCAAATGAACCAAGAAAAGATTATTTTTATATCTGAAAAATATGAAATGTAATAATTGCTGAATGTCTTGCAATTTTTTAAGATCCAAGGCAATAATAGTGGTTGTCGCATTTCGTGTTAAACGCCACAACTGCAGACGTACATCTCTATTCACGGGGAACCTGACGTGACTTTGTCGATATAATATTTTTATAATCATTATACGCAAGAATACAAGGAAAAGTCAGGAACATATGCTAGAGAAGTCCAAAGGACCGCTATCATCACTAAATAATCTTATCTAAAATACGTAGATAAAATTATATAATGAAAAAATAAGTAAAATATAATAAATAGAGTGCCACAAAAAAACTTAAATGAAACATCCCAGAATTGTAGAAGATTGCAACGGTGAATTGCCGGGCAAATCTCCTTTGGCAGTGAGCTTATATGACATTCACTCCCAGTGAAAACATTTGAGTATAAACCACCTGCCAAAGGAGTAAATGCCCAGTAAATCACCACTTACATGTCATCCACTCTATTCTTCACGTGCTCGTGTAATTCTAATTTTTTCTTGGCTTCGATGAACAGTGTTAGATGCAATATCTATTTATAGCCTCTCAAAAGCGTAGAGACGTTTTCCATGCACACAGCATATTCTCAGAACATCCAAAATCAAATAAAACTTTAGTTGGGCAAAAAAAGAAAATAAAGGCTAGTGGTCCAATGAGTTGGATATGCTAGATTTTATCCTCAGTTCATACCAGGTTTTAGGGACGACTGGAGTCAACATATATTCCTCTATCCAACTAATTGAGAGGAGAAATTTCTAGACAAATTTAGTTTTACTACATTTCGATCTTGTCATTATTTCGAGCATATTCCTAATGTCTTTTCTTAAAGGTAAAATGACACTATGGGTTCTTAAATGTTGGCCTAATATGCAATGTCATATTTAAATTTTTAATTCGTTTAGTGTAATTATTAAAATATTCTTAAATATTTAATATAGTGTTTCTACTTAATCAAACAAGTTAGATGTAATTTGATGACATTGAATATTTAATGTTGAGTTCGAATTTTGATATCATGGGTCAATAAGACATAACAACATGTGAACGCAGATTCTATTTTTTTATTGATCTACTTCTAGATTCAATTTTATCTTGTTTATTATTAAAACTTAATAGATTGAAGTACATGTTGGTTAATTCTATCTACTTGAACTAATGACAAACCGATATTGAGTTTCTTAATATACTCCAGAGACTACATTAAACATTTAGTAAAAATTCAATAATCATATTAAATAAATTAAAACTCCAATGATGACAAGAAACAATGAGCTAAAGTTAATGAATTATAAATGTTATTTTTTTTAAATAATACAAAATAAGCGCATTTCCATGTAAAAAAATTTAATAAATGATAATGGGAAATGACTTTTTATTTATTTTGATGTGGCAGCAAGGAAAATAACTTTTTTCCTATGTTGAGAGTGCTTTGTCACGGTATCAACGGCCACATAATGTTACAAAATATGAAAAAGCCTAGTAGTGTTTTCCATTCACGAAGTTGACAAGTTTGAGGACTTGCACTATAATTATCTCTTCTTAAAATCATATATAACATACAAATATTTTTTGATAAATTATAGTCATAACCTATATAGTTGTTGGAAAATTTTCACCACGAGTTCTAAACATTATGTATTAAATGCAATCAATTAAGTCCTCAAATTTTACATAGAAGTGCAATTAATTCGTACAATTAATATTGAGAAGTGCAATTTCAGGATGCCTTATAGACAAATTCTCATGAACATGTTGGTAAGTTTAGGTACCGTTCAATATAAGGAATTAATTACCACTTTTTGAAAAAAAAAAGCATAGGATTTAATTGAACTTTTGAAAAATTTTAGGAATTGATTGCATTCTGCATACAAGCTTTAGGACTTTCGTGCACTTTTTTCCTTTTAGTTGTCTTTCTTGTGCCATACATAACTTATATATATAGACACACACACACACACACTCATACACACACTTCATTAAAGATGTGCAAGCGTTCTTTTCCTGAAGCAAGAGGCTGAAGTAGTGATAGATACTACAATTGAAGATATAAAGGTGAAGAATGGGGACCATGCATTCTTTTCCGGAAGGAAGAACCCTGGGCAAGAATTGTGCTCTGGCATATACCATCTCTTCCTCCGGCATATAGCTGGTATTATGCCGAATTTGGTGAAATATATACGAGCTTGATCATCGATGAGACGACTCGGGCACGGCCACACGAAGGAGTAGTGCAGAATTTGATGGTGAATAACAGTGTAATTCTCCCTCGGCAAAAGAGAACTACATTGGCATGCATGCAGATGCTAAGAGGTGTTCTTGCTTCCGCCAAGGGAGAATTGCCCTGCCATTCGCTTGCAATAAATATATATACTTACTCCGAGCTCAGCGAAAGGCGTTGATAAGCCATTGATCATTTCCATAGGGCAACTTTTAGATGTATATATTGCACCAGGTACAAAGGGCGATGTTACCTGCCTCGTCACTTCATTCTATGTTTATGTGATATATATATAAAAATTCACATATTCATTTGCGTTGGAGGTATTTTATCATACTTTCAATTAGGTCATACAACACTTCAATTTTATTTTGAGTAGTGGAATTTGTAGAAGTATCAAGAAGGAATAGAGTAATTATAGCATATACTGTCAATATCATATATATTTCCATGAGTGGCCTTGTTGGCCCTTAATTTATTGTTTAGTGAAAGAGTGTGAAGTTTAAACTCTCAAATTAATGATGAATAATGTGTAAAGTCTTATTTACATAGACGCTATATGCTCTAAGTTTTCTAAATAGTATATCTGCCTAGAACTTATATATCTTTTTTTTTTCCTAACGTGAAATATATAAACCTTTTGGCTTTACTAATTCATATAGACACACATATCTCTTTTCCTACTTGCATCGATAAGATTTCGCCACAAGGTGGCAAGTATGGTCAAGGTTACTTTAAATGAGAAATGACGTGATTTGCTAATACGACAATTAGAATATTTTACTATCATGTCATGTTGTCCATGAAAAAAGAACGGAATTCCCTTCTTTTGTGAATGCAATACAACGTATAAAATAGAAAAATTTAAATAAACGTCGCTTTTTCATATCCATTTGTCATAATCCAATGGTATCTTTATCGAAATATTTCGATCTTTTTTTTTTTTTTTTTTTTTTTTTTTGGTGAAGATAAGAAAAATATTTCGACCTTTTACTTGGCTTTAGCGCAACATTAGCCATTAACTTTTTCGGAGTGCAAATAATTGCAAATAACTTTTAGAAAATTAGGACGAAATTTAATAGAAAAATTTTGTATGTATAAAATGCAGGTTTTGTAACATTTTTGTACACAATCCATCTTCATCCATCATCACCATTCATATAAGTTGTTATTTTCTATCGGAAATTAATTAACCATCTGAAGATGACTTCCCAAAAAAAAAAAAAAAAACAATTATACAGATTTTGTGCCATATAAAAGCTTTCAGAGAATTTTGCTTCATGTATTTGTTGGATATTATTAGCAATTCGTTGGAATATGTCGACGATACGTGACGGGCGAATAGATTTAATTGCACAAAGATAACTACTTGACCGTTGACCACTTGTTTGGTCATGGAACAAAATTTTGGTGACATATGAAAAGAAAAAAAAAAAAAAAAAGACTACACTAATAAAAGGGCCAAATTATTTCAGAGATCTCATTTAGTTCATCTAGCTCAGAACTCGTCAGTCAGTCACCATCAAAATATAAAGAGAAAAAGGAAAGTAGATCCTTCGAAATCTCGGGAAAATCTGCAGAAACCATGGGGTAGACCTCCGTTCATGGCGCCATCCATTGCAGATCGTCTCACGACTGGCCAAATTGTACCAAGCAAATCCGCCCTTCTCCTCCTTTCGAACGAGGCAGAAGCCCTAAGGATCTCATCGGTGCCTTGCCGGACGACATGATCCATCACGTCTTCTCATTTTTGCCACTCGAAGACGTCATCAAGACCAGCGTCCTCTCCAAGCATGGCCACTCCACCTGGACCACCACCACTCACCTCGTCTTCAATGGAGTCTGGCCTAACAATCATGACACGTACTCCATGGACTTCCCATCTTTTGTCGACAGCGTCCAAATCCAGTGAACTTCGCACACGGTGAAGAGGTTCCACGTCACTATCATCCAGTAGGATGTGGCCGATCGCACCAAGCTCGACCTTTGGCTCCGCTTTGCAGCAGGGCGCTGCGTAGAGGAGCTCCACCTGTGGCTGACTACGAGCTGCCGTTCTTGTATTGGTTGAGTCGGTTGGTGCGCCTGAAAGTCGGTTTCTGCTGTTTCTCGTAGGGTAGGACTATAAGGCGGCCCTGTCTTATGGTCTTGTTGATCTAATATGCGGAGGTAGGTGATGATATCCTCGAGGGAATTTTTAGGGAAAGTCATGTTCTAGAGCCCCTTGAGTTCCGCCAGTGCTAGGGTATGAACATCATTATAATAGATTCAACAAGTGTGAAAGAGTTGGTACTCATCGGCATCGGTTCTCTAACACAGCAAAATTCGAGCCCTGCATTTGCTGTTATTGCAAGTATCACGTAATTGGTATTGTCAAATCATGTTCAGACTTGATGTTACATCTTTCTTGGTAAAAACCGAATTAGATTTTGTCATTCTAACTGGTGCTTCTGGTGACAAGAGGATGTGCAGCAACTTGTGGAAGAAACTTTTTAAGAAACTGCAGAGAGTTACAATCACCATTGATGCGATATGGCTTCAACTTTCCTTGCAAGCAAGTTGCTTCCTTTCTGGTGGTTGGAAGCAAATCTTAACACTTTCTAGCCACCGCCCACAACGTTTTGATAGAGCATGAAAGGGATGTCAATTTGGACATCAGTGCTCCGGATTTTCCATTTCATGGCATCTGCCAAAACTAGTGTCTTCCTATTTTCCTTTCCTACTCACATCCTATCCATTCATACATTTAATTATTTTACAAATTTCCCCATCTTCTTTCTTTTTTTTTTTTTTTTTTTAAAATTCCTTTCATATCTTTACTTTCGTCTAGATATCTTACTAAATAATGTGACAATTTGTTTGTAAAAAAGGGTAAAAGAATATGGAAAAATAAATTTTAAATTTGGCCAAAACAAAGTCTATATATAAAAAGATGCGGCAAATTACAAACATGAATATATGATTCAAATTCATTCGTTCACTAAATTTCTTCTATATTACTCCACCTTATAGAAGCTAATATTTGCATTTGTAGCATCTCTTTTATGAGTAGGTTGATCGTAAATACATCATTATAACGGAAAAAAGAACATACATCATCATATAAAAATACATGTGCACGCACATATTTATATCTCGTTAGCATTCGTTTTATTTCATGCACTTGTTATACGTATGTAGCAGATACTACTATAATATTCATTTCCAATGCAAAATTATGAAAAATAATTAAGAATGAAAATATATTTATATTTATATTTATATTTATATTTATATTTCTGGTTGCCCTGCTTGTAATTTTATTGATATTAGAATATGGCTGAGTATGAAATTCCATGCAATTCAAAATCCCTTTTTCTATTCATATAAAAAAGTAAAAGCCACAGATGAAATAATAACAAAGAACAGTCTAAGGTCAATGAAAATTCAAGAAAAATAATGCTACACCTTAGAAAATGGTTCACAACAAATTACTATTGGTCTTATTCAAGGTACATTTCAAGAAGGTAATTAATAAACATTAACAAATTAGTAGGTCAAACTTGTTCCTTGTTTTGGGGAAAATGTAATTGCAGACAGTTTCAAAACAAGTCAATTGAGCCTCATCTTCTGTTGGCTAGGATTTGAAAGGATATAAGAGGTAGGGCATCACTCTACCAAAAGTGTAGGCCTTCCTAAGGAAATGGCTAATGTATGGAGGCTCCCTTCCTCCATCTTCTCGCATAACTAGTCTCTTTGTAATGCTAGGGGTTTCCCCTAAGCTTTTGTGCCTCATACAATTAATAATATTCACATATTTACACCAAAATATTCATATGTATGATATGTATATTGACAAAATCAAAACATCTTTTTACAATGAGAAAAGAGGCTACAAAAAAAATTATCAAAACTTCTAATTGAAACAATAACAAGAACAAGAAAAAGCTGTCATCTAACACTTGAAGCAACTGGGTGAGCCCACCATTTGAGCAATGTCAAATGCTCAGCCATTTTCTAATCTCAAGAATACCACAAGGGGGGCAATTAATTCATCTTTGCTTGTTCAATGTATATAAAAATATCAACTTTACATATTGCCAAATCTTAACAGTGCATATGACAATCATATAAAAGTAATTTCATTCTTTGCTTGTCTCCTTTTCTCTTAGTTGTGCATGATATGAATATCACAGTAGTATTTGCTTCATATGTACAATGAACTCATTAAAATGAATCAAATGCTAACATCATACATGACATATATGTTCTTCCTCTAATATGATGATGTATTCACCATTGATCTAATCATAAAAAAGATGCTACATATGCAGATATTAGATTGTATAAAGTGGTGTACTGACCAAAACAAGAAAGTGGAGTAATATAGCGGATATTTTTTGTGACTATGGAGATTTAACGAGGGATTGGGTTGCTCCGTATTTACATAGACTCTTAATAAGCGAGATTGCCCTTGGATTTTCCTGTTATTTACGGGAAGGACTCAAACTCAGTGTTCAAACGTTGATTTATTACTTTATTTGGTCTCGGGTCTTTGTTTAATTGTTTCCATTTGATTGGGAAACCATGTCACGAAGGAGGGTTTTCCAAGAAAGTGCGCGGGATTGTGTTGTCAGAGATAGCTGAGGTGGCTCTTTGTCTGAGAAAATGAACCAATGAAATTTTGAGGTAACCCCAGAGTATATTCTCTAGTATCAGATGCAGATAAAAATTATTTTATCAGTTATGACGAAGGGTTAAGTCTACTTTTGGCGAGTGCATCTCTGAAGAAAGGGGAAGAGAGAGGGGGAGAAGAAAGGGGGCAATCAATGAAGAAAGAAGGTGCAGTGAAAGGAGAGAAAAAGCGAGACTCATAAACGTGGGGTCATATGTCGGGGTTAAGTGAAGGGGCCGGTCTATGCAATATTTAAACCAATAAAAAGGATCCGTATACATTTTTCATCTCAAAAGTGACATGACTAGTTAGTGGAAACTAAGGCATTGTTTGGTGGCTCAAAGCCCACCTGCACCATTGGCAAGTAAATAAACAACATATATTATTTCATTATCTGAAAAAATATGAAAAATAATTTTTACTGCATGTTTATCAATTTCTTAAAATTTAAGGCAATTATTATCAAGTAAACATCACATTTAAAATGAAATCCTAAAATTGAAGTGTGAAACCGAAATTTCAAAGTAAAATTCATCTCAAACATGTATAGACATATCTTTTTGTGAAGAAACCCGATGTGAATTTCTGACAAACCCAACTTAAATAGCAAAAACCTAATCTCTTTCGAATCTGAAAGTCTAGATCTTTTGCTTTCGAAGCATGTGAAAAACTGAAAAAGCTTGACTTTCACTCGCATTGCTGCACAAATTTTCCGATCCTTGCTATACTAGGCCTACGGTCAGATCTTGAACCCAATTTACGGGTTGGTCAGGCTGCTCTGGGGCGAGAGCTGGCAGCTACCATGCCGCCCCTGAAGGCCTATGACTCTAACATGTCCTGAGGGAGGATAACCACGCCGCCGCAGCGACAGTGGCAGCCACAAGCGAGGTCAACTGGGTCAAGATGATTGTGTATCCGATTTTGCCTTTCCTATGTGAACAAAGGTCTCCAAGATACTTAAGGAGAATAGACGGAGCACAATTTACACTTGTGGGAAAAAGGTTACATATTTAAAGAAGTCAAATGAATTTTATTTTTTTTAACTATAACCAAGAAATGGAAAATGATGGCGAAAATTTTCCAAACATGGAAATGATGATTGTGTATGTATGGCTGTGACGTTCTTCGAAGGTTTTGTATGATAGCGAGGAGCGGCTAGAATTAAGGGTTTGTGTTCCTTCTCACTTCGGGCAATTAGCTATAATTTTGGTTAAAAAATTCAAACAATAAATTCATTATGGTGATTCAAATCACAATACTACATTGATAAAAATGCAATAGTTCAATTATGGTTCCTCGATACAGACTCAAATTGGGGACTTTAGTTTCTTGAATTTCACCGAAGATAACCATCAACAATTTTCTAAAAGTGGGAACTTCCCCGTTAAGGGATGGAATAACATTTTCTTTTCACTCTCTTTTAAAAAAAAGAAAAGAAATGACACTAACCATATGAAACAATTTTCCTATTTTCTCTTGTTTCACTCCTTTTTCCTCTACCTACTAGTTAGTCACTAGAAAATTGTCCTTTGCTAAATCGCCTTGTCGCAGTGCCTTTAATCACATCCTTTGTCTTCAGCCACCATGACCACCGGCACCATGATCACTGGGCCATCACTGATCTGTCTTTGCTTACATGCTGGAGGGCCGCCGCCTTTGATACGTGGTTGTCAATTGTTGATCACATCTAAAACCATACGTGCTTCATCACAAAAGTGACAGGACTAGTTAGCAAAAACGAGAGCATTGTTTAGTTGGGCTCAAAGACCTCCTGCACTATAAGCAAATGAAAACAAAAAGATTATTCCAATATCTGAAAGAATATGAAAAATAATTATTTCTAATTGTTTTCAATTGTTAAGAAAGAAGTAAAGAACATATATGCTAGAGAGGTCCAAAGTATGTCCGCTATCATCACTTAACAATCTTATCTAACATATAACAAATGCAATCATCTGATTATAAACAATATCAATAGATGAACAATTGAAGAAATTAACTAAAATTAAATGAATATAGTGCCGTGAAACAAAACTTGATTGAAGATAGCAACGGTGAATAGCTGGGCAAATATCCTTTGGCAATGAGCTTATATTGTACTCATTGCCAAAGGAGTAAATGCCCAGTAATTCACCACTTACATGCCATGCTCACTATCAATCATTTACTCTTAATAGAAATATTACTTCTGATGCTTTTGGCTTCGAAGAGCAGTGTTAAGGTGCAGAATCTATTTATAGGCTCCCAAAAGGTTAAGGTCATTTTCCATGCAAACAGCATATTCTGAGAACATCCGAAATCCAGTAAGATCTTGGGAACTTACATATGAACGAAACGGACAAAAGAAGCTATAGTGGTCCAGGGAGTTAGATATACTAAATCTCAGTTCCAGGTTCGTTCCAGGATTTGTGGACGACCGGAGTCAATATATATTACTCCATCCAAATAATGGCGTTGAGAAATTTCCTGGGAAGTTTAGTTTTAGCTCATTTCGATTTTGTCTATATACTGAACATATTCTTAGTGTCATATTTTAATTTTTAATTTGTTCAGTACAATATTTGAACTATTTTTAAACGTTCAATATAGCCATTCTATTTGATCAAACAACAAGTCAGAAGTAATTTGATGAGATGACATATTTAATACTAAGTTGGACTTCTGAAATGATGCGTCAATACTATTTAAGAACATGTGATCGTGAATTTCATTTTCTTATCCTACTTCTTTTTGCTTCAATTGGTAGAACTTAACGGCTTGAAGGGTATGTCAGAAAATTTCATTAACTCGAACTAACAAAAAGACAAAGTTAAACTTATTAATATAGTCATACTATATTGAACATTTAGCAATAGTTTAGGGACTATATTTAACGGATTAAAAGTCTATGGATGAAATTTCATATTAGGTCAAAGTTTAGCAAATGAGCATGCTTTACAAGTGAAAAAATTAACAAATCAAAGGAAAAAATTATTTCCCAAAGGTTTGACTTATTCTGAAAAATGAAATCAAACCTTCATGAAATTAGATATATTTTACTTACCAAAAATAAGAAAATTATAAAATTTATGCTAAAATGTGACAGATTTGAGAAATCGTCTTTGGAGCTTTATTGATACCTGTTCGGTTTCCGCAATAGTTATAACTGTGAAAAGAAATGCTACCGTTTTTTTTTATAGGGTATTTGGCAAACTCCTCATATTAGTGAACACATAAGTTACAATACTTCACTGTATAGTCACTAAACAATTATAGCATAACTAATAGGCATACTAAACCGATGCTTATGATGTGTTTGCTTCAGTGATTTTTTTTTTTTTTGCAAATTAATATTTTGGACTGTCATGTATATGATTTGCCAAAACTGATCGGTTAATGGAAAATCATTTAAGATGAGTGCTTCAACTTAGAGAAAAGAATTCCCTAATCCAGAAAATGGAAAACATTTTTATGAAAAAGGATCTATAAAAAGTACTTTTCTTTATCATGAAAAGTTTTCTGATACAAACGCCTCCTTAGTTGAGATTCGACTTTATCCACAATGAATCGAAGACTTTCCTTATATAAGTCTCCATGCCAGAGAACTTTTCCGGCTGCTGTGAGTGGAGACCACGCATTGTCATTATTAAATGAGGAAGAAAAAGCTAAACAAAGACATGAGAGAATAACATAGTGGGGAATAGGGTGAGTATCGCTTAGATAGGCTAAGAAAAACATGTTCACGGAATTTGGAAAGAAGGTGTGAGGAATCAGCAAGTTCTACTGCAAATTCCCCAAATTACCCTTTCTTCATCTTTTCACCAATAAATTATAAGGGTAAAAATGTATTTTCCCCCGTTACATTTGCTTTCCTTTCCATTTTCGTATCTTCCCAGACAAGGTAAATTCAATTGTTCACTTCTTTTAACTTGATCACCTTCCAAACAGCAAGATAAATATATTCTCTGCTCCTTATATTTTTTCTTCACCTTTATTTTCCTCACTTACGATTTTTTTTTTCCGAACGTTGGATAAGATTGCATGTGAATGCCCCTTTCGAACGATAAGAACTGCAAATTGCATGGAACTTGATAAATAGGAGAAAAGACTGGCAGGACTCTAGAAAGATGATGAATGGCGATTAAGTACCAATTGTTCAAAAATAATGCCTACGAAAATTATTTATTAATATTAAGTATGGTCCTATTGTCGATATTTTTAAATATTTTCTAAAGCTTTGAAGTGTTTCCAGTTAAAAAAATAAGAAGAAGAAGAAAAGTGTGAGTTTCTTGCATTTATAGAAAGATACAAGGTATGTTTGTTGGAGTGAGAACTTTTTGTTGCTGAAAATGCTTTCAGGAATTCAATTTTAGAGAAAGTGAATAGTCTGGATTGTCTATCTTTTTTATGAGAGCACATATTTGCTATAATCGTGTTAGATAAATAATGTTTTCTTGAAGACCAAGGAGTTTGTAAGGTTCGAGAAATACCTGAAGAGAAATGGTATTTTGTCCAAATCCTTTCAATTACCTAAGGAGAATCTAGGTAATTTGGAAGGAAATCTTTTTGAATACCTAAGCAGAAATCTAGGGTCATCAAAACACTTTTCGATTGTCTATTGAGAAATCTCTATACTTCGCTAAGAAATTTTTAAACACTTTGGATCATTACCAATCAAATTTGATCGTTAGATGCCAAAGATTAGTTTTCGGTGTTTATCAATTAAATCTTTTTTACCTACGGAGAAATCTGGGGATTTTGTCAAGACATTTTTGAATGTCTAAGGAGAAATCTAGATATTTCGTTAAGGAATTTTAAACTCATGGGATGATTTATGTGTTTACCAAATAAATAATTAAATACTTGAGATGAGTTCCAAGTATTTATCAAGTTAAATCTTTAAATATCTAAGAAAAAATCTAGGTATTTATTGATTCAATCATTTCAAGTGACTGAAATGAATTCTATATATTTCCCAAAGAAAGCCTCTAAAGTATGTAGGGTGATTTATTGGTGTTTATTGGTTGAAACTTTCGAATAGCTAAGGAGAAATTTAGGTTATACGTCAAAAATCTTTTCAAATATCTAAGATCAGTTTAGGTTCCAAATGACGTTCCAGAAATTTTCAAGCCTTTCAAATATTTTAAGTCCCAGATGCTTGTCAGGCTTACAAAAAAATGATCCGTACCCAAGTTTACCTTCTTGAATCCTCAGGTAAGTAAGTGCAGGTACGTTTCTACCTTTACATCAGCATTTACGTAACATTTCATTACATTACATTAGAAAAATGGGTGTACCTCATTAAGATCTATATTCCCAACAAAAAGAGTCATTGCATTGCATTCATATTATAATACTTGGGTGTCATTTATCTTTGAAGAACCTCTGTGAGCTTTCCTTCAAAGAGAAGAAACAGTTGACAAGTAAAATTTGGCTATTTCATTTATTGTATAGGATAATTAGTGATCGACCCTGACCATTAAACAAAATACCATTAGCATAGTTCATGTTTGCATGTTTATTCAAGTCATGCATCACAAGCAAATCACATGGCCCTAGCACGATGTTACCATGTACCACCGCACGCTTGATAGAAAGACTTCTCAAAGATGTGATTGGCCATGTCCATGGAACAGTTTAAAATTTACGGTCAACCCCTTGTCAATGTGATTTGATTCCCAGCAGTTATTTGGTTCGATAGTTATCGGCGGTTATTAATTCCTATATATTTCTATCCACTGTCCAATAATTTCAAACTCATATTTAATCTACAAAGAGGAGAGAGGTTACCTAAAGGGGTATTTTATATCATCTGCGCCATTTCAAACATGTTCTAATTAAACTCAATCGCGGAAGAGATAAAAAACCATGATCTTGAACTCAAGCGGAAAAGAAATTCAGCCATATTTTAAGAAAGAGGCCAGGTGGGGAAATAAATTATGAAAACCCCCCTTATCATGTTGAATGATCACGACTGGCACGGCAAGGTGTTCAAGTTTGAGAGAGAGAAAAAGATTTGCCATTATCCCCTCGTCAATAAGAGCCATCTATGTAAATAAAGGAGGAATGTACGTGAAAGGGACAAGCAGAAATTTTCGAGATAAGGGCGAAGCTTTCTTCCTCAACAGCCAAAAAATTATAGAGTGCAATTTCACAAAATCTAAGAGTGTGCATTTATTAATCGTTAGATCATGCTCAAAATTTATGGAGATACGGTAAGATAGTTTTCTTTAGTTTGTCCGGTGGGATTGGTGAGAAAGTATCTGAATGTATGTCTTTGACATGATAAACCATACAGATCGGCTACTGGACCAAGACAAGAGAGCTCAACCCGTGGTCTCGCAAAAACGGTGAGACCATAGGAATCGAGTATCAAACATTTAGAGAACCGGGGATCCGACCAAGAGCTACCAACTCTCACTGAGTACAATCCTTATTTGTGATTCACACCAACTGCAGTGGTCAGCTTTCGACGTGGCCAACTACCTCTATGATCTTCTCACTGTCTTCACAATCACTGTCATTCCATCACCTCAGTATCCAACCTGCCCTTCGCCGGTCATTGTCAGCAAATTTTCCTCGCCGGTCACCATGAACTCGCCTCGCCATCAGCCACCGTTCGACACAATCTTCCAATCTAGGTAATTAAACTTAATTTGAATATCATATTGCCTAAATCGTGATTATTGTGATTTTAAACTTGATTTAAATAGAATTTTTATGCGATTAGGAAATTTCCTTTTTGACTTGTGCATAGTACCCGTGGTTTCGATCTTTAAAGACTTAAAGATTGGATTCCCGATTATCATTATTTCCTATTTTTGAATGTGGCAAATCTTTGATTGTTTGGGCTTATTTATTGCATATTGTTAATTCAAGAAATTTTCCTATTTTGAAAATACAAGAATTGCATGCATTTAAGATATATTCAAATTTATAATTTATAATTGCATATCTAGGAAAAACTATTTTCTAGTTTAAATTAGCTAGTCACATTTGTAGGGTGATTCCTATTTTAGCTTTAAAAGAAAATCACAAAATATAAGATGCATGTATCATACAGGACTAGTTTCATAAATACCACGTTATTATTGCCATGTCATTGTTGCTACATTATCAATGTCATGTCATCGTTGCCATGTCATCATCTTGTCATGTCACCACATCAATGTCATTTAGTTATTGCATATTTTATTATCACAAATAACCATAATTGCATTTAGAAATTATGTGCAGGGCAATGCATTTCTTTAATTATCATCTTGCAAATATTTAGAAATTAATCATGGTGGAGTTGTGCTTTGCTTAATGCATTGAGGTCTGCCCTGTTTTTTTAAATTTATTTATTAATTTGATTTATTAACTGTTACATTAATTGATCACATGCCCGGATGATCATCCATTGCATGTTAGTGGACTAGGATTAAAACTTGCCAAGACCACCTTCTAGATATTTTTGAAAATAAACCAAAAGATTAATTTAGCATAATCAACTCTCCATATTAATCTCTAGTTCACAAAAATAATATATTCCCCCAAGTCTTACTTGGGTTACTAATTGACCCACAATATATTAGTAGTGACTCTTAATTAAATTGAATTGCATGTTAAATTGATAAAATCAAAACCCCAAAGTTGTGATTGGTATGGATTTAGGAGAGTCCATTCTAACTCTTTGGCTTAGTTATTCATTAGCTTTCCTTTTAGTTGTTCACCTCTAGGAAGGTCAAGACAAAAGTAATAATAGATGTCAAATATCTGATTGTAACTCTATGCATGGATGAGATTTTGCTTGTTATGTATATAACTAACTCTCTGACCAGTAACCAATGGAGAAAACTAAAAAATCCATGGTTTCCTGGTAGAACCTCATTTCGCCTCTAAAGAATAGTTTTCAATTTCCACCTATACTACTAGCTATTAATAGATTGATTTGCCAAATACTCAATAAGAACTTTTTTTTTATCTAATTATGATTTAATGGTGGGTAGCTTGATATATTATATTCAAATTTCAAATTGCGATTCAATTATTTTAAGTTTAGCTTAAAACTTTAATAGAAGATAATGAGAGGAGAGGATATATAGTGATATTTAATTAATCCTGATTGGTTAATTATTTGGAAAGGGGACAATACACAAATCATGATTTTTAGCCTACCTGCTTCATAGAGTGAGGGTAGGGAAAGCAAGTGAGGGTAGGGGAAGCAAGTTAAGTCTTCCACCGTCTGACTTGCTTAGTCACATCATAAATTGCAGACATCCGCCGCTTGTTCAATCAGTAAGCTTTTGGGATCTAAATTGAGTTATTGATGGGTTAAAAAAGGGTCTATCACAAATCCACTAACGGCCATTTTTCAGTTTTGCTCTATAATAATAATCCCATTATAATATCTTGTTAAAATTTCAAATATTTCATATCCTACCCGATTCATTATATATGAGTCAAAATGTAGATCTTTGACCAATTTGCCACCTCTAGTTATGACATGTAAGGGATGAGAAGGTTTTGGTTATGCTTGAAGGTGAGGAGGGCGTTAGAATTAAGGAGTTTCTGGTTAAAAATCCAAATAATGAATTCATTATGGCAATTTTGAACCCAATATCACGATGGTGATAGTAATAATGTTGTAGTTCAAGTATGGTTCTCGATATAGATATCAATTTGGACTTTAGTTACTTGAGTTTCAATAAAAATAACCACCGAGTATTTTCTAAGAGTTGGGATCTTCTCCATGAAGGGATACAATAACATTTTCTTTCTACTCTCTCATTTTATACCCCCCTTTTCTCAAACGACTAATCAATTACAGGAACCCCATCCATTGCCAAATCGCCTTGTTGCGGTCCCTCCATTCACATCATCCATCTTTAGCCATCATGACCACCGAGCTGCAACTGCTCTCTCTCTGCTTACATTCCAGAGCTTTTACACCTTCGATATGCGGCCTTTTATGGTTGACGACACATAAATAAGAAGTGGTGGGTAGGTCCGCTGTCTCATTTCTCAGAGAAGTTAAATTTCTCATTCCATAAAGTGAATGTAAAGACAACCCGAAAGGATTAGCCTGCATACTAAATCTCAAAAGTGACATAGCCTGTGAGCGAATGTTCAACAATTTTTTAAGATTTAAGGCAAATATCATCAAGTAAATGTGGCATTTCTAGTCAGATCCTAGTTGAAGTATGAAACCGAAAGTAAAAAATGAAAATCATCTCAAACATGCGTACACATCTCTTCTCGTATGCATTTGAAGATACAATATTATCTATGATCAATATAGGCAAGATTAAAAGAAAAAGTCAAGAATATTTATTGACAAAGCGTAAGAAGTACCACAGCATGCATCTGATATGGATTCCCCACAATTGAACAAATGTAACAAATTTCAAGCAACTTGGCACAAAGATTAATAAATGAACAGATGAATAAAACCTAAATGAAGCATCCCAGAATCGTTGAAGATTGCAACGGAGAATTGCTAGGCAAATCTCCTTTGGCAGTGAGCTTATATTACATTCACTCCCAGTGAAAATATTTGAGTATAAACCATCTGCCGAAGGAGTAAATGCCCAGTAATTCACCACTTACATGCCATGCATACTACTAAGCATGTGCTATAATATAATATATTTCTTATTTTTGGGGCTTGGATGAACAGTGTTAGAGCGCAATATCTATTTATAGACCCCTAAAAGGCTAAAGACATTTCCATGCACACAGCATATCCTGAGAACATCCAAAATCCATAAGATTTTTGGCACTTAAATTTGGGCAAAACAAAAAAGAAAAGCCAGTGGTCCAAGGTTTTTGGCGAGGGGACATATTCCTCTAACTAACTGGAGACGCCAAATTTCCGTACAAGTTTAGTTTTAGCTTGATCTTGTCCATATTCCGAGCATATTCCTAGTGTCTTTTTCTTTAGGGTTAATAACATGAAAAATTACAAATTAGTGCATCATTGAAAAATTTATCTTATATTAGTTTCAATTAAATTTTACCATCAATTTACTGAGTTAGATGACATGTGATAATCAACTGATGTACCAGGTTTAGAATTTTACTCTTCGTTTGTCGCAGATGCATTAGTTTGTGATTTTTTGTTATATTAATTCAATTTAATGAAAACCAACAGAGGGTCAATTTGTCAAGAACGTACTAGTTTTGGGCTTTTTTATGATAAAAAAAATTAGTTTTGGATAAATTTATCACAAGTTTACTAGTTTAGGTTTTTAGTGGTAAAAAAATTAATTTGGAATAAATTTATTACAAATGTATTAATTTAAGATTTTTCACGGTATTAACCCTTTTTTAAAGGGGAAATGACATTAATTGCTCCTACAAATTCACACAGGCTGCGTTTGGTAGTAGGATGAAATTTGGGATATGATAAAATTATCCAATACCTCTCCAAATAAGATAAAGTCAGATATAAAGGAGATATAAATATGATAAAATTATCTCATAGGAGAGTTGGGATAAATGTGGATAAAATTTATATCCATATTATGAAAGTTATTTTATTAAATAAAAAATATCTTAAATTAACAAATTAAATTTATATTTCAATACAAATAATATTTGAATTCTAATATAGGAATTCAAAATAATAAAAAATTTACAAATGTAGTCATAAGGTTTACAAGAAGAGATATGTATACATGTTTGACATATGTGTACAAAATTGATACCTTTTAGGCTATGCTCGGTTATTTGGACTTTCCGGATATAGGATATAGACCAAATTGGATATAAATTGGATTTTTGATATTTTATTTAATGTTTGGTAAATATTCAAATGCCCACACTAGATTGAATGTCGCTCGTTCAAACGGATTAAATGCCTCCATAATGGCTCTGCCATCGACAAATCCCACCTCATTCCTTGTCGTATTCCACCTCCTCCACCTCTTTGTTCATGCCGAATCGAATGTCGACCGTTTAAATCTCCGAGCCCTTGTGGACGTCCATGCTGCCTAGACATCACCTGTCGTGGAAAGTCTTCTGCAACCATTGATCCCTCCTCCATCTTCATCACCAGCCTGCAATCTTTAGATTTTGGGTTCATCTCATTGATTCATCCTTGTCTTCTTTGTTTCCATTATAGGAAGATAAATCTCATTGCTTATCAATCCACTTTGTTTAAAACATCATAAACATATTCCGACTTTTGTCCTTCAATTATT
Organism: Eucalyptus marginata; assembly: GCA_014182565.1. Taxonomy (NCBI): domain Eukaryota; kingdom Viridiplantae; phylum Streptophyta; class Magnoliopsida; order Myrtales; family Myrtaceae; genus Eucalyptus; species Eucalyptus marginata. The sequence goes on along the minus strand of CM024589.1, from coordinate 33,132,816 downwards.
ATGTCGTTCAAAGATGGATTCTTAGGTCAAGGTCAAGTCCACTGTGGCTGAGGCCCAGTCGAGCTCCAATCTAACTATGGAGCTCCTCCTTAGAGATGCTGTGGGTGCTAGAGGCTATGAGCGCCAATCATGGGTGGGTAGAGGGGACATATAAGAGAGATGAGGGTGAGACATATCCTATCCTTGCATCCCAACTCTATGTAGGATTAATCTGGATTATATTTGGACATATTCAAATTTTTTATTGCCCCAAACTATGAATAGGATAAAAGTTATTCTATTCAGGGATTATAATCGGCCCACCAAATGCAGCCTGATGTTTGATTCTCATTAGGATTTTATTAAGTTTCATTTTTACTTCAAGTAGGACATTATGTTTCATTAAATTTTCCTCTTTGTCGTTGAAAGTTGCATTTCGAGATCAAGGTCGAGCTCCATCATGGATGAGGTCCCATCTGGCCATGGAGCTCTTCAGTGGATGAACACCGGTGCTCCAGCTCTGGCCATGGAGCTCCTCCGTGGGAGGCTATGGGCAGCAGCAGAGGCTGTGGGTGGTGGAGGCTGTCGATGCCAACTATGGCTAAGTAGAAGGGACATAGAAGAGAGATGAGCGTGAGACATATCTTATCTCGATATATCACATCCCTTAGATGAGATTATTTAATATGGACTATACCCGGTCAATATCAGGACATATCCGGATTTTGGATTGCCTTAAACACTGGATTTGATCAAAGTTATCCTGTTCAGTGTTATAACTGGCCCAATAAACGCAGCTTGGGGGTTTAATTCTTTTTTGGATTTTATTGAGTTTCGTTCTTAGTTCAATTAGGACACTATGTTTCTCTATTTTACAATATTGTATATAATGAGAGGGCAATGCTTTTCTTCTTTTCCTTTTCGGTCAGTGGCAAGACTCTTTCAATTGATGGAAAAAAAGGGGGAAGAAGCCAAAAAAAAAAAAAAAAAAAAAAAAAAAAAGGAAAGGGAAAAGAAATCAAAGAATTGAAAGGGATGAAAAAAAGAAAACATATGTGCTGCTACGAGTTTCCTCACGAGCAATTTGCTTCCTTTCTAGTGGTTGAAAGCGAATCAATACACTTTTAGCGACCGCCCAGTACGTTTCAATTGGCATGAAAGGGATGTCAATTTGACACTAGAACATACTCCGGACCTTCCATTTCACGGAATCCGGCAAAAGCTTTTTGTCCCTTTTCCATTTTGTACTCCCATGCAAACATTCATGCATTTGTTCTATATCTTAGAGTTCAATTCACTCCTCAATTAAACTATACGTAATGCATGGGATGCAATTATCATTCAAATCTATCTACATTAGCAAGCTGTTCGACTAGGCCGAGATGCAATAGGTAGTGGCGGACAGGAGAGGTCGAGCTTGTGACATCTTGATTTTCAGGTTCTGTTTTCGATTGGATAAGTTGAGCCTTTCATCAACGCGACTACAATGTTTTTCTCTGAAGTGGCCACTCACGAGATAACTAACCTATCAGGTGAAGCTGTTAAGGAATATAAACACAATAGACTTGAGAATTCGACCAGGAATCGACTGCTCGACCATGTTAGTCTGTAAAAGTCATTATAACACAGTTAAAAATCAATCAGAGATAAGAGATAGGTCATTCAACTGAGAGGTGTGGCTAAACGTGGGTGATTCCACTAATTTACAAAATTCTCGTCGATCGGCACTAGACTAATTTTTTATGTCGTTTTGGCACCATGTGTTCGTATTTGAAACCTTGAGGTTTTCACGACAACCAAGAGTCGGCAATATGTCGAAGAGGTACGTGTGGCTCGAAGAAAATCGACCACGGGTCAATTGTACAAAAAATTCTTAAAAGCTACAAAGTAGGTTAGGTCACGCTAAAATAGTGTCCGATTGAAATTAATCGCGAATTTGAACCCGATTTCAGAAATTAAAAGTTATGTCATCTCATGATTTATTTTAGGAACGTCGACTCATCTTTCGAAGAATTTTCAACGAGTTTGGGATTTTTACAGAAAATCAATTCAGACGTTTCGAAAAAGAACAGAAAATTGGGATGGACCAAATTGAAGGGATTTTTGGCCTCCAAAGTGAGTTACTTGGCGAAAGGAAATTGTGTGGGCTTTTTCTTCAACAAAATCGGATATCAATCGGAGAGATCTGTTAAGAACTCGGATTTTGGAAAAAAATGAAATAGAATTCGGAATTGAAGGAAATAACCCATTTTGTGGTCCAAAGTTGGTTATTTGAGGGAAATTCGTAGGCTTGAGAGGCTATCACATTTTGATCTTTATTTGACTTCAATCGAGACAAGTTGGTGTGGAAATTGGCCTTGGATGACCAATTGATAATGTTGTGTGAAGTTGAGCTAAAGATAATTGTGTTTTGATTTCCTTTTTCTTTCCCCACCGGACTATCTCACGCACGTCCCTCTCTATTTCTCTCTCCCCTCGCGCCTTTCCCCCACCTGACAACCCTCTGCTTAAGTCTTCAATTCTCTTTTCTTCTTTAACCGGTCCTTCCTTATCCATCCACGCACATCTCTCTCTCTCTTCTTTATTTTATTCCTGCATGTTCTTTTCCCTTTGGCCGACATTCCCCTCCCTCACCCCTTCTCTTTAATTTTTTTTACCTTTTCTTTTGTTCCTTGGTTCGGTCAATGATGCCAACCCTTCACATTCTCTCTCTATCCATTGGTACTTTTCATCCGCGATGCCACCCCCCCCAAAAAAAAAAAAAAACTGAACAACCCCTGCAGCTCGCAGCCACGTGTTTGTGGCTTAACCTCCTCCGGTCAACCCCAGCATTTCTTCAATGCAGTCGCTCCCACCGAAGCAGCCGCACGCCCTCTCCACGTCCATCATCCCACGAACAGCCAACCGTCCCTTCGTTTTGAAAAAGAAATAATAATAACTTTCCCCTCTAGCAGCGAAGTCCACTGAGCAACCTGCATGTCAACCGCGTCTCCGCCGAGCTACCGCTATTCAGCCACCTCCTCACCGTGGAACAGCCTCGCCATTTAGCCGCGCGTTCAGCCCACGTTCAAAACCAAAACGGGTAGCTCAACCGTGTGACTTGTATGGCCAATTTTGGCCTGGTCCGGGTTCCCATTAGTGCCGCCGCTTTGGAGTTTATCAGCCGTCGTCGCGTCGCCGTCACTGTGAATTGGTTTTCGCGTTAAACCAGTGGGTTGATTAGTTTAGACAAGTATGGATTATGTGGTTAATTATAATGGATTAGTGATTTAATCGTTCAATATTGCATGTTAGATGGTTAGAATAGTACAATTAGCAAGTAGATAAGCTGTAGTATTTCTCTAGATAGGTTCGGAAATTTTTCGAGCCCGTCTTGGCTTTTAATTAGGCTTTTCCGGCCTAAGTGTGCATTTTTGCTATTTATTGGTATTTATTAATTAATTTTGGTAATTATTTAATTAATTATTATTTTCCAAAAATTAGACCTGGATAGTCGGTGACCGGAATTTTATGCTGATTGCAATGGTGTGATTTGTTTAATTAATTGAGTGCTATTTTGTTCGATTTGGGTGTGATTAGTGATTTTGGGTATTTATCCCAAAATTTAATAATTTCAGTATTTAATTAGAAAATACCGGACGTCAGTTTACAATGCTAAAAATATGTTTATGGATCATTAAAATTAGTGGGATTTTCAAAAGGGAAAATATTGTAGTTTGGTTAAGGTCGACTGTGTACTCACACATGATTATTTTTGTCAGGAATGATATGAAAAATAGTGGCATTCTCAGATGGTGAGAACAATATACTATATCAGCCTACGGGCCTTGGTATGTCAGCTTAGCGCGAGCAGTATACTATTTATCAGCTTAGAGTGAGCATCATAGGTAAACTATATCAGCCTGATGGCCTCGATATATTAGCTTAGCGAGAGCAGTATACCTTAGCAGCTTCTAGTGAGCATTATCAGTATACTATATCAGCCTACGAGTCTTGATATGTCAGCTTAGCGTGAGCAGTATACCAATTATCAGCTTAGAGTGAGCATTGTCAGTATACTATATCAGCCTGAGGGCTTTGATATGTCAAATTAGCGCAAGCAGTATACTTTATTAGTTTAGAGCGAGCTATACTATCTATCTTCAGCTTAGAGTAAGAAGTCCTTGATATGATCGGACTTTATAGATAGTATTTAATGGATTAACCGAGTGACGGTCTTGATGACATGGAATGGACTAGATTGATTGATCGATGACTCAATTTGATTTGATGCTTTGATGTGTTGAAATGATTGGTTGAATATGCAAATTGTTCTAACTTGCGGGAAGGAACGGAGCCAAAGGTAAGACCTCTAACTTGTGCCTGTGCTTAAGCGGCCCTTGGGGTGTATTTTCTTAGGGGGTGAACTTGCTGAGACATTGTCTCATCTCGTTGTGAGATAACATTTTCAGGTCTCTAGGGTGAAGAACCCGAAACTTGAGGCAAAAGGGTCAAGAGCATGGGTGGCTTAGAAGTTCTTTTTGAAGATAGACATCATGTACTTAGACCCTAGAATTGGCCTCTATTTGTAAACCGGATTGTGATTTTTAATAATGTGTTGATTTGAAATTTGTTGTCCTGCTTTTCCATCCCACGTTTATTATTGTCAGGGGATTAGTAATTCGCTTCCGCATGCACATTAAAATGAATGGGTCGGCGACGCGTCTTGGGACGTCGCTATTTAATCGACCACCGAGGGATGGGCACATGCTTAGAGGATCGAGGCGTGATAGAGCTCATTATGGACTGGTTGCAGGGAGCCGTGAAAGACACAATGGCGGGTTGCCGGCATGAAACTCGGCTGTGATCAGTGAGCTGCTAGATCGTCATAGGCCAGAACGACAACGTCCATGGGTACAGGCACAATGATGAACGGGCGACGTAGAGCTCGGCTTGTTGCTGCTAACTCGATTTTGATCTACGAGAGGGGTTGCGATAGGAACAATGATTGTTAGGGACGGCATCGGGGGGATGGACAGTGGCAACGTCGGGCTAGGCATTACAGGCGACATTGAAGCAATGACAGATGGTGTCAAGCGGTAGTGATCGTCGCATCAATGACTGAACAATGACGACGTTGAGCCAGGCGTTGCGTGTGGTGATGGGGCTTGATCCCGCAGACCTTCCTCCCTCTAGTTCTCAAGACCTCCACTCTCCCCAGATCTCACACCAGAATTGCCTCTACTTCTCTGGCCAACCTCCCTTCCTTAGATCTCTAACTTGCTCGCTCTCGAACCTCCCCTAATGTCTCTCGAGGGAAGTTCTCGGAGCTTGCCGCCTTTGACCTCTCCCTCTCCTTGTTTTGGCCTTCCCCTTGATGCCCTATTTATAGGCGAAAGGGGGTCGGTCAACGCAGGCTTTGGCCACCAGTCTTTGGCGCGCTGACCAACCTTGGTGTGGCCAAACTAGTGTTTCCTCAGCCGCCCATTTGCTTTGCTTTAAAGGCGCATCCCATCCGTTGCCAGCTTACTCCTCCTCTCTCTACCGTAGGCTGTCCTCACGCATGTCATCGTTGCTACGCATGAGTTGTAGAGGCGGAAGAGGAAGGAGGAAAGAAGAAGAAGAAAGAAGGAAGGGGGCTAGGCTTAGGAAAAAGAGGATGGGCCCTAGGCCCTTGTGGGGGGGGAGGAAGAAAAAAGGGGTTGGGCGTGAAGGCCCTTTTTTATTTTATTATTATTATTATTATTATTATTATTATTATTATTATTATTATTATTATTATTATTATTATTACAAAGTAAATTATCTGAAAAAGTAAAAAAAATAAAATAAAATAGGAAAATAAAGCTTAATGGATGCAAAAAAAAAAAAATTAAGGCCTAATTAATGCGAAAATCATTTTTGTTAGGGCCGAATTGGTCCCTAATTTTCTTATGTAATTTAATCCTAAATACCTAGCCAAAAATTAGGTGTCAACACTCCACTAATGGTGCCACGTGCATCTTGATTCACGACTACGCCTCTCAACTTCTATTGACTCATAGTTAGGCCACAAGTCATCGCCTCCCCCTCTCAACTCATGACTGCGCCTCTCACCTTCAATCAACTCACGGCCACGCCTTCGACCATTCATCACTTCCCCCCTTGCTCTCGATTGCTTGCCTCCATTTGCTATAAGTTCGAATCTCTAATCTTCAATCTACTCACTAAATCCTATAAGTTATTTGTTTGTTTGGTCTTAGGTCAAATCCCTATATCCCTAAATTTCTAAAAGCCTCTCTCTCTTTTTGCCAATGATGATGATTTCTTTGCTCATCTTCCATTATTACTAGAGAAAACAACCAAGAAAGGTCTTGGGATTTGCTTTGTGGTGTGGGTTTTCTATGAAGATGATGGGGATTGGAAGATAAAGTTGTTATAACGACCCTAACTCTATCTCCAAGATCTTCAATAGTGGGGGTTATTTCGCGACATCCCAAGCTCGTCACCATCCTGATTTTTTTTTTTTTTATCTTGTTGATAAACACATGTAGAATCGTGAACAAACAAACTCTTCGGACAAATAACAATTGGAAGATTGGGACATACATCACACAAAGGATACTACTTTATATTATGACAGTACATTTACAAGCCCTTTCTCTACATGTTCTTTTTCCTTTTTACATCACACTATAAGTATTTACATAGGCTAGGGGAATTCCTATATCCTCTAGCATCACTGCATCTCTTACAACTAACGTGAGACTTCCATGCCTATACAACACTTGCAATACAATGTCGATGGTAGATCAATAGTAAACTTATTACTGCATCTTAACTATGTGCAGATGTCCATTACAACATACTTCAATGCATGCTTCCCTTCAGCTTATCAATAAACACATCAACATATCATAGTTATACATATACCAGCATGCATACAGGATTCATTTAACTTCGTCTTGGCTCAACTAGGTCCTCTCGAATCGATCGAGGTTTCAAGTTTCATGCTGGGCTTCCTAACTCGACTGGGGCATCTCAGCTCAACGGAGGCTTCTCAGGGCTAGCTTCACGAGGCCTTTAGGCTCAAATCCAAGCATCCCGACTCAATTATGGCATCTCATTTTCGTGAACAAGGCAACATAACTCGTCGTTTGGGGTAAAGGCGTGCTCTCGAGCCATCCTTCATCCCAACTTTATATTGTTCTCTTTGGGGGCATGCTCCTAGACCATTCTCCCTCAAGGATTTGCCCTTGATATAGCCAAAATGCATTTATGGCATTTATCTTTCCTCTCCGTGACCATATGTCATATATCACACGACTCGGTTTCTTATCTTTCCTCTTAACCAACGTATTAGGTTCGAGGGCATGCTCATTCAAGTGTGTGTGCCATGACTCTCATTACCATACTATACAACATGTTGGGCACAATTCTTGGCTCATGGCTCAAACCACATGCCTAAGCCAATTTATGTACCAAGCAAGACTTGGAACCGGCATACTTCAATGCCGTACCAAGATTTCATGGGCTTAGGTGATCTTTGTACCAAACAAAGCTAGGATCTAGCATGCCTCAATGCTGATCCAAGGCCTCGTGCCGTTGGGTAATTCCCGTGCCACACAAGACTTGAATTCGGCACATCTTGATACCAATTCCAAGGTCATGCGGTCTTAGGCCATCATGACTTAATGTTGATTCCAAGATGAACGAACATCGACCTTATCTTAGGGCATGAATGCATTCAAGCATGTAAACATGAGCAAACCGTATAAAAGAACACTATAACATACACATGACTTACATGGGTGGGCACACAACTAAATTCGACGATGTAGCCTATTGTCCTAGCCTAGAGTTAGGAATTTTACTTACATATAAAGGCATGAAGAAACCGATCATCAACATTGACACAAATTAAACCCAAATGAGAGTGCAACCAAGTCCAAGCAATATAACTCATGGCTTGAATCGACATACCTCAACGCCAGTCTAAAGCCAAGTAAGGCCCATCCGTGACCTAGAGAGCAATTCAGCTTAGGAATGTAAATACGTGAGCAATCAATCATTAACATGCATAAAACTAAGCACGGGTGTGTATACAACCAAACTTGACGTAGGCTATCGCCCTAACCAAGAGTTAGAAATTCTAATCACCTTCGTTGAACTTCGATGAACTAGAGGTGTTTTTACTAAGACATGGCCGTCTAGTTAGATGGTAGTCAAGCAAGGTCGAGAGGGAAGACAATAGGCATGTAAGGATAGGAGGAAGATAAAGTGAGCTATGGGTGAGAATGAATGGGATGGTTCTCCTATTTATAAACTCAAACCTCATCATTACTTATCCAAATGGCCCAATAGGCTTTTGTCGCAACCTAAATTTTTAGGTGCACCACCTATAATTTAGGCTAATGGACTGCTAAGTCTTAAACTTAGCTCGGGCTCTCTCAAGCCCATACCAATTCACGAATTAGGTTCAAGTTTTTTTAACATGCAAATGGATTTTATCTAGGAGTCGCTACTAATCAGTTTATGGTAGGTCGATTAAACACCTAAGTAAAATAATTGGAGAATTGTTTTACTCCTACGAACTAGAGACTTTTGGTACGGGGACTTGGTTATACTAGATTTCTCTAATACCCTTTCGATACCATTCTTTTTTTATTTTCAAAAATGTTTTTGCATGTAGCTTGGATTTATTTTAACCTAAATCATTATCATGCAATGGGGTGATCACACGGATGCTAAACTATTATTCAAAAATGAATAAAGTAAATTGCACCAAAGGAATTCAACACACTAAAACAAGCAATTATTTTTTGGATTTTCTTTTATCTCGAAATTAAAATATGCACTTTAACTACACGACCTAATTTTGCTAACGAGCTATTTCTAATTAAATTAACCTAACATGCAAACTAATTGTCATGCACCTAATATTTTTGTATTTTTTTATTAAAATTACTAATAAAAAGGAAACCTAATTAAACCATCTAAAATGAATAATTTTCTGATTTATTTTAGGGATTAATTTGACTTAAACCCTATCCTATCTTAGAAAACTATTCTTTTTTTAAGAAAAATGAAATTATTAAGATGTGCAAACATTATCTAAGACCTATATATAAAAAAAAATAATCCTAATCTATTCCAAAAATTATCTAAGAGTGCAATCCTAATTTGCTAAACCAACACAGCCCTATGCAAGATTTGATTTTTAATTTTTTGATTTTATTTTTGTAGTATTTTTCAAGACAAGCAATTATAAGATAAATATTATATCTAAACTAATCAAGATATTTATCAAATGAATGATTAAAATAATCGAAAAAATAATCCGTCGTCTTACGGGTTAAATTAATGATTACTTTTAACCCTAAATATCACGACATGTAAGAAAATACAAAATAATTAAAATTTTGATCCGAAATCTTACGGGTCAAATTAATTTTTATAATGATTTAATAACCAAAACACTATCAAAATACCCAAAAAAAAATTAATATAATTAAAAAATGATCCAACGTCTTACGAATCAAATTAATAATTACAATAATTTTGGGCAAAACCCTGCAGATAATGCCTACAATATTCATAAAATGAACATCACCTCCTTGTACAATAATATTGAAACTTAAAAAATTAAAATAAAATAAAGTAACATAAAATAAAGGAAAAATAAAAGTAAAAATAAAAATAAGCTACTCAATGGAGAGGGCAGTGGCGTTGATGGGGTAAGTGCGGGCTAGACCAGCAGCGGGATGGGCGAGCAAGTCGCAAGCAGTGGCCTGGCGAGCGTCGGCGGATGGCGAGCGAAGCGGCGAGAAGTGCTGCAGGTGTCGGCATGGCAGCAGCGGTGGGGCCTGCAGTAGAAGAGGGCCTTAGCGACAGTAGGTGGTGCGGTGGTGCTGACTCGAGCGGATGCAGTGGCACGGCGTTGGGTCATTGGGGGCGAAGGTCACCGGCGAGGGGTTTCGGACGGAGGCTAGCAGACGCGGCGACGGCGCTCGGTTGTGGGTTGCTAGATGCTAGGCAACAATGCCAGGGTGGTGCTCGAGCGTTCGGGCAATAGCGAAGGTGAGTGAGCAGTAGGTCGCTGGTCGTCGGGTGCCACAGGTGGAGGCGTGGTGGAGCTGCAATCGCGGGTGAGGTGCGAGCAGTAGATCATGGGCCGATAGGCAAGGTGGAAGCTGGCCGTGGGTATCGGATTGCGGCATTTGGCGCTACTGGTGTGGGCACGAAGACGAGGAGGTCGTTAGGTGCACATGCGGAGGCTGTCTGGGCGGTGGCGAATGGCGACTGCGTCATGTTGCTGCGGAGGTGCAGCGCGGAGGTGCGGCGCGGGGAGCAGATCGCGGGTGAGGCGGTGTGGCGAAGGGAGACGCAGTAGAGGCTCGGCGAGGGGGGCTCGCAGAGCGACAGTGGCTGGCAGAGGGAGACGCCAGTGTTCGGAGGCGCGGCGATACGATGGTGAGGCACAGCGTGGCTCGGGTAGCAGACGGACGGCGGGCGCGCTCGGGAAGATGAACAATACTCTTCCCTCTTTTTTTTTTTTTTTCTTTTTTTTCTTGTTCTGGCATGTCACTTCCCTCGCAGACTTCTTCCTTCTGCTGACTTGACTTTTCTTCTTTCTTTCATGATTTTTTTTTATCTCCTTTTCGAACTCTCCTCTCCCTTTGCACAAATTCTCTCCACTTTTTTTTTTTTTTTTTTTTTTTTTTTTTTTTTTTTTTTCGGTCTTTCCCCCATTCTTCACGAATTGTTAGCCCTCTTTATAGCAAAAACCTCTACTTACCTTTAGAAAGTTCAAAGCTACGCTTCCTTAATTGTGGGGATTAACGGATTTCAGCCCCAATTTGCCACCGCAAATTAGCACTTCTTTTCACTCACATTACCAAAAACGCATCCAAGTTCATTCTTGATTTTTGCGAACAGCTCACCTTTTGAGTATCACTCCTCGATACTTTCCCTTCGATTTATCAATTTAGTCGTTATTCTCATGGATTTTGGGTCTGGTTTCCATTTTGACTTTCTATTCACTTGATTTCTTGATTCTTGGCTGGAAATTTGGCTCCACACTTACCAAGATTAAATATTTGTCAAAGCAGGAATAGCTAGTTAGAATCCCCACCTTCCATGCATAAACAATCAAATTGATTTTCCTTCTTTTCTCATTTTTTTTAGGGGTTAAAATTAATCCCTAATTTTTATGCAATAAATCAATGACCGAGTCACCAAAATTTAGGTGTCAACAGCTACCTCTGTTTGAAGGTGAGCTACACAGAGGTTGCCTTCAAAGATAAATTGAGACCTAAATTTTGATAATGCACATGTACTGAATGATGATTTTTTTTTTTTTTTTTTTTAGGAAATGAATCCCATTTTGAAATGCAATTTATATGGAAATGGAAATGCTAATGCAATTGATGAGAGAACATACCTGGAATCACTTACCTTCAAGGAGGATAGAGTAATTCGAGATAGTGGGTGTTACATGTCTAGGACTCGTACCTCTTCTTCGGTCGCCCAGTATGGTAGCAAAATTTTGGCGAGGACCCATACCTTTCTACGATCGCTTGAATGGAGAAATTGCTTTTCTATGACCCATACATTTCTACGGTTGCCTAAATGGGGATTCACTTTTCAGGACCCATACCTTTCTATGGTCGCCTGTTAAAGCTACAAATATAATGTTTAGGACCCGTACCTTTCTACAGTCGCCTAAACGTGATGTCAAGATTTTAGAACTCAAAATACCTAGATTCAGACTAAGATATAACGAGAAAGATAAAAAACATTCACATTCAGAGTGAAATATTTAAATGAAAATAATTAAGACATCTAGATCCAAACTGAGATGTTAAGATTTTGAGAACTCGAAATACCTAGATCTAGATTAAGGTATAACGAGAAAGATAAAAAAAACATTCATATCCAGAGTGAAATGTTTAGATGAAAATAATTAAGATATCCAGATCCAAACTGAGATGTCAAGATTTGGGAACTCGAAATACCTAGATCCAGACTAAGGTATAACAAGAAAGATAAAAAAAAAACATTCACATCTAGAGTGAAATGTTTAGATGAAAATAATTAAGACATCTAGATCTAAATTGAGATGTCAAGATTTGAGAACTCAAAATACTTAGATCTAGACTAAGGTATAACGAGAAAGATAAAAAAATAATGTTTACATGACATTTAGATCCAAACTGAGATGTCAACAACGGATTGAAAGATTTTGTTGAAATCCACAAATTCTCAATTTCTGAAAAGGAACTCGGGCTATAGAAGCACGCCAAGTCAATAAAAGGGACTTTGGGTTACAAAAGCACGCTAGGTCAATATAGATGACAACTTGACTAAGTCAAGTGTCGATGCACTTGAGAGGGAATACCTGCACAATGACAAATATTTAGAGTATGGATAGAGATATACTTACCTGTTGATATCTCTTATTCTTGGGGATATCTTCTGGAATTTAGATATCCTATGGAGGTTTTTCACCTCCTGGTAGAAATAAATTTTTGGAACATTAAGGATACACCTTGAATGTTCCCGAAAGTTTCTCATCTCCTAATATCATGAGGCATTATAAAATGAACCTAAATGTCAAGAGCTCTTGGGTCTTTGAGAAAACATTACCTATCAGACATGATTAGAGCAAAAGTGCATTCACCAAAGAAATAAGCAATTAAGGCTATTTTGGAACGCGCACTTCAAAATCTACTGAAGTTTTTATCAATTCAATCAAGGTTTATGTATAATGACATTTGCATCACCCAAATTTCTACTAGAAAGAATTATCGTTCAAGACAATTTTCACTCATGACATGGATTTCATAAGAATACTAAATGAGAGACTTTCAGTTAGAAAAGACTTTCACTCACTCTCATTTAGAAGAGCTATTTTATGAGAATCACTCTATCTCACCATATTGACAGGGGTCCGAGTATTCTTGCAAGCGATACGACCTTACCAATTTGAGAGGTCTTTAACATGGACCATTTTGTGGGCTTGGTCAACGGCTTAACAAAGGGACTCTTTGAGTCAAGGCTATTGAAACAACAATCTTGTAATCATCTCCGGGTTTACAAGTCAAGAACCCTGCAAAATGAGAAAGAAATAATTCTGCTCGCACTTCTTCGAGCAATGCTTATAAACATATGCACTCTCATGTTAATTCAAGTGCCCTAATCTGAAGAGACTTTGTAAGGGACGTAACATAGGCTGGGTTCATGGGTTGAGAAACAAAAGATTGTTAGGCTCAAAGATGTGTATAAGGGTCAAAGTTGATGATCATCTAATCATTGTCACCGGTCTTCTCTTTCACGAGGGATGCACTATTGATCTTCACTTTTTGAGTACTGCTCCATTGGGATTCAATTTTGCAATTGATAACCATCTATCTTGACTCTTTTTTTTTTCCCCATCTATGGGCATCGATCTTGCTTTTACCAGGCACATCGCTTTTTCATGCTCCTAGTTTTCATGCACTTTTTATTCACTTCTTTTTCATAGGCATTGGCCTTACTTTTACCAGGCACACCGCTTTTTCATGCCCTTTAGTTCTATTTTGATTTCAATTCTTGCGCACAATGCATGCGTTAAGTAATTACACTTTGAATCACACTCAAACTTTCAAGGGTCTTCATCTGCCTTTTGTCTTGCCCCAGTGTGGGGGATGATCACCAACTGGGTTTAAAGAGATGAAATTGCAGACTCAAGTAGTCTACGCGAATGATATAAGTGTATAGGATAGAGAAGGAAATGCTCTTCGTCATCCTAAGGCACTTAAATTACCATATGAATTCAATGTAATAGCATGACTTGAAGATTGATGCAAGTGAAAGCAAGAAAATTTCAATTCATTTTCCTTACCTCATGATGCCATCTTATCTCCCAGTTGCCACAATGTGGGGTGATTCTTGATAGGGGTAATTTGAAAAAAATATCCATAAGTGTATGGGCTCAAAATGGTTAAGCAATGGATCACCTGTAGTGTTTAGGATAGAGAAATGAATTGCCTCTCATCATTTCGATTGCCGTACCTTTTGCGAGAGAACTTTTTACCTTGTGTATATGAACATTCCTACACTCATCTCACAAGTGTATGAGTAGGGGACTATATATAAGATATGGTTTGCCTTTCATCATCTTGACTCGTCTCATTTAGTAAGCTCAATCCATCCCACATCATTCATCAAATTAGGCCATCTTGATGTTTTTTAGTGGAATTGGTGGACTAAACATGTAAGAGTCATCATGCAAAATCCTTTTTTTAAAATAGCTCAACAGCTTTAAGCATGAAAAATTGTCAACTTCAAAACAAACAATTTTCCGCACTAAAAAAAGAAGAATAAGGTTTTAAGCATTCATTCAGGGGTTGCTCCATAAAGGGATTGCCTCAGCAATGGATGTCCTTGGATTGTCCCTATCAATCAAGATTGACAATTTGCTTTTGCCCATGCACAAGAGAATGTGTACGAATAAGATACTATGCAACATCAAAGTAAATTCAAATTGCACATTCATTTTGGCTCGGATCGAGATCTTGTCTCGGTCATGTCACTACTAGAATCTGTAGTGCCCTCAATTGGTCATTTGTTGAGTAATAGTTGAGCCAATTGATCTATCATTGCAACTTGATGTGCCTTTTTCAGATGCTTTCTCATAAGGCCCATAAAGTAATGCTTTGAAACATGAAGTAAATGAGTTAAAAAATTAAACTGAGCTAACCTAATGCATGTTTTTAGAAATGGCTTCAAAAATGATTTTTTTTATTCTTTTTTGAGATTCTTTTTTGGATGAGGAAGCATGAAGAAGCCCAGTTCTCAGAATTCTCCTTGGATGATATTTTCATTGTTGGATATCGTCACTGGGCTGGTTTGGCATACCCCATCATGTCCTCAAAACAATATTTGTAATTTTATTAATGTTCATCAATTGAATTACATTTATTAAATGGTAAATGCAATGCTTAATCCATAAACGGAAAACGAAAAAGAAGAAATTGAAAACATTTCCTAGAAAGCAATAAAAATTCCCACGCAGGGGAATATGCAAAAGCAATAAATGAGTCACTCTTGTGGGCTAGGGCCCATTTCTTTTGATGGTCCTTTGTCAACGACGCCTATAGGGAGGTCATCGAACATGCTCATGATTCCTTCCGGTGCATCATCTGGGTTTTCTGTCTTTGGAGGTGTCGGATTGTCCATGCCGCCCCATCCATCTGGGACAATATCCCAAGGGTCATTGTAAAAGCTGGGAGGAGCCGAATACTTCATGTAATAGTCGAACTTGCCACTTGGCTGCCTTAGGGTGTCCATCACTTCCACTTCATCCTGCATCATTCGAGGAGGGCTTGGAAACGTCTCGTGAATGTTGGGAGGTAACGAGTTTTGCCTCCCTCGCCTTTGCTCAGGTGGCAAGTTTTGCCTTTCTTGTCTCTGTCCTCTATAATTTTCTTCACCTATTCCATGGTGCCCTAATCCAGCAGAACGGGACCTCCGAGGGGCTTCAATGGGGTTTCGAATTCCTTGACCCCTTCTTCCAAGACCATATGGCATCATCTTGAAACCTCAAAAGTGGAAATGAACGGTACAACGATTTTCCCTAAGGCATATACAACAAGACTAAGGGAAACCTATTGTCATGGACCAACAAAATTGTAATAAAATAAGTAAATTGCGAAGTGAGAATTTAGAGAACTTACTTTCATCAGAAAATGATGACAATCACATAGACACACGCATGAAATGTGAGGCTCGATTTCTACCTAGACGGCTTATCAAAATGGAGCTAAGAGGATGATCTAACCATTGCAGTCTTGCATTTAACGTGTTAGGTCCTTCTAACTCTGGCTCGGTCGAATGGAATGCCCAATAGTCACGCGGTCTCGCGGATATGGACAAACACATCCAACATAATGAAAAAACTTTCGGGGAAGAGAAGGTCAACCTGTACATAATAGTCTCGCTTTGGAGGAAGTATCATTCTCAACACCATCCTAAAAATCCTATCGCAACCCAGGTCCGGCCGTAGGTTGTGTGTGCAATAGTGTAGTGCTAAAAGCAGTAAAACATGCACAATAGTTTAAATGCAAACAACACTTCTAATCAGGAAAAATAAATCATTCATCCCACACTTTCCTACAATACAAGGATTAGCAAAGACTACTCCGCTTATACCTCCTATCTGCAAGAACATTTAACACTTTAGAAATGTTCGGGACGTACCTGGAGTCCTCACTACCAAACTAAAACATTTTTTTTAAAAAAAAAAAAAAATTGGCCTAAGTCCACTAAGTGTTTTAACACAAGTCCCCAACGGAGTCGCCAAACTGTTGCGACCTAAATTTTTAGTTGCACTACCTATAGTTTAGGCTAATGGACTAATAAGTCTTAAACTTAGCTTGGGCTCTCCTAAGCCCATACCAACTCATCATTTACGTTCAATTTTTTTAACATACAAATAGATTTTATCTAGAAATCGCCACTAATCAGTTTATAGTAGGTCGATTAGACACCTAAGTAAAATAATAGGAGAAATTTTTTAATCCTACGAATTAGAGACTTTGGGTATGGGAACTTGGTTACACTAGATTTTTCTAATGCCCTTTCGGTACCATTCTTTTTTTATTTTCTAAAATATTTTTGCAGCAGCTTGGATTTATTTTAACCTAAATCATTATCATGCAATGGGGTAATCACACGGATGCTCAACTATTATTAAATAATGAATAAGATAAATTGCACCAGAGGAATTCAACACACTAAAGTAAGCAATTATTTTTTGGGTTTTCTTTTATCTCGAAATTAAAATATGCACTTTAACTACATGACCTAATTTTGCTAACGAGCTATTTCTAATTAAATGAACCTAACATGCAAACTAATTGACATGCACCTAAATTTTTGTATTTTTTATTAAAATTCCTATTAAAAAGGAAACCTAATTAAACCATCTAAAATGAATAATTTTCTAATTTATTTTAGGGATTAATTTGACTTAAACCCTATTCTGTCTTAGAAAACTATTTTTTTTTAAGAAAAATGAAAAACATTATCTAAGACCTATCTATAAAAAAAAAAAAATTAATCCTAATCTACTCCAAAAATTATCCAAGAGTGCAATCCTAATTTGCTAAACCAACATAGCCCAATGTAAGATTTGATTTTTGATTTTGATTTTATTTTTTTAGTATTTTTCAAGACAAGCAATTATAAGATAGATATTATATCTAAACTAATCAAGATATTCATCAAATGAATGATTAAAATAATCGAAAAAATAATCCGTTGTCTCACGGGTAAACGCGGGCTGGACTAGTAGCGGGATGGGCAAGCAGGTTGCAGTCGATGGCGCGGCAAGCGTCGGCGGATAGCAAGTAGAGCGGCGAGGAACGCTGCAGGCGTCGGCATGGCAGTAGCGACATGCAGCTCGAGCTCGGAATAGTGGTGGGGCCTGCAGCAGAGGAGGGCCTTGGCGACGGAGGTGGTGCGGTGGTGCTGACTTGAGTGGATGCAATGGCACGGCATCAGGTTGTTGGGGGCGGAGGTCACCGGCGGGGGGTTTCGGATAGAGGCTGGTAGATGCGGTGACAATGCTGGGTCGCCGGCTGCTAGGCAGCGACGGTAGGGTGGCGCTTGGGCCTTCGGGCAATAGCGAAGGTGAGTGAGCAGCAGGTTGCTAGTCGTTGGGTGTCGCAGGTGGAGGCATGGCGAAGGTGCAGTGGCGGGTGAGGCGCAAGCAACAGATCACAGGCCGACGGGCGAGGTGGAAGCTGGCTGTGGGCATTGGATTGCGGCGTCCGACGCTGCTGGTACGGGCATGGAGACGAGGAGGTCGCTCGGTGCGCAAGCGGAGGTTGTCTGGCCGATGGTGAATGGCGACGGCATCAGGTTGCTGCGGAGGTGCGGCGCGGGCAACAGATTGCGGGTGAGGCACGGTGACGAGCGGAGATGCGACAGAGGCTCGGCGAGGAGGGCTCGCGGAGCGGCAGTGGCTAGCAAAGGGAGACGTCGATGTTCGGAGGCACGGCGGTGCGATGGTGAGGCGCGGCGTAACTCGTGCAGCAAATGGACAGTAGACGCGCTGAGAAAGATGAACAGTAGTCTTCCCTCTGTTTCTTTTTTCTTTTTTCTTCTTTTTCTTATTCTGGCTTGTCACTTCCCTCGTAGACTTCTTCCTTCTGCTGACTTGACTTTTCTTCTTTCTTTCACGATTTTTTTTATCTCCTTTTTGAACTCTCCTCTCCGTTTGCACGAATTCTCTCTACTTTCTTATTTTCGGTCTTTCCCCCATTCTTCACGAATTGTTAGACCTCTTTATAGTGAAAACCTCAGCCGTGCTCCACGCCGATAGCCAGTCTAGTTGTTTTGATCGGCCATTCCGATGGCCAAATGATCTTCATCGAACTTCCGATGATTTGACGCCATTCATTAGCCTGTCACCGAGCTTGTGGTGGCTAGAGTTTGGCTGGATCTCCATCCGATTTCATTTAATCATTTGATTCTTGTACTTTGTTCATTACTAGCTTCAATCGAGTCTAGTTCTCACATCGATATCTTGCGGTTTAATCTAGATTGTCACTGAGCTATTCTAAGCCATCTCGTGTAGCTCGTGGTGGCCAATAGTTGAATTGAGCTCATCAAGTTCACTAACAATAGTCTCTAAATTCCCAAGTCTGATGAAGTGAGGTTGCTAATATTAACTTTCAAATCAATATTTAGTGGCCGGGGCTAGGACTTTCTTTTTTTTTTTGGTTGTAAAGGAGAAATTCATTCATGATAAGGTAAAGGAGCAACCGGCAGCCAAAGTATTCGAATACAGTAGATCCAACATAAAAGAAGGAGGCGAAACAGGCCAATTAAGAGGTAGGGTGCCATTTCTATGGGCCTTTGCAGCCTAGTTCGCCACAAAGTTCGCCTCCCGACGATAATACCTAATTTGCATTTTGGAGAAGCTGAGAAGAAGAATTGCGGCTTCAGCGAAAATTGCACGAACCTCCCATGGCGTCAATTTGGAAGCACGGACGATTTCGACCAATATCAAGGAGTCATATTCGATCAGCAGCAGATCGTTAGCTTTGCCATGCTCCAGCAAATGGTGGAGGGTGATTGTGAGTGCCTGGAATTTCGCCTGCAGGGCCGATGAGGCTGCAAATCCATTGGTAAGGCCATCAACCATTTTCCCATTCTGATCGCGACAAATGCACGCCATTGTCCCTTCATTGCTCTCTATCTGAAAAGCACCATCGATATTCACCTTTAGGACACTAGGATCTGGAGGCCTCCATAAATCGTTGGGATTGAGACGATGACGTCCTATGCCTCCTGTGTTTGGATTGGAGTGCAGCGCCGTCTGGACATTGGCAATGGCTATATCCACTATTTGAAGCGGATCAGGATGTTGTCAACGAAAAATAAGGTTATTCCGAGCCTTCCAAATCCGCCACAGGATAGAGGCTATGGTTTTGAAGTCAGGTGCGGCTTGTTTCTGTGCAACCCTATCAGCCATCCATGCGTCGATATGTTGTACTGCTTGCGGAGCTAGGACTTAACTTATGAATGCTTGTTGATGGCTATTCATTACTATGAGATCGATTGACATGCATTGATCGGATGATTATATGTGACTTGATGCCTATGAAATTCGTGCGTTGATTTCTGGACCAATTGTCTGATGTTGATGATATGAGGTTGAAGATGTCAAAATTTGGCGAAATGTTCAATTAGTAAATGCAAGTAGACATTAAAAGCTTCATTTGGATAAATGATATGCCATGATATGATGTCATTTGATCTGTGAAAATGATTTTGCAAGGACTGAGTTGGATTAGTGATATAGGCTGAAAGTGTCATTGTTCTGTTTTGAAGTACTTTTCTGTCTTGTTGAATTTTTACAATTTTTTGTGAATTGATTCTGGAAAAATTTTCCTTTCATAAAAAGTGTACACCGCATTTGAATCAAGTTCATCAAAAAATTTCAGAAAATAAAAGGTTCCTTTGCTATTTTTAATTGGCTTCACAAAGTGCATGGATTCTGCTGAAAACTGATTTCCAAATCCGACCTTTAGTCATTCTTCTATTTTTATAAAATATTCACTGAAGATTTGGAAAAACATTTTAAACTAAATTTAGGGCCAACATTTTAATCTTTCGCTTGACGTTAGTTTCATTAAAATTGAAGCTGGTTTGGTCGTCCTTAGGGTTTGATTAGTGCGCCCGATCAATTCGCGCCCAAACCCTGAAGTTTGTCTTCTTTAGACTCCATATTTGTTTCATTATTTTGATGAAATTAAAGTCCTCATTTGCAAATTTCCAAAGCATGAACTTTGTCCATCAATGTTTCAATTAGATTCACACAAGTTTTAAGGAATTAATTCCAAGATTTGTTGGCTTTAACTACAAATCCTTTAAGGGAGGTTTGCATTGTCTTCGAAGTTAATTTGTTCTGACATCTGAATGGAGATTGATTTTTTTGCACTAATCCGTTGCCCATTTCAATAAAATAAAAACTGAGAAGTTGTTTGACACATCTTGTTCTAGTTGTAAAAAACTTTTCATGCATTTTAAAAGTCATTTGATATTTTTCTCGAATTTTTTCATGTTCAGGCCCGAACAGGGTCAGGTCCTGAACCATTTGGGATAAATCACTAATTTCGGGTCAATTTGCTTAAAATTGAGCTAAGTGGTCTTCTTGATATTTATTATACAGAGCATTAGCTTTCAAATTCCACTTGAATTTCATTTTTTGGAACTCATTTGGTCGGTCATATGCTTTCAAAATTAAATGGCCTGAATTTCCGAAACAATGAATAAGTGATCCTATTTTGGGCCCACTCATTTTGTTTGTTGGCTTGAAAAACAAGAATATTTGTTCTAAATGCATGCTTAAGCTCTCACATATGTGATTGCTCAAGGCTGATGTATGCTCATGGGAAATCTTGGGAAACTTTAGACCCTAATTTATGGATAAATTTGTATTGACTACCGCTTGTGAACACAAGTGATGACCAATCACCAATGATCACAACTCAATCAATCCTAGAGGTCTAAGTTGGGACGATGTGTGCACAAATCAAAGGCCGACCCCGAGGCTGTCATTTGTTGATTTCATGATTTGTTTTGGTCCTTCATCTTAATTTTTTGTATGATATGTGGTGTGTGCATTGTATGCTTGGTACCTCAAGTAGTTTGATTTAAATGATATTTCATCAAGACATCCCAAGGAGCAGGTGACCATAGACCGATGTCCAATCCGACCTAATTTTGTATTCATTCAACCCCGATCATGTCTCAAGATTTCCATCAAAATTTCTAACAATACCCAACGAGTTGCAGGTTTTACTTTTCATGCCCTTAGAGTAACTTGCTTATTACTTGTCTTGGGTGTTTACTTTCTTGCAAGACCATTTCATTACTTGTGTACTTTATTTTGTGCAATATTTAGCTAGTTTAGAATTGCATGAAAAAACCATCCATGCATGATCACCCTTTGATGCTTCTAAATGAACTTGCACAAAAAACGTAAAAAGCAAATGCATGACCACCTTAGGTAACAACTATATCATTAGGTACCGAAAGGGTGCTAATAGAAATATTAATATAACTTAAGTCCATGAATCCATAAGCTCTGGTTGTGTGGAAATTAAGGGAATACTCCCAACCTGTGATTTGGCTTTCTAGCCAGCCCCCAAAGGAAAGGCTAGTGGCAACTCTTAGTTAACATTTTAGGTTGTCTAAAGAACCTTAAAATGAACCCTTGTCAGAAGAGGTATGAGTTTGGAAGAACTCAGATTTTCAATTGACAGACCTCTTGGATGAGCATAAAAGATAATGTATTCTAGCCACCTTCTTTACGTGAATGCGCCTTGAGAACTGTTACTTGAACAAATACCCCTAAACCTATTCATTAGAGGGCCTTTCCCGCCTCAAGGGGTAGGTCGCAATACTAGTATTTTGTTAAGTTTCCTTTTCAGTTTAAGTAGGATATGGTGTTTCCCTATTCTATTATATTTTTTTCTGTCTAGAGATTCATATTTCAACTAGGAGCAGAACTTTAGAGAGTCTATAAATATCATTGAATTCTTTCTTTTCAATAAGGATGATAATCATTTGAATTTGGCAATATTTTGCTTTGGGATTATGTGATGTAACTCTTCTTTTTTATGATGATGCTTAGGAAACCCTAAATGAGACGCTTAGAAAGCTTCCGGTGTGAAGGCTAAAGGTTTATTCTTTGTTGTGGGACTGGTTGTCCTACATTTTTATGATTTATGATCACTAATTAAAAAGGTGTCATTTACAAAGGTGGGATCTTCAAAATTAAACATAAGGATTTTTAAATTAAACATTTTAATCCGCTTTTTGCCCACCAAAATTTGGACAAAATTAGAGACTAGTAGCACGACTATAAAACGCACATAGTGCAAAAGTGGAGTTTTAGAGGCAATACTCATGATGTCTTTTGTGTCTCATGATGTCTTTTTCTGTACTCATGATGTCTCCACCAAAAGCAGATTTTTCTTTGGGTTAAAAAATGAACTTGTACTCATGATGTCGCCATTTCCAGCGCATCTGTCTTTTCCTCCATAGTCACAACCGTACCGAATTAATTTTGGACCAATCAGTCTCTTTTGGGGTAGATATGGAGGAGAGATGTATATCGTTGTTATAGAATAAAGGAAGATGGGAATAGCGAATCTATATGCGGCGCATTTAGGAAAGGTCGAGAATTTTCTTCTTTTGTTTTCGTATGCATGAAAGGTCAAGACTTTTCTTCCTTTACTTTTTTTTTTTCATGAAAAATGACATTACAAATCTTATAACTTTTACACAATGCTTATTTTAAATTCTTAACTTCTGAATTGATCACTTAAGTATCATAACTTAAAAAAAATTAAAAATAATTGCATGTCATAATTTTTAACCAATGTTCACTACAAGTGAACATAAATTTTAATTGTCGTTTGGTTTTTTCAGTAAGAAAAATTGTTATCGTCACTCAAATAAACGTTTGTAAAAGTTACCACACTCAAGTTATTAATTAAGAACTCATAATATAAAGGTGAATATTACACGAAAGTTATGATATTTATGATATCACTTCCTCTCTCTTTTCCTGTATGTGGTGTATGCATGAAAGGGCAAGACTTTTCTTTTCTTTTCCCTGTTTTAGGTCAGTGGCAAGACTCTATCGATTGTTGGTAAAAAGGGGAAAATTAAAAATAAAAGCGGAAATAAATTCAAGGACTTTCACCATAGATACAGGAACGAGTTTCCTCCTAAGCAAGTTGCTTCCTTTCTAGTGGTTGGAAGCGAATCCAAACACTTTATAGTGACCGCCCAGCACGTTCCGATAGGGGCATGAAAGGGATGTCAATTTGGACATCAGAACATGCTCCGGATCTTCCATTGCGTGGCATCTGCTAAAACTTCTTTTGTTCTTTTCCATTTTCGCACCCATGCATTCATGCATCCGCTTTCTTTTACAAATTTCCCCGTCCTTTTATCTTGTGTGCTTATGTTGGTATCTTTCTAAATAATGTGACAATTAGTTAGTAAAAGAAAGGGGTCAAAGACGAGGAAAATGAGCTTCTAATTTGGCCACTCAAAATGGATTGATTAGTAATTCAATAAATTATAAATGTGCACTAAGCAAATAATTCATATTTAGTCATTCACTTAATTAGCTATATCACTCCACCTTAAGCAAGCTAATATTCGTATTTGTAGAATCCTTTTACATTATTAGGCTAATGCTGAATACATGAAAAAGAACACACATCGTTATATATATATACTCTTATTTGTAATTTGAAAATAAGAACATTACAAGTGCCATGTGACGCTCACTTAAGTGCTCTAATATCTAAGAAATGTTCACTTTAGCGCCAAAACTTTCGAAAGATCGCATTCACCCAACTGTCAGAAATCTGATGTGGCATGGGACTTGTGAACTTTTTTATGGTACTCAAATCATCAATTGAAAAGTTATATGACACTTAAGTGATTGAAGAAAAAATGTATTACACAATGAGAGCCATATGATAATTATGGCACTTGTGGTGTTATTTTACCATTGAATTTGTTAGCATTCAATTCATTTTATGTCCTTGTTTTCCGTATGTAGTTGATACTACTGTAATAGTCATTTCACTTGCAGCTAAGAACTTTTTTATAATTTTCACAGGCATTCTTAAGATTTGATCATGTGTACAAATAAGAATTAAGAGCAAAAGAGAATTGTGTAATTTTGATAAATTCCATAAGTAAAGAATAAATGAGCTTTTTTATAAGCTTTACAAGATGACTGTCTAAAGTAACAAAATATTATAATATCACGCACAATTAAATAGGATCAATTGATGATATGCACAATAAAAAAAAAAAAAAAAGGACAATGCACAATCCTAAGAGATATAGAGAATTAAGGAAGATATGCATAATCTCCTAAATGTATCACAAACATCCTCTCAAACTCAAGATAACGTAGAAGAATCTATAGGAGTTCAGAGAAAAGATCTTGAAAACTCCTAGGTGGATGTACCATGGTGAAGACATCAATAGTCTGATCAATTGATGAATTGAAGATGAGATGAATAGTGCCCTAAAGCATGTGATAGCGTATGGAATGATGGTCTATTTCAATGTGCTTAATGTGTGTATGGAAAACATCATTACATGCTATATGAATAGCACTCCAGTTATTGAAACAAATGACCATTCCACTATTGTGAACACCCATGTCCTCTAATAACTATCATTACCATAATAATCATTGCATCAACAAGAGCACAATATTCCGATTCCTTGCTAAATCAAGTGGCAAGTCATTTTTCTATATGCCAGGAGACAAGTGAGAGTCCTAGAAAGAAGCAGAGCGGCAATCAAGAGGGTTACTAGCCCAATCAACATCAAAATAAGCTATCAACTCTATGATAGAATGAGTAAATAATTGAAGACCATAAAATAACATACTGAAGAATCTGAAGAATGATAACAAAGTGAGTCGTAAAAGGCGTAGTCATGAGCTAATTGGTAAACAGCATAGACAGTGTCAAAATGAGTAGTAGCGAGATCTACAACACTTCCATCCAACTGTTAATAGAGTGTTAAATTCGAAAGAGTACTGCCATATCCGTCATCAAATTTGGCATATTTTGGTTGCAGTCTAGTGGCGGTGTTCATCCTTTCGAAACTAAGAAATTCAAGTGTCGAAAATGGCAACTAAACTACGACTACCATTGAATAGACTCATTGGATGCTTCCTCATATAACAAGAACTCTGATACAAAGATAGAAATAAGACTGAAAAGAAAATTGTGAAATTTCTATATATTTCATAATGAAAAGCATATGAGCCTATTTATAGGTCTTACAAGATGACTATATAAAGTAATAGAATATTACAATTTCATTTATAATGAATTAGGATCCATCAATGATATGCATAATCAAAGGAAGATAATGCACAATCCTAAGAGATATGTGAAATCGAGAGAGACATGCATAATCTCCTAAATTATGTCCCTAAAATGTACAAATTGGTACTTCTGTAGATAAAGAACCGGCAAATATAAATTGATCGCCCTCCCTATGGTATTCTTGAGATTAGAAAATGCCTGAGTTACTTATTCTTTGCCATTCAAAACCCACTTTTTCTGTTCAAGCATAAAAGCTACAAAAATATAATACAGGGTTCGAGAAATATGACACTGAACTTTAGAAAAAGGCTCACAACTGTCTGGCAACATTGATGCTCCTCAAGGTACATTTCAAGGAGGCAATTATAAAGCAATACCAAATTAGTAGGTCAAAGTGCAGATATGGTGAATCTGGAATAAAGTGACGGAGGATATGAAGAGAGCCGTCAGTGACACGGGTGAGGGAATTGTTCCATTGCATATACTTCTTCAAGATTTTGCATATATATCGGCCTCTCTCAAGCCATAGCTCATCGTCAACGAATCAATTGGTTATGCAGTTGCATTACAGGGCAAGATCTCCGCTGGCAGGTAGCCACTCGCTATGAAACGTTCCAGGGAAAGTAGTTTCCATAATAATCGTATGCGTTCTCCGAGTGTGCTTTCTGCCAAAGGAGATTTGTCCGGCAATTCTTCTGCATTTATGCAGATAGGGTTTTCTCTTTTCTCTCACTTCTCATTCTGTTCATACCTTTCATTCTGTATTTAATATGAATCGCCGCTCGACTTCATGCAATCGACTCATGGAGGAACTCTCAGCTTCCGCAATCATGATCATAGTACGTAACTCCTCTTAGCTAGTCCTAGCATGACCATATTTGTTATTTTCAGGTCATGGGATTAATGCATGCACGTACGTAAATGCTAGTTCCATCTTAATGCAACTTTTGTATATTAATTTTATTAATCTAGAAAAAATATTTTAATTTTCAGTCCTCTTGCTTGTACTGCATTTTCATTTCTTTTATTTATGAAGTGGAGCTTTTATATAGCTTGCATTTATTTGGTCTTCTAAATTTGGGGATCATTGTCCAAAAGTCCTAAATCTTTAGTAGGATAGTAAATTCAATTCTAAACTTTTCAATCCGCTTCTCTATTCAATATTATATGGAAGTCTATTTATAGCAAGCAAAGACCCGAGCAAGCATGCATCTTGGGTGCCCCTTGTTGAGTTCCCCACTAGCCCCTTCTCTATAAGGCATTTTCAATCCTTCTAACAAATCCTAAACATTTTGACGATTTGCCAATTTAGTCCTAAATTTTTCAATTGTGTCAATTTAGTTCTAAATCTTTTAAAGATTTGTCAATTCAGTCCTAAACCTATTATTTGGGTAAGTGGCCAAATGGACTACATTGGCAAATCGTCAAAATGTTTATGATTAAATTGACACAATTAAAATGACTAAATTGGCAAATCATCAAAAGTTTTAGGACTAAATTTGTACAATTGAAAGGTTTAAGACTAAATTGGTTATCATATAATAGGTTTAGGACTTTTTGGATAGTTTCCCTTCTAAATTTGCAAGTAACATTTCTTATGTGAGCAAGATTCTAATTTCACCTTTTAAACATAAAGAAATATTCGTCGAAAATACATAAATATAGAATACGGGAAGAACAATTAAATCTGAGTTGATTTGCGCATAATATCTGTACATCCTGTAAAAACATGAAGAGACCGATTGTGGAGTGGCACAATCTAATTTGGATCGTGGAATCAGCCAACATAGTTTCATTGGCTTGCTTCATAGGAGGTAGAGATATGCCTCAGACAGTAGAGATCATATTGCAATGGATGCCTTCAATCAATATCTAGTGCAAATTCTATATGATCGGTATAGAAGATGGAACACATTTGTTCTTCCAATGCAACTAGACTAGAAATACATGGCATAGTATCCTGGCAAAACATAGGATTCAGCGTTCTGTGGGAGGATGGAATGATGAACTTCAATGGATGATCAAGGCTACCAAGGGCAAAGACTTGGTGGCAAGACTCCTCAAGGTGTCATTCCTGGTGATCATAAATTCCATTTGGATGGAGCATAATTGTATACGTTTCCAAAGTAAGTCAAATGATATCCATATTATTTTGCTAAGATCTGTAAAATCGTTAGAGGTATAATTTCACTCAACTCTAGACCTTTTTAGGCTAATGTTGTATTGCTTACTACATACAGACTTCCTATCTCCATCTTCTTGCATTGTTAAATTTGTATTGTTGGGGAATGCTCTTGAGCTTGCGTACTTTATCTGATAAATGATACGTTTTACTCCAAAAACAGGGCCTGAAGAGTGAGCCTTTTACCCTCCAGCCAAAAAACAAAACCCCAATTTTAGCCTCGACACATTTACTCTAAAACGTTTTGACTTTTAGGTTCTAGTGTCAACATATTGCCTGTTTGTAGACTTTTTAAATTTTCAGTATCTCTTTAAAGACATCTATGTTAAAACATTGCAATTTTCATTTCTAATATCAACACATCTAATAAAAAGCGCTGTCCTCTCTATTCTTTATCCCTTAACGCATCTAATTTAATACGTTGCCCGTAACAAAACAAATATAAATCTTCCTAAAACACTACGGGCAACCTCCCTTTTTTTTCTTTACGCTTTACTGGTCTAATTTAAATTTTGCTTGCGTTCTACTTTGTAGCATCTCGTGTAAAATTTGGGAGGGACGAGCTAGGGGTGCCTGGGTTCTTAGGATCTCCCCAAATCCTAGGTTTGGGTTATCTACCATATGCAGTTGTATATGAAAAGCATATAAATCAAACTAAAGTTGACACCAATCAATTTTGAAAAGCCTAGATCGAGCATTTAGTT
Organism: Eucalyptus marginata; assembly: GCA_014182565.1. Lineage (NCBI taxonomy): Eukaryota > Viridiplantae > Streptophyta > Magnoliopsida > Myrtales > Myrtaceae > Eucalyptus > Eucalyptus marginata. Next base: position 33,104,557 of record CM024589.1, on the reverse strand, counting down.
TCTCGTGGGATGGAATAGTACACGATGTGCATTACTGCAACCATATTTTTGATTAGGTGCTAAGTCATTTATATATCAGCTTCCTAAGTATGCATGGTATGTTGTTTTTAAACGTGAATGAAGCCAAAACACTTATTGGTGTGGTTATTGATTAACAACACTGTTTTTCATGCACTATGGCATTACTCGAGTCGTGTATGAAATAGGCCTGATAATGAGATGTCAATTCAGATGATATGTAGGTCAGGTGCAACATGCGAAATTGAATTCAAACATGAGGTTGAGAATGGCACGTCATGGCAATGCTCACATGTGGCATGACTTGGCAAACTCGAACTCATAGTATGATGACATGCTAACGAGAAATGACATGACATGGTGGTATTTAAATGCTGCATGACATAACAATATTTTGAATTGAAACGTGGGATGGAAAATGGCAACAAAACATGGAGAAATAAGAATTCCTCTGCAGCCTTATTGTCTACCACAAAAATTGTTACTGTGTGATACGGGTCCATCGGCCCCTAATTTGCCATATGTGCCAATTAACAAATTGAAACAATGTTTACAATTTCGGCAATGTGTGCGAGGAGTGTTGCACCTACGATTGAATTGCGAATTGCAATTGGATGTAGGTAATTGCGTCTCCAAATTTTTAACTTCCTTACCTCAAATTTCATCACTTTATGCAAAGCGAGAATACGTAAGGTTAACGTTTATGGAAAAAAGAAAGAGGAGAAAATGCATCATTCCATGCAGTTCCTTTAATGCATGTCAAATACCAGGAGTAAGTGCCCCGACTAGCCACATGATCCACCGTAATTCGATGAAGTTGCTGGTATGTATACAGAGTTTGCATCGATATATGGTATTGTTTTCTAAAGCCTTTACAAATTGCATTGAAAACCCTTGAAATTACTTGCTTGACTTAGTGCAGATCAATCAGTTTCGATCACATCATCTGCGCCAACATGAGCTAAAAAGCAATCAATATTGATCACGTGGAAATGCCAAAAGATTCCAATATGAACCAACGTCAAGTTTCGAGGGGAAAGATCTTTTGCTTTCATCTCCAGCGCCGTGAAGCTATAATTTGTTTACCTCATACACCGAAAGGCTATGACTCTAGGTGGCATAAACGAGGTTATAATAGCGTCTTTTCTTTTGATTATTGTGGTGTACAATTAGACCGGGAGCTTGCTTCATCTATAAAAGGTGTGCGTATGTTTCGCGCATATGGCCAAACTTATCATATAACCTCCCTTCGTTGCTGTCGTTAGAAAATGATCCGTGCTACTGCCAACTATACTTCTTTGATAAGGACCATGTTGGCTAGGGCAACACTCTCTGTTATATGAAACATACTCCTCTTCTTGGGAGGGGAAAATTGATGCCAAAGGAGATGCGCTCAACGATTCTTCTGCAGATTACAAATGTATGCATATGAAATCATGCAGAAGGAGATATTTTGACGTGAACTAGCGATATTAGTCACTGGTTTTGTTATTATCAATGTATTGGCCTTGATCGATCCAAAAGAGTGAGAGATAAAAATATGAAGAAAGGCACCCTTTTCTAGGGAAGGTTTCTTATTGTTCAGAAACTCGAAGGGACTCATTACTCGTCAGTGACATAACACGTCCAGTTCTTTTAGATGGAACATCAACGCGATAATTATAGATTGCTGCAAAGTTGCTTGTTTTACTCTATAGGTAATTAAGTAGATTGTATGCATAATGAAACACATTTTGATTTGGTGGACACTCCTCATGGTTCAATGAACTTTCTATGTGAAGCACAACAAGCACAATAATGAGGAAAACTATTAATGTTTGCATTAGTTGTCCGAGATGTCTCAATCGGAGTTCCATGTGATGAATTGGCTCACAAATTATTGCAAATATATCTCAAGTTTGAACTCATAAAGAAACTTGATCCAATCAAGTTTTTAATCTAAGTAGATTTCCTAAAAATGGTTTCCTATTATTGTGACATCCCAAATTTTCGCCTAATTAAATAGTGAGTCATAAAGAATTATTATAATATCAACAATCAAATTTAGTGAGCGAAATTGGGGACAAAGGCATTTAATCTATGCCTTGTACGGGTATTATATGTGCCTAAAGTCGTACCATAGGACACAATTAGACATCTTATATGCACATACATATGGCCGGCCACCTACTTCTATTTTTGCATGAAATTCAAATGCATTTTAGTTCCAAATGATGGCTTGCAGCCCCTATTAGCCAATGGAGATGCATGAAAGATAGATTAAATTTGCAAAATAGGCTAAATTAGCCTAATCATAAGTTGCCGCCCCCTTGACCCATTGAGATTGCATGCATGAGGTGTGTAGGAGAAGGAAGTTCACCCCATTCATTTCCCTTCTTCGGCAGCCTCTCTCTCTCAAGCTCTCTTTCCCTCACTCTCTTCGATCAAACACCTCCCTCCCTCTTTCTCTTCCATATTATTGACACCTAAATTTGATTAGTTTTTTAATTAGGCCTTAATTTTTGTTCTTGCATCCATTAATCTTTATTTTCCTTTTTTTTTCACTTTTTCGGATAAGTTAATAATAAAAATAATAACCAAAAATAAAAATAAAAAGAAGCAACAGCCGAAGGGGGGCTGGGCCTTCGAGCCCAACCCCTTCCCATTTTTTTCTTTTACCCTCATGCGGGCCCCAAGGCCTAGCCTAGCCCCCCTTCTACCCCTTGTCTTCTTCCCCAGCGAATATGCAAGACGTGCAAGGGAGCTCCGACGCGCGCGATGCCGGACAAAGGAGCGGACGGCGACGTATGGCGCAGCAGGCGAAGAAGACTCGTCTTCAATGTGATAGGCGAGCTAGCTAGAGCCGCTTCGACAGGATGCCGATTCTGCTAGCGGAGGTCGCTCGGAGCACGAAGGACCGGCTGTTCGAGCACTTTCGTCAACTGGCCTCCACGCCTATAAATAAGACGTTGGAGGGGAAGGCCAAGCATGGATGACGCAAGTAAGATCGAAAGCATGCGAGCTTCGAAACCTTCCCTCGAGAGACTTCAGGGGAGGCTCAAACGCCCGCAAGTCGAGATCTAAACACTCGCGGGCGAAGGAAGATCGGCTGGGGGAGGAGATGCCAAGTGAGCCAACCGGAGAAGGAGATGAGGTCTCAAAGGTCGGATCTGGGTGCTGGAGGGTTGGATTTGTAAAAGGAGGGCGAGATCTGGGCGAATCGCGGAAAAATCCGCACCTTTACCGGACCTCCGCCACGGTGCTACCGCCTGACACCATCCCTGAGCTGAATCCCAGCTGCCTGTCGCTGCCACAACACCACCGATCGCAACCCCATTGACCAGCTACAACTCCGATTGGGCTGAGCTTGCCGGCTCGACTCCAGCAGTGGTCACTTGCATTCCCTCGTAACGCAGCTCCACTCCTCGACATCGTCGTGCTTTAGGCCCTGTTTGGTAACCATCCAAATAGGGCCTAATTCTAATTCTTTGTTCCCGGGAGTAATTTGGGAACATAATCGCATTTGGTAAAAATTTTGTTCCCGGGAACAAATTTCTATTTTTTGTTCCTGGGAGTAGATTTGGAACAGAGTCAAGAATAAAAAAAAGAGTTGATTCTTGTTCTGGGAACAAATCTAAGAATCAAAACCAACTATTCTTCTTCCATTTTCTCTTCTTCTTCTTCTCTTTTCTTCTTCTTCATCAACCGCCCCGTCTGCCGTCGTACGCCGCCGCCGCCGCCGGTTGCTGGCAAGCCACTGGTGAGCTCGTCGAAGGCAAGCCCAGCCACCGGCGAGCTCGCCGGAGGCAACCCACCCACCGACAAGGCCCGCCTGGCCCCGATGAGGCTCGCCCTTTCCCACCGATGGCCAGGCGGGCCTCACCCAGCCCCGGCAAGGCCCGTTTAGCCACCGGTGAAGCCGGGCAAGCCTCATCGATGGCTAGGCGAGCCTCGCCCAACGGCCACCGCCACCGCGAGGCTTGGCCTCGCCAGATCTGGCGAGGCCGAGCCTCGGCGGGGTTGGGCGAGCCTTGCCATGGGCCTCACCCAACCTCGGCGAGGTCGGCCTGGCCACCGACGAGGCTAGGCGAGCCTCGCCCAACTACCGGCGAGGCTTGGCCGACGAGGGCCGGCCTCGCTGAGGGCCGACGACGCTCCGGTGAAGTCGCCACCCACGTCTAGTCGATCGTCGGTTTGGCGACTGGCCGAAGAAGAAGAAGAATAGGAGAAAAAGGAAAAAAAAAAAAAGAAAAGAAAAAAAAAAAAAAAAAAAAAGAAAAAATTATTTAAAAATTAAAAGAAATTAATTTGGAATAGAATTAATGAGCACGGTACCAAACGACTTAAAATGTTTAGAATCTGTTCTCGAGAACAAAAAAAAAAAAAAAAATCATTTCTGATCAGAATCTACTCCCGAGAACATAATCATTACTAAACGTGCCCTTAGCCACCAAAGACACCCATTCCACTAGTCCGAATCACCTCCCGCTCTCGTAGCCCCGATGCCGTCCCCAACAACCAGCAATTGGCCTCCCCGCCGTATTGGGCCGTCGTCGCTTCCCACGCCGCCATGCCGTGTCGACGCTGCGAATGGGTAATGCTAGGCTTTGCTTGCCTCCGTCGCCGTCGCCCCCCCCCCCCTGCACTTAAAACCCTTTCTGCCATCACATCTCGGTCTCGACTGGTCGAAGCCTGCTCTACATCTCTTGCTGCCGCGCCGCGTGCCTCTTGCTGATCCCGTTGAGTGGCCGGTTATTGCCGGCCGCTACGTTGCCACCGTTGAACACCGGGCTGCCACTCGACTGACGTCCCCCTAACCTCTCTAACTGACGCCGCATACGAGATAAAGTAGGAGGTGGCTGCGAAATCGTGTCGAGCCCGGGTCGAGCACGTGACCCGATCGCCCTAGGGTTTGGGCGTTGCGGGCCGGGTTCGAAACTCGGGCTGGGCATTTGTCTTGTGGGCTGAACATACATGGGCTTGGAATTTTTTTTAGGGAGGCCGCGGGTTGGGCCTGCGTTTCGGGCCCATTTGGGCCCACATTTCAAGCCTAGTCGGGCCAGCCATAGGCGACCTGAGTCGGACCCAACCCGAGGATCCGACCCGAGTCGTCTTTTTAATATATTATATTATTATAATAATATTTTAATAAAATAATTAAAAAATTAAAAAAATTATTTTCATAAAATTGAAAAAATCCAAAATATCCCATGTTTTCCTAATTTTCCAAAAAATAAAAAAGGCCAAAAATGATTAATATTTTCAAAAAAAGATCAAAAAAATCCAAAAAATTCTTTTTATGTTTAAAAAAAATAGAAAAGAGACCAAAAAATGTTTTTCCTCGACAAACGCATGGAAAACCCCTTGAAAATCCAAAAAGCCTTAGGGTTTAAATAAGATTAGGTACCGGAAGGGCATTAGTGATTAACTAGTGTAATCAAGTCAATGAACCTAGTTTCTCTGGTTGCGTAGGAGCGAATATTCCTTCCGATATTTCGCTTGGGTTTCTAATTGATCCATCCCAAATTGATTAGTGGCGACTCCTTTTTAAGATTAATTTATAGGTAAAAAAATCAAACCATTAAGTCGTGAATTGGTGGGCTTAGGAGAGTTTGGGCTAAGTCTAATAGATCTAACCAAACCATTAGCCTTCGCAGGCGTCCCTAATCGGGTGTCGAAAAAAGAGATCGCAACACATATTATCCATTTTCTTTCAAGGTTTCAAGGGTTATCCTCAAGAAAGAATGGTCCAAAGCTTAAGTGAAGCAAAGGCAATGTGAAGTGGCTCTCTTCTACTCTTCTTAATCCTTTTGAGGCTTTGTTTTGCTAGATGGGAGCCGTTCTTTTTTTCTTTTTTGGTTCCTTGCTTGCATGTTCTTATTAGCATGTATTGGTGTAGAGAAAGCAAATAGTAGCTTGTCGCGATCTTCCCAGAGGAAGTTAATGGATTACTAAGCACAATGCTTAGCACGGACTCTCCCAAGTCCTACCAATCGCAACTTGGTACTCACATCATCTTACCTATTGGAGCCGCCACTAATCGATTTTGAGTCAATTAGACACCCAAGTAAAATACTGGAGTACATTTTATTTCCATGAACCAAAAATTCATGGGTACGAAGACTTAGTACCTATTCTCTTTATTTTGAAAAGTTTTGCACGTAATCTTTGCCACTTTTTATACTATACCACTAATATGTAAGATATGACCATGCGAGTATGCAAACAATGAGATAACATCCGATAATCAAAACCATGAATAGGGGCAAGTTACTACATTTGTGATAAAAAAAAAAAAATGCAGATGGAATGCATGCATGTTATGCATGATTTTGGATGAAATTCTAACTAATTAACATGCGGTCTATACTATTTCTTTTCATTTTTATTGTCATGCCTAATTTAACAAAAACAAGGATAAGTCCAAGAGTCTTATATTAAAAGGAAATTGACTTATATGCACTAGTCACTAAATGACAGGCAAGAATGATATGCATGCTATGAGACTAAACAACTTAACCTACATGCAATCTACATAATTCAAATGACATTTTATTCGATTTTTTTTAATGAAAATTATGGATTATCCTAAATTTATATGTACTCTAATTAACATGTGTTGGCCTAACTAAAAAAAAATACTTTAAATCATGGATGCACTCTAAACTCTAGACATGTATGAGACAATGACATGCGATAACAATGCATTGAAATACACGTAATGATTAGAATAACCACATCATTAATAACATGCTAAATCGGATCAACTATAGCAAGCCACGCAAAACGATACCGGGATTTGATCTTAGTGTCTAATGGTCCAAAAGCCAATATGCCTTGGTCAATATAGGGAACGATTGAATAGAACCGAATCGGCTTGAGGCTTAATTGCGTATAAAAAAATGTAATGGAGCCAATTCATTATGGAAGGTTAAACAACAACCCATATACCTACGCAAACCAATTAAGGTCAGTCAAAGTAAACCACAAGCGAGGCGAGGACAGCTGATTGGGGGATTCATATAGATATGGGTTGTTGAAGATCACCGCCTCTCTCTCTCCTAGAGTTCTTTAGATCTCTCTCTCTAGAGTTCTCTATATCTCTCTCCTCCAGATTTCTCTCTCTCTGGATTTCTCTAGATCTCTCCCTTCTCTAGAATGTTCTAGCAAAATCCATCAAGAAAAGCTGCACCACTTCTAGACTTCTCCAAAGAAATCTAGTTGTGAAGCTATAATAAAATAATAATAATACTTCTAGAATAGTGTAGAAAGCTAGGAAAGTCACCAACTTTCCATCCTATAAATAGGAGCAACTTGCTCCTCATTTGAGTGTCCAACTAAGAGTGTGTGTAGTGGTGTGGAGTGCGTGCGTGAGGTGTGTGGGTGTGTGTAGGGGTCTTGAGAGTGTGTTGAGTAGAGTGTGCTATGTATGCATGTGAGTGTGAGAAGAATTGTGTAGAGTTGTCCGAGTATTGTATGTGGTGTGAGAAAATATTGTAATAGTGAAAGTTATATTTTGTGAGTTATACTTGCACCACGTTTCCGCAAATTCAACATGGGTGAGCAACCACACTTCCTTAGTGAAGATTTCGCTGGAAAAGCCTACAAGAACAAACGAATACTTGGTGTGAGTTTACGGAACTATTGGGAAACTCGTTGAGTTACTAGTAGAATCAGAATTTGCTAGAAATTTCACTGGTGTCGCAAGGCTAGCTAGGAAATCTTGATGATTGTGATGGGGCTGAGCACGACTGATCTAGAATGTCGGGACTGTCGGTAGAGGCTCCAGAGGATTGAAGAAGTGTGTTCAACAAAGTTTGGTGCGGCTCAAGCTTGCTTGGTGCTGCGGCGTCAATGGTTGCATCAACAGCGCTCCATCTTGCAATGACCTCTTGTGAATATGTTGAGCATTGTTAAGAGAAGATATCGCAAGAGTGTTTGCTGAATGAGACGGAGATGTGAATCTTCAAGAAGTCCTCCTCCAGAGCTTAATGCAGGACGTCAAGAAGATCTGGATCATTGTCGAGATCATCGGAGTTGCTGCAGCAGTCACTGGTTGTTTGCTGAATTGACAAGAAAATATTGAGAATGTCTCTCTATTGCAAACTCAGCTCTCCTTATCCCCTCTTTGTGGTGTCTCAATTGTGGACTTGTGCATGAATTCTCGTAGAGAGAAAAAAAGATGGTAGTGGGATGTTGATGTAGAATAGGTGAAAGCCCACGGTGATCGGGAAATTGAACTTGGACAGCAAGCGAAAACATGAAAATGATTTAAATAGCGAAATGGAATCGCACACGATCAAACTAAAAAATGCTTGACTTAGCCTTGCGATTGTCATCAACGTCCACGAAGCATGATGAAAGTGGGACGTCGTCATGAGGATTGCACCATCATCCGCGAAGAAGAGTCAAGGATCGCGATGAAATGATGATGACCAGGTGATGACGATCATAGTCGTCATGGTAATCATCCAAAAGCTTTCTAGATAGTGGATATGAGATCCCCCGAGTCCCCATGTGTGCCTCTCTTTTATAGCAAAAAGTCTCCCACGTATCGTTGGAAGGTTTGGATCTGTGGAGCCGATTGATGATTGTTGGGGAATTGCTGAGTTTTGGCTTTGATTTATCACCAAAAATTAATTGTGAATCTCTCTAATTTACTTCTAAATCAGCGCTCACAAGATTTTGGTTTCATTTTCTGCTTCTACTCATATTGCCTTGAATGTGTCCACATGCGCCCATCTCCATTCACAATTCCTCGGCCGGCTTGATTCTTCCCTTTAATTTCCTCTCTCTCTATTCGGGTTTTCTTGCATGAATGCACGAATATGGCCGAGTGAGCATTTATATCGCTGGAACAATCCCATCAATTCTCTCTCACTATTCTACGACCAGCTCATTAGTTTCCTTTTGTAAATTCCAGCAACCCACACTTTTCACAGATGCCTTGATTTCTTTCCTCCATTCTGTCTCTCAATTGCCGCGCTTTCTTTTTCCTTCAGCCGATAGCTCATCATTTATCCCATGAATTCCTCCATTAGCTGGCCAAAATTTATTGGAGAGAAGATTTCTGTGATTGATTCGTTTCCTCCTTGTGGAAATTGCGACCCCTAAGCATCCAACTGAATTTCCTTCCAAATTTCCTATCTTTCTTCGAGTGTGCAATTTATCAGTCCCCTTCCTCTTATTATGGGCGAGATTCATAGTCACTCATTAGGCTGAATAGTTTTGTAAGGATTTTTGCTAATCCATATAACATCGGCCGAAGGTATTCCTTGTAAGCATGATGATGTTAACTTAAATGAAAATTATTAGATGTGGACATAAATAAATGCCATCTAAAATTATGCGATGCCAATTTTGCTTAGGGGTTGGGTTGATCCCTAAATTTTTATGCATTAAATGACCGTATGTGAGGTCAAAATTTAGGTGTCAACATAGCTATGTTAAGCCAAGCTGTGATCTTGTGATTGTGTGGAAACATGGCATTACATGTTGGTTTCGGAGCTCCTATGTTCTTCCATGTGAATTTCGTACATTCATTTGGTTCTCATAAAAGGTTTAGTTGAATATAGTTGAAGATGGATGTTGCATGTGGCTTAGGACTTCTGGTTTTTGTGTGTTTTTGGGCAATGAACTTGTGTGGTTCGAGTTTTGTAAATTATTCTAGAACTTTAGCTTGGATTTCCAGAACTAGAATTGCTGGACCTTTTCTATTTATTAATTTTATGGAGTTTGCTGCGGTTCAAATATGATGAGACTTTCCTCATGGAAGTTGTGCATAACTCTTGAACTATGACATCTATTTATTTTAGATTTTTCTGAGTTGAAATGGTTGGCTCAAAGGCGTGATCTTTTATGGAGGTTTATCTGTCTAGAACCATAAAACTTTTATAAAACTATCTAACTTGAATCTTGACATGCTTCCTTCATGAAAGTTGTAGAAGACATCCATATGTAGAACATATTAAAACTTCAAAATGTCTTTTAAAGTTTTGGATTTCGAAGTGGACTTTTCTCTAAGGTCGTTGGTTTTGTTTGGTGGACTAGATTTTGGGTTGTTTTGGGCGATTTGTTGCTCTTTCCATAGAATAATTTAGACTTGGCTTCCTTCATGAAAAATGTCATTTAAGGTATTTGCTATAACATATTAAATTTTTATGGTTTTTTGAGTTCTTTTGATAAGGTAATGGCTTTGATTTAAAAAAAAATTGCTCAAAAATGTTCTGTTTTGTCCATTTTTTGGAAATTCACAAAATTTCATTGGGAGGTGATTGAATCTTGGCTTGTGGTCTGCTAAAGATAACAATTACACTCATTAGGCTATCTAATGGTGTATAATATGAGTGCCATTTGGTTATGATTGCCACTTGAGGCATTAAATTGCTTGCGATAGCATGGTATCCTTCCTAGTGAAAGGTGAGCTGAATGGGATGCATTTTACAGTGAGTGATTGTCATGTTATTGCATATGTGTGATATGCCTGAGGCACTTGAGGAAGGTTGCTATTATGTGATGTCCAAGGCTAGCAAACCTTGGATGCGTGATCTCAAAGCTAGCAAACCTTGTATGCCCGACAATGCTAGGATTGGATGTCGGAGGAGAATGCCTTGGCTAGCAAACCAAGATGCATCGGTTGTAGTAGGGATGCCCATGACTAGCAAACCTTGAAAGTCTTGGCTAGCAAACCAAGAACCCAACAATGCCAGGTTGGATGTCGGAGGAATGCCTTGGGTAGCAAGCCAAAATGCCCTGGAGTACGGATGCCTACGGCTAGCAAACCGTGGAAGTCTAGCTAGCAAACCGGAAGTGACCACATGGGTTGGCCAGCAAACAGATGGTTCCGTGAGATGAGGGTGGACTCGAATAACATAGTGATTGAGAAATGAAACGTGTGATGCATCAAATTGCATGCTAGCATGTGCTTGTGAACATGGATATTGCCAATACAGTGTGTGATACATTAAGGCTGTGTTTGGCAGTCGGGATAAAATTCGAATAGGATATGATTTATCCTATCCTACGTTTGGTGCTCGCTCAGGAAAGAATAAAGTCGGATATAAGTGGGATATAAACAGGATAAATTTATTCCATTGGGGAGGTGGGTTAAAGGTGGATAGGATTTCTAATGTCTCTAATAGGAAAGTTATTTTCTTGAATAACAAACTTATTAAATTAACAAAATTGAAATTATATTTCAATATAAATAATATTTGAATTCTAATTTAAGAAATTAAAAAGAAAAAAATAAAAATTACTTTTAATTAATCTTATTTTAATTTATATATTCAACTTTAATTCTATCTTATAATAAACATTCAATCTATAAATTAAATATTTATATTTATTATATATTTTAGGTATTTTTGTATTTTAGGTATGTTAGTACAGTTTACTATTTGATAAAATTTTATTAAAGAATGATGAAAGGGGAAAAAGGAAATAATAATGAAAATAATATAAAAAAGAGGAAAAAAATTAAAAAAAAAAAAAAATTAAGGAATAGTGTTACGAGAGATTTTCACAATCTCTGTTTATGAACATTTAGATTCATTTATAATGATATGTCATATATATATATATATATATATATATATATATATAGACACACACACACACACACACACATGATATGATGTGAATATATCCGACTTTAATAGTGCGATTCACCAAACAATGGACGGGATATAAAAAAATCCCAGGATTTCATATTATATCCTATCCAGACCTATCCTAATTAGAAATCCGGACGACCAAACATAGCCTGAAGGCATCCGCTAGTACGTGGTGTTAAGGAGATGAGTACCTTTTTGATTCCTCCTAATTTATGTCTTTTCCTTGTGCTATGTAATCCATCACCCAATGTATATAAGTATGTTACAAAATAAAAACATGATTCCCTTTTGCTGTTAGCGTCCTTAGATTCGAGTGTGCAAAATTCATGTTATAAAATGCTTAAATTAAATTAATGTCAAACTAAGGCGAGCCTTAGTAAGCGGCGTATTGGGACGTAATAATTATGATTATGGTTTTAGCATTAGTGATCAGACGAGCTTTTGGCTATAACAATCAATTGTACAAGTGCTCATGAATTGCATTATGAAGAAATTGCAAGTTTTTAGTCAATAAATCTTGTGGTAAGATTTGTCAACTTTTTTGAGATTGAGAGATTATTTTGTGATGAATTATGATGGATAAACATTCTTTAAATTATTGGAACTAAATTAGAGCTAAGAAACACAAAGAGTGTTTAAGTGACTCAAATGCAGTTATATTCTCCATTATATCGTATGATCTATAATGGAACTTGTGCTATTCTCCGATGGAGTAGGTCTCATTTACTGAACAATGTAAATTCAATATCCAATTTATTTTGTTGTGTTTATTTCATTGTTCAATCACTTGTTTTCTACAATTGGTATTAGAGCCAAACTTGGTTGACTTGAAGAGAATTGATGGTGATAGAAAAATGAAAAATAAAAATTTACAAATTTGATGGGATTTAGATTTTTCTAAAATACATAGATTGAGGATTAACCGATATTGGAGGAATTCGGTCTCACCCCCGTCCAAGGAGAAGTTAGAGTAGATGAACTAAGATGACTGATATTTGCTAGATAGATAGTTGTTGAGTGTCATTTACCTAATGTTGGCTTGTAATATCACATTTAATACATTAAAGAGAAGACTACTACAAGGTTGATGAATGGCTTGTCTACACAATAAGCCCTCTACGATTTAAGGTCTACTTGCTACAATATTTATTTCACTTAAAGATGAACATATGTGTATTGTTTGTTAAGCATATCAATGAATTCAATATAGTCACTAGTCAAAAAAATTTGGTTGAGATTCACTTAGATTATAATATACATGCTTTGATTCTATTATCTGTTGCCTGGTAGTTGGAATGCTACTGTTACTACTATTAGTAATTCCTCTAAGTCAAGAAGTTTGATATTTGATGAGGTTCACAATTTGATTCTGATTGAAGACATCTATAAGAGTAAATATGACCAACCTATCTAAGTAGAGGAAGATTTATTATTTGTGTTAGCAGGAGTAATGCGAAGCTAAATAAACATAGTCAGTTTAAAACTGGTGGTGTTGCATGTTGGATTTGTTACAAGAAGGGACTCTCAGAAGGGATTCAACTTAAGTTTAAGGATGAAAAAGGTAAGGAAATGAGAGTAAGAGGACACATATTCAGTACTTTTTTTTCTTAAGATGCTTCCTCGAAATCAAATTGCAAATTTCATGAAACATCAAGTTTCTTGATCCTGACAAAAAATCAATAACAGTGATAGCAGTATTTCGACTATCGGGCAACAAATAATAGAGTTAAAGCAAGTCCTTCATTATCAAAGTCAATTTCAAGTCAACTCAATTGGTTAATGATCGCACTGAATTCACTAATACACTCAACAATCGACACACCTTCATCCATGTTTAAATGAAACAACATCATATCAAGTAGACCTTATTGGTCATAGAAGGCTTCTTGCAAATGCTCAACAGGGCATTCATTGTTCCTATAGTAATCTCTTCTTTCATAATTTAAAACATGCTGTTACGACCCAATGTCAATCGAATAACACCCAAAGTCTATATATCTAGCAAATATCAATTAGCTTGCGTAATTGACTCTGCTTTCTTCCCAAACAGAGCTAAATACAGATTTTCTAGTACATATATTCCTCAATTTGCATTTTCCAAAAATCAAAATCATTCCCATCAAATCTGTCAATATTTTTCCTTCTTCTTATCGCCATCAATTTGCTTCACCTTTCAACTTAGTCTAGCTTGACTCTAATACAAATTGTTGTGAAACCTAAGCTATCAAGCAATAAAACATATAAAATATACATAACAAGGCAATAAATTGTATACATATTTAAGTCGATGTGAAACACACCACCGTGGAAGCAACTAGGTTTCCATTATAAATTAGGCAATACAACACATATTACAATCATACTCAAGTCACTTAAGCACTTATTGTTTCCTATCCCTCATTTACACCCAATAGTCATACACAACACAATCGCTCGCAAAACAACATCTCAATTTTACAAATGAATTAACAAGTCTTACCACAACATTCATTGGCTGGAACACACATCTCTTGTATACAATTCAAGAAAAAGACCCATTTATAAAGAAAAAGGTTTGGATCCAAAAAAGGAGACATTATTTAGGAAGCCTAGTCAAATTGGAGACCACTCAAATATTAAATAAACCAAGAAAGGGAAAATGGGAATAGCGAATCATATGCGGCGCATGCATGAAAGGGCAAGACTTTTATTTTTTATTTTTTGGGTGAGGGGCAAGACTCTTTCGATTGATCGAGAAAAAGGGAGAAAGTTGGGAAAAGAAACTAAAGGACTCCAACCATAGATACAGCAACGAGTTTCCTCATTAGCAAGTTGCTTCTTTTCTAGTGGTTGGAAGCGAATCCAAAACACTCTTCAGCGACCGCCCAGCATATTTTGATAGAGCACGAAAGGGATGTCGATTTGGACATAAGAACATGCTCCGGATCTTCCATTTCGTGGCATCTGCCAGAACTTCTTGTATTTTTCCCATTTCGGTACTCCCATCCCATGCATTCATGCATTTGATTACTTTTTAAAAAATTCCCTGTCTTTCTTCTCTGAAATTTCTTTAACGACTATATGTTCGCCTCAGTATCTTACTGACCATGTGGCAAATAATTAGTCAAAAAAGGCGGGTCAAGGAATAAATAAAGATATTTTTAATTTTGGCCACACAAAATGGATCTACGAAATGATGCAACAAATTATAAATATGCGTCAGGCAGATGGTTCTAAATAATCCGTTCATTAATTCTCTGATACATCACACCACTTTATGCAACCTAATATTTGCATCCGTAGCATCTTTTCATATAATTGGGTTTATGGTGAATATCTCATGTATTGGAAAAAATAACATATATTGTTATTGATGAATACATCGTTGTATTGGAAAAGAGAACACATATTGTTGTATTGGAAAATAGAACATATATTGTTATATATATATATATATATATATCGTTAGCATTTGATTCATTTTATGAGGTTGATACTGCTGTGACATTCATTTCACGTGCCACTACGAGAAAAGGAGGAAAATCAAGAACGAAAAGAACTTTAGAAAAAGGCTCACGGCTGTCTAGCAATCTTGATGTTCCTCAAGGCACATTCAAAGAAGGTTCTTTTTTTTTTTTTTTTTTTTTGGGTCAAAATTTAAAGAAAATAATTAATAAACACTATAATTTAGTAGGTCAAAGATATGGAAAATCTGGAATAAAGTGACACAGGACGTGAGGAGAACCGTCAGCGACACAGGCAAGGGCATTGTTCCATTGAATATGCCTCTTCAACACTTTCCATAAATATCGGTCTCTCTCAACGCCCTAGCTCATCGTCAAACGATCTTGGCTATGCCGTTGCATTACAGGGCAAGTTCTCCACTGGCAGGCGGCCACTCGCTGCGAAACTTTCCAGGGGAAAGATTTTTCTCTGGGAAAATCGGATGCGTTTTCTGAGTGTGCTCTCTGCCAAAGGAGATTTGCCCAGCAATTCTTCTGCATTTATGCACATGGGCTTTTCATGCAGTTCATTCTGTTGGTCCATCCAAATTTCCCTTCGAGTTCATGCAAGCGATTCGCGAAGGAGATTTCAGCTTCCAGTCACAATCACAGTACGTAACTCCTCTTAGCTAACCTTGGCATGAAGATATATGCTGTTTTTCAGGTCATGGGGTTCCTGCATGCACGTAAGTAAATGCTCTCCTCATCGCAGGGTTCTTTTTCTTTTTCTTTTTTTTTCGGTCTATCTTTATTTAACTCGAAAATTTATGAAAAAATAGTATTTGAACTCTCAATCAGCTTACTTGTCCTGCTTTTTATTTCTTTTAACAATTCTTTTTGTTCAACGAAATTGAAACTTGCTCAATTTCGGGATCGAGCTTTTATATGACCGGCATTTACTTGGTCTTCAAAATATGCTAGTAACATTTATTATGTGCTCAAGATCCTAACTTTACCTTTAAAATGATAAAAAGTACTCAGAAAACATATAACAAAAAATAACGTGGAAACAACCAGTAAATTTGACTTGATCTACGCATTCTATCTATACCATCGGTAGAAGGCAAAAGTATAGCCCAATTGTCAAAACTTGGCACGGAGGGACACTTAAGTGCCAAAAGTTTCGAAAGGTACATTTAAGTGCAAAAATCAGAAAAAAAAATGGATAACTAAAGTGTCAATTCAACCAAAATCCAGCCAAATTGTTGACGTGGCAATTTTCCAGCAAGGTAAGTGCAAAACGACATCGTTTTTCACGCTATGTGGCTAAAAATACAAAAACGACGTCGTTTTGTCTTTACGTGGTAAATAATTAATATAAAAATTAATTTAATTTAAATTAAAAACAGAATTTATTTAAAATATTTTAAAAAATTAAAAAACTTAAAATTTAAAGGGGGGAGCGATGGGAGGCGGCTGAGGGCTGAGCCCTTGCCATCGCCGCCTCCCGCCACCACCGCCGGAAGGGCCAGCGACGGAGGGGGAGGGTCGTCCCACGGCCGACCGATGATGAGGGCCACGACCCTTGCCCGGATAAGTTAAAGAAGGGGGCGGGGGAGCGAAGGGAGGCGGCCGGG
This sequence comes from Eucalyptus marginata, assembly GCA_014182565.1. Taxonomy (NCBI): domain Eukaryota; kingdom Viridiplantae; phylum Streptophyta; class Magnoliopsida; order Myrtales; family Myrtaceae; genus Eucalyptus; species Eucalyptus marginata. The sequence continues at coordinate 33,087,886 of CM024589.1, read as the reverse complement.
GCCGAGCCCTTGCCATCGCTGCCTCCCGCCACCGCCGGGAAGGACCGGGGATGGAGGGGGGAGGGTCGGCCGGGGTCACCATCCCCTAGCCGACCGACGGTGAGGGCCGCGACCCTTGCCCAGATCGCCGGCCCCTGGCCGACCTACGGCGAGGGCAAGTATTGCAAGTAATCTATTTAGGAATTTTTTTTTTCAAATCATTCTTTTTCGCAAAACAAATCAATTATTCTGCATGTTATGCTTCGCTAGCCAACGTATTCTGAGTATTATCACTCTCTTAATGTGAAAACCGATAGAATGATGAGAGCCTTAAATCTTGTGATCAATACATGTAGATTGAAATAAGTGAATGATGTCTTGTATCTCTATGCTTCAAGCGTGCAAAGGGAGCACCCAATGAATTCTTTAGAATAAGGACCCTATAGGACGACGATCCCTTTAGAAAAAAGAAATATGTTAGTTAGTGAAGCACAACACGCAGGATAACTCATTTGTTTTGTGAAAAATAAATAATTTGAATAAAATTTTCTTAAAAATGATTGTTGTCGGTAATGAAAATATCCTTCATTAACTAATTATTTTGAATAATATAAAAAATAATATTTTAAAAAATATTTTTCAAGTCATGTATTTTTCATGAAACAAATGGAACCTTTATTTAGTTATTAGAAATGTTTGGGCAGGGTGTTCCATGCGAAGAGGTGGCTTGTAATGTCAGAGACTATGGGACAGCTGTCAGCAATTTTGGGCGTGACTTCATGTGGGGTTGCATGGTTTCCATGTTGCATGAGTAATACACTGTGTGTATATTATTGATCTGTTTATTAGCTGTTTCCTAACGGTCTAAATTTTAGAAAAAAGAAAAATAAGTTTGTCTAACATGATATTAGAGTACTTGTCAACAATTCAATAAGTTTTTCAATTTTGTCCTGCTTTTTTTTTATCCCTTTCATCTTTTCTGTTTCACTTTCTCCCAGTTATCTTGTTGATGTGATTAAGTCCACATCCTGTCTTGTCCAAGTAAGGAACTGACGTCGTGAAGAGTAGTGTTAAGCATAACTTTTATTGAGATTGTCGTCTGTGTTTTGACAGCTTATGTTCTGGAGAAAAAAAAAAGGTTTGTTTAACGATTTATATAGTAATGCCGCTCTTAGTTCAACATGTAATTTGTAACTAGCGTATTCTATCTTTCATCCATGTTCTTTTTTAGTTGTGAATAATGACGAGTGATTACTAGAGCAAGATGACTAGATGAAGAATGGCTCCTAGCAGACTTCTTTAGGATGACAAGTGGCAAGAATGGGCCAAACTGCATATTGAGCATATCCATTTTAGACCTGTTATATTTATTAGGAACAAAGAGGAAAGAGAGAAGGGGTGGAGAGATAGGCCCTATTTGTTAACGTTCTTTATTTCTGTTTATAAACAAAATTTTTGTTTTTTTGTTCCAGGGAACAAAAAAAAAAAAAAAAATGCGTTTGTTTACATTTTTGTTCCAAATCTATTTTTTTGTCCCCAAGAACACATTTGGAATATAAACAAGAAACAAGAAAAACGTGTTTTTGTTTTTCGGAATAGAATTTAAGAACAAATTTTTCTCTCCTCTCTTTTTTTCTTGTCTTTTTTTCTTCTTTTCTTTTTCTTTTTCTTTGGCCGGTCACCGGCCTCGGCCATGGCCGACGACCGGCCGTCGAGGGCCTGCGACCTCGCGCGGAGTGTCGCCGGCCCTTGGTGAGGCCGAGTGTCGCCGGCCCCCGGCGAGGCTCGGCCTTGCCTTGGCCGGGCGAGCTTGGGCTCACCTAGATCCGGCGTTGCCCGGGGGTGGCCCGATGAGGTCAAGCCTCACCGGTGGCTAGGCGAGCTCGGGCTCGCCGGATTTGGGCAAGCCCGAGCCTCGCCGGCGCGAGGCAAGGCCGGGTGAGCTCGTGGCTCGCCCGGATCCGAGCGAGATCGCCTAGCCAGGTGAGGCACGAGCCTTGCCACCACCACGGCGAGGATCGGCCTTGCGGGCGGCCGCCGGTCGAGCCTCGCCGTGGGGAGCTCGGGCGAGGCCGCCCCGGCCCTCGTCAAGGCCGGTCAACCACGGCCCTCACCGGGGGCCGCGAGCCTCGTCGTGACCCGGCCAAAAGAAGAAAAAAAAAAAAAATAAAAATAAAAAAAAATAAGAAAAATATTAAAAAATATTAAAAAATTAAAAGAAACAAAAAAAGAACACAAATTTACCAAACGTGTTTCTATTTATTTTTTATTCCTGGAATAAGTTTACCAAACGCGTTTTTTTTGTTCAAAAATTGTTCTCCGGAACAGAAACACTTTTTTCTATTTCTATTTCCTGGAACAATTTTTAAATAGAAATATTACCAAACGCGCCCATAGTAGCCACAACGTCCCAATAGCCACAGATCTTGCTGAAGACATTGTTTGAAGTCATGATTCTTCGCAAATCATGCCTTTGTAGTGAGCTTCTTGATCGGAAATGGCGGAGACGAAGCTAATGAATGGGGTTTGGTACGACTCTCATTGTAGGAAAGCCACCAGTTTGAAGGTACGAGACCTTTTGCTTTTGACTCTAAGTGCGGAGTCATATACTGCATCTGAAGATCCGAGTCCGAAACTCTAGATCAATTTTGCGAGTGGCACCATTGCTACTTACGTGAGATGCTAAATTGCATGTCAATGCCATGAAATTGAAGAGACGTTTGCAAGTAAGGAAGGGTTTGCCATCTGCTTGAAGGTTCATGTGCAGGACTACAATCTTACAGTTTGAGGACTATCTGAGTGTCTGTGCATCTTGATCGATGAAGGATTCTTGAGGATCTATCTATCAAGCCGTGCTCCATCGTGTTGACACGGGGTGTGGTTGAGCATCGCTCCGTCCCCTCTCTTTCCTCTCTGTTTCGAGTAAATAAAACCGAAAATGGAAATGGTCGACTCTTACCGAGTTGGCCAACCACAACCGCAGCTACGAGTTTCCTCGTAAGCAAGTTGATTCCTTTCTTGTGGCTGGAAGCGAACCCGAACACTTCTTCGGCGATCGCCCAGCACGTTTTGATATCGGCATGAAAGGGATGTCACTTTGGACATTGGAACATGCTCCGGATCTTCCATTTCATGGCATCTGCCAAAAGTTGCGCCGTCCTTTTCCCGTTTCCGTACTCCCATCCCAAGCATTAATACATATGGTTATTTTTCGAATTTCCATCTTTTTGTTCCTTTTTTTTATTTTATTTCTTACATCACTATATGTTTGATTAGTCTCTTACTAAACAATGTGACAATTATTTTAGTCAGCGAAAGGGGGTTAAAGGACAAGGAAAGTAAACTTCTAATATGGCCATACAAAATGGATCTACGAAGTGATGGGACAAACTGTAAGCGTGCATTAATTAAATGGTTCAGATTTTTTTTTTTCACCACATGTTTGCTATGTCCCTTCACTTTTGTTGACACATAAATTTTAGCGATCCGTTTAATTATTTATCGCATTAAAAAATCAGGGATTAATTTTATCCCTAAAAAAATATTAATTGCATAGTATATAGTTTTAGGTGCATTTATTTTTAATTTGCATTTACATTGGGTTGGTGACAGATGGGTTCGAGTTGATAGTTCAGAACTTTAATTTGATGAGTTGGTTTAAGCCCACGAAACGAGCAAATTGGCCCAAGCCCCTTTTTTTTAATGATCGAAGATTATCTCGTGAAAATATGAATTTGAAATTCCCGAAATATGATTAATTTTTTTTTTTTGGATAGGGCAAGTAGAAAAACAAATATTGCATTCGGCAAAATGAATATTGCGTTTGGAAAAATAATCTTCGTGGATATCGATTTGGAAAAATTGAAACCCTAATCGGTGGCTTATAAATAGGTTATTCGCGTAGGGTTTCCAGGAGGCCACACATTGAATATACGTCCACACAATGGGCTTTTCTCTTGGTTTCTAGATTAAAAATTCAAAGCAAGAGAGAAAATATTCTTCCTTCGTTTTGAGGGTTTTTGAGGGGGTTTCTTTCGGTTTTTAGGTCAAGGAAAAATTCAACGCGAAAAAAGAAGAAGAAAAGCTTTGGACTTCTCTTCGTTCGGAGGGAACACAAAGCAAAAGTAAGGAAAAAAATGTGTGCAGAGGAAAAGGGAAGAGGGGTTTTCGTTTCTTTGGGAAGGGAAAAGTCAGCAAAGGGGCAGAGGAAAAGAGACGTGACACTGACATGAGAGAGGTGAGAGCAGAAAAGAAAAAAAGAAAAAGATGAACAATTGTTCATCTTCCTCGTGAGTTCCCATCCGGCGTCCCTACAATCCCCAGCCTCTTTCGCGCCACCGAGTTGCCGTTGCTGCTCTTGCGCCTTGCACCGCCCACGCCTGGTTGCCAGCCGCAGCACTCCCGCTATGCCCAGCTGTGACTTGCCTCCGCCCGAGCACCAGCACCCCCGCCTCGTCTGCGATCTGCCACCCGAGACCCTCCCGCCGTCCGTCTCTCGTGCCGATCTTCGCTGAGCCTCCACCATAACAGGGCCCGAGCCTCTTTCGTGCCGCCGACTCTGGCCCTTCTGCTCTGCCCTCAGCCCGAAGCTCCACTACTGCGACCCGACGCCGCTACTTCTGCCTGACTCACGATCGGCCGTGACTGCAGTGCCTGCCTCTCCGCTTGCTGGATCTGCAGACCTCCACCCGCGACGCCCTGCCACCATCTCCGGGTGCTGCTGCTCCGTGTCCCTGAAGTCGCGACACCGCCTGCACTTGCGCGCCTCTGTCGCTCTTGCAGCTAGCCCCGCATCGCAACTTGATTCCCCTGTTCGCCAGCCTCGCCCCAAGCACCCATCCTGAGCTCCGCCACCAGCTGCCGCCGCCCCTCACCAGAGCTCCGGTGACCCGCCGCCCCTCACCGGAGTCGGTGACCAACCGTACAAGCACAAGTTCTATTTGGAAAGCAAAAAAGAAAAAGGAAAAAATCAAATTAGGTAGATTTACTTTATTTTAATTAGGCAATTTATTTTATCTTATTTTATTTTTTATATCTTGTTTTCTTTATTAGAAATGTTTCTCCATGCATAATTGAAAATGTCGATGTAGCATCCAATTTGCAACCGCACGAATTTTTATCCTATCTATAAGGTTTTAGATGGAATAATTATTCATGCAGGAGTAAACTGAATATCTTGATCTTTAAGGTTTAAGATCAATTTATTGATTTTATTAGCGAAATAATCAAGTTTGAATTTCAATTCGAATGATGGATAACATTTTTTATGACATTGATGATTTGATGTCTATGTTCTAATTGCTTTATTTATCTCGAAAATACAAAAATTGCATTTTGCATTCCATGTAGATTAGGATTGATTGCATGATGGGTTAGTTATTTTTTAAAAAATGCATGTTTATAAGGCATTTAGAATAGATAACATTTCACTTTAATTAGATTTTGATTTTTAGTGATTTTAATTACGAATTTTCATAAAAAAATACAAAAAAAAATCATGCGCATGTCATGTAAGATTAAGTTCATGAAATGCCTGTCATCTAGTGATTGTTGCTAGGTTCATTTAATTAAAAATTGCTCGTCATTAGAATTAGGTCATTTGGCTAATTTAGATTGCATATTTAATTGTTGCATTTCCTTAATTTTGAATTTCATGGAAAATACAAATTATTTTTAGAATAAATCAATTCCATTCTTTAAAATAGACTACATCTTATTTATGTCATATAGGTAGGACATATTGCCACGTCATATCATTTCATGTTAGATTAGTAGCATGCATTGCATAAAGTATGATTCTCATTAAATAAATGAAAGCAAAAAAATTGAGTGATTGTGTGTTAATTAGAAATCATATCTAGGATTGTCGATGAGAATTATAATCTAACATTGCAGATGCTTTCATTGCTATGAGGTAAGTCCTGCAATTTATTCACTGCTTTATCTAGATGTTAAATTGGTGGTTTGTGCACCTGCATGATCACCTCACATATTAGGGAAGTGAATTAAAATTAATTAAAGCTGCCTGCAAAATATTTTTTTCAAAATAAAAGAGAAAGGTACCGAAAGGGCATTAGAAAAATCTAGCGTAATCAAGTCCCCGAACTCATAAATCTCTAGTTCTAGGAGTAAAGTAAACCTCTCGTTACTTTACTTGATTTCTAATCGACCCACCAAAAATAGATTAGTGGCGACTCCTAATTGAAAAAATCATTTGCATATTACAAACTTGAACCTAAATCGCGAATTGGTATGGGCTTGGGAGAGCCTGAGTTAAGTCTAGGCTTAATAATCCATTAACCAAACCCTAGGTGGTACACCTGAAAATTTAGTCGCAATAACTTGGCGACTCCGTTGGGGACTTAAGTTGAAACTCTTAGTGGACTTACGCCGATTTTCTCTTCTATTTTTGAAAAAACATTTTTGTTTGCCAGTAAAGATCCTAGGTACATCCCTAACGTTTAAGGTATGAAATGTTCTTATAGATGGGAGGTATAAGGGAAGTAGTGATTGCTAACATTTGTCTTTCAGGTCGGAGTTAGGGATGAATGTTTTGAATTCAAACTATTGAAGTGTTGTTTGATATAAAATGTTACGCATGCCTTGCATTTGCACTACATTTTTGCACACACAACTCGCCACCAGACCTAGGTCGCACTAGGACACTTATGATGGTATTGGGTTGGATACGACTTCGATCGCGAGGCCGCGTAGTAGAGGTTGCCCAACTCAATCCCAAAAGTTTTTTTTTTTTAGTGTCAAGAATGTTTACCTCTGCCTGTGAGATTGCGCCATAAATCTCTTTCCTTTCCTAAACTCATGGCAACTGGCATATGATCGGATCCATTTCAACTATTAATCAATATATACCGATGTTGATTCCCTTGTCCAATTTAGTGCACAATGAAATATATCTAGGTAAGTATTCTATGGTACGAGTAGTTGCTCGACTCAGCTTTGTTGTTAGATAAAAGCCTACTTTGGTTCAGCATTCCTAATGGGCTTTGGGGGCCCAAAGCCCCTTGGGAAAAATACTAGGTGTTTGATTCAGCATTTAGAGGTCTCTTTGGCCAAATGCTTACCTTTGATGTGCTGAAAGCCCAAAGCAGGTGGGGATCTGCTTTGGGCTTTCAACATTCCGGAAATGCGAGTCCACCTCTACTATTCATCTGTTGACTTCTCTGTTTTTTTTTTTTTTTTTTTTTTACCGAGCATCTTCCTCATACCCCAACTACCGGCGGTCTGTCTGAAGTCGCGCGACCTCAAGTGGCTAGATCTGGGTCCGCGTAACCCAAGCGAGCATCGCCTGGGTTCGCACTACCCAGGCGACGCCTGCCTAGGTCGCCTGAACCCAGGTGACGCCTGCTTGGGTCGCGCAAGCCCACATCTGGCCGCAGGTGAGGCCCAAGCGGCGCCACCTGAGGTTGCGCGACCTCAAGCAGCCTTGCCGGTGGTTGGCTTGCCGTTGATCGGCGACGGAGTTTCATCGGATTTTACTTTTTTATTTAAAAATAATAATAAAAGCCATTTGCAAATGTTGGGTTTACCAAATGGTATTTACACCAAAGCCACTTTCTAATGCCCTTTAAATTATAATTTGCCAAACGTTCAAGCATTCCCGAAACCCCCTTTACCTCAAAGGTATTTGCATTTGACCAAAGGCATTTCCCCAAAGCCGAACCAAACGGGTCCAAAGAGTGATCAAATGATCTGGCGGCCCAAAATTGAACCGTGACCTTGGGCTTGGGCCTATAGAAGAACCAAACATCTCCATGCAAAGCCCATTACCTTCCATGCCTTTAACGGTTTGTTGCAGGCTTTGGAGAGATGAAACATGTCAAAGAGGAAGAAAATACAGACAGTTGCATATGATATATATGTAGATTGACGACTGATGATGAACCAAGATCAGGACAAGTAGTATGCACGTAAACCTGGCAAGAGAAGGCCAGGTCGGTCCACTAAAAATGCTTGGACACATTCCATTAAGGCCCATCCATGTGCTTTTTAATGTTATCTCCAGCTTGAAGTGAGCGAGAGTTGATGATGGTTTTAATTAATATGATGGGCTTAAGTTGGCCCGTCCGCTCATGATGGGCCTAAAAGCCCGGCCCACAAGTTTAGGGCCCATGGATGGAGGGATACGTTGAAGAGTTGTAACTTTTGGGGGAACGTCTTTTACGCGAAGGGACACGTCCTTTGGAGAGGACGTATTTAAGGAAAATAAAGAGAGGGATGAATGCACCTTTTGATACAACGTATGTTCCCCTCTCTCTCTCCTTCCAAAAGAAGAACAAGAAGACACTCTCTTCCCTTCAAGGCGAATTGACATCATCGGATCGAAAGGGATCGGTTTTCTTCCTCAAATCAGCGTTGGTGTTTAGTCTGTGGATACAAGGTACGCTCGAACTCGTGGTGTGCCTTTGATCGGTGATACATGTGATTTTCCCGAGCTCGTCTTCCGCACTCTTTTTAGGAGTTTAATTTAGTGTCGAATCCGGTTTTAGGGAATCAGTAATTCCCAACATTGGTATCGAGCCCCGTTCATGTTTTTCCCACCCCTTTCATGTTTATGGATGATTTCTTATTGATTTTTCGTGAAATTAATCGGCCGACACTGATCGGGGCAGAAAAATCCCGACACCCGAGCACTGTTCATCCATTTTTTCGAGTTTCTATAAGTCGAAATCCACCAAGGCTCGGATGGAAGGTCTCGTCGAGATGAACGCGACGAGTGGTGGAACGCCACCATGGGCCGTCGGACGCGCCCCCACGCGCAGCTGGCGCGAAACGGTGCCTTCGGCGTGTGCGTCGCACATGCGCGCGGAGCCGATGCGCGCACGTGCGACGCACGTGCGCGGGCGCCGTCGATGGCGCATGCGCGGCATGCGCCCGCTGCACGCGGGCCGCACGTGTCGGTCGGTTCGTTCGCCCGGCCCGCCCGGCCCGACCCGACTTCGGCGACGGACCCGTTGACGCGACCCGGTCCACTGTTGACTGTTGACTGACCGTTGACCGTTGACTTCCGTTGACCAAAAAAAAGAAAAAAAAAAAGGAATGTGTTTCTTTTTTCAATTATGTCTATGTGGATTATATGTAATCCATTTTTTGTTCTGCATTTGTTGCGGGAACAATGCCTCCCCGTAAGCCGCGCGCATCTGTGCACAATGTTAGATGAACAAAAGGAAAAGCTTTCAGGGTTGATAGCCGATTTGAATGGTTATCGATGGGAGAGTGACGACATAATTGATCATGTTGTAGAGGTCAACAACAAAATTCAAGAAGTCATTTGGAACGGTTATCCCATGCCAGATACTCAGATGGTGCGATTCTTCATGAATACTCTTCCACCAGAATGGCAAGGAGTGTTGAATCACCTATGGGAGGTCAAGGGATTTACTAGATATAAGGAGCTAGTAATGGAATTTGTAGATGAATATCATCGGGTTGGAGCCACAAAGACTGCAACCCAAGGAATGACTTCGATTAGGACAGGAATGAATGTGCGTAGGAGAAATCCTAAGGGATATCCGTCTGTTTTTCCGTGGCTGTCAAGAATGCCTGAAAATTTTACAGAGAAAAAGAAAAAGAAATTGAACCAAGTAGCAGCTTTCCTTATTAGTAGTATGATGCCTTGGTTTTAGATGTTATGGATGATCTTTATTTAGTGTGCTTTGTGTATGTAATGTTTTCTACCTGGTTGTTGTTGATGTAGCAACTAATATGTTAGTTGTATTATGTGAAAGCATCATTTTTATATCATTGTTGGATGTCGGATATTATTTGCTTTACGTTGTTGTTAACTACATGGGTAGTTCATAGAAGTTTTTGTAGCTTCATAGAATTTACTTTGCATGGACAATTATATTAATGATAGTTTTAAGTTAGGATTTTTTGGAGGATGATTGGAAACATAGTGACCTTTTGATTATGAAACCTTACTTAAAATTATTAATTAATATGATAGGTTTGTGCAAAATAGATGCATAAGTGATAGGCATTAATATTTCGTGCATATATGTCGATATGTTCGGATCGATGGATTCAGCAACTAAGAACATAATTGCTGATTTGAACAAAGAAGACAAATTGAACGGCAAGAATAGTGAAATATTGAATATGAGAATTCAATATGTGCTGGAAAAGCAAGAAGCACTAAAAACTCTTGACCATGTTATGGAAGATCTTGAGAATGCTGTGCGCCACCTTAAGCTAGCTGATGATCGCCTCAAGGCATTTGAGCAAGATACAAATATTTGCTGTGTTGCTTTCAGCTCAGAAGGGGCTCCAAGCTCTAAGCGCAAGCGCATTGATTCGTTCAATATGTGGGAAAGCAAGGGATCAAGTCATTCTTGCAAGAAACCAAGAATTAACCAACAAAAGAGAGGAAAACGTCCTCGTGTGAAGAGAGGAAAAAGTTTTCATGTAAAGAATATCTCAAGGGTGAAATGTTACAACTGTGACCAGAGGGGTCACTATGCCCGCAATTGTCACGAGCCAAATAAGGTACACACCCTTTGTACTATTGGGAACTTTGCATATGTGTAAAGTTCTGTATTCTTGACTGAATCTAATCCTTTGTAGACTGTAGATTCAGGAGCGACAGACCATGTAGCGAAGGATTGAGAATCCTTCGTAGAATTTCGACGAGTTCTGACTGGAACTAAGTGGATCTATGTAGGAAACAACTCCAGAGTTGAAGTAAAAGGAATTGGCACCTACCAACTTAACATGCGTGGTGGATGCACTTTATTCCTAAATGATGTGTTGTATGCTCTAGAGATTCGTCGAAATTTAGTGTCTGTTTTAGTATTGGTTAAGTTTGGTTTTAATGTGAACTTCCATAATGGTGGTGTAGATTTGTATTTGGATACAAACTACTATGGTTGTGGTTATTTTCTGGATGGTTTCATTGTATTAGATATTGACTATGTTAATGCAAATGTTTGTTATTCCCTTCTCACGTCTCTAATTTATATGATAATGATGTGAATGTGTGGCATGCTAGACTTGGTCATATTGGCCAACAACGTATGAATAGACTAGCCAAAGAGGGCTTGTTAGGCAATACTGAAAAAGTCGATTTGCCCATATGTGAGCATTGCCTAGTAGGGAAAACGACAAGGAAACCATTTGGAAAAGGTAAAAGATCTGAATTTCCTCTACATTTAATCCATTCTGACGTATGTGGTCCAATGAATGTGAGAGGAAGGCATGAGGCTGTTTATTTCATCACTTTTATAAATGATTATACTCGATTCGGATATGTCTATTTGATTTCTCATCAATCTGAAGCATTAAGTTGTTTCAAAAGGTTTATGAACTTGGTAGAAAATCAATTAGACAAGAAAATAAAAGCATTGAGATCCGATCGAGGTCGAGAATATTTATCGATGAGTTCAGAAAATTATGTGATGAAAAAGGAATAGAAAGACAGTTGTCTATTCCATATACTCCTCAACAAAATGGTGTTGTGAAGAGAAGAAACAGAACCCTAATGGAAATGGTTAGGTCCATGATGGCGCATGATAACTTACCTATCACTTTTTGGAGTGATGCGTTGTTAAATGCTACCTATATACTTAACCGGATGCCTTCCAAATCAGTTATTTCTACTCCATATGAGTTATGGACAGGTAGGAAACCGGACTTAAGTTTACTTAAGCCGTGGGGTTGTGCTGCCTATACTCATGAGCCCTCTCACAAGTTTGGGAAATTGGGTCCCAGAGGAAAGAAGAGTATTTTCATAAGATACTCTGAACACTCAAAATGGTATGTGTTCATAGGTGAGCAGGAAAGTGGGAGTATAACTGAATTTGAATCACGGGATATCACATTCTTAGAAAATGAATTTCCTACGAAGGGCGAAATAGGTGAAGATTACTCCCTATTTGAAACCTTGGATCAAGATAATAATATTAGTGGAGTTCGTCCAAGTGAGAGTAATATGAGAAGTGATGAATTGAATTCAACTCATTCTCAATTACAACCACATAATGAGACGACATCATCATTATCTAATCCTAGTGGGAGCATAATGGGGAATGATGTGCAAAGTGTACAATCTCCCATACGGCGAACAAGTCGCAAAAGTATTCCCCGTCGATGTTTTGACATTGAAGAGGAAACTTTTATGATTGCCCCACAAGATAAGGATGAGCCAAGAAATATACATGAGGCTCTAAGTTGCCCTAGTAAGGAAAAATGGATGCATGCAATGGGAGAGGAAATGGAGTCAATGAAGTCAAACCATGTTTGGGAATTGGTTGATCTTCCAAAAGGACGCAAAGCTATTGGGAACAAGTGAGTTCTCAAAATAAAGCGTAAAGCTGATGGCTCGATAGAGAGATATAAAGCTCGCCTTGTGGCGAAGGGGTATAATCAACAAGAATAAATTGATTATAAGGAAACATTTTCTCCTGTTGTGAGATTTATCTCGATTCGCATTATTCTGGCAATAGTGGCTAGTATGGATCTTGAATTACATCAAATGGATGTAAAGACTGCTTTCCTCGATGGAGAATTAGAGGAAGAAATATATATGGAACAACCTACTAGTTTCATTATGGAAGGTCAAGAAGGAAAAGTTTGTTGACTTTTGAAATCGATATATGGCCTAAAGCAGTCATCGAGACAATGGTATATACGTTTTCATAATACCATAATGGCATATGATTTTACAATGATAGATGAGGATCATTGTGTATATATCAAAAGATCCAAAGATCAGTTTGTGATCATATCATTATATGTTGATGATATACTAATTGCTGGAAGCAATATGGAGTTTGTTGACACTGTCAAGAGCAATTAGGGCTGATTAGAAACCCAGGTAAAGTATGGGAGAATACTTTACCTTTTACGAACCAGAGATTTAATGGATTCGGGGACATGGTTACGCTAGATTAATCTAACGCCCTTTCGGTACCTTAAAAAAAAAAAAAAAAACATTTTTGCGGCAGTCTTGATTAATTTTAACCTAAGATACTAACATGCAAATGGTGGTCATGCGGGTGCACAATCAATTAAATAACATTCAATAAATCGAAATGCTAAGAAATTATAAACCACAACTTTATTAAAGTCCACTCTCTAAGAAAACATTTAAAAAATGCTAATAAAAATGCATGCCCTAAACATGATTTCTAAATGACATGACACCTAACTTTTATTATTATGTAATCTAAATGACATGATATCTAATTGAATGCATGATATCTAATTAGATGCAATCTTAATCTAAACTTAATATGTATGAATTTTACTTTAATGATATGTGAAATGCAATTTATATGGCCTAATTTGAACTATATGGATGCAATCTAAATTATGCAATCCTAAATGTGCATATACTACATGACATAGGCTGCATGACATAACAATTCTATATGCATAATCTTTTTGTAATTTTTTAATGATTCTTTTTTAATGTATGCAACCTACAATAAATAATGATGATATGAAAAGGGATTAATTATAAACTAACCTATTAATTAACCAAGTAAATGATTTTTGTGTTTTTCTTTAAAAAAAAATGTTAATTATATGCAATTAAAAATTACACGATGGGATTACTAAAACATGATAATATGATGCAATCCTAATTTATTAATATGCAAACTCTAAATAAATGTGCCTATTATGCAAACTAGTTAATATGCACCTATTATTATTTTTTTTTTTTTATATATCATGCAAACTTTTCCTAAATAATAAAAAAATTGTTTAAATCTAATCCTGACTAAAAAACAACTATCTAAGGGTGAAATTCTAAAAATAATCCTAAAGGTTAATTTAAACCTACGTGTCTTAATTTAATAAACCTATATGACCTATATGCTCATGCAAATTTTTAACTTTTCACTATTCCCTTTTTTTAATTTTCATTTTTAAACAAGCAATTAGTTTTACATAAAAACTAAGATAAGAGTTAAAATAATCAAAAGATAATCCGTTGTCTCACGGATTAAATTAATAATTATTTTAACTCTACAATCTAACAAGGAAATCAAAATAATTAAAAATTTAGTCCGAAGTCTTACGGACCAAATTAAATAATTATTGTGATTTAACAATGAAATTCTACCAAAACAAACCCAAAATTAGTATAATTAAAAAAAATGACCCGATGTCTCTCGGATCAAATTAATAACTATAGTAATTTGAGGTAAAATCTTTAGATAATGCATATAGAAATTGCAAATATTAACACCAAACATTTAAATAATTAAACTAATATGCTATCAAATAAACAAAAAATAACATAAAAGATAAAGAAATAACCTAAACTACCAAGTAATAAAAGTAAGAAACTAAAACTACCTAGAGGTAAACCCGCGGGGATAGGAGAGCAACCGAGCGGAAGATGGCCGGCGGCCGGGGCTCCGGTGAGGGCTAGTTGGCAGCGACAACGTCGGGCGCGGGCCTAGTATCGCGGAGGTGCTCAAGGCACGGACGTCGGCGGCAATCAGGTCGGCGTTCGTGGTGTGCGTTGCTCGGGTGGAGCGGGAAGGTGCACGGCTTCACGGTGATCGGCTACCGCGCGAGAGGAGACGGCGTCGGGTTGTCGCGGCCTTACGGCGTCGTGGTGCGAGCACGTGGACCAACAGCAGCGCGGGGAGATGGGCTCACGGACTAGTGGTGGGCAGCTCGGGCTTGACTCGCACGGTGAGGCGGAGCTGGGTTGGAGGTGTCGCGGTGGTCGCGGCTAGCCGGGCGGCGAGCGGCGCGGGTCGCGGAACATCGGGCGGCGTGGCGTCCGGTGTTGATGCAGGCACGGCGAGGAGCTCGTGGAGAAGAAGAACAGTTCTTCTTTCTTTTTTTACTTTTCTTTTCTCTCTCCTGTATTTACTCGCACATCCCCTTCGCAGGTTTGCTTTCCTTCTGCTGGTGTCCTTTTTGCAAAAGTCAAATCCCTCTTTTTGTCTTCTACTTTTTGACTTGAGAAAAAACGAAGAAGCCCCCCTTTTGCACAAATTTTCTCTTCAATTTTTTTGATTCCCCCAACGAAGAGAAGCCCCCATCCCCCTTTCTCTTTTGACTTTTCTTGCTCTGTTTTCACCTTTTTCTCACTCTCTCTTCGTACATCCTCTGCTGCACTTTTTAGCAGAAGAAAAAGTGCTCCATTTGCTGACCTTGGGAACCAGCAAAAGAAAGCCTATATTTTCCTATTTTTTTACGGAAGACGAAGTGAAGCCCCTTCACAAATGACGCAACGTGTCCCTTTTATAGTACAAGACCTCCATTTAACATTGGAAAGTCAGAACCCATGCTCCTTTGTTCGCGGGGATTGCCGAAATCTTAGCCCTGATTTGTTGCCGTAAATCCCTCACCTTCTTTCGCAATTCATTTATATTGCTGCGAACATGTCTAGATTCATGCCCAATATTCGAGTGAGTGTCCATTCTTTCCATATCGCTAGACAAATCCCATTAATTCCCTCATTAATTTCATTTTTTTTTTTTTAATTTTGAAATGAAGATATGTATTCAACAATAAAAATGCTTCATTATTCAAATTTTGTTTTTTTTTAAATCTCCCTCCACAAACTCAAATGCCTTATTTTATTTATTATCTTCTATTTTATTTTCTAAAATAAAAAATTTGATCCTAAATTAGGTGTCAACAGCTGCCCCTCTTTGAAGGGAAGCTCGTAGAGGTTTCCTTCAAAGATATATGACACCTAAAATTAAACCATGTAAAATGAAATATGAAATGCATATGCAAATGTTAATGACTTGACTCTTTTTTTGAAAGAAATGGACTCAAATTAATTTAACCCCTAAAGAATGCCATGTAAATGCAATGATTCGGTCAGGAACATAGATCTCTATGTGTCTATGACCAATGAAATGCAAATGCAAAGAAGAGCACGTACCTGTCATACCTGTTTGGGGATTTAGGTGTGAAATGATTCCGATGAGACCTATCAATCATCTGGAACTCCCTTCAGATAATTGAAAGGCTCAAAGTCTTTAGGGATCTGGAATTCTCATCAGATTCTAAGCACCTGGAAATTGCGTCAAGTACTTGAAACTTCAAAAATCTGATTCTTATGTCAGACATTTGAAAACATTTACTAAACGTCTGGAAATCACATCGAGATGTTTAGAAAGACAAACACTTGGAAATCACATCAAGTGTTTAAAGGTTCAAATATCTGGAATTCACACTAGACATTTGAAAACATTTTATAAATAGATACTTGGAATTCTCATCAAGTACAAAGATGACTGAATAAACTCAGGGATTTCAAAGACAATTTTTTGGTCTTTGAGGAAAAATTCAATGAAAGTCCACACATGATGGCTTTATCAAGCTTCTACAGAAAAATTATCACCAGGGACAATTTTCAGTTATAGCGTGAATCTCTTGAACATGCTAAATGAGACACTTTTGGTGTGAAAATGCTTTTTCACTCGCTCTCATTTAAGAAGGGTTATTTGTCCCGACCATTGATGCGGGAATATATCACTCGATCTTATCATCATCTTGTCGACAAGAGTTCGAATTTTCTTGCAATCGCACGACCTTACCAATCTGAGAGGTCCTTGTCAATGACTGTAATGCGAGCTTGGTCAATGGCTTAACAAAGGGACTCTTCGAGTCAAAGCAAATTGAACGAATGATTACGTAATCATCTCGGGTTTACAAGTCAAGAACCCCGCAAAATGATAAAGAAATAATCTTGCTCGCACTTCTTCGAGCAATGCTTAAAACATGTGATTTCCTATGTTAATTCAAGTGCCCTAATCAAGAGACTTTGTAAGGGACGTAACATAGGCTGGGTTCATGGGTTGAGAAACGAAAGGATCGTTAGGCTCAAAGATGTGTATAGGGGGCAGAGTTGGTGATCATCTTGACATTGCCACCAGTTTTTCTTCAACACGGATTGTCTTCTTGACAGATTTCTTTATTGGCTCAAAAGTTTATCACCTGATGCCAATGATTTTTCAACTGGAGATCTTTTCTCAACATTTTTTAAAGTCATTTTCTTTGATGATGGACGTTGGTCGACACACACTTTGCTTTTTTCCTCCAATTCATCAATCATTTCTTTCTTTTTTCACGGGCATTGGCCTTGCTTTTATCAGGCACCTGCTTTTCATGCCCCTTAGTTCTATTTTGATTTCATGTTCTTGCGCACAATGCATGTGTCAAGTATACTTTAAATGACACTCGAACTTTCAAGGGTCTTCATCTCTGTCTCTTGCCTTGCCCCGGTGTGGGGGATGATCACCAACTAGGCTTAAAAGAAACGAAATCACAGGCTCAAGTGGGCTATACAAAGGATATAAGTGTGTAGGATAGTGAAAGAAATGATCTTCGTCATCCTAAGGCACTTAAATTACCATATGAATTCAATGTAATAGCATAACTTGAAGATTGATGCAAGTGAGAGCAAGAAAATTTCAATTCACTTTCCTCACTTCATGATGTCATTTTTATCTCCCGCCTTGCCCCGATGTGGGGTGGTTCTTGACAGGGGGTAATTTGAAAAGAACATCCATAAGTGTATGGGCTCAAAAATGGTTAAGCAATGGAACACCTGTAGTGTTTGGGATAGAGAAATGAACTGCCTCTCGTCATTTCAGCTGTCGTACTTTTCGCAAGAAAATTCTTCACCTTGAAATACAAAATGTTTCCATACTCACCTCACAATGTATGGACATGGGACGGTGTATGGGATTAGGCTTGCCTTTCACACCTCATTTAGCATGCTCAAGTAACTCAACATCTTTCACCGAATTATCCATTTTGATAAATTTCAAGTGGAATTGATGGATAAAACATGTAAGAGTCATCAAAAAAAAAAAAAAAAAAAACTCAACAGCTTTAAGCATGTCAACTTCAAACAGTTTTCTATACTGCAAAATGGTTTTAAGCATTCATTCAATGATCCCTCTACAATGGGAATTGCCTCAGCAGTTGATGTCTTTGGATTGTCGCTATCATTCAAGGCTGAAAATCCACTTTTGCCCCAAAATCTGTCATGGCTACAATCTTGTCATATCAATTCCTTGGAAATGTATCCTTGATAGTTGGGCCAATTGCAACCTGGTGTACTTTTTCAAATGCCTTCTCATCGACTGAAAAAGTAACTCTCTCAAACATGAAGTAAATGAGCCGAAAATTAAACAGAGCTAACCTAATGCATGCTTTTGGAAATGGCTTGAAAATGATTTTTTTTTTTTTTTTAAAAACAATGAAATGTTTTTTGTTTTCGAAAAATTTTTAGGAGGAAGCATGAGAAAGTCCAGCCCTCGGGATTTCTCCGTGGATGATTTTTTTTCATGGTGGATATCGTCATTGGACTGGTTTGGTATACCCCATCATGTCCTCAAAATTGAAAAAAAAAATTGTAATTTCATTGAATAGAATCAAATGAATTACATTATTGGAATGAAAATAATGATTCCTAACTCCTAAAAAGAGAAAAAAATCGAAAACGATTCTTAGAAAGTGAAAATGATTCCTAAAAAGCGATGAAAATTCCTAGAAATAGATAAAAATTCTCGCGCAAGGGAATGTGCAACCGAACATGCCCTTAATTAAATAAGGAAGATGATCTATTTAAGAACATGAATCATGTGTGCTTGAGTTCTTCACCCTCCTTGATCTTGTGATGCGAACTCTCCGGATCGAGATTCTTCCTTCTAGATATGTCACTAATCTCTTCATGGTGGCATCAAATTCAGCTACCTCTGGAAAATGAGACGATTCAAAAGTTCTTTTGGCTCTCTTCTTTGAGTCGCAGTTTCTCATTGAAGATAGAGTACCCATGTCATCACATCCCTTTTGCTTGATAAGAAAAGCCACGCAGTGACAATTCATCGACTTGACTTTGGTGGTGTGCAATTCGCTTGTTCATATTGTCAATGATACGGTCCAAGACCTTCTTTTGATCCGCCATGTTAGCTCTCGACCGTGTAAGGATGGGTGAGCGAGATTGCTCCATAATCACCTAAAGGAGATAAACGGGAACGTGTAAGCATGAGGTGTAAATGGAGAGTCAATCCATGACAATGATCTAATCGATTTTTTGTTTTTGTTTTTTATTCATGAAAGGTCTGTGCAAGAAGGAATTTCCTAAAACTAAATAAAAATAGAACATCCTAGCAAGAACCAAATTTCCTAAACACGAATTAGGAATGGCCAAGATTTGAACTCCCTAATGAGAACAATAAAGACATGAATTGAAAACAAATTCTCTAAAGTTTTTGTTATTTTCCAAATGATTCATTATATGGCAATTTCCTCATTTCATTTCTAACTGACAAAGGAATTAAATTCAATGATTGACCTATATTGTCATGGACTGACTTAAAAATAAATTGCATGATATAGGGATAGAAGACTTACTTCACCAATGAAAATTAATGGCAATCACATAAACATGCACATGAAATGTGAGGCTCGATTTCTACCTAGATGGCTTAACAAAGTGGAGCTAAGAGGGTGATCCGACCGTTGCGCCTCGCATTAACGTCAGGTCCCCTTAACCCCGGCTTAGTCGAATGGAATGTCCAATAATCACGCAATCTCGCGGATATGGACAAACACATTTGACACCATGAAAGGAATTTCGGGGAAGAGAAGGTCAACCTCTACATAGCAGTCTCGCTTTAGAGGAAGTATCCTTCTCAACACCATCCTAGAAATCCTATCGCAGCCCGAGTCCGGCTACAGTCGTGTGTGTGCAATGTGTAGTGCTAAAACAATTAAAAATCATGCACAACAATTTATAATACAAACAACACTTCAATATAAGGAAAAATAAATCATTCATCTTTACACCCTCCTGCAAGACAAGGATTAGCAAAGATTACTCCCCTTATACCTCCCATCTGCAAGAACATTTAACACCTTAAAAATGTTAGTGACATACCTGGTGTCCTTGCTGCCAAACAAAAAATATTTTTTTAAAAGAAACAGGCCTATGTCCACTATGAGTTTTAACTCTAAGTCCCCAGCGGAGTCGCCAAGCTGTCGCGACCTGATTTTTTCGATGGGTGAATCACCTAAAACTAGGTTAATGGATTACTAAGTCCGAAGACTTGGCGCGGACTCTCCCAAGCCCTACCAATCGCGACTTGATGTTAAGAAAATGACCCATTAAAACATGCAAATTATATGTCAAATTGGAGCCGCCACTAACCAATTAGGGCTGATTAGAAACCCAGGTAAAGTATGGGAGAATACTTTACCTTTTACGAACCAGAGATTTAATGGATTCGGGGACATGGTTACGCTAGATTAATCTAACGCCCTTTCGGTACCTTAAAAAAAAAAAAAAACATTTTTGCAGGCAGTCTTGATTAATTTTAACCTAAGATACTAACATGAAATGGTGGTCATGCGGGTGCACAATCAATTAAATAACATTCAATAAATCGAAATGCTAAGAAATTATAAACCACAACTTTATTAAAGTCCACTCTCTAAGAAAACATTTAAAAATGCTAATAAAAATGCATGCCTTAAACATGATTTTCTAAATGACATGATATCTAATTAAATGCATGATATCTAATTAGATGCAATCTTAATCTAAACTTAATATGTATGAATTTTACTTTAATGATATGTGAAATGCAATTTATATGGCCTAATTTCAACTATATGGATGCAATCTAAATTATGCAATCCTAAATGTGCATATACTACATGACATAGGCTGCATGACATAACAATTCTATATGCATAATCTTTTTGTAATTTTTTAATGATTCTTTTTTAATGTATGCAACCTACAATAAATAATGATGATATGAAAAGGGATTAATTATAAACTAACCTATTAATTAACCAAGTAAATGATTTTTGTGTTTTTCTTTTAAAAAAAATGTTAATTATATGCAATTAAAAATTACACGATGGGATTACTAAAACATGATAATATGATGCAATCCTAATTTATTAATATGCAAACTCTAAATAAATGTGCCTATTATGCAAACTAGTTAATATGCACCTATTATTATTTTTTTTTTTATATCATGCAAACTTTTCCTAAATAATAAAAAATTGTTTAAATCTAATCCCGACTAAAAAACAACTATCTAAGGGTGAAATTCTAAAAATAATCCTAAAGGTTAATTTAAACCTACGTGTCTTAATTTAATAAACCTATATGACCTATATGCTCATGCAAATTTTTAACTTTTCACTATTCCCTTTTTTTAATTTTCATTTTTTAAACAAGCAATTATTTTTACATAAAAACTAAGATAAGAGTTAAAATAATCAAAAAGATAATCTGTTGTCTCACGGATTAAATTAATAATTATTTTAACTCTACAATCAAACAAGGAAATCAAAATAATTAAAAATTTAGTCCAAAGTCTTACGGACCAAATTAAATAATTATTGTGATTTAACAATGAAATTCTACCAAAACAAACTCAAAATTAGTATAATTAAAAAAATGACCCGATGTCTCTCGGATCAAATTAATAACTATAGTAATTTGAGGTAAAATCTTTAGATAATGCATATAGAAATTGCAAATATTAACACCCAACATTTAAATAATTAAACTAATATGCTATCAAATAAACAAAAAAATAACATAAAAGATAAAGAAATAACCTAAACTACCAAGTAATAAAAGTAAGAAACTAAAACTACCTAGAGGTAAACCCGCGGGGATAGGAGAGCAACCGAGCGGAAGATGGCCGGCGGCCGGGGCTCCTGGTGAGGGCTAGTTGGCGCGACAACGTCGGGCGCGGGCCTAGTATCGCGGAGGTGCTCGAGGCACGGACGTCGGCAGCAATCAGGTCGGCGTTCGTGGTGTGCGTTGCTCGGGTGGAGCAGGAGCAGTGGCACGGCTTCACGGTGATCGGCTACCGCGCAGGAGACGGCGTCGAGGTTGTCGCGGCCTTCGGCGTCGTGGTGCGAGCACGTGGACCAACAGCAGCGCAGGGGAGATGGGCTCACGGACTAGTGGTGGGCAGCTCGGGCTTGACTCGCACGGTGAGGCGGAGCTGGGTTGGAGGTGTCGCGGTGGTCGCGGCTGGCTTTGGGCGGCGAGCGGCGCGGGTCGCGAACATCGAGCGGCGTGGCGTCCGGTGTTGATGCAGGCACGGCGAGGAGCTCGTGGAGAAGAAGAACAGTTCTTCTTTCTTTTTTTTTACTTTTCTTTTCTCTCTCCTGTATTTACTCGCACATCCCCTTCGCAGGTTTGCTTTCCTTCTGCTGGTGTCCTTTTTGCAGAAGTCAAATCCCTCTTTTTGTCTTCTACTTTTTGACTTGAGAAAAAACGAAGAAGCCCCCTTTTGCACAAATTTTCTTTCAATTTTTTTGATTCCCCCAACGAAGAGAAGCCCCCATCCCCCTTTCTTTTTGACTTTTCTTGCTCTGTTTTCACCTTTTCTCACTCTCTCTT
Organism: Eucalyptus marginata; assembly: GCA_014182565.1. Lineage (NCBI taxonomy): Eukaryota > Viridiplantae > Streptophyta > Magnoliopsida > Myrtales > Myrtaceae > Eucalyptus > Eucalyptus marginata. Next base: position 33,065,520 of record CM024589.1, on the reverse strand, counting down.
CGTACATCCTCTGCTGCACTTTTTAGCAGAAGAAAAGTGCTCCATTTGCTGACCTTGGGAACCAGCAAAGAAAGCCTATATTTTCCTATTTTTCCGGAAGACGAAGTGAAGCCCCTTCACAAATGACGCAACGTGTCCCTTTTATAGTACAAGACCTCCATTTAACATTGGAAAGTCGAACCCGTGCTCCTTTGTTCGCGGGGATTGCCGAAATCTTAGCCCTGATTTGTTGCCGTAAATCCCTCACCTTCTTTCGCACTTCATTTATATTGCTGCGAACATGTCCAGATTCATGCCCAATATTCGAGTGAGTGTCCATTCTTTCCATATCGCTAGACAAATCCCATTAATTCCCCTCATTAATTTCATTTTTTTTTTAATTTTGAAATGAAGATATGTATTCAACAATAAAAATGCTTCATTATTCAAAATTTGTTTTTTTTTTTTTAAATCTCCCTCCACAAACTCAAATGCTTTATTTTATTTATTATCTTCTATTTTATTTTCTAAAATAAAAAATTTGATCCTAAATTAGGTGTCAACAATAGATGAGGATCATTGTGTATATATCAAAAGATCCAAAGATCAATTTGTGATCATATCATTATATGTTGATGATATACTAATTGCTGGAAGCAATATGGAGTTTGTTGACACTGTCAAGAGTTGGTTATTTTCTAACTTTGAGATGAAAGATATGGGTGAGGTTGCATACATCCTTGGAGTTAAGATTTCAAGAGATCGTTCAAGAGGTCGTTATCTCTTTCGCAAGAAACATATATAAATAAGGTTCTTGAACGATTTCGTATGCAAGATTGTAAACCCATAGACACTCCTATTGCAAAAGGTGAAGGATTGAGCCATAGACTGTGTCCAAGGACTCCACAAGAGAAGGAACAAATGAAACTTGTTCCTTATGCTAGTGCTGTTGGAAGCTTGATGTATACTATGATGTGTACAAGACCTGACATATGTTTTGCAATTTAAATGATGAGTAGATACCAATCCAATCCAGGTCAAGCACATTGGAAAGCCGTTAAGAGAATACTGAGGTATCTAAAAGGAACTGCTGATTATACGCTGAGTTATCAATGATAGGATCTGCGACTCAAAGGCTATTCTGATACTGATAGGGGAGGAGATTTAAATGAAAGGAAATCTACCTCTGGGTTTGTTTTCTTATTGAATAATGGTGTCATATGTTGGAGTAATAAGAAACAAACGTATATAGCATTGTCCACGATGGAAGTTGAGTTCGTGGCATTATCAGCAGCGGTACAAGAAAGAGTTTGGCTTAAGAGATTTTTGGATCTTTTAGGTGTTATTGACAAAGCTGCAAATTCATTATTGGTTAACTATGATAGCCAAGCAGCTATAGCGTACACAAAAGATCCAAAATATCATGGCAAGACCAAACATATAGATACCAAGTATAACTTTGTCAAAGATATGGTTGCACGAAAGGATGTGAACTTACAATACATATCTACGTATAGAATGGTAGAAGATCCTATGACAAAGCCAATACCTAGAGATGTGTTTTGTGGTCATGTAAAATCTTTAGGATTGCGTAGAGTCTGATGTACTGGATATTGTATCTTCCCTGAGTTGTTCACATTAAATGAATTTGTGTTTTCATCATTAATGCCTATGAATCTTTGTTTGACCTTTATGCATCTTAATGCTCAGTGCATTACATTAAGTTGAGAGAAGTATGTCGAACAGATATAATATTAGTCCACTCACACGGGTAATCGCCTCTATTTACTATGTGATAAATAGAGATGAGATGGTTTTTAAGCTTATTATCTAGGTGATAATCGAGAGCTCAAGCTTAAAATATATATGTCGCCTTAACTAAGTGTTAAGATGAGGACATGATATGTATTATGTCCGAAAGTAAAATACCCTACATATTTTACTTTATCTGTCTAATATGCCAGATGTGAGTTCTGATGAATTTTTGTGAATGAGTAGATACGTGAACTCAAGTTAGACATTGGGTATGTCTGAACTATCATCTGTACAGTATTGAAGGTGTAGACATACGCTCCATGGGAAAGGAGTTAATACCGTAATACGTATTTCATACTACGTATGCATGAGACGACTAATAAGAGTGACAAAAGTTTGATCTCAACTTTTATGCCGTATGAGACTCTTGAGGAAAATAGTTCCTCAATTTTAGTGCCCTCATGACTTTTACTTATTCTCAAGATTTCTATTTAGTGTTTGCTATCTTAGGATGTTGCCAATGGTCATGAGTTGATTCGATCTAATGGGACATTTCTAGAAAAGCAAGTTGAACTGAAATTGAGAGTTTGAAGGAAATAGGAAGATCGATTTTGGAGAATCACATTGTAGTTTTGTATTCACTGGTCGACCAATTATGACTGTCTTTGGGATAATCATAATTGTGAATACAATATACATATATATATATATATATATATATATATCATTGTTTAAAATGAGATTAAGAGAGATATAAGTGTGATCGATCAATTTAGGGTACTGCATACTAAATTTACTCGGAATGTGATGCCTATTATGAGCTACTATATATTCCTAACAGATGTATGGCAATGAGCTCTCAAAGTATGCTGGTCGCACGGACTATTCACCAGTATGAATGTTGCAATGAGGAAAAGAGGATTCTGTTCAGCCCACCATGTCAAGTGAGAGTTGATGGATTTTCAATTGATGGGCCTAAGTAGGGCCTGTCCGCCCATGTTGGTTTTAGCCCACCATGTGCGAGTGGGAGATGATGGTTTTAATTAATATGATGGGCTTAAGTTGGCCCGTCCGCTCATGATGGGCCTAAAAGCCCGGCCCACAAGTTTAGGGCCCATGGATGGAGGGATACGTTGAAGAGTTGTAACTTTTAAACGTCTTTTACGCGGAAGTGACACGTCCTTTGGAGAGGACGTATTTAAGGAAAATAAAGAGAGGAGGAACGCACCTTTGATACAACGTACGTTCCCTCTCTCTCCTTCCAAAAGAAGAACTGTAAAGACACTCTCTTCCCTTCAGCGAATTGACATCATCGGATCGAAAGGGATCGTTTTTCTTCCTCAAATCGGCGTTGGTGTTTAGTCCGTGGATACAAGGTACGCCGAACTCGTGGTGTGCGCTTTGATCGATGATACATGTGATTTTCCCGGGCTCGTCTTCCGCACTCTTTTTAAGGGTTCGATTTAGTGTCGAATCCGGTTTTAGGGAATCAATAATTCCCAATAGTTGGTAAAGAGTCAGCATCCCCCATGTTTTGTTTTATCCATGAGACTCCAAGGGCATTTTCTGTCGCATAAAGTATGACACACACGTCAAAGAGGAAGAAAATACAGACAGCTGCATATGATATATATGTAGATTGACGACTGATGATGAGCCAAGATCAGGACAAGTAGTATGCACGTAAACCTGGCAAGAGAAGGCCAGGTCGGTCCACTAAAAACACTTGGACACATTCCATTAAGGCCCGTCCATGTGCTTTTTAATGTTATCTCCAGCTTGAAGTGAGTGGGAGTTGGTAAAGAGCTCCAGCTTGAAGTGAGCGAGAGTTGGTAAAGAGTCAGCATCCCCCACGTTTTGTCTTATCCATGAGACTCCAGGGGCATTTTCTGTCGCATAAAGTATGACACACTTCAAAGAGGAAGAAAATACAGACAGCTGCATATCATATATATGTAGATTGATGACTGATGATGAGCCAAGATCAGGACAAGTAGTATGCACGTAAACCTGGCAAGAGAAGGCCAGGTCGATCCACTAAAAACGCTTGGACACATTCCATTAAGGCCTATCCATGTGCTTTTTAATGTTATCTCCAGCTTGAAGTGAGTGGGAGTTGGTAAAGAGTCAGCATCCCCCACGTTTTGTCTTATCCAAGAGACTCCAGGGGCATTTTCTGTCGCATAAAGTATGACACACATGCTAAACAACTGTTATATACAATCTTGTAAGAGCTATTGACCAGTGACATCGGATTACAATGATTTCTCATTTTATCATAACCGGGTGATTACTGGGACGATGGCTCTTCAAGGTCATTGTAAGAAAGTTGTCTTTGCACGAAGACTAAGACAACTTCTTTAGATTTCATAACAACTTTTCTCCATCAAGATTGTATGCGATTGTCTAGAAATCAAGGGCCTGGGCAAGCAGCTGTGAGTTTTTGCGATAACACTCCTTATGTAAAAGAAAAAAGCCCTGGATAACTAGTCCCTACTGAGCAAAAAATTTCAAACCTTCTATTCCACAAATCGTCACTCAGTGATGTTTATTTGGGATTTGGAGTTTGGACCTTAAAAGGCATGAATTCTCATTCAATTACATGGCCATTGTTTAGTGTCTATGGTAAAATTATTTGCAGTTCGTCTCTTCCAAGCTTAAGAGACAGATATTCTTTTTAATATATTTGTTTCTTATTTTAATTGATTACAAGTATGCTTCAATTGAATAAAAGCTAGACTACTACCCTCGATATGACCAAACTTTCTAATGGCACGCCACAGGTGGTCTTGAGGGGCATTACCCTCTTTCTCGGGAGCGTCATAACCTTAAAAATTTTCGATGTTGGATTAACATATGCAACTAGAAGACTTTCAACTCTTAAACTAATTTGGTCTTCAGTGGATACAAAAATCAATTTGTTAATAAAAAAGTGACTCGCTCAATTGATAATCTTTCTTCTCTAGTCACAGTTCATACGCTTGATCATTATCAACATGGCGTACAAGTTCCAGTTTGAGTGCGATTTTGTCACACATTGGTTTCATGCGATGGCCTAACCGGCATCAGAGTAAGAGGCACTTTTTTGAACACGGTCAGGCCAGGCCCTTCCTCCATGCTCACGTCTCCCTCTTTCATCCCCTCCGGTAATTCCCAATCAAAAGAGTGCAAGACGTTGGCAAGCGCCAACTCTACCGCTGCCATCCCCATCAAAATCGCTGGGCATCCCCTCCGGCCCGCCCCGAATGTCAACAACTCAAAATGATTCCCCTTATAATCGATCGGACTATCCTCAAATCTCTCCGGCACAAACTCCTCTGGACGCTCCCAGAGGCTTGGGTCCCGCCCGATGCCCCACACGTTGACCTGGACACGCGTCTTTGGTTCGATATCATAGCCAAACAGCTTAAAGTGGCCCATTGTTTCCCTTGGGATAAGTAGTACACTTGGTGGGTGTAGCCTCATTGACTCCTTGAGTACTAACTTAAGATATTTGAGCTTGTGGAGGTCGTCTTCCACGACCTGTTTCTTGTTTCCAACACAACTTCGAATCTCTTCTTGAGCTTTTCGCATTACCCTCGGGTTCCTGGCAAGTTCGGCCATTGTCCAGTCCAGGGTAAGTGCAGCGGTGTCCACTCCACCTAGAAATATATCCTGAGAGTACACATGAAGTCACGATTCATTAAAAAAAATTAGTACATCAATTTCTCGATGACGCTTTTATGTCCAAGAAAGAGGACAGAATATTCATTTTGGAAGTTCTTGAATTGTATCCTGCCATATTAGACATTCAAGTTTGTTTCTCAATTGTGTATATGATCTGCTTTGGGGAAAATGCAAGAGATCCTATGACGTACCATCAGGATGGCCTTGATGTTATCTTCCTTGAATCGAATGGTCGCGAGCTCAGTCTGATCCCTCTCCATCTTCAGCAGCAAATCGACAATGTCCTCATTTTCCTCGTTGCTCTTATTTGCGTTCCGATGCTCTTCAATCACTTGCTGATAAAAAGCATCCAAATTGCGAAAGGTCTCCTCCATCCTCGAATGAAGCCCTGTGAACCTGTCCACAATCCAGCCGAATCTAGGGAAAAAATCGGATGCCGAGAAGCTTCCCAGCATCGCCAACCCTTCGTGAACCATATGCATTAACCTTCCATCGTCGAACTTTGTCCCCTGAAACGCCTTCCCAAATGCGACCCTGCATGTAAGGTGTGCAAACAAGTCAAAGTTACTTGTTGGCGGTTCATGCTTGGCGATGAGGCTGGACAAGTTTCGCTTCAATTCTTTTTGAGTTTGACTTTGAGTTTCCTTGTTGGAGCATTGGCTAAAATAAAGATTGAATCTTGGTGATAGCTAAATAAGCAGGGTAGCTCGTAAGCCCAATCGAATCTAACTAAGCATAGACAGGTCCAAATCTAGAAATCATGGTCAAGTCGAACTTGAGTTCAAAGATCCAGGCTCAAAATAATGTCAATCCTCGAAGAATTGAGTCGATTCAAGTAGTAACTTAGTCGATGCGACTTATCAACTACACCACTAGGCCCTACCTGCAAGTGATGTCAGCTGTCAAAGCCATGAACCTCTCGCTCATATTGATTGGAGTTCCGCTATTTGCTGACTTTGCAATCGAATCGATCATAGAAGCCACCTCCTCTTCCCTGACATACCGGAAGGACTCGGTTCGCTTGGCGCTAAACAGCTCAAGCACGGAGAGCTTCCTCACCTCCCTCCAATAGTCGCCGTACTCAACGAAGGCGATATCAAGGTAGTCATAGGAGAGGCGTCCCGTGCCGACCAGTCGAGGGCGGCTGCAGCAGTTGAGGTCATGGGTCCTGAGGATCTCCCTGGCAGCGCTGGGGGAGGAGACGATGACGGTGGGGATGCCACCGAGGTGGACGAGCATGACGGGGCCATACTGTTGGGAGAGCTTCCACAAAGATTGGTGAGGCAAGTGGCCGAGCTGGTGAAGGTTGCCTATGATGGGGAGTGGTGGAGGCCCTGGAGGGAGGTTCTTCTTTTTGTTGTTGAACTTTTTCGCTGAGAGGAGGAGGAGGAGGAGGAGAGGAGGAAGGGAAAGAGCAAGCCATGTGAAGAGGATGTCGAGAGCCATTGTTGGGATGGCGATGTACGACGTTGAGTAAGTTTGGGGTGGTTAAATAGCGCGAGGGGTGGGAGTGAAACTTATCGCGAAAGAATTGATGGAAGAGTCTGCGGCCGAAATCGACCAGAGCATCTTGCGGGGATGACTTTTCTTTATTATCTGGGAAGAAGAAAATGGAAAACTCTTTAGGGTGGAGAGAAAATTGGCCATCATGCACCTAACATTCCCCGTGAAAGCTACAATTTGGAGTTGATTATTCTACCCTTAGGCTGCCAATTAGTAGCACGATTGCATTGATATCATGTTGATGTCAAGAAGGAAATCAATCCTTAATTACCGCTCCGTCCAATTAATTAAAGTTGTTTCAACATGCTTAGCTAGCATTGGGCCCCAAAAAGTAGAGGGCATCCGATGTCATGCTAAACTTCTCCAGTCATTAGGAAAACCTTCAAACATACATGGTCTCCCAATTTTGTTGAGAAAATTCCAATAAAGACTTTGATGACGAGAAATAATCAAATAATGAGCAAAAAAATTACTTGAAAGAGTCGACACATCTCATTTGGTCTTGTTTTATAGGTGTCATGTAGGGAAAAGGTTCCTTTGTCAAAATTCAACAATTTGAACTCATGCTTTTTAATATATCAAAAAAAAAAAAAAAAAAAAAAAAAAAAAACTCATGCTTTTTAAACTCATATTCACATTATAAAATAAAATAGTGGCCATGTCGAAGCAAGCATCCACGCCATTTTCACCTTTATCGATCCAGTTTCGAATTTGACAACTACCAAATCACCATCTTCCTCTCTATCTTCACTCTCATTCTGTATTGCTCCTTGTCCTTCCACTTTTTGTTTATTTAATGTCCTTCCACTCGCCCCCACCAACTACTGACAAGGGTGAGGTCATTGGCCATCACCTCCAGCTAATTGTTGGCTATTGCTGAAGCCTAGCGACTGGTTAGAGGAGGAAGAAGAGAAGGGAAAAAAATTAATAATAAAGGAAAAAAGAAAAAAATAAAATAAATTAAAATATTATTAAAAATTATTCATATCAACACCAGTTAAGTTACGTAAAATGGCCGATATCTATGTCAATTATTTTTAGCCAAAATAAGTTGGATATATCAATTGGTAAAAAAATGAAAATGTTTATAATTCAATTGACAGAATTAAAATATTTAAGACTGAATTAGTAGAAATGTAATATATTTATGATTTTTTAGACAATTTTTTTTTGCAATTTTCATTGAAACGACTTTGGCATGTACAATTGCATCGATTATAACCGTTGATCAAGATATATGGATGTTGATTTTCTTGTCTGATTTCTAGTGCACAGTGAAATAAACATGCATGAGTGTTTTATGACTCGAGTTGTCGCTTGACTCATTTTTATTTTTTTTGGTCGAAAGCACCGCTTGTATTCAAGACAACGGAAATTTACAACTTGAAGATAAAGCATCCGCATAAACTAAATCAAGCATTACAAACGGAGGATATAGTATCCAGTTTTGGACCGAATATGAGGTTTGGGCCTTCACAGCCCAGTGGGCAACCAGGTTAGCTTCACGTCGATAGTATTGCAACTTTAGGTTAGAAAATCTGGAAAGCCAAATGACAACCTCAGTGATCACAGGTCGAAGCTCCCATGGCGGCGATCTCGCACCTTGCACCACTTCAACGAGATTGAGGCAGTCGGATTCAATTTTCATGGAGTCCTTGCACGAACATATGTTGAAGGGAAAAGGTAAGAGCTTGGGCCTCTGCTTCAAAGGCGGATTTCGCTGGGAATCGTCTCAAGAAAAAATCCGTGAGTTTCCCATTGTAATCTCTACAAATACAGGCCATCGAACCTTCGGTGCTACCCAGCTTATAGCTTCCATCAATATTACATTTCAGGGTACCCACTTTCGGAGGACGCCACAGTTGTGCAGGGTCGAGAGATTCAAGGGCAGATCTCGGTTTAGATGCAACAGAGGAGATCTGGTATGATTTGGTCTGTGCAACTGTTGTCTCTACTGCAAGGGAGGGATCTGGTAGCTAATTACGAAAGATGTAATTATTCCGCATCCGCCAGATCTGCCAAAGGATATTGGCAACAAGTTCTAGTCTAGGTGAGTGCTTAGGTGATTTCACCCTTTCTGTTAGCCAGGAATCTAAGCAGTTGATTGTAATAGTTGAAGTCAGTAGATTGATCTGCAGTAGACCAGATAGCACGAGTCCATGAGCATTGTACGAATATGTGTTCTAGTGTTTCAGGAGCATTCTGCTTACATAGATGGCATAATGGATCTGTGATGACATGACGCTAAAATAGATTTGCTCTGGAAGCTAGGGTATTGTGACAAACAAACCATAGGAAAGTTCTGATTTTCGGTTCTGTTTACTTTGGGTTCTGTTTTCATGGCCTAGATACTTCTCCATAATAATTTCAGGTTCTAGTGAGATGTTGATGCTCTGTTGCTGTTTGAATGCTGAGAGACTGCATTACAGTATGGTAGTTACTTCTTACAATGTGCATACCATCAGTCGTGGCTGACCAAACCATTTTATCTTCTAAGTAAAGAGGTCTTATTGGGATAATAAGAACTTCTGCTGTGATATGTTCTCTGAAGAACCGTTGGAGCAGAGATTGGTTCCAATTGTGGTGGATTGGATCAATAAGATCCACCACCATAAATGGTTCTTCTCTAGATTTAGGTCCATAGAGAATACTCATTGGTAACCACCGATCTCCACGGATTCTGATGTTGTTACCATTACCAACTGACCAGCGTATATGTGGTAGAATAGCATCTCTGCCCATAAGGATGCTTTGCCATCCCCAGGATGGCCGAGTTCCTCTAACAGCCGTTAGGAAATCTGTTGAATGAAAATACAAACCCTTAAAGATTTTATTCCATAACGATTGAGGCTGATGTAACAATCTCCAAGCTTGCTTTTCAATCATCGCTTTATTAAATGCAATAAGATCTCGGAATCCCAATCCTACTTTATCCTTTCTTTCTTTCAGAACTTCCAATTTTTGCCAATGGATACCTACTTTATTTTGATCATTTCTCCACCAAAATTGAGCAATACGTTGTTCAATAGATTTACAAATAGAAAGAGGCATCTTAAATATAGACATCGTGTTATGTGGAATAGCCTGAACAACAGATTTGATGAGAATTTCCTTACCCCCCTTTGAAATGAATTTCTCTTTCCATCCCTCCAATTTGGCGTTGACTCTTCCAATTATCCACGAAAACATTTCCTTCTTTGATCAAACCCATTCTGATGGTATGCCTAAATATATGCCATATTGTCGCGACCAAATTTTTAGATGAACCACCTAAAATTAGGCTAATGGATTACTAAGCCTAGACTTAGCTCGGGCTCTCCCAAGCCCATACCAATTCGCAACTTAAGGTTCAAATATGCAATTGATTATTATCTAGGAGTCGCCACTAATCAGTTTTCGGTAGGTCGATTAGACACCTAAGTAAAATAATGGGAGAATTATTTTACTCCTACGAACTAGAGACTAAGGGTACGGAGACTTGGTTACAATAGATTTCTATAATGCCTTTTCAATACCATTCTTTTTATTTTCAAAAATATTTTTGCAGGTAGCTTGGATTTATTTTAAGCTAAATTACTATCATGCAAATATGGCGACCACACGGATGCTCATCCACTATTAAACATTCAAATAAAAGAATAATAAATAAATAAATTGCATCAAACAAACCAAGCAATCATTTTATTTTGGGTTTTCATGAAATTAGAATTTTTTAATTAACATGCATCTTAACTATATGACCTAACTTTACTAATAAACAAATTCTAATTAAATGATCCTATTATGCAAACTAGTTAATATGCACCTAATATTTTTGTATTTTTTATTGAACTTCGGAATTAATAAAAACCCTAATTAAACTATCTTAAAAAAGAATAATTTTCTAATTTATTTTAGGGATTAACTTGACTTAAACCCTATCCTATCTTAGAAAACTATTTCTAGAAAAATGAGATAATTAAAATGTGCAAACATTATCTAAAACCCTATTTATATAAAAACGTTATTTAGGTCCAAGCCTAATCTATTTTTTTAAAAAAAAAATTATCTAAAAATGCAATCCTAAAATATAAGCCTTAAAAAAAAAAAAAAATTACTAAACCTACATGTCTAATTTACTAAGCCTACATGTTTTGATGCAAGATTTTGGTTTTTTTTTTTTTTTGATTTTTTAGCATTTTTCCAAGGCAAGTAATTATCAAATAAACATTAAATTTAAACAATTAAGACATTCAACAAATACAGGATTAAAATAAAATCGAAAAAATAACCTGTTGTCTCACAGGTCAAATTAACGATTACTCTAACCCTAAACATCATGACAAAGGGTTCAAAATAATTAAAAATCTGATCCAAAGTCTTATAGATCAAATTAATAATTATAATGATTTAACAATTAAACTACTATTAAAGTGCCTAAAAATTAATATAATTAAAAAATGATTCGACGTCTTACATATCAAATTAATAATTACAAAGTCTTGGGCAAAGCCTTAAGGATAATACCTAAACCATGCAAATAATAAACATTGACATACCAAATTCTAACTTAAACAATAATAACAAAATTTAAAATAAATAAATAACAATAAAAAAAAATAAACCACCTAGGGAAATTTTAAAAAAAGGGAGCAGCGGTAGTGGGCAACGGGGAGAAGAATGGCTAGTGTCGGAGCTCTAGCAAGGGCTAGGGCGGCGGCAACGATGGCAACAGCAGCGATGAGCGGAGATCGCTAGGTCACGGAGACAGCGCGGGCAGCTAGTGCAATGGCGTCGGGGCGAGCTCGCTAGTGTAGAGGCGTAGCAGCATCGGTTGATGCAGAGGTGCGGATCGGGCGGCGCTCCGGCGGGCGAGTAGGAGGTCGCGGGTGAGGAGCGACGACGTGGGGCGGCAAGGAGTGCTGCAACGTCGGCATTGCATTACAAGGGCACGGTGGAGCGGAGCTTTGGGTCGGCGTCGAGACTACGGCTGTCGCGCCGGGTGCGGGTTGTCGCGGGTGGAGTGATTCGGTGCAGAGCTGGTGAAGCGGCCCGGGCATCGCAGAGGGGTGCTCGGAGTGACGGTAACCGGTGGTAACGACTGCAGACTTCGTGCGGTGACGGAGATCGGCTGATCGAGGGGCTATTGCAGAGGCAGTGGTGCGGCGGCTATGGACAATGGTGAGCAACGCGAAGGTGAAAGGCAATGCAGGCACGGGCGAGGTGCAGCCGTTGGGTGTCGGGTGCGGTCGCTGCGAGCAAGGCGGAGGCGATAGTGACCAGATCAACGGTGAGTTGCGGGTGTCGGGCGAGCAGCTACGGGCAATGTGCTTCGGCATCGATGCCCGGGATAGGGGTGTTGCGACAGGCGAACGGCCGGTGGTGTCTCGGCGGGGAGTGGCGGTGGTCGGTACAAGAAGGGAGGCGGAGGCGAGGCGAAGCTGGCAGGTGCCCGCGGAAGGAGGCCGGCAGGGGGAGACACTAGCGTTTCGAGGCGCGGAGGCGTCGACGAGGGGCCGCAGGAGTCAGACGAACAATAGCCCCCTTCTTCTTCTTTTTTTTTCTCTCTCCTCACATCTCCCTCATGTCACTTCCCACGTCCTCTCCCTGTTCTTTTCTTTGCTGACTTTTTACTTTCCCTCAGAAGGTTTTTCTCTTCCCTTTTTGTATTGAACGAAGGAAAACCCCTTCTTTTCTTCATGAAATTTTTTCGAATTTTCTCTCCCCCCTCAAAACCCTACGTACACACCCTTTATAGGCCAAAACAAAATGCAATCTTTTTGTGAATATTTCATTTGACGAAAAGATTGCCTATAACCTCCTGATCACAAAAATATTTTTATACTCCTTATCTCCCGAATATCCTCTATTGATTTTATCGCCTATTGCTAAAGATAAGATTGCAATGCGATTTTCTTAAATTTCAAAAATCCACTGTAATATCGCATCAAATCTCAATTTCTCACAAGATAATTAATTAAATAAAAACAATGGGCTTGGGCTAATTTGCTTCTTTCGTGGGCCTAGCCCGGCTTGCCGAACTAGAGCTCAAAAACATTAATTCGAACCTATCCACCACCGGCCCAATAAATAAAATGCAAAACATGCAAACTAAAAATAAATGCATCTAAATTTATATGATATGTAATTAATATTTTTTTTTTCAGGGATAAAATTAACCCCTAATTTTCTATGCAATAAATAAATGACCGAATCGCCAAAATTTAGGTGTCAACAGCTGCGCCTCTTTGAAGGTGAGCTCGTAGAAGTTGCCCTCAAAGACAAGTTGAGACCTAAATTTTGATCATACACATACATTGAATGATTTTTTATTTTATTTTATTTTATTTTTCAGGAAATGAATCCCATTTTGAAATGCAAGTCATATGATGAATGGAAATGCTAATGATAAAGAAATTTACCTAGAATTACTTACTTTCGAAGAGTGTAGAGTAACTCAAGATAGATTGGCGTTACATGTCCAGGACCCGTACCATTCTACAGTCGCCTAAACGGGGATTCATTTTCCAAGACCCGTACCATTCTACAGTCGCCTAAATACGGAAATAGGTGTTGTCTAAGACCCGTACCATTCTACGGTCGCCTTGAAGAAAAAATTGATTTTCCATGACCCATACCATTCTACAGTTGCCTGAATGGGAAATTGCTTTTCCAAAACCCGTACCATTCTACGGTCGCCTATTAGAGTAATAAATGTTCTCTAGGACCCGTACCATTCTACGGTTGCCTAAATGAGGATTCGTTTTCCAAGACCCATACCATTTTACAATCGCCTGAATAGGGAAATAAATGTTGCCTAGGACTCGTACCATTCTACAGTCACATAAACGGGGATTCGCTTTCCAGGACCCATACCATTCTACGGTCGCCTAAACGAGGATTCGCCTTCCTGGACCCATACCATTCTACGGTCGCCTGAATAGGGAAATAAATGTTGCCTAGGACCCGTACCATTCTATGGTCGCCTGAATAGGGAAATAAATGTTGTCTAGGACCCGTACCATTCTACGGTCTCCTAAACGGGGATTCGCCTTCTAGGACCCGTACCATTGGAGATTCGCCTTCCAAGACCCGTACCATTCTATAGTCACCTGAATAGGGAAATAAATGTTGCCTAGGACCCATACCATTTTACGGTTGCTTAAATGGGGATTCACTTTCCAAGACCCATACCATTCTACGATCGCCTGAATTAGACTGAATTTGGAGAAAAATCTTTGGAGACAACTCAATCGAGTGTCGATTAAAAGGGATTCTGGGCTATGAAAGCACGCCAGGTCAATATAAATGGACATCGAGCTACGAAAGCACACCGAGTTGATAAAGAGGGACTCTAGGCTACGAAAGCACGCCAGGTCAGAAATTTTGGGCTACGAAAGCATGCCGATTCGATAAAAGGGACTTTGGGCTACGAAAGCACACCGGGTCAATATAAAAGACACCGGGCTACAAAAGCACGCCGGGTCGATAAAGAGAGACTCTAGGCTACAAAAACACGCTAGGTCAAGAACTGGACACCGGGCTACGGAAGCATGCTGAGTTGATTAAAAGAGACATTGGGCTATAGAAGCACGCCGAGTCAATGAAAAGGGACACTGGGCTACGAAAGCACGCCAGGTCAAGAACTAGACACCGGGCTACGAAAGCACACCGGGTTGATGAAAGGGACTCTGGGCTACGAAAGCATGCCAGGTCAATATAATGGACAACTTGACTGAGTCAAGTGTCGAGAATAAGTAGAGATATACTTACCTGGTGATATCTCTGATTATTGGGGATATGTCTTTTGGAACTTAGATATTCTGTGGAGGCCTCTCACCTCCTGGTAGAAATAAATTTTGGAACATCAAGGATGCACTTTGAATGTTCATGATTGTTTTTCATCTCCTAATATCATGAGGCATGCTAAAAGGAACTTGAATGTCAGGAGCTCATGGGTCTTTGAGAAAACATTATCCGTCAGACATGATTTAGAGCAAAAAATGCATTTACCAAAGGAATAAGCAATTAAGGCTATTCTAGAATGCACACTTTAAAATCTACTGAAACTTTTATCAATTCAATCGAGGTTCATGCATAATGACCTTTGCATCACCCAAATTTCCACTGGAGAGAGTTATCGTTCAAGACAATTTTCACTCATGATATGGATTTCCTAAGAATACCAAATGAGAGACTTTCAGTTAGAAAGGACTTTCACTCACTCTCATTCAAAAGGGCTTTTTCGAAGAATCACTCCATCTCACCATATCGATAGGGGTCCGAGTATTCTCGCAAGCAATACGACCTTACCAATCTGAGGGGTCTTTAACAGGGACCGTAATATGGGCTTGGTCAATGACTTAACAATTGGACTCTTTGAGTCAAGGCAATTGAAAAAACAATTTTGTAATCATCTATGGGTTTACAAGTTAAGAACCCTGCAAAATGAAAAAGAAATAATCTTGCTCGCACTTCTTCGAGCGACGCTTATAAACATATGAACTCCTATATTAATTCAAGTGCCCTAATCTGAAGAGACTTTGTAAGGGACATAACATAGGCTGGGTTCATAGGTTGAGAAACAAAATGATCATTAGGCTTAAAAATGTGTAGAGGGTGAGAGTTGATGATCATCTAGGCATTGCCACCAATTTTCTTTTTCACTAGGGATTGTCTTGGCAATGTGCTCCACTAACTGTAAAAGCTTGGTATTTGTGTTCTTTGAATGTTCCTCCATGAGGGATGCAACCTTTTACAATTGATAGTCCCTTCTCTTGACTTTTTTTATTTTCATTTATGGGCATCGGCCTTGCTTCTACTAGGCACACTGCTTTTTCATGCATTTTTTTCTTCACTTCTTTTTCATGGGCATTGGCCTTACTTTTACCAGGCACACTGCTTTTTCATGCCCCTTAGTTCTATTTTGATTTCAATTCTTGCGCACAATGCATGCGTCAAGGAATTATACTTTAAATGACACTCGAACTTTTAAGGGTCTTCATCTGTCTCTTGCCTTGCCCTAGTATGAGGGATGATCACCAACTGGGTTTAAAAGAAATGAAATTGCAGGCTTAAATGGGTTATGCAAAGGATATAAATATGTAGGATAGAGAAAGAAATGCTCTTCATCATCCTAAAGCACTTAAATTACCATATGAATTCAATGTAATAGCATGACTTGAAGATTGATGCAAGTGAGAGCACGAAAAATTCGATTCATTTTCCTCATCTCATGAGGCCATTTTATCTCCCAATTGCCCCGATGTGGGGTGATTCTTGACGGGGATAATTTAAAAAGAATATCTATAAGTATATGGGCTCAAAAGGGTTATGCAATGGATCACCTGTAGTGTTTGGGATAGAGAAATAAATTACCCCTCATCATTTTGGCTGTCGTACATTTTGCGAGAGAACTTTTCACCTTATGGATATGAAACTTCCTAACACTCATCTCACCGGTGTATGAGTAGAGACTGTGTATAGGATAGGGTTCGCCTTTCATCATCCTGACTCATCTCATTTAGTATGATTAATTTATTATACATCATTCATTAAATTAGTCCATCTTGATGTTCTTTAGTGGAATTGGTGGACAAAACATGTAAGAGTCACTATGCAAGATCCCCTTTTTAAAAGAGCCTAACAGCTTTAAGTATGAAAAACTGTCAAATTTAAAACAATTTACCACACTTAAAAATGGTTTTAAGCACTCATGCAGGGGATTGTTCCCCAATGGGATTGCCTTAGCAATGAATGTCATTGTGTTGTCCTTATCAATCAAGACTGAAAATCCACCTTTGTCCATGCACAAAAGAACTTGCATGAATAGGATACTATGTGACATCCAAGTGAATTTAAATTGCGCATCCATTTTGGCTCGAATCGAAATTTTATCTCAGTCATGTCACTACTAGAATTTGTAGTGTTCCCAATTTGTCATCTCTTTCACCAAAGATGGATGGTCCTCTTTTACTCTCTTTAGAAGTGTGTTCTCAAACTTGTTGAGTAACCGTTGAGCCAAATCATTGCAACCCGATGTGCCTTCATATGCCTTCTCATCAAGCTAAGAAAGTAATGCTCTGAAATATGAAGTAAATGAGTTAGAAAATTAAACAAGGCTAACCTAATGCATGTTTTTTGGAAATAGCTTCAAAAATGATTTTTTTTTATCCTTTCTTTTTCTTTTTCTTTTTTTGGATTTTTTGGATGAGGAAGCAGGAAGAAGCCCAGTCCTCAGAATTCTCCTTAGATGACATTTTCTTTTCATTGTTGGATATCGTCACCATGCTGGTTTGGAATACCCCATCATGTCCTCAAAACAAAACTTGTAATTTTATTGATTATCATCAATCGAATTACATTTATTAAATGGTAAATGCAATGCTCAATCCCTAAATGGAAAGCGAGAAAGAATGAATTGAAAACATTTCCTAGAAAGCAATAAAAATTCCCACGCAGGGGAGTGTGCGAGAGCAATAAATGAGTCACTCTCGTGGGCTAGGGCCCATTTCTTTTGATGGTCCTTTGTCAACGGTGCTTATAGGGAGGTCATCGAACATGCTCTTGATTCCTTCTAGTGCATCATCTGGGTTTTCTGTCTTTGGAGGTGTCGGATTGTCCTTGCCACCCCATCCATTTGGAACAATATCTCGAAGGTCGATGTAGAAGCTAGGATGAGTTGAATACTTCACATAGTAGTCGAATTTGCCACTTGGTTGCGCCAAGGTGTCCATCACTTCCACTTGCTCTGTCTTAAGGACATTATCAAGCTTAGTTTTTTCAGCAGCGACCAACAGTGGGTCACCTTCCGGTTCAGGCATGTCGCCATTGCTCATTTGGGTCTTGCTTGCCTACTTCTAGACTACTGTTTCGGGGAGAGCAAGTGCAAGAGTCAAATCTGCTCAGAGGGATTGGATTTGAGCTGTCATGAATTGCATAGTGGTGAGCAACTGTTGGAGTTGGTCTTCCATAGCGGAGATACGATCACATATTTCAGTTTGGTCGGCCATTCTAGCTCTTGATCGCGTAATTATGGGCGAACGTGAGGGGTCCGTTATCACCTAATTGATTTGAATGAAAATATGTGAGTACGAGGTGTAATGAGAAAACCAATCCAAGACAACAATCTATTTTTTTAGTCAAAAAAAGTCCACATATGAAGACGATTTCCTAAAAATGGACTAGGAAAACAAAGACATGAGATGCCCTAGTAGGGACGAAATTTCTTAAACATGAACTAGGAAGAGTCAATACATAAATTGAAAACAAATTTCCAATTTTTTTATTTTTCAAATGATTCATTACATGGCAATTTCCTCATTTCATTTCTAACTGACAAATAAATTAAATCAATGATTGACCTAGATTGTCATGAATCGACCCAAAAGTATGACAAAATAAATTGTGTGGTATAAGGATAGGACACTTACTTTACCAAGGAAAATCAACGACAATCACATAGACATGCACATGAGATGTGACGCTCGATTTCTACTCTAAATGGCTTAACAAAGTGGAGTTAAAAGGATGATCTGACCGTTGCAGTCTCGCATTAACGTGTCAAGTCCTCCTAACTCTGGCTCAGTCGAATGGAATGCCCAATAATCCCGCGGTCTCACGAATATGGACAAACACATTCGATACCATGAAAGAAATTTCGGGGAAGAGAATGTCAACCTCTACATAGTAGTCTCGCTTTGGAGGAAGTATCCTTCTCAACACCATCCTAAAAATCCTATTGCAGCCTAGGTTCGGCCACAGGTTGTGTGTGCAATAGTGTAGTGCTAAAGCAATAAAGCATGCACAACAGCTTAAATGCAAACAACACTTCAAATCAAGGAAAAATAAATCATTCATCGCACACCCTCCTACAAGACAAAGATTAACAAAGACTACTCCCCTTATACCTCCCACCTGCAAGAACATTTAACACCTTAGAAATGTTAGGGACGTACCTGGTGTCCTCGCTGCCAAACAAAAACATTTTTTATGAAAAAAAAGAAAAAGAAAAATTGGCCTAAGTCCACTAAGTGTTTTAACACAAGTCCCTAGCAGAGTCGCCAAGTTGTCGCGACCAAATTTTCAGATGAACCACCTAAAATTAGGCTAATGGATTACTAAGCTTAGACTTGGCTCGGGCTCTCCCAAGCCCATACCAATTTGCGACTTAAGGTTCAAATATGCAATTGATTATTATCTAGAGTCGCCACTAATCAGTTTTCGGTAGGTCAATTAGGCACCTAAGTAAAATAATGGGAGAATTATTTTACTCCTACAAACCAGAGACTAAGGGTACGGAGACTTGGTTACACTAGATTTCTCTAATGCCCTTTCGATACCATTCTTTTTATTTTCAAAAATGTTTTTGCAGGCAGCTTGGATTTATTTTAAGCTAAATTACTATCATGCAAATATGGTGACCACACGGATGCTCATCCACTATTAAACATTCAAATAAAAAAGTAATAAATAAATAAATTACATCACACAAAGCAAGCAATCATTTTTTTTTTTGGGTTTTCATGAAATTAGAATTTTTTAATTAACATGCATCTTAACTATATGACCTAACTTTACTATTAAACAAATTCTAATTAAATGATCCTATTATGCAAACTAGTTAACATGCACCTAATATTTTTGTATTTTTTATTGAACTTTGGAATTAATAAAAACCCTAATTAAACTATCTAAAAATAGAATAATTTTCTAATTTATTTTAGGGATTAATTTGACTTAAACCCTATCCTATCTTAGAAAACTATTTCTAGAAAAATGAGATAATTAAAATGTGCAAGCATTATTTAAAACCCTATTTATATAAAAAAAAAAAGTTATTTAGGTCCAAGCCTAATCTATTTCAAAAAAAAAATTATCTAAAAATGCAATCCTAAAAATATAATCCTTAAAAAAAATTAATTTACTAAGCCTACATGTTAATTTACTAAGCCTATGTTCAAGATTTTGATTTTTGATTTTTGATTTTTTAGTGTTTTTCCAAGTCAAGTAATTATCGAATAAACATTAAATTTAAACAATCAAGACATTCAACAAATAAATGATTAAAATAATCAAAAAAATAACCTGTTGTCTCATAGGTTAAATTAACGATTACTCTAACCCTAAACATCACGACAAAGGGTTCAAAATAATTAAAAATCTGATCCGATGTCTTAGGGATCAAATTAATATTTATAATGATTTAACAATTAAAATACTATCAAATTGCCCAAAAATTAATATAATTAAAAAAATGATCCGACGTCTTACAGATCAAATTAATAATTACAAAGTCTTAGGCAAAGCCTTAAGGATAATACCTAAACCATGCAAATAATTAACATTGACATACCAAATTCTAACTTAAACAATAACAACAAAATTTAAAATAAATAAATAACAATAAAAAAAAAACCACCTAGGGAAATTTTTAAAAAAGGGAGCAGCGGCAGTGGGTGACGCAGGGCAGAGAATGGCCGGCGTAGGAGCTCCGGCGAGGGCTGGGCGGCGGCGACGGTGGCAACAGCAGCGACGAGCAAAGATCGCTGGGTCACGGAGACAGCGTGGGCAGCTTGGTGCGGCGGTGTTGGGGCGAGCTCGCGGGTGTAGAGGCGCAACGGCGTTGGTTGCTGTAGAGGTGTGGATCGGGCGATGCTCCGGCACTCCAACGGGTGAGCAGGATGTCACGTGTGAGGAGCGGCGACGTGGGGTGGCGAGGAGTGCTACAGGCGTTGGTGTTGCATTGCAAGGGCGCGGTGGAGCGGTGCTTTGGGTTGGCGTCGAGACTACGGGTGTTGCGTCGGGTGGGGTTGTCATGGGTGGAGCAACTAGGTGCAAAGCTGGCGGAGCGGCCCAGTCGTCACGGAGGGGTGCTCAGAGTGACGGTAATCGGCGGTAACGACGGTAGGCTTCGTGCGGCGAGGGAGATCGGTTGATCAGGGGGCTGTTATAGAGGTAGTGGTGTGGCGGCTACGGACGATAGCGAGCAGTGCGAAGGTGAAGGGCAACGCAGGTGTGGGCGAGGTGCGGTCATCAGGCGTCGGGCGCGATCGCTGCGAGCGAGGCGGTGGCGGCAGTGACCGGATCAACGAGTTGCAGGCGTCAGATGAGCAACTACGGGCAGTGTTCTGCAGCGTCGATGCCGGAGACAGGTGTGCTGCAACAGGTGGACGGCCGGTGGTGTCTCGGCGGGGAGCGGCGGTGGTCGGCGCTAGGAAGAGAGGCAGAGGTGAGGTGGAGCTGGCAGGTGCCCGCGGATGGAGGCCGGCAGTGGGAGACGACAGCGTTTCAAGGCGCGGAGGCGTCGACGAGGGGCCGCAGGAGGAAGACGAACAATAGCCCCCTTCTTTTTTCTTTTTCTTTTTTTTTTGTTTTCTCTCTCCTCACATCTCCCTCACGTCACTTCCCACGTCCTCTCCTTGTTCTTTTCTCTACTAACTTTTTACTTTCCCTCAAAAGGTTTTTCTCTTCCCTTTTTGTATTGAACGAAGGAAAACCCTTTCTTTTTCTTCACAAATTTTTTTCGAATTTTCTCTCCCCCCTCAAAACCCTACATACACACCCTTTTATAGGCCAAAACAAAATGCAATCTTTTTGTGAATATTTCATTTGACGAAAAGATTGCCTATAACCTCCTGATCACAAAAATATTTTTATTCTCCTTATCTCCCGAATATCCTCTACTGATTTTATCGCCTTTTGCTGAAGATAAGATTGCAATGCGATTTTCTTAAATTTCAAAAATCTACCGTAATATCGCATCGAATCTCAATTTCTCAAAAGATAATTAATTAAAAAAAAAAAACAACGGGCTTGGGCTAATTTGCTTCTTTCGTGGGCCTAGCCTGGCCTATTGAACTAGAGCTCAGAAACATTAATTCGAACCTATCCACCACCGACCCAATAAATAAAATGCAAAACATGCAAAGTAAAAATAAATGCATCTAAATTTATATGTTATGCAATTAATATTTTTTTCAAGGATAAAATTAACCCCTAATTTTCTATGCAATAAATAAATGATCGGATCGCCAAAATTTAGGTGTCAACAGCTGCCCCTCTTTAAAGGTGAGCTCGTAGAGGTTACCTTCAAAGACAAGTTGAGACCTTCCAATTATCAACGAAAACATTTCCTTCTTTGATCGACCCCATTCTGATGGTATGCTTAAATATTTGCCATATCTTTGCAACACAGGAGTCCGAAGTTCTCGAGACATGTTTTCCTGTAGAGTAATAGGGCAGTTTTTACTGAAAATTATACCTGACTTGTTGTGATTTATTAGCTATCTTGTAGCTAAACAATACAAGTTTAAAATGTTGGCTAAGTTCTGGCACTCCTGAACACTACTAGTTAGGAAGAATATCGCATCATCAACAAAAAAGAGATGGGACAGGGTAGGACACCATCTATTTAACCCGATACCTTTGATGTGTCATATACTGACGGCTTGAATAATAAGAGTCAATAAAACATTAGCCAGCAGAATAAAAATATATGGTGATAAGGGGTCACCCTGGCGGAGGCCACGAGATGGGTAGAAATAAAGCAACTGCTCCCCATTAAAATTCATGTTAAAAGATACTGTCGTTATACACTACATAATCCACCCAACCCATCTTTGATGGAATCCCAATTTAAGGAGGTAATCATGGAGGAAATCCCATTCGACTCTGTCATACGCCTTTTTCATGTCTGCTTTTAGTATTGCATTGAACTTACTTGTCCTCTTTTTGGTTCTAAATTGATGAAGAACTTCTTGGATGATTAGAATATTATCTTGGATCTGTCGTCCCTTCACAAAAGCTTACCGTTCCTTAGAAATCAGAAAATTCAACCAAGGTTTGAGACGGTTAGCAAGTACCTTTGAGATAATTTTGTATGCAAAGTTGCATAGGCTGATTGGACGATATTGCTCCAGCTTCTTAGGTTAAGTTGTTTTAGGAATTAACGTTATAATCGTCTGATTTAGACTTGTAGGCATTACCCCTGACATCAAAAAATTCTGTACTAGAAGGAAAAGATCTGCTTTGAGTGTTTCCCAGTGTTTTTGATAGAATAAACCGTTTAAACCATCAGAGTCTGAGGCTTTGGTAGTTCCCATCTGAAAGGTGGCTTGCTAAACCTCTTCCATAGTAAGCGAAGCAGTCAGGTGGTCATTCATATCACATGTGACCACCCGATTGCATTGATCAAGTAGAGGTCCATAGTCCCTATAACCATTAGTTGTATATAATTGCGAAAAGAAAGTGGATGTCATATCTTAAAGAGTAGGTGGACCACGTACCCATTGCTGATTATCAGTTTGCAGCATAGTAATTCGGTTTTGCTGCCTTCTTAAATTGTAGATGCATGGAAGAAACGTGTATTCTTATCGCCCCATTTCAGCCATTGAATTCTTGAGCGTAAGGCACAATACTATTCTTCTTGTTTCCAAGTCCGAGGAATTTCCTCTTTCAGTTTTGATGCCTCCGCTCTGTCATAATTGTAATGCTACTGGTTCATTAGGTTCTATAACTGTTGTTGTAAGGTCAGCACCTTTTTATGTCCATTTAAAAACTTTGTTCGGCTCCATTTAGTCAGAGCTTCTGTAATTGTCCTCACTTTAGTCAGAAAACTCGAATCTGGGAGACATATTGAATTCCAAGCCCTAGAGATAAGTTCGTGGCATTCATCATCCTCATTCCAATAAGCCTAAAAATAAAAGGTTTCATTCTGCTTTCATAAGTTGCTGAAGTGTGAATTAGTATAGGACTGTGGTCAGATCCCACAACTAGAAGTGCATAAACTTCTGCCCCAGGAAACAATAATCGCCATTCCATTGTGCATACCACCCGGTCCAATTTTTCCTTAACAAGATCTTTCCCCTCTCTATTGTTCTTCCATGTATACTTACATCCCTTGCTTTCTAACTCTGTAAAAGCACAGTCATTGAGGATAGCTCTGAACGACATCATTCTAGATAGGTTAGCAAGTCACTTTCCTATCTTTTCCCAAGGATAAAGTATCTCGTTAAAATCTCCAACACATATCCATGGTAAGTTGTTGCTAGAACTTATCTCTCGGAGCTCTTCCCACACAAGTTGATGTTGCTGATAGTTAGTAGGAGTATGAATAAATGTGATACATATAGTTCTGCCTCCTTGCCCAATCTTACCACTCAAATCAAATAGGTGTGGTGTGGATCGAATCACTTGTATATAAACAAGATCATTCCATAACACCGCTAATCCTCCACCAAAACCAACTGGGTTTATAGTATGTAAATTTTTTAACTTTAAATAGCGCTAAATATGTTGAAGCCTTACTTCAGGGTTCTTGGTTTCAATTAAGAAGACTACATAGGGCTTTTCTTTGGCTGTCATGGCCTTAAGAGCTTGAACTGTTAGGGGATTGCCCAAACCCTAACAGTTCCAGCATATTATCCTCATTTGTCAATGGGTGGCTGTTTAGGGCCAGCCACCAAAGCCCAAGCTCCTGCTTCATCCGCTGCATATATAGGTGTTTCCATAAGATTTGAGTCATCATGATCCTCTATAATCAAGCCCCTGGTCTCGTACGAGTTGTATCTTCTTGGTTTTTTGGTAGCTCCCAATTTTGGTGTTGATCTTGTATTCTTCTTCTTCTTTGTTACATTTATATCCATGGGCTCAGTTTGAATTCCTTTTAATTTAGTTGCTGTAGGTATGAGTGTTGTATTGAGAGACGGCTGGTGCACAATAGTTCGCTGATGTTGTTGCTGGTCAGGCTCTACTGCTGGTTCACTGAATCTATTGATTGCACTGGGTAGATTTACTATTGGAATATTATTTGGTGGGGGCAATAAGGGGACAGTTGGAATCTGTGAGGGCAGAGTTTCCGGTACGGCTTCTTCCGTTTGTTCTGATATGTCTCATAGGTCATAAAAAGTGTGCCAATATGGACTGTTTTCCTTAACCTTAGCACGAAGTCACTGACCATATGCCATCTTCTCTCTACCCTCATGTTTTGCCTCATCATATGGGATATCCTTGCAGTACATCGCATAGTGCCCGAGTTTTCCATAGGAGTAGCAAAAGTGCGATAGGCGTTCGTAGTGGAATATCCAAAGAGGTTTGCCATCTATCTGAATCGGCTTCCTTGTTTTAAGAGGTTCCTATAAATTGACTTCTACCCTTACTTGACCTGCTCTTGACGATACTCCTTCCTTTGAGTTGACCTTTACTTCTATTACTCGACCCATTTGCTGCACTACCTTGCTAAGCATATGTTCAGAACACCATTCTAAAGGTAAGCCAAACACTTGTACCCAAAAGGCAGAAGTAGAGAAGTCATGACAATGTAATGGTGTGTTTGGGATCCATGGTTTGAAGATAACTAAATAGCCTGAGAATAACCAAGGGCCCCCTTCAAGAATTCTCTATTTGTCGGCCTGAGATTGAAATTTTGCAACATATATACATGCCTCACGCTGTGATATATCTACTAATTCAGTCCGCCAGGCTTTCTTTAGTGTGCTTTGGAAGGCTTGGAAGTTAATGGAAGGATTGGAAAGGATTTTGCCAATGAGAGTTAACCTACATTCCTTCAATGTTTCAAGTGAAGGTTCATCATCCTAGTCTTCGATTATCTATTCGGTGGTGAGGCGACCCAACCTATTGCAAAGTGCCGCCATACGCGAAGAAGCGGCATGGTCTTCCGAAGCCATTCAAAGTCGGCAAAACAGGATTTAAAATCGAGACTTGCTCAACACAAGAAAAACTAGACAGAGTGTTGAATTACCCAAATCAGCAGTCGATGAAGCAAAAGTAAGCCAAGAAGACAAAAACAGTGAACTTCGACCCACGACTAACTATGTAACCACAGTCTAGTAGCAGATAGAAAGCAATCGAAGGCATGCAAAACAAACCAGAGAGAATCGGTGGGAGGATGAAGGGTCCGGCCTGACATTGTAAGCCGATGAAGCGAAAGGCGAAGTGAAAACGACCGTAATTCAAGCGAATGGGGAAGTGAATGTGGAAGAAATGGAGGATGAAACGAAGATTTAGGGTTAGAAAAAGCTACCCAAAGGTAGAAAGGACTCTACATTTCGAGAGAAAAGTTCGACCAGATCTTCCAGTTGATCATCGCTTGACTCATTACAGGCCCCAAAATTGAACGTAGACCAGGGGCTTGGATCTACCAAAAAAGAAAAAAGACAATCATAAGCCCATTTACTTTCATGCCATAATTGCTCATTACATGTTTGACTTCGGAAAGAGAAATCCCTGAACTAGTAGCCTGATATTTGTTCAAAAAAAAAAAAAAAAAAAAACTAGTAACTTGATAATGCCACCCCGCGCCACATGACAAGACGTACCATTGTTAGAATCCAAAACCATAACTATCATCATCTATACAGATGCACCTCATTTGAGTCCAACCTAACGGCCAATCTCCACGTGGGGCTGCAAGAAATGCAGTATTGCGTCCATTGTCCACTTTGCAAATATGTTATGTCAAAATAAGTATCCTTCGTTGGAACAGTCTACGCTTGCATGGTGTGAGGTTTTTGGACCGAGTATTTGGCAGCTTCTTTGCTTCCTCTAGTCCTCCAAATGTTAGTTAATTTTGAACATGATGTGAGGACCTTGTCAACTTGTTGCTACTTATCTTCTGCATTTATCCCGGCCCGCCAAAAATTAATGTTTGGCCTAATATAATGGGAGAGCGAACCCAAGATGAATTCATCGTTTTCTCTCTTCCATGGAAGTCCTGTACCTCATGAGTCATGACAGAATATCACAAGAGGACTCCATATCCTAGCAATATTTATGTACCTAACATGGAGTTAATGAGTGAACTAGATATATTAGTTTCTTCTTTTAAAGTTTGGTTATCTAATCTTGTAAAATTTGTCCACTAATTGGAAGGGCACTTAATAAGCTATTACATATATCATTAAAATCTAAGTTGACTGAACATTTGCTCCAATAATTGCCATGTGACACTTCACTTTGAGTCTATGACTGTTACATAGAGGTGGCAATCCTATTTAAGGAAAGCTATTGATACGTCTAAAATTAATAGAATCTATTCGTGAGTAGGGACTTTTTAATAATGCAAGTAACTTTGAATATATTTCATAATATTTACATAATTATTTTCATTTTCATTGTGACGTACATACCACAATCAGTTTTATGAATTGTGAATTTTATCCATTTTTAAGCTTATGGCAACGTGTGAATATTGCCAAGACTCTGATCCAAATAATTGGATCCATTCCAATTGTTGATCAAAACATATGGATGTCGATTTCTTTGTCTGATCTAGTGTACAACGAAACAAATCTAGATTAGTACCTTATGGCACAAGTGGTCACTCGACTTGCCTTTAAATAGAAAGTGATCAAATGATCTGGGGGCCCAAAATTGAACCTTGACAATGGGCTTGGTCTACAAATAACCCAAACATCTCCATGTAAAGCTCATTAACTTCCCTGCCCACAATGATTTATTATAGGCTTTGGAGAGATAATAGACGTTAACGAGGAAGAAAATACAAACACTTTGTTGTATTTAATAATTACGTAAACATGTGATGATGAGCCAAGATTAGCATAGCACCAATTTGCACGGAATCTGGCAAGAGAAGCAAGAGAACCGGAGAGGTCAGGTCAGTAACTAAATCTTGTTAAGCGTGCACGCATCAAATAGAAACTTCAACAATCGGTGAACATGTCCATGGCTGAATTCAAGAGTAGGTCATGGCAACACAACAAAATATCGAATTGTTATTACTGGTGTCGCGACCAAATTTTCCGGTGAACCACCTAGGGTTTGGCTAATGGATTGCTAAGCCTAGACTTAGCTCGGGCTCTCCCAAACTCATACCAATTCGTAACTTAGGTTCAAGTTCTTAACATGCAATTGATTTTTAACTAGGAGTCGCCACTAATTTATTTTTGGTAGGTCGATTAGAAACCCAAGTAAAGTAACGAGAGGTTTACTTTACTACTACGAACTAGAGATTTATGAGTTCGGGGACTTGATTACACTAGATTTCCCTAACGCCCTTTCTGTACCTTTCTCTTTTATTTAAAAAAAATATTTTGCAGGCAGCTTGAATTAATTTTAATTCACTTCCCTAACATGTGAGGTGATCATACAAGTGTGCAAACCACCAATTTAACATCTAGATAAAGCAATGAATAAATTGCAGGACTTACCTCATAGCAACGAAAGCATATGCAATGTTAGATCAGAATTCATATCGACAATCCTAGATATGATTTCTAATTAATACACAATCACTCAATTTTTTTTGTTTTCATTTATTTAATGAGAATCATGCTTTATGCAATGCTACTAATCTAACATGACATGACATAGCAACATGACCTAAGCTATACCGCATTGGGGCATCATTCTTAACTAAACCAGAGTTAGGAGGACTTGACTTAGTACGCGAGGCTGCAATTAGTCATCCCACCCTGCTAACTTTACTTTGTTAAGCCTGTCTAAAGTAGAAATTGAGCCTCACATCTCATGTGCATGTCTATGTGATTGCCATCAAATTTTCTTGGTGAAGTCTCCTATCCCTATACCATGCAATTTATTGTGTTGTGCTTTTGGTTGGTCCATGACAATTTAGGTCAATTATTGATTTAACTCCTTTGTCAATTAGAGATGAAATGAGAAAAGTGCCATGCAATGAATCATTTGGAAAATTAAAAAAAAAAAAAAACTTTGGAAATTTGTTTTCAATTCCTACCTTCATTGTTCTTACTAGGAAGTTTCAAATTTTGGCTTTTCCTAATTCATGTTTAGGAAAATTTCATCCTTACTAGAGCATCCCATGTCTTTATTTTCCTAGTCCATTTTTAGGAAATCTTTTTCATGTGTGGACTTTTTGTGACTTAAAAAATAGATTGTTGTCATGGACCGGTTCCCTATTTCCACCTTGTGCTTATACGTGTGTTCATTTCCTCAAATTACGTGATTATGGAGCGATCCCGCTCACCCATCCATACACGGTCAAGAGCTAAAATGATGGATCAAAATGAGTGAAAAATTGTGGCTCAAAGAAGAAAGCCAAGAGGATTTTTGAACCATCTCATTTTCCTGAGGTAGCCGAATTTGATGTCATCATGAAGAGACTAATGACATAACTGGAAGGAAGAATATCTAACTTGAAGGGTTCACATCACAAGACCAAGGAGGATGACGAATTGGGGGTACTACAAATTCTAGTAGTCACATGACTGAGACAAAATCTCGATCCGAGCCAAAATGGATGTGCAATTTGAATTTACTTTGATGTTGCATAGTATCATATTCATGCACATTCTCTTGTGCAGGGGCAAAAGCAGATTTTCAATCTTGATAGGGATAATCCAAGGATATCCATTGCTAAGGCAATCCCTTTGTGGAGCAATTCTTTGAATGAATGCTTAAAACCATGTTTTGAGTGTGGTAAATTGTCTGTTTTGAAATCACAAAAGCTTCTCATGCTTAAATTGTTGGACTCTTTTGAAAAAGGAATTTCGATAGTGGTTTTGCCTATTTAACTCATTAATTTCATGTAGAAATTTGTCAACATGGACAATTCATTGAAGTGATATCAAATGCTTAAGAATGTGAAATGAGACGTGTCAAGATGATGAAAGGCAATCCTTATCCTATACACGGTCCCCTACCTATATACTTATGAGATGAGCATAAAAGTTCCATATATGCAAGGTAAAAAGTTCTCTTGCAAAAGGTACGATGACCGAAATGATGAGAGGCAATTCATTTCTCTATCCCAAATACTACAAGTGATCCATTGTTTAACCCATTTGAGCCTTATACACTTGTGGAGATTCTTTTCAAATTACCCCTGTCAAGAACCACCCTATATCGGGGCAAATTGAATGGTAAGATGACATCATAAGGTGAGGAAAATGAAAAAAAAAAAAAAATTGCTCTCACTTGTATCAATCTTCAAGTCGTGTTATTACATTGAATTCATGTGGTAATTTAAGTGCCTTAGGATGATGAAGAGCATTTCTTTCTCTATCATATATAGTTATATCCTTTACATAGCCCACTTGAGCTTGCAATTTCATTTCTTCAAACCTAGTTGGTGATCATCCCCCACATTGGGGTAAGGCAAAAGGTAGATGAAGACCCTTGAAAGTTCGAGTGTCATTCAAAGTGTAATTGCTTGATGCATGCATTGTGCGCAAGAATTGAAAACAAAATAGAACTAAGGGGCATGAAAAAGCAGTGTGCCTAGTAAAAGTAAGGCCAATGCCCATGAAAAGAAGTGAAGAAAAAATGAATGAGAACTAGGGGCATGGAAAAGCGGTGTGCTTGGTAAAAGCAAGACCGATGCCCATAGATGAAAAAAGAAAATTGAGAGAAGGGCTATCGGCTGTAAAAAGCTTGTATCTCCAATGGAGCAATACTCAAAGAACTCAAATGCTGAGTTTTTACAATCAATGGGGCGCTTCATGAAGACAATCCCTGATGGTGAAAAAGAAAACTGGTGGCAATGTCAAGATGATCATCAACTCTCACTCTTTACACATATTTTAAGGCCTAATGATCATTTCGTTTCTCAATCCATGAACCCAGCCTATGATATGTCCCTTACAAAGTCTCTTCAGATTATGGCACTTGAATTAACATGGGGGTTCACATGTTTTAAGCATTGCTCGAAGGAGTGCGAGCAAGATTATTTCTTTCTCATTTTGCAGGGTTCTTCACTTGTAAACTCGGAGATGATTATTGAATTGTTCTTTCAATAGCCTTGACTCAAGGAGTCCCCTTTGTTAAGCCGTTGACCAAGCCCACATTATGGTCCTCATTAAAGATCTCTCAGATTGGTAAGGTCATACTGCTTGCGAGAATACTCGGACCCTTATTGGTAAGATGATAGTGAGATAAAGAGATTCTCCTAAAATTGCCCTTTTGAATGAGAGTGAGTGTAAGTCATTTCTAACTGAAAGTCTCTTATTTAGTATTCTTAAGAAATCCATGTCATTGTCTTGAATGACAATTCTCTTCTGTGGAAATTTGGGTGATGCAAATATGGTAAAGTCATTGTGTATAAACCTTAATTGAATTGATGAAAATCTCACTGAATTTCGAAATATGCATTTTAAAGTAGCTCATATTGTCTACTTCTTTGATGAATGCATACCAATTTCTGCACTATTCATGTCTAACAGGTAATATTTCCTTAAAGACCGAGTAATACTTTATGTTCAAGTTGCTCCTTGGAGCCTTGAGATCCGGCGTGCTTCCGTAGCCTGGATTCCCTTTATATTGGCCTAGCGTGCTTTCATAGTCCGGATTCCCTTTTCATCGACTTGACGTGCTTCCGTAGCCCGATGTCCCTTTTCATTGACTCGACGTGCTTCCGTAGCCCGATATCCCTTTTAATAGACCCGACGTGCTTCCGTAGCCTGGAGTTCTTGACCCGGCGTCCTTTCGTAGCCTAGAGTCCTTTTCATTGACTTGGCGTGCTTTCATAGCCCGATGTCCCTTTTAATAGACCTGGCATGCATCCGTAGCCTGGAGTTCCTAACTTGGCGTGCTTTCGTAGCCTAGAGTCCTTTTCATCGACTCGGCGTGCTTCCGTAGCTCGATGTCCCTTTTAATTACCCAGCGTGCTTCCATAGCCCGGAGTTCTTGACTTGGTGTGCTTTCATAGCCTAGTGTCCATTTTCATCGACTTGGCGTGCTTCCATAGCTCGATGTCCATTTTAATAGACCCGGCATGCTTTCGTAGCCCGGAGTTCTTGACTTGGCGTGCTTTCGTAATCCAGAGTCCTTTTCATTGACTCGGCGTGCTTCCGTAACCCGATGTCCCTTTTAATAGACCTGGCGTGGTTCCGTAGCCCGAAGTTCCTAACCTAGCGTGCTTTCGTAGCCCAGAGTCATTTTCATCAACTCGGCGTGCTTCCGTAGCTCTATATCCCTTTTAATAGACCCGGCGTACTTCCGTAGCTCGGAGTTCCTGACTTGGCGTGCTTTCGTAGCCCAGAGTCCTTTTCATCGACTCAGCGTGCTTCCGTAGCCCGATGTCCCGTTTAATAGACCCGGCATGATTCCATAGCCCGGAGTTCTTGACCTGGCGTGCTTTCATAGCCCAGAGTCCTTTTCATTGACTCGGCGTGCTTCCGTAGCCCGATGTCCCTTTTATCGACCCGGTGTGCTTTTGTAGCCCAAAGTTCCTCTTAATCGACACTCGATTGAGTTGTCTCCCAAATATTTTTCTCTAGATTCAATCTGATTAAGGCAACCGAAGAAAGGTTCAAGTCTTGAAAGGTGATTTCGAATTAGGCAATCATAGAATGGTATGGGTCCTAGACAATATTTGTTGCTTTAACAGGTGACCGTAGAAAGGTACATGTCCTGGAAAAGCAATTTCCCTATTCAGGCGATCATAGAAAGGTACGGGTCCTGGAAAAGCTATTTCCTATTCAGGCGACCGTAGAAAGGTACAGATCTTGGAAAGTGACTCCCCATTTAGGCGACCGTAGAAAGGTACAAGTCCTGGAAAAGCAACTTCCCCATTTAGGCGACCGTAGAAAGGTATGGGTCCTGGAAAATTCATTTTTCTCGTCAAAGCGACGGTAGAAAGGTACATGCCCTAGACACAACCAAACACTACCATACTGGGCGACTATAGAAAGGTACGGGTCCTAGGAAAGCACTCTCTTTACAAACCCTCGTTACTATTCTGGGCGACCATAGAAAGGTACGGATTCTGGACATGTAACACCAACTATCTTGAATTACTCTACCTTCCTTGAAGGTAAGATATTCCAGGTAGGTTCCTTTATCATTTGCATTAGCATTTCCATGCATCATATAAATTGCATTAAATAACGGAATCATTTTCCAACAAAAAAAAAAAAAAAAAAATCAAAAATCATTCATTGCATGTGCATAGTCAAAATTTAGGTCTCAATTTGTCTTTGAAGGCAACCTCTACGAGCTCACCTTCAAAAAGGAGTAGCTGTTGACACCTAAATTTTGGCGATCCGTTTAGTAATTTTTGCATTAAAAAATCGAGGATTTTATCCCTAAAAAAATATTAATTGCATAGCATATAGTTTTAGGTGCATTTATTTTTAATTTGCATTTACATTTGGCCGGTGACAGATGGGTTCGAGTTGATGGTTCAGAACTTTAATTTGATAAGTTGGGCTAAGCCCACGAAGCGAGCAAATTGGCCCAAGCCCCTTTTTTTTTAATGATCCAAGATTATCTCGTGAAAATAGGAATTTGAAATTGCCGGGATATGATAATTTTTTTTTTTTTTTGGATAGTACAAGTGGAAAAGCAAATATTGCGTTCGCAAAACGAATATTGTGTTTGGAAAAATAATCTTCGTGGATATCGATTTGGAAAAATTGAAACCCTAATCGGTAGCCTATAAATAGGTTATTCGCATAGGGTTTCCAGGAGGCCACACATTGAATATACAACCACACAAGGGGCTTTTCTCTCGGTTTCTAGATTAAAAATTCAAAGAAAGAGACAAAAAATTCTTCCTTCGTTTTTAGGGTTCTTGAGGGGTTTCTTTCGGTTTTAGGTCAAGGAAAAATTCAATGCGAAAAAAAGAAAAGCTTTGGACTTCTCTTCGTTCGAGGGGAACACAAAGCAAAAGTAAGGAAAAAAAGGTGTGCAGAGGAAAAGGGAAGAGGGGTTTTCGTTTCTTTGGGAAGGGAAAAGTCAGCAAAGGGGCAGAGGAAAAGAGACATTAGAGTGACATGAGAGAGGTGAGAGCAGAAAAGAAAAAAAGAAAAAGAGGAAAAAGCAAAAAGATGAACAACCGTTCATCTTCCTCGTGAGTTCCCGTCCGATGTCCTTGCAACTTGAGCCTCTTCCATGTCGCCGAGTTGCCGTTGCTGCTCCTACGCCTCACACCGCCTACGCCTGGTCACTAGCCGTAGCACTCCCACTACGCCCAGCCACGACTTGCCTTCGCCCAAGCACTAGCATCCTCGCCTCGTCTGCGATCTGCCACCTGAGACCCTCTTGCCGTCCGTCTCCCGTGCCGATCTTCACTAAGCCTCCACCAAAACAGGACCCAAGCCTCTTCCGCGCCGCCGACTCCGACCCTTCTGCTCTACGCTCAGCCCGAAGCTCCACCGCTACGACCCGACGTCGCTGCTTCCGTCTAACTCACGATTGGCCGCAACTGCAGCACCTGCTTCTCCGCCTGCTGGATTTGCAGCCCTCCGCCCACGACGCCCTGCCACCGTCTATGGGCACCACTACTCCATGTCCCCGAAGTCATGACGCCTCCTGCACTCACGCGCCTTTGCCACTCCTGCAGCTAGCCCCGCACCGCGACCTAATTCCCCTGTTCGCCGGCCTCGCTCCGAGCACCCCTCTTGAGCTCCACCACCAGCTGCTGCCGCCCGTCACTAGAGCTCCGGTGATTTGCCGCCCCTCACCGAAGCCGATGACCAGCCGCACGAGCACAAGTTCTATTTGAAAAGCAAAAAAGAAAAAGGAAAAAATCAAATTAGGTAGATTTACTTTATTTTAATTAGGCAATTTATTTTATCTTATTTTATATTTTATATCTTGTGTTCTTTATTAGAAATGTTTCTCCGTGCATAATTGAAAATTCCGATGTATCATCCAATTCGCAACCGCATGAATTTTTATCCTATCTATAAGGTTTTAGATGGAATAATTATTCACGCGGGAGTAAAATGGATATCTTGATCTTTAAGGCTTAAGATCAATTTATTGATTTTATTAGCGAAATAATCAAGTTTGAATTTCAATTCAAATGATGGATAACATTTTTTTATGACATTGATGATTTGATGTTTATCTTCTAATTGCT
Organism: Eucalyptus marginata; assembly: GCA_014182565.1. Lineage (NCBI taxonomy): Eukaryota > Viridiplantae > Streptophyta > Magnoliopsida > Myrtales > Myrtaceae > Eucalyptus > Eucalyptus marginata. Next base: position 33,030,818 of record CM024589.1, on the reverse strand, counting down.
TTATTTATCTCGAAAATACAAAAAATTGCATTTTGCATTCCATGTAAATTAGGATTGATTGCATGATGGGTTAGTTATTTTTTTAAAAAATGCATGTTTATAAGGCATTTAGAATAGATTACATTTCACTTTAGTTTTCACTTTAGTTACATTTTGATTTTTAGGGATTTTAATTACGAATTTTCATAAAAAAAAAATCATGCACATGTCATATAGGATTAAGTTCATGAAATTCCTGTCATCTAGTGATTGTTGCTAGGTTCATTTAATTAGAAATTGCTCGTTATTAGAATTAAGTCATTTGGCTAATTTAGATTGCATATTTAATTTTTGCATTTCCTTAATTTCGAATTTCATGGGAAATACAAAATTTTTTTAGAATAAATCAATTCCATTCTTTAAAATAGACTACATCTTATTTATGTCATATAGGTAGGTCATATTGCCATGTCATATCATTTCATGTTAGATATGCATTGCATAAAGCATGATTCTCATTAAATAAATGAAAACAAAAAAATTGAGTGATTGCGTGTTAATTAGAAATCATATCTAGGATTGTCGATGAGAATTCTGATCTAATATTGCAAATGCTTTTGTTGCTATGAGGTAAGTCCTGCAATTTATTCACTAGTTTATCTAGATGTTAAATTGGTGGTTTGCGCACCTATATGATCACCTCACATGTTAAGGAAGTGAATTAAAGTTAATTCAAGCTGCCTGCAAAACATTTTTTTCAAAATAAAAGAGAAAGGTACCGAAAGGGCGTTAGAGAAATCTAGCGTAATCAAGTCCCCGAACTCATAAATCTCTAGTTCGTAGGAGTAAAGTAAACCTCTCGTTACTTTACTTGGGTTTCTAATCGACCTACCAAAAATATATTAGTGTTGACTCCTAATTGAAAAAATCATTTGCATATTACAAACTTGAACTTAAGTTGCGAATTGGTATGAGCTTGGGAGAGCCCGAGTTATGTTTAGGCTTAATAATCCATTAGCCAAACCCTAGGTGGTGCATTCGAAAATTTGGTCGCGATAACCTTATATAAGCTTATAATTGCATCTATAACATCTTGTTTATGATTAAATTAGTCATGAATACATTGTTTTATAATACAAATATATATGAATTGACCATGTTATACATAAAAAGCAGATATTACTGCAACATTCATTTCACGCACAACTAAGAGAAAAACAGGGAAAATCAAGAGTTGAAAGAACTTTTATATTATTGTGACGTGCATTGTTATGATTTGATCATGTGTACAGATGATATTTATAAATTCATAAAACGAGCAAATATCAATTACTTGCCCTCCCTATTGTATGCTTGAATTAGAAAATGCCTGAGTTACATACTCCTGCCAATTCAAAACGCACTTTTACCTTCAAATATCAAAGATAAGCTACTAAATAAAATAAAATAAAATTGATGATAAAGAATATTTTAGGGTTTTGAGAAAAATGACACTGAACTTCAGAAAAAGGCTTACGAGTGTCTAGCAACATTGATCTTCCTCAAGGTACACTTCGAGTAGGTAAAGAATGAACTTTAAGCAAATTCTTAGGCCAAACTGAAGATATGGTAAATCTGGAATAAAGTGACCGAGTCATATGAAGAGAGCCGTCAGTGTCACGGGTGAGGACATTGTTCCGTTGAATATGCTTCTTCAAGATTTTGCATGTATATTGGCCTCTCTCAAGCCCTAGCTCATCGGCAACGGATCAATTGGTTAATGCAGTTGCATCACAGGGCAAGTTTCCTGGCAGGGAGCCATTCTCAGTGAAACTTTCCCAGGAAAGTTGTTTCCAGGAAAAATCGGATGCGATAGACCTACGAATGTGCTTTCTGCCGAAGGAGATGTGCCTGGCAATGCTTCTGCATTTATGCAGATCTGTTTTATCGCACTTCTTATTATGTTCATACCGTTCATTCTGGTTTCTATCCGAATAGCCGTTCGAGTTCATGCAATCAATTCACGGAGGAACCCTCAGCTTCCACAATCATAATCATGGCAAGTAACTCTTCTGAGCTAGTGTTAGGTGCGTTTGGTTAGACTTTTAGGAAAAATCTTTAGGAAAATGTAAAGGACTTTAAGTTAAAGGAGTTTTCCAAAATGCAAATTGTCTTTGTTAAATTGTAAAATGAAAGTGTATTGTGAAGTACCTTTTGGAAAAATAGTGTTTGGAGAGATTATATTTACAAAAGACTTTTGTAATTAAAAAAAAAATCGTCAAAAGAAAAATAAAAAAGTTAGCCAGTAAGGGCGGGTAGCTGGTGGTGATCGAAATCTATCATCGATAGCCAATATATGAGGTTGCAATACCTCAGGTAGGCCTCGAAGACCACCAGCAAAGGCCACCTAGGGTTGGGTGACCCTCCGTGAGGGTGCCACCGAGCGGCCACGACCTAGCGCGACCTTGTCAAGGTCACGCGACTTCCTATGAGGATGCCACCAAGTGGTCGTGACCTCGCATGACCCAGATCTGGGTCGCTGATGGTCGCCTAACCTCGCCATAACCCAGATCTGGGTTGTCGGAGGTGGGTCACGCGATCAGCAACCCAACAACCTAGATCTGGGTCATGCCCGACAAGGTCACGTGACTTCCGGCAACCTAGATTTGGGTCGCGGTAACTTTCACCAAAGGATCGCACAACCCTCATCGGGGGTCGCCCGACCATCTGCCCTTTGCCAACGACCATTCGTAGCCATGCCAATCCTGTTCAACGGAGAAGAAGAAGGTAAACAGTAGCTCAGCATGTCCAGAAGACAAAAGCTCAGGACATCCTCTAAGCTACTTGGGCTTTCAACTTTTGGAAGGTTTGCATTTGGGAGATGGGGTTCCAAAAAAAAAAATTCCAAACACTCTCTATGTAGCCTAAAGGACTTTGGACACCCAAAGGGCTTTGGGAAAGCCTTTCCCAAATGCACCCTTAGCATGCTAACCGGTACATCATGTTTATCAGTAATGGGGATCCTTCATGCACGTACGTAAATGCTCTTTTTATCTCAGTGCAATTTATTTTGGGGCAACTTTATTTTTATTTTTTGGTAAAGTTGGTGCAACTTTATTTATCTGAGAATTTATGAAAAATTTTAAATGCTCTCAATCGTACTGTATCTTCATTTCTTTTGACTATTCTTTCTGTTCAACAGATTTGCAACTTGCTCAATTTCGGAATCAAGCTTCTTATATGACCGGCCTTGGTCTTCGAAATTTGCTAGATCCTACCTTTGAAATAAAATAATAATAATGAGAAAAGGATTTAACTTTCACTTGTACGATCAACATATCTGACTGTTATAACATGATGTCCTCTCTAATCTAAAACCTTAGCACTTCTAATTTATTACGTTGCCTTTTACGAAACGAGTTTAAATCTTGCTAAAACATTACCAACAACCGTCCTTTTTTCTTTACGCTTTATTGGTCTCTTTTAAATCTTGCTACAATTCTACTTTTTCGAGCTTTACAAACAAGGTCACCAGCTTGTGGTGCCTGATTCCTAGGATCTCCCCAAATCGTAGGTTTTGATTACCTAGGTGTAGTTATGATAAAGGAAACGTCTAAATAAGGCTTGAGTCGCCACCAACCGATATTAAAATACTTGGTTGATTGGACAACTAAAGCAGGGGCAGTGTTCGGGTAGTCAAGCACCTAAGTGCCCTTGTGAAGTAAACTAGTCAAAAGAAACCTGGATATCATATGGAAATGCACTTGAGATACTTCCACTAGATAAAAGTTTAAATAGAGAAAGACCTTTTTTTATGTATCTTAATATTGTGGAAATTTTGGCTGTATATATTTTTTTAAAATATTATTATGTTGTAATTTTGTTTTACAAACTAAGTGGCGAATGGTTGGTAGTTTGTTTGTAAAACAAATGAAGAATTGTCTTACCCCATATCAAAAAAATGTGAATGTGCATGAGAACTAGATTTGGCACTAATCAATGATTATTAATATTATTTATTATAATTCAAATTTATTATATAAAATAAATTGTTTTGTCATATTCAAATAGCATGATTGTTCATAAAAGAGTTACGGTTATTTTTTATTAATTAATTTCGAATTTTATTATTTTGACTAATGGGTATTAAACAATCTTACAACCTTTGAAAGATTATGTTTGTTCGGACATAACTTTTTAACCATTGAAAGATTGTGTCTATCCAAACAAAACTATTTAATTTTTAAATATTGTAATTTTTCAAAAGTTAAGGAAATATATATTTTTTAACTGAATTTTTTAATATGTTGAGAATGTGTCCATTCACTTTACAACCTTTCCCAAAGGTTGCTTCTATTGTAAAGACTTATATATATACACACACACACATATATACCTGTAGTTTTCTGTGTCAGCTTTTTTTTTTTTTAATTTCGATTTTCCTCTCTAAAAGATACGATCATTGTTTTCAATTGTTTACCTTTGACAATTCTTTGAGAAATATTAGAATTGTTATTTGTTTTTCTTATTAAGACTTTGTTGTATCCTGCATGATTTTTTTCAATAACCATTAGCAACATTATAGGGTAAATAATTTGTTAAAAAGAATATTATCACACTTCAAAGTCTGACTTTATTCTTCTTTCTAATAGTTTGAATTTTCCCCAATAGTTTTATATGTCAAAAGTTCTCGTATGTAAAATAATCAGAAGCCTCTAATAAGAGGATCGCTTTAGGATAAAGAATATGTTGGCTAGGTTAACAATCTCTTTCCTATGAAACATTCGCCATCAAATAATGTCTTGGAAGAGGGAAATTGATGCCAAACGAGATTTGCCCAACGATTCTTCTGCAGATTACAATTATGCACACACATGAAATCATGCAGAAGGAGATCTTTTGACGTGAACTAGCGATGTTAGTCACTCATTTTGTTATTATTCATGTATTATTGCCCTTGATCGATCCCAAAGGGAGAGAGATTAAAGTATGAAGGAAGGCACGCTTTTCTGGGGAAGGTTTCTCATGGTTCAGAAACTCGAAGGTTCCTATTACTCGTCAGTGACATGATGCGTCAAATTTGTTTATGGTGCATCGAAATAATAATTGCAGATTGCTGCAAAGTTTCTTGTTTTACTCCTTCAAATAAAGTGATCCGCCTAACGCTCCGCTTTTTTTCACGAAAAAATAAACAATTTAAAAAATGTTTTCCTAATTGTTTTCATTATTCATGAAAATATTTATGCATAAGTTGTTATCAATAATGAAAATATTTTCAATTGACTAATTATTTCAAGCGATGTAAGTGATCATTTTTAAGAAAATGTTTTTTAAGTCGTTCATTTTTCGCAAAACAAATGGAGCTTAAATAGATAATTGAACACATTTTGATTTGGTGGATAGTCCGCATAGTTCAAAGAATCTTCATGCGAAGCACAAGGGTTGTTGGAGATGTGTCAACAAGAGTTGCATGCAACAAAGTGGCTTATAAATTGTTGAAATTATGTCTCAAGTTTGAATCTATAAAGAAAATCCAATCCAAGTAGGTTTCATAATCTGAGTAAGTTTCTTAAAAATTATATATATATATTAGTATTAGTGATCAGAGAAGCTTTTGGTCAATTGTGCGGCGTGCTCATGAATTGTATATTAAAGAAATTGCAAGTGTTTCTGTTGGATGCCTTTCACCTAATTGGTTTGTAATGTTGCGTTAACACGTGAAAGAGAAGACATCTGTGAGATTGATAAATGATCTATTTATTCAAGAAGCCCTCTACGATTAAGTTATACTTGGTACGATGTTTATTACACTTAAAGATGGAAGAATGTGCATTGGTTGCTAAGCATATCTACGAATTCAATGTGGTCACTAGTCAATTGAATTCCGTTAAGATTGAATTTGATTTTGATACATGGTTTGATTCTGTGAATTCAATGTGGTCAATGTCACCAACTCCACAGGGAAAGCAAAATAAGGTTCCACCATAAATCAAGTAATACAACAGAAAATACAACCACACTCAAGCCACTCCAACACTCTCATTGCTTCCGAACCATAATTACACCCAACAATCTCACATAATGTTTAGTCATCACAATTGCTCGCAAAACAAAATATCAGTCTTCCAAAGGAATTTATAAATCTTATCATGAGATTCACTGGCATGAAGACTCTCTTGTTTTCATGAAGAAGACTCACTTATCTACCGAAGATTTGGATTCAAAATAGTAAACATTATTTAGGTAACATTCTCGAATTAGGAGACCACTCACATAGGAAACTTAATCACACTAAAAAACCTATTTGGATTGAGTTTTCTTCACGGTTTTAAAACGAGACATATTTTCAACAACATCGTGGATCAATCTGCCTCTCATGGGGTAGATTTGAAGGAGAGATCTATATCATTTTTAAAGAGAAAAGGACAGTGGGAATAACGAATCTATACGTAGCGTATGTCTGAAACGGCAAGACTAGTTTTTTAAAAGTTTTAGGGTCAGAGGCGAGACTCTTTCGGTTGATGGAAAAAAAAGGGAAAGAAAAGGAAAAGAAACTAAAAAATAATTCGAATGACTCCAATCATAGATGCTCGAACGAGTTTCCTCATTTGCAAGTTGCTTCTTTTATAGTGGTTGGAAGCGAATCTAAAACACTTTTCAACGACCGCCCAGCAAAATTTGATAGAGCACGGAAGAGATGTCGATTTGGACATCAGAACATGCTCCGGATCTTCCATTTCATGGCATGAGCCAAAACTTGTTGTACTTCTCCCATTTCGGTACTGCCATCCCATGCATTCATGCATTTGATTACTTTTTAAAAAATTCCATGTCTTTCTTCTCTTAAATTTCTTTAACAACTGTATGCTCGCCTCAGCATCTTACTGAATAATGTGGCAAATAACTAGTCAAACAAGGTGGGTTAAGTTAGACGATAAAGAAAGATATTTTTAATTTTGGCCACACAAAATGGATCTGCGAAATGATGCGACACATTATAAATGTGCATTGTAGTAGATGGTGCTAAATAATTGGTTCACTAATTCTCTAATATATTACCCCACTTTATGCAACCTAATATTTGCATTCGTAGTGTGAGATTTTGACACATGAGTTAATATAAGAAAGATATGTGGAATATAGGAATTGTGTATATTTCAACATATATAATGAGGATTACATTAGCCTATTTATAGGCTTTATGAAATGACTTAATAAGATAGCATATCAATCAAGATACACACAAGCATAGAGGATATTCACACAATCTTGAGAGATATCAGAAACATCATAATTTTCCTAAATATCTATAGCATCACCTCAAACTTAAGGTGTATTGAAGATGTCAACTTGAGTTTGAATGCAAATTGAAACAATGTCCAACTGCTGAGATGTGGCGACGTCTAGCATTGATGGTGAAACTTCTACATTTAGTTGGTCTAAGAGCGGCAAGTCTAGTGATGGTGTGTCTTCTCAAAATGACATGCAAAACGTTGAGAATTGGGGGTATTGAAGCTGAGCAACATGCACCATTTGCGGTCAACTTTGCTGTCGGGACAGTAACTTAAACGTGGCCAATATAGCTAGCCTAATTACAGCAAGTGGAATTAGCTAGGCTTTTCTAAGGGAAAAGTCACTATGCGGAAATGCGTTTCGCGACATCAAAAATTCCTCTGCATAAAAGACAAGCTCGACTTGGTGACATGTCAAAGATGTCGTAACACAATTGCCATGGCGCTTGCTCAAACGGGAAAAAAAACAGATGCATTTTTGAGCGGCAAGGATGGATTTATTTATTTAGATGCATGGGTACAAAGCAAAAAAAAGAAAAATATAGAATTAGGAAATTTCTTAGGTGCATCTGGTGCATTAGGATTGCCTTAGGAAAGGAAGCTCTCATACCAAGTTAAATATAAGAAAGATAAGCGGAAAAGAGGAATTGTGATATTTCAATATATATAATGAGGATTGCATTGGCCAATTTATAGACTTTATGAAATGACTAAATAAGATAACATATCAATTACGATACATACAAATCATAAAGGATATTCACACAATCTTAAGAGATGCGGAAAACATCATAATTTTCCTAAATATCTCTAACATTTTGTAGGACTACAGTCAACTGTTCTAAAAATTTAAATTATTAGATGAAAACGTGATTTATTATTTAAATATTGTAACAATCCCCCTCATGTTTAATCTAGTCTTTATGCCTAGTATTAAGGGTAGAAATATTTAATTGTGGAGGCAAATGGGACATGGAAAAATTCATACTCAGAATTTTTAGCTTTAATACTATGTGAGATTTTGTAGGACCACACTTGGCTGTTTTAAAAGTTTAAACTATTAAATGAAGACGTGCTACAAAGAGGAAATGAGGAAATGAGGAAGGTCAAGAACGAAAAGAGCTTTTGGCTAGCAAAATCGGTCTTCCTCAAGGTACATTTAAAGAAGGTAATTAATAAATACTATAGATTAGTAGGTCAAAGATATAGAAAATCTGGAATAAAGTGAGACCGGATGTGAGGAGAACCGTCAGCGAGACAGGCAAGGGCATTGTTCCATTGAATATGCCTCTTCAAGACTTCGCATAAATATCGGTCTCTCTCAAAGCCCTAGCTCATCGTCAAACAATCTTGGCTATGCTGTTGCATTACAGGGCAAGTTTTCCACTGGCAGGCGGCCACTCGCAGCGAATCTTTCCCTAGAAAGATGTTTTCCAGGAAAATCGGATGCGTTATCTGAGTGTGCTCTCTGCCAGAGGAGATTTGCCCAGCGATTCTTCTGCATTTATGCACACGGTCCAAATATCACTTCGAGTTCATGCAAGCGATTCGCGAAGGAGCTCTCAGCTTCCACTATCATAGTCATTGTACGTAACTCCTCTTAGCTAATCTTAGCATGAAAATGTATGCTGTTTTCAGGTCATGGGTTTTATGCATGGACATACTTAAATGCTCTTTTCATCTCGAGGCAATTTTTTTCTGTCCATCTAAAATCTGAAAATTTATGAAGAAAAGAGTATTCGAATTTTCAATCATCTTACTTGTACTGCATTTGATTTCTTCTGACAATTCTTTCTGTTCAACGAAATTAAAACTTGCTCAATTTCGGAATCGAGCTTTCATATTACCGGCATTTATTTGGGCTTCTAAGTATGCTGGGAACGTTTCTTATGAGCACAAGGTCTTGAGTTTACCTTTTAAAATGCATAAAGTAGTCAGAAAAAAATATAACATAAATAATGTGGGACCGACAAGTAAATCTGACTTGGTCTGCGCAATCTGTCTATACCACAGGTAAAAGCACGAAGAGTCGGTCTGCTTTTAGACTTTTAAAATTTGCATTTTTTCCTCGAACTCATTTGAGCTAAAGCCTTTCAACTTCCAATTCTACCATCAACATACCAACTGTTTGCAGACTTTTTAAATGTTAAATCTTTCTTTAGATATCTAATATATAACTTCTTCTTTTTTGATGACCGATGAACCGCCGGAGACCCCTTGGGGTCACACCGCCTTCCGATGCCCAATGACACCGTCGGACGTTATCGCAAATCACTATTTAGACATAAACCTCGGGAGAGACTAGCCCAGCAACTCACCGCCGGGCCCCACCACTTAAATCACGGAACTGCTCTGAGAGTTGTGGCAGACCTGAGTTGAACCCCTAACTTGTGAGATCAGGAGGCTAGTCCTCAACCAACAACTGGCACAGCCATTCATGGTGGGTTCTAATATATAACTTTTCATCTTTCAATACTGCCATAAACACATTTAATGTGAAGAGATGTCCTCACCATTCTATACCCTTAACGCATCTAATTTAATATGTTGCCTTTAGAAAACAATTGCAAAACTCTTGCTAAAAACACTACCAACAACCTCCCTTTTTTTGTCTTTACGCTTAATTATTTTAATTTAAATCTTGCTTTCGTTCTACTTTGTAGCACCTCGAATTTGACAAACTTGGGGCTGCTAGGTAGGGACGCCTCAGTTCCTGGAATCTCTCAAAATCTTAGGATTGGGTAATCTACTACATGCAATTGTGATTAAAAACATCTAAATTAGACTAGAGTCACCGCCGATCAATTTAAAAAAACCTAGATTGATTGGACATCTAAAGTGTCAGGTAGAATTTGGGAAGACAAACAACCTAAGTGCACTTGTAAGATAACTTGTCGGGCGAAACCTAGAGATCCTCTGTTTAGTGGTCCAGATTCTTGTGGAATGGATTAACATACCCAGATGCCCATTTAGTACTACAACCTTATATTTGATTAAGTCCTCAGTCATTTATCAATTAATCTCCCAAGTATGCATGATTTGTTAGAAATCTGAAATGTAGCCAAAACACTTATTCAGTGTGATTTTCAATTAACAACGCTATTTTTCATGTATGGTGGCGTGACTCAAATTATTTGTGAAACAGTGACGAAAAATGAGATGTCAATTCAGATGTCGTGTAGCTTAGGTGCAACAGGCGAAATTGATTTCAAACGTGAGTTTGAAAATTGCCCGTCAAGGTAATTCTCATATGCGAAATGACTTAGCAAATTCAATTCCAAAGTACGATGACATTCTAAGGAGAAATGAGATGGCATGTCAATATTTACATGCAAGATGACTCGACAATATTTGGAACTGAAACTTTACAAATAAAACGGCATGACATTTTCCGTGCAACACGACCTGGCGTAATTGGAATTTAAATTTGAGATGGAAATATAACATGGAAATTCCAATGCAACACAACTTGGCAAAATCGGAATTCCAATTACATGACCGTTCACGAGGAAAGTGTACCATTGTGAATATCTTTCGCCAAAGAGGCAAATTTTTTATTTTTTGTTATGTACACCGGGTTCTATGTCATTTCGAAAAGGAAGTGACTAATTCTAGTCTACGAGCAATAAAATAAAAGATAAACAGGAGATAAAAATCATGCGATAAAACATAAATGTTCGATATATAGAAAAAGATAGCCAAAAGACAAATGCTCTTGTGATTGTTGATTATCATAAGGGTCCCTTACAATTGCATCTCTTTGGCTATTTATAGTTAACTTTACAAGTAATTGCTCTTCGGCGATTATTATCTTCAATTTCAAATAGCTTCCAGAGATTTCAATACCGCGCATATCCATAGTATTGTCAGCACTGAGTCTCTTTGCTTCCAAATGGTTATTGATTCCAATCTCTCGTTATCTTTGATAACCAGCTACTTTCTTATTAACTGGGTCTAATGGGCCTCCCTTTTGTTCTTGGCCCAATGAGCCAATTTAGGTGTCAATAATGACAATTTGGATACAAACATAGTATGGCAAATCAAGATTCAAACGTGACAAGGAAAATGGCATGACATGGCAATTCAGATATAAAAGCAACATGAAAGTAATGTGATATAGCAATTCATATAAGCGTGACATGGTGCATCAAATTTCAGATGTGATTTGGATAAGGACATGACATGGTGATATGGATGCAAACATGACATAATAAATGAAATTCAAATATCATGGCAATTTAGATAGAAACATATTATGGCAAATTGGAATCCAAACATGACATGGTACATCATAACTCAACCCTGACATGAAGAATGACTTGACACGACAATTACATGTAATAAATCACATGGAATATCGGAATACAATCTTGCCGTGGAAATTGTCATAACATAGCAAGTAATGCAAACATGACATGGAAAAATAAAATTCAAACATGACATGGACAATGGGAAAGTTGTTCAAAAAGTCCTAGACCTATTGCATTTTATCAATTCAATCATATATCTTTTAATCTTGTCAATTGAATCTTAAGTCCTTTCATGATTTACCAATAGAGTCTATCTGGTCAATTTTTGCTTAAAATCGTTGACATCGAACGTTAGTTGTCCTACATGACGTAGCCAGCACTAACATGGACTATTTTCAATAATGTTTTTATTTTTTATTTTTTTTATTTTTTCTTCCCTTCTTCCTCCTCTAGCCATTCGCCGAGGCCCCATGATCGGCCAACGGCAAGGACTGGCAAGGTCGCCAACCTTTGGTGAAGCTCACTCCCACCGACCGGCTAGGCTGTCCTCCATGAGGTTAGTGAGGTTGTTAGTTCAACCTTGCCAACCCTCGCCTCTTGGCGGTCATTGTCCATCGCTAGTGCCTAGCGACCAACTAAAGGAGGAAGAAGGGAAGAAGAAAAAACGAAAGAAAAAGAAAAAAGGAAAAAATAAAATAAATAATAAATAAATTCAAAAAATATTAAAATATTTATTAAATATTATTCACGTTAGTGCTCGCCATTCTATGTGGCATGTTTAGTGTCCATGTCAGTATTTTTTTGTTAAAATTGGCTGGATGGACTCAATTAACAAAACATTTAAAGGTTTACAAGTTAATTGGCAAAATTAAAAGATTTATGATTGAATTCGTAAAATTGTAATAAATTTAGGAATTTTTAGACAATTTTTTTCCTAGACAATTATATGAGATAGCAATTCCAATGCAAACATGATAGACCTATCTGACTCCAAACCTAACATGGCAATTGGATGCAAACATGACATGAAAAATCAAAATTCAAACATCACGTTTAAATGACATGACATAAAAGGTCACATACGACTTGATTTGGCAAATTCAAATTCAAAACATAATAGTAAATCAACATGACATGACAATAATTAGATCTAATATGATATGGAAATTCATGATTCAAACATGGTGAGAAAAGGATGACATGGCAACATCTACAAGCATCATGACATGACAATTTTTGAATGGAGATGTGATAGGGAAAATTACATGTCTTGCTAATAATTACATGTAATATGACATGGCAATTAATGATTCAAATATGACAATAAAAAGACATGAAATAGCAACATGAATACAGTCTTCATGGCAAATTTTATTATTCAAATATGCTGTGATGACTTGAGACATGCAAAGTAAAACTACATGAGGAGTCATTTTCTTTAAATTTTGGCTTTTTCGGACATGGTTAGATTTATTTAGAAACACACAATTTTTTTTTTCCTTTTGGTCATATCAAAATAAAATAGAAAGTCGATTTGACATTCATGATATTATTTCACAAGCTCGGAATCTCACTTCGTGGGTTTAATTCGCGATGGCTATGACTCTTGAGATCCGGTCGTCAGCCTATTCTACGCACAAACCCGACCTCTTCAGTAATAAGGCCTACGGCATGACATTCGGTTACAACGGAGTGCAACACTTCAAAGTATTCATCCCCTTATATCACCCGTTCAACTCCAGAGTTTATATAAAATCAACAGCACTTACATGCATTCTAGCTTAAGTTCAGCATGGTTATAAGCATAATGATGTAATGTCAATAATAAAATTCATGGGAAAATTACCAAAAAAGTCTTAAATATATTACAATTGTGCCAATTCAGTCCTAAACTTATTTATTTGACCAATTGAGTCCTAAACTTTTTACAATTATTCCCGATCAGTCCATCCGGCCAAATTTGGCCGGCCGACGCCGACGTGGCAGCCGGCCAGCATCGGTGACCTTTTTCTAATAATATTTTATTTTTTGAAAATTTTTAATTGATTTTTTCCTTTTTTCTCTTTTTTTTTTTTTTTCCTTCTCCCTCTTCCTTCTACCTCCCTCCTCCCTACTCCTTCCTTTGGCTTCGACCACCAGCCAGCTTGGCTAGTCATCGGCCTAAGGCAATCCGGCGGGCTTGCCTCGCCAATCGGCAAGCTTGTGCCCAACGACGGCCGGGCGAGCCCCCGCCCGATCCGGTGAGGGCTGGCCTCACACGAGGGCCTTGCCAAATGTGACGGCGAGCCCCCCTCATTGGATCTGGCAAGGGCTCACCTTGCCCGGCGACCGCGAGGCGAGCCCTCGCCAAATTCGGAGGGGGCTCGCCCCACCCCACCGTCGCTAGGCACAAGGTTGCCGACTAGCGAGGCAAGCCCACCAAATCGCCTTGCCAGATCCCGCAGGGTTTTGCCCCACCGTCACTAGGCATGAGCTTGCCAGATCCAGCAAGGCTCGCCTCGCCAAACCCGGCGACAGTGAGACCCCCCTCGTCGGATCTGGTGAGGGCTCGCCCCACCAGTGGCTGGGCGAGCTCGCCCTCGCCTAGCAACGACGAGGTGAGCTAGCTCGGTTGCCGGAGCCAAAGGAAGAAGGAGGGAGGAGGAGAGAAGAGGAGGAAGGAGGGAGAGGGAGAAGGAAAAAAAAAGGAAAAAAAGAGAAAAAATTTAATAAAATATTTCAAAATATAAAATATTATTAAAAAAATGTTGCTGGCGCCGGGATTGCCACGTTAACACCGGCCAGCCAATTTTGACCGGATGAACTGATCGAGAATAATTATAAAAGGTTTAAGACTCAATTGGTCAAAAAAATAAGTTTATGACTGAATTGGTACAATTGCAATAAGTTTAGGACTTTTTTTGTAATTTTCCATAAAATTCATTTTGTCAGTATGACGACCTACCAAATGGCATAATTTATATATTAAATTGTGTTAAAATATGTATCGAGTTTGAGTCCAATGTGAAATTCCGAATATTCCGAATTGGATATGTTGCCGACATTCGAAATTGAGCAAAGAATATCCGAAGATCAACTTCCCAAAGTTTGAATATGTGTTGGAGAATTCGGCCGCGTGAGTGCTTGGTGTTCCACCGTTGATCATGAAGAGTTGGTCTTGAAGCCGTCTAGTCGTCAAGTGCTTGAGAGGGATTTTTCTTTGTCATTCTTGTCCATGAATTACATCCAAGAAGATTTAGTGTTCAAGTCGATTAAATCTTGTGGTAAGATTTGCGTGTAATTTCTTCGTGAGATTGAGAGATTATTTCTTGAAGAATTTCGGGGCTAAACACTGCGTGTGTTATTGGGTGTAATTAGGGCTTGGGAAACACCGAGAGAGTGTTTGAGTGACTTGAGTGTGTAATTTCCTTGTATCGCTTGATCTATAGTGAAATCCGTCGCTGCTCTCCCCATAGGCGTAGGTCTTTACGACTGAACCACGTAAATCTAGTGTCCAATTTATTTTCTTCTTTTGTCTATATTATTGTTCGATCGCTCACCTTATCGTAACAAGTGGTATCAGAGCCAAGCTTAGCTAAGTTGAAGCGAATCAATGGCGACGGAAGAAGTAAAAGTGAGAATCGACAGATTTGATGGGAAAGATTTTAGTTTCTAGAAGATACAGATTGAAGATTATCTTTACCAGATGAAACTGCACTTGCCCTTATCTGGGGAGAAACCAGAGACGATGAAGCAAGCTGATTGGGATTTGCTGGATAGACGAGCTATGGGTGTTATTCGGCTGACGTTGGCTCATAACGTTGTGTTTAACATCTTGAAGGAGAAGACCACTGCTGATTTGATGCAAGTCCTGTCGAATATGTACGAGAAGCCCTCTGCGATCAACAAAGTCTATTTGATGCGACGTCTGTTTAATTTGAAGATGAGCGAAGGTGCGTTAGTTGCAGATCATATCAATGAATTCAATGTGATTGTTAGTCAATTGAGTTCAGTTGAGATTAACTTTGAAGACGAGGTACGTGCTTTGATTCTATTATCCTCATTGCCTGATAGTTGGAATACTACTGTTACTGCTGTTAGTAATTCCTCTGGGTCAACAAGTTTGACGTTTGATGGGGTTCGAGATTTGATTCTGAGTGAGGATATTCGTAGAAGAGAATCCGGCGAACCTATAACTACTGCTTTAGTAGGTGAAAATAAAGGAAGATCTATAACACATGTGGGTAAGAGTAGTACTAATATCAACAGGCATAATCAGTCTAGAACTGGTGATGTTGTCTGTTGGAGTTGTGGCAAGAGGGGGCATCTTAGAAGGAATTGCCTTAAGCTGAAGGATGAGAATGGTAAGGAAATTATAGTTGATTCTGCAGATAATGTTGCAGTTATAGCAGATAATACTAATTATGTCTTGTCTGTCACTGATTATTCATCATTTGATGGATGGATTATGGATTCTGGTTGTTCTTTTCATGTCACACCAAATAGAAACTGGTTTATCACTTATCAGTGCACGGGTAGTAGTAAAGTCCAATTAGGGAACAACGCTGAGTGCGATGTTGTGGGTGTTGGTGATGTTAAAATCAGAATGCATGATGGTATTGTAAGGACATTGACTGGAGTAAGGCATGTTCCAGAGTTGAAAAAGAACTTAATTTCCTTGGGTGCCCTAGATTTAGCTAGTTGCAGGTATTCTTCAAAAGATGGAGTTCTGAAGGTTGTTCGAGGTGCCCTGGTGATAATGAAAGGAATCGAGCACAGAGGCCTATATAAACTTCAAGGTAAGACAGTGACAAATTTCACTGCGGAGACGTCGAATGCATCTGTTCGAGAGTCTATTGACTGTTCGAGGAAGACCAGGGTGTTTGTGCCAATGCACAAGTTTGATGCTAGTGTCAAGATCACGCAGTCAAGAGCTTTGATCGAGACAGAGACTGGTAAGTCGATCAAGCATATGCGGACTGATAATAGCATGGAGTTCTACTCGAAGCTGGCAAATAAATTTTGCATGAAAGAGGGCATAGTGAAACATTGCACCAGTGCCGGTAAATCACAACAATTTGCAGAATTGATAAGAAGAATATTACTAGAGACAACCCAAAAAATGATCTCTAGTGCTGGTATTGCTAAGAGAATCCTAGCTGATGTGCTTGGTACGATAAGCTGCCTGGTGAATAGATCCCCATAAACTACTATTGAATGGCGAACTCTTGAAGAAGTGTGGTTAGGCAACGTTGTTGGTTATTCTATTATTAGAATGTTTAACTACCCGTGTTATTTTCGAGTGAGTGATGGTAAGCTTGATTGGAGGGCAATGTGCATATTCCATGGCTATGCACAAGGTGAGCAGCGTGATCGGTTGTGGTGCCCAGATATAAATTCACTTGTTAACAGCAGAGAAGTTACCCTTGATGAGTCTCCGGTACTTCTGGCTAGGAGTGTTTGTGGCAGTGTTAATACGGATCTAGACAGTGTTCAGCTTGAGGTGGAGCTGCGACCAGAAATTCCTGATGTAGTAAGTACGGATACTAGCAAAGTAATCGACACAGATGATGCTTGTAGCGAGGTGGAGCCTATAGAACTAATGGTTGCTATAATTGCTTCTTGACACCTAAATTTTGGCGATTTAGTTTATTTATTTATTGCATAGAAAATTAGGGTTAATTTTATTAATTGCATAGCATATAGATTTAGGTTGCATTTACTTTTGATTTGCATTTTTTGCATTTTATTGGACCGGTGGCGGATGAGTTCAAATTAGATGGATCAGGCCCATGAACGTGCAAGTCGGCCCAAGCCCATATTTTTAATGATCGAAAATTATCTCGTGGGAAAATTAATTTTGAAATTTTGACCGGGATATGAATTTTTGTTTTGGATAGGGCAAATATGAAACAAATATTGCGTTTGGAAAAGTGAATATTGCGTTTGAAAAAAAAAAAGATCTTCGTGGATATTGATTTTGAAAAATTAAAAAACCCTAATCGATGGCCTATAAAAAGTAAAGCGCATAGGGTTTTTGAAGAGGGCCACACATTGAATATACGGCCGCACAAGAGAAGCTCTTTTGATCGGTTCGTTGGGGGTTTTTTCTTTTGGATTTTGTTTCTTTTTAGTGGGTTCTTTTAAGTCAACAAAGGTGGGTCTTCTACTGTTGCTGAAAGAGGGGGTTCTTCGTTCGAAAATTCAACAAAAAAAGAAGAACTGAGAAAGAAGAGACGGGGGAGAGGAAAGGCTAAGTTCTGCAAATTGGAGAGCACGCACTTGAAGGCTCACAACCCAAGGAGAGTATATGGACATCGAGTTTCTTCTATTCAAGTCGCTGCTGTCGTCGACTTGAGGCAAGACAAAAGGCCTTTTAGCCTATCTCCAGCAATCCCAAGCGGTTATTCAACATCAGCCCAGCATCGTTGAGTTAAGGTGAAACCTCGACAATCAACCTTCCGTCCACCACTGTTGGTGATCCAGTCCACAAACCGCCGCACACACTGACGTCCCCAACGTCTCCTAGTGTTCTTGCAAGCGTCTCTACAATCCCAAAAGTCCCTTGTCGGTTGCTATAAGTCCCAGCCATCGAAGTCCTTGCTGCGGCTTCCTCATACTGATTTTTTTTGGTGAAAATCGAGCAACGTCTGGGTAGCCCTCTTAGTCATCGTGAGGTCCAGTAGTGCAAGCAACGTACTGCACCTCTCTCTATTACAAAGTTGCTCTCAGCTCCTTGTGGTGGTCCAGTCTTTCCCATCATTCTCACCAACGGCTAAGCCCATTGAGAGCTCTCCATCATCATCCCTAGCGTACCAAAACGTACCGCGTGGAGACACTTGCCACCCGCCACCGTGAATCTCTATTCGCAAGACGGCTGCCGTGAAGCATGGTCGATTGCAACCCATCATCCATCCAAGTTTGGAAAGGCTATCTAAGTGACATTGCAAATCAGGGACCCATCATCATGCACCATTGACGATGAAGCTGTTCTAGTCCCGAGCTGCGAGTCCCTACGTGATCTCGCAAATCAACCGTGAACCATCACCGTTGACGCCGCTGAGAAGCGGATCACCACCGCCGGTCATCCGTTGAGTGGATTCCATTCAATTAAAATTTGGTAACATTATTTGCGAAATTAAGTAATTATCTTGTCTAAATTTGATTTGGATATTTTATTGCCTAATGCATGCTTTTCAATATCTTACGTGCATATTTATTGCCTAATCCGCAACCGCATGTCGTTTTTCTATTCCATCTATAAGGCTTTAGATGGAATAATTAATCACGTGGGAATGAAATTGATATCTTGATCTTTAAGGCTTAAGATCAATTTATCGATTTTATTAGCGAAATAATCAAGTTTGATTAGATGCCGTTTCCGAATTCGAACGATGGATAATATCTTTGATGATTATGAATGATTTGGTGCTTGTCCTTTAATTGTTTTGTTTATCTCGAAAATACAAAAAAAAAAAATTGCATTTTGCATTCCATGTAGATTAGGATTGATTGCATGATAGGTTAGTTATTTTTATTTTTATTTTTTTTAAATGCATGTTTGGAAGACATTTAGAATAGATAATATTTCACTTTAGTTTTCACTTTCGTTAGATTTCACGTGATATTTAATTACGAATTTTCATAAAAAAAAACAATACAAAAAAAATCATGCACTTGTCATATAGAGTTAGGTTCATGAAATGCACGTCATCTAGTGATTGTTGCTAGGTCCATTTAATTATAAATTGCACGTCATTAGAATTAGGTCATTTTGGTTAATTTAGATTGCATATTTAACTATTGCATGTTCATTAAAAAAAATCTTTACTCATTCATATAGTTTAGGACATTTTGCCATGCCATATTATTTCATATTAGATTAGAAGCATTGCATTACATATGGACTATATTCTCATTAAAAAGTGAAAGCAAAAATTGAGTGATTGCATGTTAATTAGAAATCATATCTAGGATTGCTGATGTGAATTTTGATCTAACACTGCAGATACTTTCGTTGCTTTGAGGTAAGTTCTGCATTATTTAATTGCTTTCCTGAGTGTTAAATTGGTGGTATGCGTACCTGCATGATCACCTCACATGTTAGGAAAGTGAATTAAAATCGATTTAAGCTGCCTGCAAAACATTTTTTTTCGAAATAAAAAGAGAAAGGTACCAAAAGGGCACTAGGATAGTCTAGTGTAACTAAGTCCCCGTACCCAAAGTCTCTGGTTCGTAGAAGTGAAATAATTCTCCAATCATTTTACTTAGATGTCTAATCGACCTACCGTAAACCGATTAGTGGCGACTCCCTTTTGCATGCTAGATATTTGAATTTAAATCACGAGTTAGTATGGGCTTGGGAGAGCCCGAGTTAAGTCTAGGCTTAGCAATCCATTAGCCTAATTTTAGGTGGTGCACTCGAAAATTTGGTCGCAACACTGCTGATATTGATAAGGTACGTATTCGATCTCCTAACAGATATGGATGTAACAATAGTTTTGCTTTATCTGCGGTTAAAGAGGTTAAGTCGGAAAATCCTTGCGAAGGAATTAAATGTGCATGTGGAGTTGGTATTATGATGAGGTCCTCAGTTATGGCGAAGTCCAAGCGAGGCTTGGACTTGGATAATATCTATGGCGGTTGAGCCCATTGAAGGCTATGGGAAAGTAGTAGTAGAGTTTGAATTTTTGCGAAGCGATTGCAACTTGGCTCAAACGTCGAGCCAAGGTGGAGATTGTTAAAATATGTCTCGAGTTTGAGTCCAATATAAAATTCCGAATATTCCGGATATGTTGCGGACGTTTAAAATTGAGCAAAGAATATCCAAAGATCAACTTCCCAAAGTTTGAATATGTGTTGGAGAATTCGGCTGCTGAAATAGGAAAGTTCAACTTTGACTTGGATTTGGATTTTGTTTAAAATATATAGAGATATGTTTTGGATAAAATCGTTTTAGATAGGAAACAGAATCCTATGAGAAGTTGGCAAAAGAATGAGGATTTCACTTATATATATATATAGACTTGTGGTCGTGGGATGCTTAGGTGGATCATAAATTGTCTTGAAGCACCGTGTGAGTGCTTAGTGTTCCATCGTTGATCATGAAGAGTTGGTCTTGAAGCGCCGTCTAGTCATCGAGTGCTTGAGAGGGATTTTTCTTTATCATTCTTGTCCATGAATTACATCCAAGAAGATTTAGTGTTAAAGCCGATTAAATCTTGTTAAGATTTGCGTGTAATTTTTTCGTGAGATTGAGAGATTATTTCTTGAAGAATTTCGGGGCTAAACACTGCGTGCGTTATTGTGTGTAATTGGGGCTTGGAAAACACCGAGAGAGTGTTTAAGTGACTTAAGTGTGTACTCTCCTTGTATCGCTTGATCTATAGTGAAATTCGCCGCTGCTCTCCCTGTAGACATAGGTCTTTACGACTGAATCACGTAAATTTGGTGTCCGATTTATTTTCTTCTTATGTTTATATTATTGTTCGATCGCTCGTCTTATCGCAACAAATTGACCGCATAATGACATAATCTATATTGAAGATTAGATTTTGACATAATGACAGATACATTTTGTTACCGTTGCAGCATAATGATAGGATTTTAGGTCTAAAAATTATTTTGGCAGATAACATTCCTAGACATGTCATTTTCAAATTCAAATTAAAGAGACATAGTGTCGAAAGTTACCTATGTCATCGACTTGAGGACCAAGCTCCTTACTTAGGCTTATGAGCCAAAAATTCCAGGGATTTGTTCACGCGTGTCAGCTGGCCAATTCGCGTGAACATTACGTCTTTAGAAATCTCGTGATGAGAGCTTTTCCACAAACCCAATTTTTATGACCACAAATCGTGAAATGAAGATTTTGGTTCATATAAAGTTCACAACTAAACCTATCAAAATGGGTCATTAATCTATTTATTAATCCATATCTGATGGGCCAAGTTGTAATATGGGCTAGTTAGATTCAGCAAATGGATCATAAATAAGTTTAAAATGAAAATACCAAAAATAATATGAATATTAAATGGGTTGACAACTTACTTAACATAACCTCATCAATCCATATCTATGATTCTCTCTCACCCTCACTTGATCTTGCCCATGCTCTCACCTCATTTTGGGTTTAAACTTCTTAAATTGAGTTAAATATGGATATGTTTTATCAATATGGGTCGGGTCAATATGGATCACTTGATTTGTATTACATGAAAATGGATTAAAATATGTTAAATGGGGCAAATTGGATAGAACCAAACGTGACTTGACGGGTCAAGGGGGAGTTGACTTGTGGACTCAAGGCTTCTAAAAATAATTATTTACCATATCTAAAAGGTTAAAATAGTTTCGTTCATTTTCAAGATTCCTAGATATGGTTTGAAGCACTAGGACCTAATTCGAGTCTTGGAAAGTTTGACTGAAGTTTGACCCATGATAACTTTCTTATCCGATTGTTCCAATTCTCGTTATGTTAGAACACTAGTGATCTCTAGATTTATGAGAATGAGTTGAAAACGGCAAATTGCAGACTTCCAACACGACAAAGAACGAGTGACCGCTCTCAAAGGGTTAAAAATTAACTGTCGGCATAGGTACCAATATGGGTATCAAAAGATTAGTTTGATGATAATAACCCAATTTTGATATTTAAAACGTGTTTTTCGCCTTGCATCCCATCGGACAAACCGTGGTTTAAAGAGCTTTCAATGATTCATATGTCAATTTAAAGAGCTTTCCAAATTGCTCATGAAGTCAACTAAGTTACGGATTGGATTGTAAAAGCACATTGAAAAGGGAATATCCCTTCTGATTACTAAGCCCCCCAACCCCTTCGGGATAAGTTATGCTTTGAATCATATTCTCTTCAACTTTGGAACTCCAGTGGATGAATGAATGAAATTTGTCTTCAACCGAAAAAAGAATTGTGTCAATGTAAGGAGCATTTCTAAATTGGGGCAAAATCTGATCATTATACTTTACTTCAATTGCTCTTTTCGTGTATTTTACATTATAGACTTGCATTATAAAATTTTGCAACTTCTAATTCCACCCCTAACACGTCCACTTTATTATATTGCCAAATATAATCTGTACCTTCAACGCATCTAATTTTTGTTTAAGCACTACCAACGACTACGCTTTTCTTTACCTTTTTGCTCATCTAATTCAGATCTTGCTTCTGTTATTCTACTTCACTTCACTAGCTCATTTCCTGTTCATCATCATTGCGCTGATTAATCCCATCCCTTCTAATAAGTAATGGAAATTTACCTAAGTTAATTATCAACATAATTTATCATCAAAATAAATTGAACAAAAAATGATAAGAAGAAAAAAGAAAAATACACATCATATGACTAAACTGAAGAAATTTTGTGATTCTCCGAGATAGAAGAAGATGCCGTGGCTATGAGTGTAATATTTATATGGGGTTTAAAAATCTTATAGAAATTCAAGCATCCTGTAAAGGCTTGATCCAGGAAAGTTGGGGTTCGACGAATCATGTTCATTTTCTTTTTAAAGTAATCGCTAACCGTACAATAATGAGAGTTCGACAAGGACATTTGTACTCGTGAGATCTGTTTCTTTCCGTACACATGCTTTAGTTGATTTCGCGATTATTCAGTATTAGATTTTAAGCTACGCGAGTGTTATAACTCTCTTCGTGTGAAAACCAATAGGATGGTGAAAGCCTTAAATCTTATCAATCGATACACGTGAATCGAAAAAAACGAATATTGTTTTATATCTCAATGCTTCAAGCGTGCGAATGGAGCACCCGATGAATTCCTTAGAATAAGAAGCCTCTATTATGAGGATCCCTTTAGGATAAGGAATATGTTCATATGTTTCACAAAAAAAAAAAAAATGAATAATTTATAAATTATATTCTCAAAAAAGATTAACAGTATTACTAAAATGTATGAACAAAAAATAATTTTATCGTCCATAAATATATTTAGACATGTATTGTTGTCAGTAATGAAAATATATTTCATTAACTAATTATTTCGAACAATATAAATGGTTATCTTTTAAAAATATTTTTTCAAATGATGCATTTTCATGGAACAAATGAACCTCCATTTAATTAAATTTGAGATGTTTCTACAGGGAGTTCCATGGGAAGAGGCGGCTTATAATTTCGAGACTATGGTGTGGCAGCCGGCAATTTTGCACCTCGACCTCGGGTGGGTTGCATGGCTTCCACGTTCTATGAGTAATACGCTATTCGTACCCTACCGATCCGTTTCTTAACTGTTTCCTAATGTTTTAAGATTTTTCGAAAAAGAAAAAAATTTCTAACATGATTTCAGAGCATATGCCAAGAATTCAAATCCCGGCTTTCCCTTTCCATTTTGTCTTTTTCTTTTTATCCTTTATACTTGTTTTGTTTTATTTTTTTTCCAGTTATCCGGTGATGTGATTATGTCAACATCATGTCGTCTATCAAAAGATAACTTATAAAAAAGTACTAAAAATGTCATAAACTTATTATATTTGATATTAATTTAGTTTTAAACTTTTTAATTGTACAAATTTAATTATAAAATTTTTTACATTGATACAAGTTGAATTCATCTTTACTAATGTGGATGTCGGTTAGTGCTGATGTTGACAATTTTTTTTAATTTTTAATATTTAAAAAAAAAATTCCATCTTTTCTTTTTCTTTTTTTCATTTCCAATTTTTATTATTCATTTCCTTCTTTTCTTTTCCTTTCCTTCTTTGGCCTATGGCCAGTACTTGGCCATGGTTGGCAACCGACCATAGGCAAGGATCACCTCAAATCTAGCCCGGGCTCAACCCCGGGTCCTGCCTAGGCGAGGGTTGCCCTCTTGACATCTGGCGATGGCACAACCCTTCTTGCCTGGGCAAAGGTCGCCCTCACCATTTGGGCTAGGTCCTTGCCAAAAGCTATAAGGGTGGCCCTCACCCGATCACCGCAAGGGGGATCCTTGCCATATCCATTGAGGGCCACGCCCTCACCGATCGCTGGTCACCAATCACAGGCTAAATGATAAAAAAAAAAATTTAAATTTAAAAATTATCCACGTTTTATGCTAATTGTACCACATAAAATGGCCGATGTGTACAATAGTAATTTTGGCCTAAATTAGCCAGATGAATTGAATTGGCACCAATATAAAATAATTTAGAACTAAATTAATTCAATTGAAAGGTTTAGGACTAAATTGATACTAATGCATTTGATTTATGATTTTTTTGGTACTTTTCCCCTATAACTTATATAGACATTGTTGACCCATGTTTTGACAGCTAAATTTTTTTCAAAGAGAGGATTTGTTTAGCAATTTATATGGTAACGCGGCTCTTAGATCAACCCGGAATTGGTATCTACGCATTCTATCTTTTCTCCATGGTTTTTTTATAGTTGTCTAACAATTTATAATAGCTTCGTCTATGCCATTTCCGTTCGAGAAGCTCACTGGAAAAAGGTTTGATTCGTGAACAATCACGACTTCGGACGATGTCTGCGGGAAGATCGGTGGCTGTTGGGACGTTGGCCACGGCTGCCCTCTCTCCGCCTCTCTCTCTTTCCTCTCCGTTCGTAGTAAATTAAACGAGTTGAAAATGAATATGGTCGACTCTTGTTGAGTTGGCTAACCACAGATGCAGCTACGAGTTTCCTCATAATCGAGTTGGTCCCTTTTCCTTTCAAGTGGCTAGAAGCGAATCTGAACACTTTTTCAGCGACCGCCCGCTGTGCCCAGCACGTTTTGATAATAGGCATGAAAGGGATGTCAATTCGGACAATGGAACATGCTCCGGATCTTCCATTTCGTGGCATCTGCCAAAAGTTGTGCTGTCTTTTCTCCCGTTTCCGTACTCCCATCCCAAGCATTCACGCATTTGGTTATTTTTCAAATTTCCGTCTTTTAGTTTTTGTTTTTATTTCTTCCATCACTATATGTTTTTTCGGTATCTTACTAAACAATGTGGCAATTATTTAGTCAAAGGAAGGGGGTCAAAGGACAACGAAAAGTAAACTTTTAATTTGGCCATACAAAATTATCTATGAAGTGATGGAACTAATTGCAAGCATGCATTAACTAAATGGTTCAAATCTAGTCTTTCACTAAATATCTGCTATGTCACTCCACCTTATACAAGCTTATATTTGCATCTATAGCATCCTTTTTATGATTAGATTGATCCTGCATACATCGTCGGATGATACACATATATATGAATTGATCTTATTATATGTATATAGCAGGTATTACTACAACATTTATTTCATGCACAACTAAGAGAAAAAAGAGGAAAATCGAAAATGAAAACAACTTTTATATTATTGTGAGATGCATTTTTAAGATTTAACCATGTGCAAAGACGATATTTATAAATAAATAAATCGAGCAAATATCAATTGCTTGCCCTCCCTGTGGTATTCTTGAGATAATGAAAATGCCTGAGTTACATATTCCTAGCAATTCAAAACCTCCTTTTTTCCCTTGAAATATTAAAGAAAAGCTACAAAATAAAACATAAATAAATAATGAAGAATATTCTAGGGTTTTGAAAAGGGAAAATGATACTAATAGTCTCTGAACTTTAGCTCAACAGTCCCTAAATTTTAGCTTAATATGCAATATGGTCCTAAACTTTCAATTTGTTCAACGTGATCCCTAAACTTTTGGTACATGTTCAACTTAGTCCCATAACTATATAGAAATATTCAATATTATCCCTAAATTTGAATTAATGAAATGACAACATTAAACATTTTCATATAATTTATAGACTAAGTTGAACATGTACTCGAGTCTAGGGACCACCTTGGTATAGTAGATGCTATCACACAGATAATCATTACTTAGAAAAGATAAGCCACCGATTCATGTACAAGATACTATCATTACTGCCTGAACAATTAGGCATCCAACCGACAATTGCAACAATCCAATTGCAAGAGCAGAGCTCTATCAACTAAGCTATATACCGCCAATAAGCCAGTCCTTTGGGATTTCTTCAAGCTTTAGCAAATGGGACAAAAATGTAGAGGAGGTAGGATCGACATTTGGTCAGATTTTTCTTCTTTTAAAAAAATTCCTCCCCCCCAATCAAAAGACAAAACTTTCTTTATCGAACAAATTGAAAGTTTAAGAACCACATTGCACATTGAGCTAAAGTTCAAGGATCATATTGAACAAATTAAAAATTTAAAGATCATATTAGACATTGAGTCATATTCATACACTATTTGTGTCATCATCCCTTTTGAGAAAAATGACACTAAACTTTAAAAAAAGGCTCACAACTGTCTAGCAACATTGACCTTCCTCAAGGTACATTTCCAGAAGGTAATTAGTAAACTTTAAGAAAATTCTTAGGCCAAAGTGAAGATATGGTAAATCTGGAATAAAGTGACAGAGAGATATGAAGAGAGCCGTCAGTGACACGGGTAAGGGCATTGTTCCATTGAATATGCTTCTTCGAGATTTTGCATAAATATTGGCCTCTCTGAAGCCCTAGCTCATCAGCAACGAATCAATTGGTTATGTAGTCGCATTGCAGGGCAAGCCTCCTGGCAGAGAACCACTCGCAGTGAAACTTTCCCGGGAAACTTGTTTCCAGGAAAAATAGGATGCGATCTACGAGTGTGATTTCTGCCAAAGGAGATTTGCCCTTCAATTCTTCTGCATATATGCAGATGGGGTTCTCTTTTTTCTTTTTCTTTTCTCAATTCTCATTCTGTTCACACAGATCATTCTGGTTTTTATCCGAATTGCTGTTCGAGTTCATGCCATCAATTCACGGAGGAACTCTCAGCTTCCACAATCATAATCATGGTACGTAACTCCTCTTAGCTAGTCTTAGCATGCTAACCATACATGTTGTTTATCAGGTAATGGGGTTCATCCATGCACGTACGTAAATGCTCTTTTCATCTCAGTGCAATTTATCTCGGTGCAACTTTATAAATATGAGAATTTATGAAAAAATAAGATCCGAATTTTCAATGCCCTTGATCGTACTGCATCTTCATTTCGTTTTACAGTTCTTTCTGTTCAAAAGGGTTGTCCTCTTCAATCTAAACCCTTAATGAATCTAATTTAATACGTTGCCTTTAACGAAACAGGTGTAAATCTAGCCAAAACAATACCAACAACCTTCCTTTTTTCTTTGCGCTGTATTGGTCTAACTTCAATCTTGCTTCCATTCTACCTTTTCGAACGTTACAAACCGGGGTCGCCAGCTTGCGGTGCCTGGTTCCTATGATCTCCCCAAATCCTACGTTTGGGTTGTCTATTGAGTGCATTTATGATTAAAAAAAACATATGAATCAAACTAGAGTCGTCACCAACCGATTTTGAAATACCTAGGTTGATTGGACACCTAAAGCATAGGATAGTGTTTGGCTAGTCCGGTACTTAAGTGCACCTGTGAAGTAAACTAGTAAAAAGAAACCTCAATATCCTAGGTCAAGGATTCAGTTTCTCGTGGGATGAATTAGCATCGCACAATGTCCATTCAGTATCGCAACCTTATTTTTGGTCAATTCCTAAGTCATTGATCAATTATTCCCAACTATGCTTGGTATCTTGTTTGAAAATTTGAAAAGTTGCTAAAACAAAGTCGGTGTGATTATCAATTAACAACATAGTTTTAGTAAACAATGGCATGACGAGATTTGTGTGTAAAAGAATAATGAAAATGAGATGTCAATAGGACGAAGTGTAGTTTCGGTGCAACATAAAAAATTGAAATTCAATCGTGACTCTGAGAATGACAAATCATAGCAATACTCACATGTGACATTACAAAAAAACTCAAATTCAAAGTATGTTGATATGCTAAGAGAAATGACCTAACATGACAATATTTACATGTAACATTACATAACAATATTTCAAATTGTAACGTGACAGAAAATGGCATGACAAATTAGACACTACTTGAAATGGCAAATTTGGAGTTCCTTTTCTTGCATCTACATGATCTAAACAAAAATTGTTACTGCGTGTTACAGGTCGATAATTCAGCCCCTGACATTTTTTCCATATTTACCAATGCCCTTTTTTGATAAATTGTAATCATGTTTTCAATTTTGGTAGTTTCTGCGGGAGTGTTGCACCTATGATTTATTTGCAAATTGCAATAAATGAAGGTAATTGTGTCCCTGAAGTTTCAACTTCCTTGTCTCCATTAAGTAGATATTCACTTGATAACAATGTTTTCTTTCCTTATTTATGTGACTGTGTGACTATCATATCTCACTCATTTGTTACTAACATCCAATATAAACTTAATTATTTCTGAAAAATAAAACTTCGTCGAGTTTATGCAAAGTGAGGGCCCGTAAGGTTAATATTTTACAGGAGAGGAAAAAGAAGATGTGGTTCCTTTAACGCATGTCCAATAGCAGAAGTAAGCGCTCTGACTTGCCGCATGATCCACCATAATCCGATGGAGTTGCTGGTTTGTATGCAGAGTCTGCATCGATACTTGGTTTTATTTTCTAAAGCCTTTATGAATTGCATTGTTAACTCTTCTATTTACTGGCTTAACTTAGTGCAGATCAATCAGTTTCGATCACACCATCTGCCTCGACAAATGAGTTAAAACCGTCTCGGACACAGTGAAATGCTTTCACCTCCAGCAACGCATAACTATAGGATTTGTTTACCTCATATAGTGATCAGGCAATTTATTAACGTGAAACATATGAGGTTATAACAGCGTCTTTTTCGGTTATTTTGGTGTATGATTAGATCGAGAGCTTGCTTCATCTGTGAAACATGTGTGGACATTTCGTGCACAAGGCCAACTTATCATATAACCTTCCTTCATTGTTATCGTCAGAAAACGATCCATGCTGTTTCCTGACTTTACTTCTAAAATGTTGAGAATGAACTGCAAAATGGATGAGGATCCAGAAGGATGTTGATATCAGCAATGAATTGATGTGCCAATGTATTGAGCCAAATAGAAATGTTCCTTTCAATGTACGCAAAGTTTGAATAAGGCGTGATGCAAAGCTAGATCAGAGATTTTGCCACACTTCCACCTTAGAACAAAGTGTTGCAATTTGGCTAGAAGTTAATAACCCTAAAGTGCAACATGAACGTGATAAGAGTCCATACACTTTCAGGGCACCGTCATCATGTCAGGCATTATTAAGGTTGCTATGATTCATTGATATATCCTCTTCTACTTCCTTATTCTGATGCTCAAGAATTCTAATATCCATGCAACTAAATCATGTTTATTAGACCAAGAAGAATGTGAGTTTGTTTACTACACTCCTAGCTGTCTTGAAACTGTACTGCATCGCAGTTGCTTCGTGATGTCCAGCAACTTATTTAGAACCGACACCTCTAAAAAACGAATTTCTGAGTAGAAGCTGCGGTAAGGTGCTGTGGCCATGAATGTACTGTTAAAATGAATGTACTACTGATATGGATTGTACTACTCAAAAATCTAATAAAATCCTAGCGTCCATAAAGGCTTTATCCGTGAAAGTCAGGGTTCGGCGAATCATGTTCATTTTTTTAAAAGTAATCGCTAACCGGGGAAAAATTAGATTCGACAAGGACATTTGTAATTCGTGAGATCCTTAGTTGATTGCACAATTATTTAGCATTGAATTTTAAGCTTCAAGTGAGAAACGCAAAGTTATATTCTGTATATTATCACTCTCTTCATGTGAAAACCGATAGGATAATGAAAGCCTTTGTCTTGTGCATCAAAATAAGCGAATAATGTTTTATATCTCAACGGTTCACGTGTGCAAAAGAGTAAGGAACCTCTAGTACGAGAATTCTTTCAGGATAAGGAATATGTTAGCTAGGGCAACACTCTCTGTTGCATAAAACATACTCCTTTCTTGAAAGGGGAAAATGATACCAAAGGAGATCTGATAAACAATTTTTCTGCAAATTACAATTATACACACACCCGGATAGTCCCCATGGTTCAATGAACATTCTATGTGAAGAACATTTGTTGATGTTTCCATTTAGTTACTGTAAATGTCTCAAGAGGGAGCTCCATGCGAAGAGGTGGCTTATAACTGCTGAGACTGTGGTATAGCAGCGGCATTTTTCCTTGTGGCACGACGTCATGTGCAGTTGTACGGTTTTTGTGCTGGAGATTTTGAGTAACACGCTCTGAGCACATTTTTGTCCTGCTCTTAACTGTTTCCTAAAATTCTAAGTTTTTGACGAAAGAATGGTTTGTCTAACCTGGTATTACAGGACATATCAAGGGTCTAAATCCTGGCATTTGCTTGCGCTCCCTTTCTTCTTTCTTGTCTTACTTTCACCGAGTTAACTATTTGCTGTGATTCCATCCACATCTTGCCTTGTTCATGTAAGGAGCTGACTTCGTGAAGCTGAGAGTTAAGTAATAACCTATATAGACATTGTTTGCCCGTTTCCTAACGGTTCAAATTCTGGGAAAAAAAAAAAGAGTTTTTTTTTTTTTTTTCAAAGGATAGATATAGCAATATCGCTCTTGAATCACTATGGAATTTGTATCAGGGGGAATTTGTATGCAAGGCATTCTATCTTGTTTCCTTGTTTTTTTTTTTTTTTTATCTAATTTGACTACCCAATCCGATGAGGGCAGCGAGTGATTATTGGAGTGAGATGGATAGACAACGTGTGGCTCCTAGTAGGTTTCTTTAGGATGACAAATGGGATAAGAATAGACCAAATTGCCCATTGTACAGGAGGAGAATGCTTTTAAGTTATAGATATGAGACTGAAATTAACTCAGTAGTGGCACATTTCAGTGTTACAATATCAACATCGAAACTCCAATGTTAAGCATGCTAAAGTGAGAGTTCTACTGGATTGAGTAATCTTATCAGAGTGTTTACATATACATCAAAGATAAAACTTAGAGACTCGAAGCAGGATGGGTTAAGCGAACAGTACTTCAAGTGATATAGTCTATGAGTGTCATATTAATCTTTGACAAAATGCATGTTGCATCCTTAAGAGCAAGAAAATGCTTTCTTACTCGTAGTATGGGTCGCTTTAATCCATCCCATTGCAATCTCACAGTTCTATCATTTTCGCACACAAACACTTGCTCATGAGGTCACTCAACTTGGTTGTACTCTCAACTTAGCACACCTAACATCGGAGGCAAAGCTTTCTCTTAACGAGACAGAGCACAAGCAGCATAAACATGGACATCCCTTCTTCTTTTCGGAAGAAATAAATTGAATGTTTACTCTCATGTAAGGCTCACGTAAACCCCCACCCGTGCCCCCCGCTCTTCCATCGCCATGTTTCAAGAGACAGACTTTCCTCCTCTTGTTCGAGAAAGTTCAAGACTTTCTTTTCCTACCACTGAAGAATTTACGACCCTCAAAGGAGATATCGTCATGTTCAAAAATATTTGCACCAACCGATATGGACGAACATGGGAGGCAAAAAAGAACTTGTGTTGCTAAAGTTGTCCTGAATTGGCAATCAAAGACTCTTCTAGCATACAATAACGCTTTCAAGATGATTGACTCCAAACTTATGTCCAAAGGGATCTCAAGAGATATGATGAAACCACCAATAAGATGCTTGCGAACTTCTAGAAAAGGCTTCATGTCTTGGAATCCGGACAACATTTGGGATATCATCATTTCAAAACCCAAAGGCAGAAATAGAGAAGTTCAAAAGGCAAATTGCCCACTCACAGATAGATTTCTCTTGAAGATAGGAAAGGAAAGGAAAGGAAAGCATCGAAAGGCACATTTGTTGGAGGAAGATCCTATGGCATGTCTCTCGAAGATGGTATTGATTGTGTGGAAGGGATCATGACTTAAGAGAGGCTGCGTTCAGTTTGTGGTCAAGAACAGAACTAAATTGGAAAAGAAGGAGAAAAAGTCTTCAAATCATGAGTTATTGCCAGAATAAAGTTAGAAGAATCAGTATCCACAGCTGTTATTCAACTCGAGTTAAAATATAGAACAATGAAAAACCCTCTCGACTTCTCATCCCAGCACATGCCGCTTTCTGCTAATTTTAAAAGATACTGGCTTGTGTCCTAAGATAAAATCATGTGGACAAGAAGACCAAAGTTCCTTTCACACATGAAACCTCAAGAATCGTAACATCCAGAATGCTTACAATCCGACCTCTACCTCAAAGCTCATTGCCACCGTTGTCAGATGATGCTGGAGAGAGAGAGAGAGAGGGCGACAGTGGCAATAGAATATGGAGGTCAAGGACAGCACAAAGATTGGTGACACTATAACTATGGAGGAATCAGTGGAGAGGGAAAAGGAGGGTCTGAGGCAAACGATAAGGGACCTATCCATTTGCCTCGAATCAACGTCCATCACTGTTTCGTCTTCACGACCTTTCGAAACGCGAGGAGTCGCCCATAACGAGCAAAATCCACTTATCTGTGTCTAAAGAAAGAAAAAGGGAATCGTTGAAAGCCTCTGTCCAATCAAACAAAGGGCTTGTACGACAATGGTCGGTCTGGCATGGTCTGAACTCTCCCTATTAGCCTTTTCTAGTGGGCTTGATATCGGGCCGCCTCCTTATGACCGGTGAAGACCAGCTAAACAACTCGCCCATGCCTTGATGACAAGCAGCATTTTACCATACCTTGATAGGCCTAAAACGATTTTGCCGAGTTGGTAAGATCGCTTTAGTTACTACCAATGTTAGCCATAATGATGAAAAAACTCCATCCGTTGTTCATTTATCCTTATGTTTTATTATTTAACAATAATGGAGAAACTCGCCTGTTAGCCAAAGCTTGAGCCCGTTGGTATCATTTACTCTTCTCACACCTTCTTCACTTCGTTCCAATTATGAAATTGTTCATAGCAATGTTGTGAAACAACACCCTAAGATGCACTAATCGAAGTATAAGTAACAAAGGATAAAAGCAAAATTAAAACCACATGAGATACAAGATATATGTGGAAAACCTAAAAACAAAAATTTACTGGAAGAGAAAAGGGTTTCACTATCTTCAACAATGAGTATGAGAGTACAATCCAAAAGCTCAAAAAACCACTTGGTGAGCCACATGATCTAAAGATCCAAAAAGAAAATGGGAAAAACAAAAGAAGGGAAATAATGTGGAGGTTAGGTTAGAAATGTGTTGTTAAACACATCTTTTTATAGTCTCCTTCCAAAAACCCTAAAATAAATATATTTGGTCTAAAATACCATTATCATTTTCTTGAAGGTCAAAAGTCAACAAATTTCCACCTTGATTTCAAATCTCCAAAAGAGTGTTTCGCCAAATGTCACAAGACCTCTTTCTCTCACCACCAGAAGTGACCACATAAGGCCACCCCCAAACGGCAGAATTGACGCACACCCTTAAGCGTACATGAGCGTACTTGGTGTAAGAAACAAAGGATGAAACACCATAAATTACTCCTAGGTAACTTAAAAGATTGAAATGCTAATCAAGTCTAAGCAATGCTTAAACTGGGTCAAAGGAATTAGTTTGGCCAGCATATCTACCGGATTATCTACCATAGATATTTTCTTCACAATAACTATATCCTTAGCAATCTCATCATGCACAAAGTGATGCCAAATGTCGGTATGTTTTGTCCTCTCATGATGCATTGTGTCCTTTGTCAACTGTATTGCATTTTGGTTATCATAAAAGATAAAGGAGGCTCCTTCCTACTTCACCCCAAATGTTGTAACCAAATGCATCAACCAAAGAGCTTCCTTTTGCCACTTCCATCACTACCATGTACTCTACTTTAGTGATAGACAAACCAACCGTGTCTTGCACCGAAGAATTCATTTCACAGCTTGCTGGTGAGCTTTACATGGATGTGCCATATACCTACTCAAAACACTAACAGCCTGAGAAATATTTGGATGAGTGCAAACTATAACATACATGAAACTACTCACAACACTAGAATATGGAGCTTGAGACATCTCATCTTTCTCTTCTTTAATTTTAGGTGACAAGAGTTTGAAAGCCTAAAATAGGACGACAAATGAGTACTTACTGGTTTGGCATTCTTCATGCTAAAGCGCTCAAGCACTATATACTTTTTCTGTGAGAGATATGACTTCCAAACCTATTTGTCTCTGTCAATCTACATACCTAGAATTTTCTTGATAACTCCAAGATCTTTCATCTCAAATTCCTTGCTAAGTTATCTCTTCAACTATTCTATTTTTAATATGTTCTTTGTTACGATAGGCATGTCATCCACAAAAATGGCAAATAAACAAAAGAATAATCATGCAATCTCTTATAACATACACAACTATCATATGCACTTTGAGAGTGCTCATGACTCAACATAAAGCTATCAAATCTCTTGTACCATTGCCGCAGAGATTGCTTGTGATCATACAAAGAACGTTTCAACCTGCAAACGTGATCTTCTTTACACTCAACACTGAATCCCTCAAGTTGAGACATATAGATTGTCTCCTTAAACTCGTCATGCAGACTAGCGGTCTTGACATCAAGTTGCTTAACTTTTTGATGCAGCCCACATTGAAGACCAGCTCTCTTGACCAAGAAGATCGGCCCGCATTCAAGCTCGATGAAACCAAGAAGCCATATCGATATCTTGAGTCCATACCAGAAGCTTGAAAGACACATTGGGAGCCATGGAGACATTATGCTTTTACTAGTTTCTAGTTCCTAAGCTCTTTACTATTTTTCTAGTTTCAAAGTTCTTTAATGCTTTTACTA
Source organism: Eucalyptus marginata (assembly GCA_014182565.1). Classification (NCBI taxonomy): domain Eukaryota; kingdom Viridiplantae; phylum Streptophyta; class Magnoliopsida; order Myrtales; family Myrtaceae; genus Eucalyptus; species Eucalyptus marginata. The sequence goes on along the minus strand of CM024589.1, from coordinate 32,995,657 downwards.
GTTTCTAGTTCCTATGCTCTTTCCTAGTTTCAATGCTCTGTCTTCTTTGACGATATAAGCCATCCAATTCCTTGTACAAGACAGATGACTTTTGATGAATGAAAACTTTGCTTTCAAGCAAGTATCGTGAACCTTGTAGAGTTCATACCCTTGAAAACCTAGAAGTTTTCACTACGTCCTTGAAGAGTCGGAGCTTTTGAAATTTGCATCCTTGAAGAGTTGTAGTCATCAATCTAGAAGAATCGGTGCCCCCTCAACTTCCTTGGAGGCCTAGAAGAGCAACCAATGAAGTTTCTATCTTTTTATGTTCTGTTCGTTATTTCCAACCCAAATTCGACCATCCTACAGTGCTTATTTCAGAAAACCCAAAACAGAGAAATTGTAGATCCATAAGTCTTTGTTCATTTGGTTTTGGAATCAGGTCGATCCAATCTGTATCGACAAAGATACGACTGTTCTCCTGAGCTTGAGCAATGCAGAAATTTCTGTTCGTCCTGTTTCCCGTATGTGAGTCACTCTCCCGATCCTACTATTTGAGAAAGCCTACCCTTGGCTTGCATCATTTGGTATCAGAGCTTTGGAGGAGAAGACAATGCCTCCAAGACAAGCTAGACGTCGTGGCGGCAGAACCATTCCCCTCGATGAACTGCACACACTCACTGAGAATTTGCAGCAACATATGCAACAACAAATTGACAAATTGACACGAGAAGTTCAGCGTTTGAGGGCTGAAGCAAATAATTCTCCACCCCATTCCAGGACTGAAGATTCCCATGGTGACTCTTCCTCTTGGGAGAGTGTTCAACCTATTCACAGTCGCAGGCATGTTCGACATCGTTTACAACATATTCGTGAGCCAGATTGGGAAAAGGAAGTCAAGAAAGATGTTCTAGAATTTACAGGTACTGAGTCTCTTGATGAAATTGTTGATTGGCTTACACTTGTAAATGAAGTGTTTGAGCATCGAAATATTCCAGAGAATCGTCGAGTTGGGATCATTGCTATGTGATTCCGAGGCAAGGCGATTGCTCGTTGGAGACGTGAAAAACAAACTCGCCAAGCCGTTGGCAAAGCACCAATCACTTTGTGTAGAAAGATGGAGGCCAAGATTCAAAAATATTTTCTTCCCAAAGGATATAAGACAGAGCTCTACCAACGGTACCAAAATCTAAAACAAGGTATGTGAATGGTGGACCAATACACCAATGAATTCAATGAGTTGGTGATTCGTAACAATATCCAGGACCCGGAGGAGGTGCTTGTGAACAAATACTTGAATGGTCTTCAATTTTACATTCAAGACGCCTTGGAAGTCCTCGACATTTGGGACTTAGGAGATGTACACCAACGGGCACTCAAAATGGAGCGCTCTCGTTCTTGGAGACAGCAATCAACTACCATGACAAGTCAGACCACTAAGAGTACCACTAGCACTGCTAAAGTTGTTGAGACTACAACGCAATCTTTAGTAAGCCTTCTACTCAACCCCATGTTTCAAAGCAACCTGCTATGTCCGAAATACGTTGCTATTCTTGTGGGGAGTTGGGTCATCGTGCTAGCAATTGTCGAATCAATAAGAATCGACCAGCCGATAAAGCCTTCTTGGTGGATAATGATTATGATGAGAATACTGAGGATCCACTTGAAGAGGAGTTGAACAATGATGAACAAATAGTGCATGCTGACACTGGTGAACTTCTTATGGTGAGGAAATTTTTTTTTACTCCTCGAGATGACACTGGAGATAGGTGGCTACGTACCAATATTTTTCATTCTGCTTGCACAATCATGGAAAAGGTGTGTTAATTAATTATTGACTCTGGTTGTTGTGAGAATATAATTTCTGAAGCAGCGGCAAACAAGCTGAAGTTGGAATTAAAAACGCACCCTACGCCTTATAAAATGTCGTGGTTGAAGAAAGGCGCTAAGGTAACTATTTCAAAACGATGCCTTGTTAATCTGTCCATTGGTTTTTGTTTATAATGACAAGATATGGTGTGATGTTCTACCGATGGATGCTAGTCACATTATTCTTAGTCGACCATGGCAATTCAATAGGAGGACTACGCATGATGGTTATCTAAATACATATTCTTTTGAATTTGGAGGCAAGAAGATTACGTTGGCACCTAGTAGGGAACCTTTGAAAACTCCTATAGTTGAGAATTCCTTCTCCCCTATGTTGCTTATAATGAAGGATATGAAGGACGCTTTGAAAGGAGTTTGTATCTTGTATATTTTTCTTAACTCCAGGCGAGCAAAATCAGCTGAATACATCCAAGAGTTCACTTTCATTATAAGCATAAGGTTGGAGCTCAGAATCAGGTTGCCGATGCCCTTAGTCGAAAGAAGAGCTTGCTCTCTACAATGCATTCTACTGTTCTTGGATTTGATTCTTTTTAGGAGTTATATCAAGAAGACCCCTACTTTTCCAAGATCATTCTCGATGCACATGAAAAGAAGCTTGCTGATTTTACTGTATGTGATGATTTTCTTTTCAAAAGAAACCGTTTATGTGTGTCGGACTGTTCTCTTCGGCAAAGGGTGATCGATGAAGTTCACCGTGAAGGACATTTTAGACGCGACAAAACTGTACAACTCGTCTCAGCCAAATACTTTTGGCCTCATTTGAAACGTGATGTACATCGACATGTGATGAGGTGTCGACATTGCCAAATTGGAAAGGGACAAGCTACTAATGTTGGCCTTTATTTGCCTTTGCCGATTCCACATGCCCTATGGGAGGATATCTCTATGGACTTTGTCCTTGGACTATCACACACATATAGAGGTATGGATTCGATCTTTGTTGTTGTCGATCAATTTTCAAAAATGGCACATTTTATTCTATGTCGAAAAACTATGGATGCTTTGCATATTGCCAACTTATTTTTCAAGGAAGTCTATAAGTTGCATAGCATTTCGAAGACCATTACTTCGAATCAGGATACAAAATTTCTTAGTCATTTTTGGCGACAAACTAAGGTCGTCAATCAAACATTAGGAAATCTATTAAGGACTTTGATTGATAATAATCCCCGTTCTTGGGAGACATAGTTGTCACTTGGAGAATTTGCATATAATTGTGTTGAGAACCGTAGCATTGGATATAGTCCATTTATTATCGTATATGGTCGACAACCGAACACTACTCTTGATCTTGCACCAATTCCTTTTACTAAGAAGTCGAGCAGCAAAGTTGACAATATTATTTCTCAAATGAGGACAATTCATGAAGATGTGCGCCAAAGACTAGAGAGCAAAACTTAATCCTATAAAATAGACATCGACAAGCAGTGGCGTGAAGTTATCTTTGAACTTGGAGATTTTGTTTGGGCTTATTTGCTACCGGAATGGCATCCCGTTGGAAGTTATAACAAGCTTAGTGATCGAAAGCTTGGACCTCTCGAAGTTCTTGAGCGCATCAATCCTAATGCATATCGATTTCCTTCTCATATGAAGATTCACGACGTCTTCAACGTTCAACATTTAACACCTTATGTGGGAGATTCTTCTGATGATGATGGCAAGAATTCGAGGACGAATTCTTTTAAAGATGGGGAGGATGATGCAGCCCACATTGAAGACCAGCTCTCTCGACCAAGAAGATCGGCCCGCATTCAAGCTCGACGAAACCGAGAAGTCATATCGATATCTTGAGTCCATACCGGAAGCTTGAAAGACACATTGGGAGCCATGAAGACATTATGCTTTTACTAGTTTCTAGTTCCTAAGCTCTTTACTATTTTTCTAGTTTCAAAGTTTTTTAATGCTTTTACTAGTTTCTAGTTCCTATGCTCTGTCCTAGTTTCAATGCTCTATCTTCTTTGACGATATAAGCCATCCAATTCCTTGTACAAGACAGACAACTTTTGATGCATGAAAATTTTGCTTTCAAGCAAGTATCGTGAACCTTGCAGAGTTCATACCCTTGAAAACCTAGAAGAGTTTTCACTCCGTCCTTGAAGAGTAAGAGCTTTCGAAATCTGCATCCTTGAAGAGTTGCAGTCATCGATCTAGAAGAATCGGTGCCCCCTCAACTTCCTTGGAGGCCTAGAAGAGCAACCAACGAAGTTTCTATCTTTTCATGTTCTGTTCGTTATTTCCAACCCAAATTCGACCATCCTGCAGTGCTTATTTCAGAAAACCCAAAACAGAGAAATTGTAGATCCAGAAGTCTTTGTTCATTTGGTTTTGGAATCAGGTCGATCCGATCTATATCAACAAAGATACGACTGTTCTCCTGAGCTTGAGCAGTGTAGAAATTTCTGTTCGTCCTGTTTCCCGTGTGTGAATCACTCTCCCGATCCTACTGTTTGAGAAAGCCTACCCTTGGCTTGCATCAGTTTTATATTATAAAGGGCCACTAACGCGAGCAACAAATGAATGAAACTATATTTCACAACTAGAGAGAACACTACATTGAAGTCAATCCATTCCTTCTGACTAAAACCCTTCGCTACCAAACGTGTCTTGAATCTTTCATCTTCAACCCTTGAAATTCCTTCATTTCTTTTGAAGATCCACTTGCATCAAACAACTTTTTTACCCTCAGGCAATTTCACAAGATTCCAAGTTTGGTTCTATTAAAGAGACTTCATCTCTTCATTCATCACAACAAGCCACTTCTCATATTTAGAACAAATGGTAACTTTATGAAATGCAAAAGGATCTTCAATACCAAACTTTTCAGCAACTGTAAAAGCATATGCAAGCAAATCAGTGAAGCCATACTTTTGGGGAGGCTTAATTTGTCATTTAGCCCTCCTTGCAGCAAAATTCTAAGGTTGTTTAATTTCTTCTACTTCGTGTTTGATCAAATTTGAGTCTTGTTGCTCATTGTCACTTTCTAGCTGAATAGGATTATTTTCAAATGTTCTTTGTAGATGTTTTGTGAAGCTCCACCTCTTTCCCAACATTCTCCTTTTGAAGACCTAGACTCCGTAACAATATTTCTCTGTTCAAATACGTAATTTTCATCAAAAGTAACATGCCTACTAATTATAAAATTTTATGACTAAGGGTCAAAATACAACAACTTGTATCCCTTACCCCCGTCTACATGACCAACGAAAATACATTTTTTTGCCCTTGGTTCAAACTTACCCTCTTTTACATTATAATAAGTGGGACATCTAGATACTTTCAAACCAGAATAATCAGAAGGTTTACCTGATCATGCCTCATTTGGAGTCTAACATTCACTTGCGGTTGAAGAAGAACGATTTACCAAATAACATGTCGTGTTCACGGTTTCATCCCAAAAATCTTTCCTAAGTCCAGCATTAGAGAGCATATACCTAGCTATCTCTAAAAATGTTCGGTTCATGCGCTTCGCCACCTTATTTTGTTGAGGTATGTGCCTGACTATTCTATGTTGAGCAAATCTTGAATCTTCACAGTACTTGTTGAAATCACCTTTGTAAAACTCAAGACCATGTCCATTTTGAGACACTTTATCTTCTTCCCAATTTGAATTTCTATCAACATCTTCCACTTCTTAAATGTATCAAAAATGTCACTTTTACGCTTCAAGAAATAAACCCATACTTTCCTAGAAAAATCATCAACAAATGTCAAAAGATATACTACATCACCCTTAGATGTAACATGTACTAGTCCCTACAATCGAAGTGAATATAGTCAATCATGCCCTTTGTCAAGTGCACCTCAGTGCTTAAACTAAGTTTGCGTTGAATTCTCGAAAACACAATGTTCTTGAAAGTCAAATGAGGCAATATTATCTCTACAAAGTAAAACACGTTTACTCAAAATGTTCATTCCTCTTTTGCTCGCCTGGCCCAACTGCATATACCACAAACTTGATTTTTCAAATTTTGAAGAGGATGATATATTTAAAGAACCAATGACAGTATTTCCCTACAGAATGTAAATGTTGTTCTTCTTGTTATCTCTCATCATAATTAAGAACATTGTCTATAATAGCTAACTTGTTATTCTTCAACAAACTAGTCAAATTAGAACTCTCCATTGACTTCTTTCCCTTAGTCTTGAACAAAGGACACTCATTCTTGTTGTGTTTGATTTGTGGCAATAGTAACACTCCACTTTACTCTTATCTTGGCCTGATGTAGACTTCGAACACCTTTTACTATTATTGTGCCTATCATGATGATTCGACCTTCCCTTGACAACTAAGCCATCGGCTTTACAATCACTACTATTTGCCTTCAACTTTGCATTCATCTCTACGGAATTCAACAAGACCCTTACATCCTTAGGAGTTATAGATTCCTTTCCAAATAGCATAGAATTCACAAAATTCTCATACGAGCTCAAGAGTGAGTATAACACAATTAGGACTTGATCTTCATTATCTAACTTCAAATCTACATTTTTCATATCCATTATGATTTATTAATTCATCTAGATGTTTTTGGATAGGAGTATTTTCTTGCATTTGTAGCATGTAAAGACACTGCCTCAAGAATAATCTTATTGTAAGAGATTTCTTCATGTAGAGGCTCTTAAGCTTATTCCACAATCCCAAAGCCTTCCTTCATCAACGACTTTGTGAAGCACCTTATCGGACAGCAACAATTAGATGGTGTTATGCGCCCTCTCTTCCATCTCCTCGATCTTAGCCGTAATTATGTTGTCGGGTACTTTCCGTCCAAGGCTCTAATCAAACCTTCCCGATGCAACAACGCCCTCATCTTGATCCTCCATAGCCTGAAATTGTTTTGGCCATCGAAGGGTGCCACTTCAAGCTTAATAGATGCCATCTCGAACAAAAAGAGACCGAAATTCCTTTGCTCTGGTACCAATTTGTTGCGAAACAACACCTAAAGATGCAATAATTGAACCATAAGTAGCAAAGGATAAAAGCAAAATCAAAACCACATGAGACACACGATATACATGGAAAACTCAAAACAAGAAAAACCATGTAAAGAGAGTGTGGTTTCACTATCTTTAATAATGAGTACAAGAGTACAATCTAAAAGCTCAAAAAATCACTTGGTGAGCCATAAGATCTAAAGATCCAACAAGAAGATAGGAAAACAAAAACAAAAGAAGGGAAATAATGTGGAGGTTAAGGTTAGAGATGTCTTGTTAAACACATCCTTTTCTAGTCTACCTTCAAAAAAACCCTAGAACAAATGTACATGGTCCAAAATACCCTTATCACTAACTTGAAAGTCAAAACTCAACACATAATAGATCATCTCTCTATGTAAGGACGGTTCCATACTCTCATGCTTAGAGAAATGAATTTTACTCCTTGCCTATAAATGTTTGAAAGAAGTTGTAAGAGTTATATATTTATATTTATATATACATATATATACATATATATAAACAAAAGAAATTAATAATCTCCTAATTTCTCGATAGTTTATTGGTAACTTACCGACATTTTTCTAAAATACTCTTTTGAACAGTTTACAAATTACTAACTATCATCATCATCATCATCATCATCATCATCATGTTTTGCGTTACCATTCTCATTTGAATTACTTACTAACATTTTTTAACATTTATTTTTCTTTCTTGCAAATGCCTCAAACTTAATAACATTTATATGAATTTACCAATCTTTATTTCTATGACTTACCTGCTTTTTTATTAGATTACTAATTAATTTTGGTTTACCAACTCTCATTGAGTTTTTTACAAACATGTACTTATTTTTTTTTATATTTATCAATTTTTCTATTAAGTTACCAACTTTTATTTTCTTGCCAACTGACCCATTAAATTTATTGACTTTTTGAGAAATTACCAAACCTTGATTGTAGTGATTACCAACTTTTTTCTAATTATGTTAACAACTAATTTTGTGTTCCTAATTTTTATCTGAGTTAGTTACTGATCTTTATTTATCTTTACATTACCAATTCTTTAAAATTAACAACTATTATACAAAATTATCCACTTTTTTTGGTGAGACGTAGCAATTCACTCTTATTAGTGGCAAACTACTTTTAGGTCACCAACTCATTTTTCAATTACATAACCATATATAAGAGTTTCTAAATGTTTTTTTAAGACTCAAATAAATGTTGGTAACTAACTTAAATGAGAGTTGGTAAGTCAAAACTAGTGCATAAATTAATTGAAGAAGGGTTGATAAGTCGCTTAAGTTAAAATTAGTAATTGACGTGACATTTGTTAATTTAAGGTGTAGTTTAGAAATGTGAATACAGGTTGACAGAAGATAAGAATATTTTGTAATAAAAAAAAAAAACTTGATTAATAACTCGAATAATAGTTTTTTTTTTTTGTCAAAAAGAAATTTCCATTCATTATCAAACCGATACATGAAAGGGAATGTAAAAAGTCATAATAACAAAACAAACCCATAGATCTCCAAAATAAATAAATAAAACTAGAAATCAAGGCGTTGCATTAGAACATGGTTGGCAGAGATCATCACAAGCTCATCCTTCAAGAACATATCTGTAACTAGATCCAAGCAAAATCATTGGCGGCCAATAACTAAAGCACACAACACCATCAATGATAAGCACACATCAAGATCTCCATCTGTAATTATGGCTTTGCCTTTCGACGGTATACCCCTAGGTTCGGCGTCCCCAACACCATCACCGTATGGAGACAATATAAATATATTGAAAAATTTTAGATCTGACACTTGCGAGAGCAAGCCCTATAGCCAATACAAAGTGCCAAAATTTTGAGTGAAACAATGTTGAACAAGCACACATTTGACATTGAAACTACTATGTAACACTATTGAAATAAGAGGTAGAGTACTTATTCATTAAAACTCCAAAATCTAGAATTAGATCGGAGAGAAAAGCTCCTAAATATAAGATCGGGAGAGCAAAGCTCCCAATCTAAAACTACATTGGGATAACTATGAAAGAAACAAAAGGAAAGAAAAGGAAAAGGAACTAGGAGGGGAGTGAGAGATCTAGGTCAAATCCCTCCCCTCCAGAAGTGGAAGAGAAGAAAAAAGGTTCATAGAGAGAGATGAAGGTTTTTTAGTGCAAAAATTAAAGTTGATAACCCAAAATTAGTTAATAACTGTTGACATCTGATTTTTAGTCGACGCATTATTAAAAGGTAAAAAATCGAGATTTAGGTTTCTGATCTCGACGGAGCCCTATCTCTCGACCAAAAAGTTTCATTTTTCATTTCTTTCTTTTGCATTGTCTTTTTTAAGCGGTTTTTAACTCATTTTCAAGAAAAAACTTGAAAAGTCAAAAGGTTGACTTTCGAGTTGACTGTTTGGTCAACCCCCAACTTTGCTCAAAATTTGACTTTTTACCCAAAAAAATTTCACTTAGTTTTCATTTCACTTTTTCAAATCAATTTCTTAAAAATTCAAAGATTTGACCAAAAAATCAACATTTTAGGAAAAGTCAACTAAATGATTGACTTTTGATCAAACCTTTGACAAAAATAAAATAAAATAAAAATGCACAAATACATTTCTTTTAATGCCAATTTGACTTTTGTGTCAAAAATTTCACAAAATTCAATTAAAACCCTTAATTTTTGAATTTTTCAGTTTTGGGTTCTAAATCGACCAAAAATAAAATTACTTTTATTCTAGTTATAATTAGGTATAGTTCCTTCTTTGACATTTGGTTTAAGGACTCTCTAAAATCTATTTGAGCATTCAATTTCGCTATTTATTAAGTCGAAATACGAATTGCAATTTTGAGTCCTAATTAGGGGATCAAAATCGATCCTTCATAACTTGCAAATAGACGATTGTTTCTTACTCATTTTCTTAAGATAAGTCCAAATTCGAGATCGATTTAGTCAAATTCACACAAGAACTCATCAATTTGAAGAATTTTATCCTCCCAAGCATTAGAAAGTCAAGCAATTAAACTTCAATTGACAAAATTTGAATTGACCCATTCATAGCTATGGTTTAATTTAATAAATCTATATCCAATTTTAATATTAGGCTTAGATCCATTTTTGACCTAAGCTCGAGCACTTTAATTCAAGGTCAATTTGAATGTGGTAAGTGATCTAATTGGGTAATTGTGATAGGGCAATTGTGACACTAATTGAGTTTAATTTTAGTTAATTTGCTATTTTGCCCATTGAATTGCAAATTTTACCACCTTTAGGCCCAATTCAAAGCACCCATGGTTCGACTCATTTTTTTTCCACGATAATCATTCAATTAGGTCAATAAAAGACCCCTAGATCACGTTCATAAGGTTTGATTAGCTTAATTATATCTTAATTGGTCAATTGCTTCATAAAAAGGATAAAATTCCTTTTCAATTAAGTCCTTTAGGGGTCAAATTGCATACTTTTTGACCCACAGAGGTCCCAAGTGAACAAAATAGCAAGAACCGGACCAAACCAATCAAGAACCGGTAAAAATCCGACTGAACCGGATCGAATCGGTCCGGCCGATCTAACGGGCCGGCGGCGAGACTAGTCGATTCAGGCCCTTCCCGGCCGGTTCTTGGCCTCCGGCCACCGATTCTGGAACCCTCTCACTCTCAATTTAACTTCTACACCTTCAATTTCCCAAAATTTTACGTATTGGTCCTCGAATATTGTCAAATTGTAAATTAACCCCTAATTAGACATTTTGACGTAATTCTCGATTTTGGCTTGGTTTTTTGCAAATCAAACCCACTAGATCAATTACTCAACACCTCGAGATCATAATGGAGCTTTTGAAATGGATTTTTGACCGTTGGATCGAGGTTTCGACCGTCGGGTCGAACCGACGACCAAAATCGCTTAATGTGGGAGTATATAAGTTAAATATCTTCTATTTTCAGTATGCTGGTTCATTTGCATGAATTTTTTCTCTCTCCTCGGCCTCTCTCTCTCTCTCTTCTTTTCTCCCTCCAAAATCCTGCCCAAATAGACCACTCACTCTCTCTCTCTCTCTTTCTCTCTCTCTCTCTCTCTCTCTTTTAAGTTTTGGTTCACCTCTTGGACCAATCTCATTCTAGGCTCTAGTCGGCAATTGCTGGAGCTCCCAAGCCTTTGAGTTGCTGATGATCTGCTTATAGCAGGGGTCCTTGACCTTGCTGTGGACAAAGAAGGTTAGATCGGTGGCCAGATCTTCATCGGCAAGTCAAGGCCGGTCCATTTTGGACCGATTCTTCATTTTTCTACTCGAGCCGGTGGTTCAATTGGTCCCAATCCGAGCCGTAGTGACTTGATCTAGGTTCTTAGAGTCCCAATCATGATCCGACGACTTGATCGGATCAATCACGATAGAAATCGATGAAAATCGTGACGAATGTAACGATTCAATATTCGAATCCAATGAAGCGAAATCGAGTTAGTCGATCGGGGCTAGGATTCAAAATTAGGAGCTTTTACATACTTAAGATTGATGAGTATGAATGCTATAATGATTTGTTGATGATTTGAATGATAATTATGATTTTTGTAGGCCTATACATAGGTTACTGTTTTGGCCAAAACGATATTCGAAACGACCTCGTTTCAGCTCGAGTTTTCTTAGGATTAGATAATAGATATCCCGAGCTTTGAAAAAATAGTTCAAACGCCCAAAAAGAACGTCGTTTGGCCCTCCAAAACACCTCCGAAGATTAACAATTTGCAGTAGTTTAGGTTTTTTTTTCGGTTTTGATCCTATTCCGCCTTCTGACTTTATTATTTTTGTGCCGACTTTCATAATCATTTTTTGACAAAATTTTCTTCATGAGTTTTGTTAAAAACTTTATCATGCATCTTCTGTATTTTGTTCATGATTTTTGGATCTATTCAATTAGGTCAAATCTACGTAGATCTAGGCTTTGGTCAATCTGTTCCATATCGATCTTTGGTTTTGCTATTTTTGTGCTAATTTTTGTGTTGAGTTCTGGAATAACTTTCCTTGATGAAAGTTTCTCGTGCATGTCTTGTATTGTTTTAAAAATTTTAGACATATTTAGCTAGGTCAAAATTCCTTAAATTTGGACATAGGTTAGTCTATCCTACATTAGTCCGAGATTTGTTTTGATGAAATTGAGTCCATAAATGTACTTATTTGGTCTCAAATCCTTCATGAGAATTGAAATACATGATATATATGTTCAATTGATGCATGCTTTGTAGGGTTTTTACATTGGTAAAATGAATCAATTGCATGCATTAGAGTAAAAGATACTGTAGCAATATATGCTAGACATATAGATTGGTTTGTTTTGCCATTTTTGCCATAACTCATATAATATTAATGGGATTTCGATATCTTAATGAGAAATCTTCATCATCATATGCTCTATATGTGAGATTTTTAGTAGGATTTATATATATCTTGAGGATGGCTGAAATCATACTTGTTATGTAAACTTAATGCTGAAATGAAACATTGTCATATGTGTACATTTCCATGCTTATTTAAGTCATCTAAAGATCAAATCTTACAATCATGCATTCTTGATGATTGAACCGCATGTTACAAGGTTTACATACGTGTTTAAATCATGTCATTTGAGTTTCATCTTGCACATCGAATTGTCTCACAAAAAGTGTTCGTCACACTTAGAATTCCCATGCATATCTTTAGGAATTATGAATCATCTCATAATGTCATTTAAATTGTATGACATTTTGCATTCGACTTAGGATTAGATGACTATCCAAACTTACCATCACATCCAATCCTAAGTCCCATGTGATTTTTTCATGCCATTTGGGTATTCTTTGAATGATTTTAAGGTTTTCTAATGAATGCTTATATTTTGTTTTCTTAATTATTGATGTGCACACTTTTAAAGATATCAATCTTCAGATATCAAATTGACCTAGTTTGGACTCGAACTCTTCTAGAAAGACGTAAGGGGCACGCTTAAAAGTTTCTAATGCCATTAATTTCATGCCAATCACTCATCGTTTTGACCAATTTTCCATTTTTTCAAAGTCAAACTACAATTTGGATAAGGGATCAAATTCGGACCCCTGTTTGGACAAACCTTTGATATTTTTGTTCCATTTTGTCTATTTGGAATCTGAACTTAGCCTTTGAATGAAACTTGCTTATCATCATATTGGCTATGGTGTGTGTAAATTTGATGATTTTTAGACATGTTTTGGTAGGAAAAATCCTTGTGACATTAACTGAAAGTCTTGTTGTTTTGGCAAATTTCTGATGTATTATTGCTTGTTGTTTGATTTTTGTAAACTCATGTGTACATTATTTGAGAAAACTTTCTTCACGAAAGTTGTTCATCATCATGTTATGCATGTCAAGAAATTTTTTCATTGCCAAATTTTCATTAGGTATTACTCAATATTTCTGTCCTTATACGCTTGTTCTGAAATTTCCTGATATAAATATGATTGTGATTGTTTAGTTATACCTTTTAGGTTAGTTTGTGCATGAAATTAGGCCATGCCATCTTCATGAAAATTCTTCTAAATGCTTTGATCTTTATTGTTAAACAATCAGCCTTTTCAAATTGCATCTTTAAAAAAAATGCTTTGGTACATGTGATGTTTCCTCGAAAATAACAATTTCTAAAAAAGGTTTTTCTCCAAAACTCGATTTGGCTTAAGAAAAAATCGTGGTTTGAATCATATTCAAAATATCTGCGATGCTTGTGAGTGTATTTATGCGAGCTCCGGGCTAGCCTTGGCAATTGAATGTATTCCATAGCCTAAATATCCCTTAATCCTAAATATTTTCAAACATTTTTAAAATCCTATTTTGATATTGTGAAAGTCACGATTTGAATTGTATTTAAAATGTTTGCAACGCTTGTGAGTGCATTTATGTGAGCCCCGAGCTAGCCTTGGCAATTGAATGCCTTTCATAGTTTAGATATCACATTGTCTCAAAACTTTTCATGAACGATTTTGAGATATGTTTTTGAAATATCACATGTACCCTTCATACACATAATCCCATCATGCATTGGAAATTATTTGTGTTTGTGATTGGCGCATGCCCTTGGTAATAAGTGACATGCCAACGGTTCACTTTCTTACTTGATTAGTTAAGAAAAAAGGTTCAAAAGATCTACATGTATGTTTACATTTTTGTAATGCATGTGACTTTTAGATGAATGATAGGGTCGATGCATGATAACGAAGGAAAACCCTAGGATCACATAGATTGCTTGATTAGGAGACTTATAAGTGTTATTGGCCATGCGGAAATACAATTGGTCAACAATTGTTATAAGTCACAAAAAAATGGATTAGGTAGGTGTCTTAGTGGGACCTTTGCATGAAAGACAAAGGCCAACCCCGAGGCTCCAAAACTTGACTTTCGTATTGCACTTCTTTTAAATGATGGATCTCAACATGATGCCATGCTTTTTATTGTTTTGATATGTATGCTTGTTTTTTTTTTTTTTTTTTTTTCCATTGTATGCACCTAGTTATAAGTTTCTTAGATTAGGTTTATATTAGAATCCTGAAGATGCAAAAAGTGCGAAGACGTGGAAGTCGATGCCCATTTGGGCCATTATCATATACTATTCATTTTCCCGACATATGTCTCGGGTTTCATTTATTGTACAAAACCCGATGAGTTACAGATTTTTTCTCCCTCTCATCTTTTTCAATTGTGTTTCTCTTATATATTTTTTAAGATTGCATGATATATTTATTGCTTTCCTTGATTGTTTACTTACTGTCTTGCAATTCCAATTCCGTTGATAGTTTTATTTTCTTGTTTTTCTAGAAATAGAATAGAATGAAAATGACCAACCATGCATGATCACTTAGTTTAGGACAAATGATCTCGAAAATTTAAAAAGAAATGCATGGACATGTTAAGAAAACACAACATACTGTTTAGATATCGAAATGACGCTAATAGAAATATTAGCGTAACCCAAGTCCCCGAACCTAGATATTTGGTTGCGTAGGAATCGAGGGAACACTCCCAACCCTCGATTGGGTTTTCTAATTGACCCCCAAAATGAGGCTAGTGGCAACTCCCGTCTTATTTTTAGATTGTCATAAACAATTAGACCGTATAAATAAACCCGTCACGCGGGGTATGAGTTTTGATGAAACTCACCATATTTTAGTATACTCGATATGAGAGTAACCCAAAGGATGAAGTAATGCCATCCTTATGGGCAAGGCATACTGTCGAGAATGTTACCATGGTAAAGGTACCCTTAAATCCAATATCTACACCCGACCCTTCTTTTAAGGTGTGTCGCTCGTGTGGGTATGGATCGCGACACTCCGCTATCACGTGGGGTATGAGCTTGGGAGAGCTCGCGATCTCGTGGAGGGAACCCATGAGAGGCTTGATCCAAAAGGCGAGATGATGCCGTCTTTTGGAATGTGAGCCGTGAGGGAACTCTCGTGATCAAGTACCCTTAAACCCAACCTTTCCCCCTTTTTCTCTCCTCGTGATGATGAGGGATTCAAGGGTGGCAAGATCAGGTCATGACAATAACTTAATTGAAGAAATGCTTGTATCTATGTTTTACAAGACTTGGTAAATTAAGGAGTTACGAAGAAATGCAAATAAAAGCTTATAAATGATAAGAAAATTAGCAAATTTAATAAATAAACATCGGTAAGTAACTTGTATGAATTAATAACCCAATGTAATTTAGTAATTTGGCAGAAGAATAATTGGTCAATCACGCATATTAAGGTTGGTAATCTCTAAAAAAGCTAGTAAATCTAAGGAGTTGCTAATAAAATAAATGAAGAAAAGTTGGCAAATGAAGAAAGAACTATTACAGATTGGTAAATATCTAAAATGAAAGCCAATAACTCAAGTTAGCTGGTAATTTAATCTCATAAAAATTGGTATTTATTCAAAGTGTTAGTAAGTTATGCAAATAAAAACTAACAAGTTAGTACAAAAAATTAATAATTTTCGTGAACTATATAAACGTTGACAATTTCATAAAAGTGTAGGTAATCTACCAATTAGTTACTTGAAACAAAAAGTAGTAATTTTTGCCAATAATTTTACATACTTGGCAACACTTCGAACAAAAAAAAAAGGAAATATACCAGCACAAGAAAAAAAAAATCCACATTTTTTGTGCACCAGCAATAGAATTGTGCAAGATATAAATGCACTTCAGCACCAAAGCTTGGCATAAAATTGTGATTAGCTAAGAAACTTAGTCTCTCTCAAGCTATTTTCCATCGTGTTGTGCCTCCCGAGAACCAATTCCCGATCCCCTATAATTGTGATGGATAATAATAATAATAACCATCGTCATCACCACCGACGCTCGACCATCTTGAATGTCCATTGTTAAAATAATGCAAATGTGACACATCTTTGAACTGACGCGAAACTTCTGTGTGGCTGTTGTATTTTGTTATATTTGTGTGATGGATTATTTGACATCTCTATATAGTGGTAAGCAGATGGGGTATTGGTTGGTGGGAAGGATACCAATAAAGGATTTTCATGTTGCTTCCTCACCACCAATGTAATAAACCCCGTCCAATGAGCTTGTACGAGGTAACAAAGTTCACCCTGGAATAACTCTCAATCGGACGGGACTCTCTCTCTAAAGAAAAGATAGTAGTTTCAAGAAACTTTTGTCACGATCTGATTTGGATGGGATAATATAAACAATAAGGTTGTTGTGGAGGATCAAAGTGTGTGGGAGTCTCAAGCCTCCGCCTCTTGATGAGTAAATCCAAGGTAAGAGCCATAACAAAGAGTTATCTGCTAATGAGTCCAAAAATGGATGTGGCGTAAAGTAAGTTGCTTAATTAGCATTTAAAATTATAATTTGATTTTGCTTCTACCAAACGGAACGAAGTTGGGATAATAAAAAAGAAGTCCTTGCCTTGCCTTCATTAAAAAAACAATAATAAAAAAATAATAATAATAATCACCATCGTCATCACCACCATATTGAATGTCCATTGTTAAAATAATGCAAATGTGACACACTTGATGACGCAATCCTGTCTTTCTAGACTTAAACAGCAAGGATACCAATAAAGGATTTTCATGTGCTTCCTCACCACCATGTAATAAATCCGTCCGCACGAGAGTTCACCCTCTCTCTCTCTCTCTCTCTCTCTCTCTAAGCGGATAAATGAACTTACCTCTGCCTCTTGATGAGTAAATCCAAGTTTTCTGGATTCCATTGAAACATTAAAAAGTGAAATATAATTGGTCGAGGCTTTATTTCTTCTGGAAATGAATACTGAAGACCATTTTCATAGGAACTTACTTTCAAGGAAAATAATTGCTATGTTTGGTCGTATTATACGGTTAATACGAAAGGAAGTTTGTTACATGAAACTTATGCAAAACTCATTTGAGAAAATGTCTAGATTGCGGTTCCATTTCCATTTTTGAGCGCCGGAGGTACTTGGTTGTGAGCACTAGGGTCTTGGGTTCCTGATGCAATTATATTTTAGAAGATGGTTTATAATGTCAAGGGATAAGTGCTATAGAAGTCCTAAAATTTGTCACAAAAATGCAATTGAGTCCTAAAACTTGCAAAAAGTGCAATCAAATCCTAAAACTTGTCAAATTATTTCAATCGAGCCTTAAAGTTAACACCGTCAACTTTTTAACAGAAAATGCTGACATTGCATTTAAAATTAATTTTTATTTTCCATGTGATTTTTTATTTTTTATTTTAAAAATTAGATTTAAAAATTAGAAAAGAAAAGTTAAAATTTATTTAAAAAACAAAACAGTTTAAAAAAAAAAAAAAAAAAGGTAGTTGCCGCCCATCGTCGGAGGCGCCGGCGACGGTTGCCGGCCCTAGGCAACGGTGGCCAGCCCTCACGGGGGCCGGCGTCGTCGCTCGCCCTAGGCGAGGCGTCACCGGCCCATGCTTGGGGTTGGCGACCACCCCCGCCTCGCCCAAATCTAGCGAGCCTCGCCGGCCCCGAGCGTGGGTCGACAAGGCATCGCCCAGGGCGGGCGACCGTCACCAGCCCCGTGAGGGCCGATGACGCCTCGCCCAAGGCGGGCGAGGGCCGTCGGCCCCCCGCGATGACCGGCATGCCAAGATCTAGGCACCCTCGCCAAATCTGGGCACCTTGGCTCGGCGAGGGCCGCCGCCACTCCGTCGCGGCAAATTTTTAAAAATAAATTTTAGTTTTTCTTTTTTATTTTTAAATCTAATTTCTTTAAAAAAATTGAATAAAAATAATTAAAAAAAGTCATGTGGAAAATGAAAAATTATTTAAAATTAATTTTAAATGCCACGTTAGCATTTTCCGTTAAAAAAGTCAATGGCGTTAACTTTAGGACTCAATTGAAACAATTTGACAAGTTTTAGAACTTGATTGCACTTTTGCAAGTTTTAGGACTTAATTGCATTTTCGTAACAAGTTTTAGGACTTCTGTAGCACTTATCCCTAATCTCAAAAGAGGAAGTCATTTTCCAAATTTAAATATAAGGTTGCCAGCAACTCTGTAAATATTCAACGATTCTAATGCTGAAAAATGTGGAAATCTTATTTGACAGAAAATTTTCCACAAAGCCAACGGACTCTATATACTTTCAAAGTGTCAATACTTGCATGTATCTTCAGCAAAGAATTGGCCAGATTTTCTGTCAAAATGCATCAGTTGCAGTAAACAAATACTAGTTTAGTACATGGAAGGATTGAAACTAAAGTTTAATGATCTGATTACAAAACAAGGAATTTCACTTATAAGCTGTTTTTCTTCTTTAAGAAAAGAATCAATGTACCTCAACCCTTTAAATCATGTGACACATCGATGTATCTCAACCTTTAAATTATGCAAATCCCACGTGAGGTTCATCAGAATTAAAGGATATCCAGCACAGAGCTCACAGGAGCTCGATGCACCTAAAAGTTTTTCTTCTGCCGGCCGCCTACTACCTAATTATCTATCTAATCTTTTTGAACTGCTAACCCTCCTCATTAATTTGTGGGATTCTAATCCCAAATTACACGGGCCGGACGACATGTGAAGTACATCCATATGGACGTTGCAGTTAATGCTTTGGGATCTTGAACCTTAAATAGATCTACAAAGCATGACGGGAGCTGCAGGTATGTGCTATCGACCTTTAAAAATCAAAAAAAAAAAAAAAATGTGATCGTGCATGTTGTAAAGAAGAAATTAAATAAAAAAATAGGGGCGGAATTATTAAGGGAATTTCAAGAAGCCGTTGTGTGAAAGAGGAAGATGTAGTGAAGGTTCTGTTCTTTAGAAAAGTCATATATGACATAAAAATAATGTATTTTAGCAAAGATGAGCCCTAGAGAGAGGAGAGAGAGCATGAAAGTTGCCGTGAGTGAAGGAAGTCAGAGCTCGATGCAATTAAAAAAAAAAAAAAAAAAAAACACGTGAAGGTGTCATCCGGGACCAGAACTAAGCGTTGAAAGTTCAAATGTTGAGAGCCAAAAACAAATATTATAATCTCTGCTACATTGCTTCACGCTACCATCTACTTTTTGATAATCATATTTAAAATGATTGTCTCATCATATAGTATGCATCGGAGATCCGACGTAATAAATCAAGGTTTGCTGTCTCGATCCCCTTTTAAGTGACCTCAACATGCGCGAATACGTATGAGAGGGTAATGAGTCCCTTTCAGCGCCAATCAGAACGTGTTATATATTTTGTTTTTTTGATGGGGAAAAAACCACAAAAAACCTTAAATTTTGTCTAAAGTGACAGATTTACCCAAAAAAAATTTATGATGTGAAAAACTCTGAACTTTGTCAACCATTACGCATTTACCCCAAACCTTTTTTCGTGACACAAAAAACCCTGAACTTCTATCGTGTGACACATTTACCCTAAACTAAAGGGCATTTTGGTCTTTTTTCTTTTTTTTTTCTTTTTTTTTTTTCTTCTCTCTTCCCTCCATCGGCCAAGGCAGAGCCGGTGGAGGGAAGCTGGCGTTCAACAAGGGCTGCCCTCGCCGGCGTCGGGCGAGGGTCCCCCCCGCCTAGGCTGGCTAGGGCCGCCCTCGCCGGTGTCGGCGAGGGCGGCCCTCGGCTAGGTTGGGCGAGGGCCCCCTTGTGCCCTCACCTAGATCTGGCGAGGGAGGCCCTAGCCCGAACGCCGGCGCGGGCAACCCTCGCCCAACACAGCGAGGGCAGCCCTTGCGGCGTCGGGCAAGGGCCTCCCTCGCCCGGCCGGCGAGGGCACCCCTCACCCAGTCCGGCGAGGGCATCCCTCGCCAGCCCTCACCGACATTGGGTGAGGGGTGCCCGCGCATCGGGCGAGGGTGCCCTCGCCGGCCGAGCCCCCGGCCGAGGGCGGCCTGCCCCTAGCGAGGGCGACCATTGCCCAACACTGGCGAGGGCAGCCCTCGCCGGACGCCAACTTCCCTCCGCTAGCTCCGCCATGGCCGGCGGGGGGAAGAAGAAAAAAAAAAAAACTAGAAAGAAAAAGATAAAAATGCCCTTGATAAGACAAAAATGTCCTTTGAAAAGTTTGGGGTAAATGTCACACAAAAAAAAAAAAAAGTTTAGGGTAAATTTGTCACTTTGGACAAAATTTGAGGTTTTTGGTGGAATACGTATGAGAGGGTGGTGAGTCCCTTTTATCGCCAATCAGAACGTGTTATATATTTTGTTCTTTTAGATGTGGTGTCAAAAGGAAAGGTGCACTAATTTCAAGGGACGGGAGATTTGGTAAAGCGACTGGGATTTTGTGTTCTTAAACAGCGTGAAGTCTTTCGATCTAGTGTTCTGCCCATAACAATGTATAGTTTCTACCTTACGAATCACTAAGTCACATTTGAATTGTCCACCAAAATAAAATAAGTCGGGATGCATTTCAATACTAATATTTAGGTGATTTTATTAATTCAACATATTTAATGTTACATAAGAATATGATTTCAAAGTGACTCATTGGTAAACCGTCACATTTACAAACTATTAGATTACGCACCGATGCTCCAACTTGTACGAGCACAACAAAAGTTTCTTTAAATAATCTGGGCTGATCACAAAAGTTGTGATTCATACAACTTTGAGGAAACATACCAAAAGGAATGAAAGTTAGGTTTTATTTAAATCAAGATGCCATCACGACCTAGATGCCATCGATCAGAAAACTTCAAAGAAAGGAAAAAATTAGATCGACAAGGTTGCTATCTGCCTGATGTCTTCATCATTGACAAATTCAGACATGGATGACAAATGCTCCTAGGAAGATCAGATGCAAGACTTACCTGTGTCATTTTCATTTCCATGTGAAGGAAAAGAGCCAAAAAAAAAAAAAAAATTTCGAAACGAATGAAAATCCATCGAATGACAACTTCCCCGAAATTGAGGAGGTGCCTTTATTTTCTAATATTGAAGGAAATTTCGGATTAGAATTGATAATAATATTTTTTTTTGGTCGAAAGAAATTAATTAGGAAGCATCAAAATGAGGCAGAAACATTCAATCCTCGGAACTTTCTCAAAAGAGAGGAAAACGAACAAAATAGTTAATATTTGCTTTTGCCACTCATTCGGTACACACATTTGGGAGGATCCTCATCGCCACTACATCGAGATTGAAGCTAATTGAATGAATATTTTGTTAATGATATAAATGGTTCATGAACTTTGATTCAATATATAATATCATCCATGAACTTTTAATTTGTTCAATGTAGTTCTGAATTTTGACCCGATGTGCAATATTGTTTTCGAATTTGTAATTTATTTAATGTGATCATTAAGCTATTGATAAATGTTCAATGTAGTCTTTCCATTTGTGTCATTTTCACATAAACTAGGGATTAAACTAAACATTTAGCAATTGTTCATGTATCACATTGAACAAATTAAGAGTACATGGACGATATAGTAAACTGGGCCAAAATTCAAGGAACACTTTGCAGAAATAAAAAGTTTAGGGATGACATTGCACATTAAATCAAAGTTTAAGTATTTGTATTTGTTATTACCTCTTTTTTTGTGCTGGGTCAAATTGTAAAAGAAAAAAAATCAAGGCTATCGGTTTTTTGCTCTAATTGTCAGGATTAGAGACTTTACCGTATTAAAGAAAATCGTATTAGAATTGAAATTGAACACCAATCTAAAAGATATATTAGTTTGACATGATAAATTTTTTTGCAACATGAATTGACAAGTGAAAAATAAGACAATCTGCAAACCCGTTTCCCTTATGTTTACCCAAGAAATTGCTTGAGGCCAATCTCGTGCCCTTAGAGCTCGTGGCTGTTTGGTACAGCTGTCATGTAGTAGTTTTACGAAAATGGATGCTGCACCTGTTGAGGTGTTTTGCAGCAGCACCTCAAAAGCTAAGCAGCTTTTGGAAGTTGCTTCACCCAGCTTTTGTTTGTAGCAAATCAATTTAAATGATGCTTCGCCCAACTTTGGTGTAATGTATGTTCACCCAGCTATCATAATATATATTCACGGGCATGTCACACAATTGATTGCAGTTTGCCATAACAATTGATTGTTGCATATTGCTCCATTTATTATTGTGTTCGATCACTTATTTTCACAATAATTAACATTTGAGCCAAGCTCGGCTGACTTGAACAAAATCGATTGCGACAAAAGAAGGAAAAATGAAATAGACAAATTTGATGGGAACAATTGTAGTTTCAAGAACATTCAATTTGAAGATTATCTACACTTGTCCATGTCTACAGAGAAGCTAGAGTCAATGAAGCAATCTAATTGGGATTTGTCGATTAGACAAGCGTTGGGTGTTATTTGGCTAATGTTGGCTCATAATGTCGTGTTTAGCATCATGAAAGAGAGAACCACTTTGGGATTGATGAATGCATTGTCAATCATGTACGAGAAGCCATAATGTAATCAACAAGATCTACTTAATGCATTTTTTCCTTTTAAAGAGGGGCAAAGGTGCATCGATTGCTGAACATTGGAATGAATTCAATACAATTATTAGTCAATTGAGTTCAATGATATTAACTATGATGATGAGGTACATACTTTGAATCTATTGTCTTCATTAGCTGATTGTGGAAATACATCTTATTGTTGTTAGTAAGTACTTTGGGTCAAGAAGGGTGACATTTAATAGGGTTTGCAATTTAACTAAAAGCAAGAGTAGTGCTAAACCCAAATAGACAAATTAGGACTGATGGTGTTGTCCGTTGGGAATTGTAGAATGAGGGCACATCTTCAAATGGATTACCTTAAGTTGAAAAATAAGAAGAGTAAAGGAATTAGAGTTGGGTGGACTACCACTAATTTTGTTGCAATAGCTGATAGTGTCTTGGATAATGATGATTATATCTTGTTTATCACAGAGGATTCATCATTTGATGGATGTGTTTATAGATTCTGGTTGTTTGTTTCACAATACAACAAACAATAACTAGTTTACTACTTATAAATGCATGACTAGTATAGTTGGGAATCAACATTGAGCGAGGTATTGTGGGCATTGATGTTATTAGATCCAGAATGCATGACAATGTTATGAGGACACTGACTTATGGGAGATATGTTAGAGTTGAAGAAGACCTGATTTCATATAGTGCTATTGATTTAGTTGGGAGTTAGTATACTTCAAAACGTGAAAATTTGAAGGTTGTTCACGGTGCCCTAATGATAATGAGAGAAGCTGAGTGTTGTGGCCGATATGAACTTCAAAGGAAAATTGCAAAGTTGATTAACTTGAATGTTCGTAGATTGTCGCACTTTCCTTCGGAAATGGCACTCAAGATTGGCACATTTTCAACATTTTTTGAAGTTATATTACCTCATTGCCCATAAGATGAGATGCATATTTTGCTATGGTTATTTAGAGGCCTAGTGCCCTTAAAAAAATCCGACTTTAGTTTTAGTCCCAATTCTATCCTAAACTTTTTTCCGTCTCATAAAAAACCTCCAACTTTTGGTCTAATCTCAATCATAACCTAAATACATTTTTATCTCATAAAAAACATCAATTTTTACTTGAATCTCATATCTGCCTCTGTTAACCTTCTAGCCAAAATTGCCCTTAGTGATATTGCATTTTCAAATCATTGCTCTAGTTCTATTTTTTTTTTTTTTTTTATGAATTTTCATATCCAATAGGATGTCTTTTAGAGATGAATTTCCATGTCAATGCAAATGTTGTCTTATTGAATCTGAAATTTGGGTAAAAACTAGAGCAATTAGGGTTAACTTTCTTCAATTACTCTTACTTTTAAAAGAGTCTTCCTTCTATCTCACTTGGGGATCTTCAATGTCACACTCAATCTTCAATTTTTCATGCCCAAGAGCCTTCCATATCTCAAGCTTAGAGAGTTTGTGCTCGAGACACTCCACTTGGGACGCTCGAATAGCTCATGCTCAGGAGTTTTACAGTTGTCAAGAGAAATTTTGGATGGAGGATTAATGAAGGTAGATTTGGACTCAAAGTTTGTGAGTTTTTATGGGACATAGAAAAAGTTTAGAGTAGAATTGAGACTAGACCAAAAGTTAGGAGTTTTATTTGAGATGAAAATAAGTTTATGATAGAATTGAGATTAGAGATAAAGTTGGGGAATGTTTAGGATATTAGGGTGTTATTTAGACATGCATAACTTAGGCATTTAAATGCGCACGTGAAGAGACATGTAGTCTTTCCCACCATTTTTTGCCCAAAATACTTGACATAAATATTGACAATCCTAGTATGATCAGTACCAATGTAGATAATTTTTTCTTTTTTAAAATTTTATTAAAAAAAATTGGTAAAAAGGAAATATAAGATTTTTTTTTTAATTGTCCACGTTGGTGTGGACCATGTCACATAAGATTGTTGGCATCCACATCAACGATTTCAAGCAAAAAATGGCTAGAAAGATTATATTGATAAATCATCAAAATGTTTAAAACTAAATTGGCTAAATTGAAAAGTTTATGATTGAATTGCCCTCAACATTGTCAATACATTTGTTGTCATACAACTGTGCTTTTATGACATAAGAACATTAGAAGTACCAAAATTTTTATATGATGCTTACTTTAGTGCTAAAACTTTTCGCTGGCTCACTTAAGTATTAAATTGGAGATAAAATGGTCACTTAAATGCCTCGGCTACCCCAGTGGCCACTCTCCCTTCCATGTTGGAAGGGAGAGGTGGGGGGTTCAAATCCCCACTTTCTCAGGAGGGTTGGGGTGGGGACGAATTAATTTTAGGAGTGAGTTTTGACTCCTACGTCCTGCAAGGAGGCAAAGCAAAAGTCTAAGAGTGAGTGTTAGAATAGGCGTAAAGTAGGACCGACCAAAAAAAAAATGCCTCCGGCGATAATTTCCGGTCAAAAGTTCTGTTTGGCTTTTTAAATTAAATGATAATTCATACATGATTTTTTTATTATAAAAAACAAGTCCAACCTAGACTATAATGTGGTTGGACTCTCCATAAATGACGCCATATGAGCCGACTTTGACGATATTAGTTACTCTCGTTTCAGTCAAGCTATGAACCCATTTTTGAGGATTCCGTGTTAGGTAAAGACAGTGGATGGGGTGCTGCTTCAACAGTCAGAAAATGGTGATGTAAAGAGGGATGTTTGTCCCATCGCAATTCAGATTTTCTCCATGTAGTTCAGTAGATTCTAAATATGACTCCGATTTGTCTTCCTGACTCGTCTTCTATTTTCTGTTTCATTTTTTTTTTCCCGTTCTCTTTGCTGTCTGCCAAATTCCGTTACCATTGGTTTGCGTTGTGGAGGGGAAAATTGAGTTTGCAAGGAAGCTCTAGTTGAGTCACCATCGTCATGGTTGCAGATCTAGAGGTGGAATAGCAGTGTGTTCATAGCCGTGGAATTTGGGAATTTGCAAGGAAGCTCTGACATGAGATGGAGCTCTTCGTAGCCGCGGAGTCGAGAATCGAAGGTGGAATTGGGGATGAGCTCCATCCAAGAGGTCTCCGAGCCCATAACCAACGTCGAGTAAAGCAACGGCCTTCATTACTTTCCTCATCTTCATCATCACCTCATCGTCCTTCACCTTTTCTTCTTCTTTGATAGTTTGCAAATTGAAAAGAGAAAATCCCCATTTTGGCCTAAATTTAAATTTGTTTGTAAACGAAAAAGAGGATTTATACTTGGGACAAAAATGTAGACGACACCGTTTAGTGATGTTATTACTAACTAGGCATGCCAATGAGTTTGCAAATTGAAAAAGAAAATCCCTATTTTGGCCTAAATTTAAATTTGTTTGTAAACACCAGATTTCTTGGGACAAAAATGGTGATCCACATCAGAGTTTACACTTAAGTGATTGTATTTTTAAAGTGGCACTTAAATGATCCAACAAAAAAATTTGACACAAAAATAATCGTTATATGTAAATTATGACACTTTTAGTGTACTTCTCCTGTGCTTTTAGTAGGGGTGTGCAACCGGACCGGGTCAACCCGGTTCCCGGATCGGCCCACCCGGAAAACAGGGTCGGGAACCGGTTCCGGTTGAAACCGGTCCGGGAACCGGTTCCCAAAGTTCAAACCCTGTTTGAACCGGTCCGGGAACCGGTTCCGAGGGATTACCCACCCGGAAACCGGATCGACCGGACCGGTTCGAGAACCGGTTTGAGAACCGGTTTTTAAGGCAGCCCAAAATCCTAATTTGTTTCTTTCTTTACTCTCCCTCTCTGAGCTCGCGACCTCCGCCTAATTTGCGATTGCAGGTTTTGCTTTCTTCCGCTCGCCCACCGTCGCCTTCCTCCCGCGACACCCACAGCCGGGAACGCCCCCGGCAACACCGGCTTCGTCAACATCACTGACCTCCAGGGCGGCAAGGTGGGCTTCGGCGCCGCCGCCCCCGAGTCCAAGCTCCACTCGTCGTACACCAAGTCGGTGAAGCAGATCCCCTGCAACATCTCTGTCCTCCAGATCGGCGCCCATCCTGGTCCCGGCCATCCTCGCCGCCCCGGCGCCGTCGGCCTCGGACACGAACGTGACGGCACTGCTCGAGAAGGCCGGGTCCAAGACGTTCGCGGGCCTCCTCGTCTCGAGCGGCGTCATCAAGACGTACTAGTCGGCGCTGGAGAAGGGCCTGACGGTGTTCGCGCCCAATGACGAGTTCTTCAAGGCCAAGGGCGTGCCCGGCGTGAGCAAGCTCTCCAAGGCCGATTATTGATGTTAGAGAGTGTGTGTTCTTGAGTTTTCCTAGGCTATGGAACAATCTAGCAAGTATGTAAAACATGGACTTTACATTATTCATACAAATATGCATCTTCCAAATCAGCCTTCATTTGTCATCTTGATCCCTTGTATAATATGTTAGGCACTCTCTTGTGTGTCATCACTTTCATGCTATGCATTTGAATATGGGAAATCGCTCCATCTGATTACAAGCTGTGCAATTGCTGCAAAATCTCCTTTCTTCTTCTCTGTGGACTAAAGCCCTGGCTGAAGCTTCAGCTTTCAAGATTGTAGCTTTGTCCTTTTGTGCTTCTGCAACTTTGCAAACTCCCCACTGGTCTGGCTACAAGGCTGTGATTTAACTGCTTGCTTTGCTAACTTACTGTACTAAAAGCTGAACTGCTTGCCGCTTGCTCTTGCCCAATGAGCTGATATCAAATTTAGCTGCTCCTGCTAATACTTCTCATGATCAGTGGATTAATACATCTGTCACGCACTGAATACTCATTAATTCTGATGGTTTGATGTTGTCATCTGGAGAGAGTGTTATAATTGATCTTTGCTATTGGTCAACGTTAACGTCTAGTTACCTCTGTAGCAGTATTCTCATAAATACTGTTCGTTGTAAAATATTGAAATTGAACTCCTATTTGTGTGAGATTCTTATTTTTAGACCATAGATGCTTCCTCCCATTCATGTCTTTAAGACTCTCAGAACAACACATGATCTCTTATATTAGCCTTTCTTGGTTTTTCCCCCCTCAATCAGGGACGTTTCAGGTACCAACCTGGCCAAGTTAGAGCTTTCGGGATGATTGCGGGAGGCTCTGGCATCACTCCAATGTTCCAGGTCATTTCTCTTGGTCACAATGTGAACTGCATCAGTAGTTTTGCGGCATTGACATATAATCTTCCTCAAGTATCAAATATTACCTTCTTATGAGGTTTCATTTCACTCTGTTCCTCATTACAGGTTGCTCGGGCAATACTAGAAAACCCAAAAGACAAGACGAAGGTGCACCTTATCTATGCGAATGTGACTTATGAGGACATTCTTTTGAGGGTAATTGACTATCCTTTCCCATAAAACTCTTTCTACTTCACTGATGTGGAAATCCCTGAGCTCTTATAAGAATGGCTATTATGTTTCATGTCCATCTCGCTGTCTCTCAAGGGTACGTGCACCATTAAAATTCTCTGTTCGAAAAGGCGAACTGGACTAAAAGCATCACTGTAAATGTTTGTTCTGTGGAAATTTGAGAATTCATGCCAATGGAAGCAACTGAAGTACAATGTCTTGGTGGAGATGTGCCGTAATTTACTTCCAAATATATCTGCCCCTAATAATGGGGGTTTTTCAATATAGGATTGTGTGCATAGCTTTGAACATTCATATGTGGAATCTTTTCTGACGTCTCAATTACTCAATGCTATTTAATTGCCGATGTCATGATATGCATATCCAATTTAGCCAATGTGTAAAATTGTACCCTGGTGTCTTTAATCACTAAAAGCAGTTACTAGGATCAGTAAATTGTGTTTTAGGTGGCCGAATGAGGATAAAATAGAGACATAAGCTGTTCATATTGGTATTGAACAAGAATTGAGAATGTCTCCAAAATTAAATTCGTCGCTTGATGCGATTATCACTTTATTGCAGGAAGAGTTGGATGGCCTTGCTTCTAGCTACCCAGATGGCTTTAAAATTTACTACGTTCTGAACCAGGTAAATGTTATTTCTCCTTATATGCAATAGCGAACTTCTCAAAGCATATGTCTGTAATTCCCGTTCATGCTGTTTATTAATTAAAATTCATTGACTTAAATCTTACTAAGTTCTATTCCTTCGTCCTCAGCCTCCTGAGGGTTGGGATGGCGGTGTTGGATTTGTGTCGAAGGAAATGATTCAAACCTACTGCCCTGCACTAGGGCCAGGAATTCAGGTCACCGTCCAAAGCCTTTTCTCATGCTTTTGGGGACTGTTTATCAGTGTGGATGTGCTTATGCTGATCGAGATTGTAAACGCTTTATCTTACATATGAGTGTTGTACAGCAATTTTTATACAAAACAGGTTCCAATATAAACAGGGTTAACCCTGTTCCCGGACCGGAAAAACAGGGTGGGTCGGGAACAGGGTCCAATGCAAACAGGGTAGGGTACAGGGTCCAAAAAAAGAGAACCGGTTATAACAGGGTCGGGTACAGGGTCCAGGTCTAGACCCTACCCACCCTGGACCCGATCACCCCTAGCATTTAGTAGATATGTTTTTTTCTATGATGTTTCGTCCCTTTCATCCACATTGAAATCATAATCTATTTAGCATTCATCCAACCTCTATGAGCAAGGATCATTTGCATTCATAGTGCCCACTCTCCCTTCTCTCTCTCTCTCTCTCTCTCTCTCTCTCTCTCTTCTTTGTCGGGGTGGCTGATGCATGTTCTTAGGGTGGTTGTATGAAAGCGTGGTTTAATATTTAATTATTCCAATATTCCCCCTCACACTTAGTCTGGTTTTTTTGCCTATGATTTGAACTCAAGACCTCCAATTCTGATATCATATGAGATTTTGTGGAGATTACATTACCAATCATCCTAAAAGTTTAAGCTATTATATGAATGTGTGATTTAATTATTCCAACAGGCTGATCAATTGCCTTTATGAAGATCGGTAGTAAGGAAAGAACATTATTGGGGAGAGGGGCAAAAAGGGAACCAAATAGATAAAAACAAAAAACAAAAAACAAAATAGATGAAATCAATAATAGGAGAGACTTGTTTGTATGATTCAATTTATAATATAAGCATAAGGGTATGGAGACCCAACTAATTTGAAGCCTATGAAATACCTTACAAGTCTCACAAATGGATGATATCCGGATCTTTGATCTATGTAGGTGGTCTTGACTTAGAGTAACTTGCGCGTGATTGATGAAATAAGAGCGAATGTCTTCCAACTCCTATTCTGGAAAATCTCTCAATGCATCAAGCAACTGCGTTAACCCTAGGAGGTTTAGACGAATAAAGAGCTAGTGAAGGTCGTAGATGGTTGGCGAAAAACAGATAAAAAAAAAAAAGAAATTGGTTGTGAACGATAATTAATGTACATATCTCACTTTCCATTCGCTGGAAGCTGTCACCTACTACACAGGCAAAAAACTTCCGGTGAATATGTTTCGGTAGGCAGATATAAAACTAATTAAAATAACATATATGATGGAAAACTCTTCCCTGCAAATTTTTATGACCGCGTAGTTAACAAAGACTTTGTCACATTTGTTTGCACGTCCTCCAAAAACAAAGACGCAAAAACCAATCTGTCAACGTGAAGGAAGCCCGATATAATTAAAAAGGGTCTCCCTCTTCCTTCATCATCTTCTCCTATTTGTCTCCTTCCTTCAAATTCTCTCTCACCACTACAGACTCTCCGTCCATCGGCGCTCCCAGTTTTCCACAACGACCAGCCGCCTGTGTCCGGCAGTTCTCACGGCGAGATCAGGTGCTCGTCTCACCCCCCCGCCCCCACCATGCATGGAAGTTTTCAAAGCGGCTCGTTCATGACCGAGCATGACGATAATGGAAGCTCGCCAGAGAATAGCATTGGAGAGTCACCACCACCGCCTAGCAGATATGGCGATACGATGAAGACTGGCGCCACGGCACCATCTCCTAAGAGGAGGTCTGTCGTGGAAAAATCGTATGTTCACATATGAGTTTTGTGGCGATTGGATACATGAATTAGTCATTAGGTTTTTAGAGTGGAGATGAGAAGTTGGGGTTTTTTGTTTGCTTTTCAGTAGGAGAGGTATGCAGAAGAAAGTGGTTTCGATTCCGATCAAGGACGTGGAAGGCTCTCGGCTCAAGGGCGAGGGCGCGCCGCCACCATCCGATTCATGGGCGTGGAGGAAGTATGGCCAGAAGCCCATCAAGGGCTCTCCATATCCAAGGTGAATTCTTCATCTTGTCTCATGTTATGGCTTCTTCTGCTTGAATGGCTACAACACAAACAATCATTTTCTTCACTTACCTCTCATTTAACGTCATGTCGCCAATAATCTTGAGATGCGATCGCTGAGTTCTTGATAAAAACAATGGAACCTTGGTATAATTGAAGTTCTTTGGTTAAATATCTGAATCTTCTCTATATCCATCAAGTGCTCCCACTGAATTGAAGCTGGATAGGATCCCCCTTCTTAGTAATCAACAAAACTCAACAATGAACATGAGGTTTGATGAAGTTCTAGATTAATTTAATCCGATCCATTTGAAGAGGATAACAATCTCCGTTAGATCTGTGTATAAAGGATTAATTATTGATCTAATGATCCAAGCACTCAATTATGCAGAGGATATTATAGGTGTAGTAGTTCAAAGGGATGCCCAGCCCGGAAACAGGTGGAGCGCAGCCGTGAAGACCCCACCATGCTCCTCATCACCTACTCTTGCGAGCACAACCACCCTTGGCCTGCTGCGAAGAACAACCACCACCATCACAATCACCAAAACTCCTCCGCCGTGACCAGTGCCGTCGAAGACAAGCCCAAAATGCCTGCCAATCTACCCAATCCAGAAGCCGAGCCCGAGCCCGAGCCCGAGCTAGAGCCCGAGCCTGAACACGAAGAGAAGTTTCCAGACATGAGCGACGAATCGGTGCTCATGTCCGCTACGGACGAGTTCAGCTGGTTCATGGACATGCCGACGACGTCGTCCACGATTTTGGAGAGCCCCATTTTTACAGAGAGCGGCAACAATAGCGCCAGCAAGGGCGCGGCCATAGACGCTGACATGGCCATGTTTTTCCCGATGAGAGAAGAGGACGAGTCGCTGTTCGCCGATCTGGAGGAGCTGCCGGAGTGCTCGGTGGTCTTTAGGCACGGTCGGAGCGGTGGTGTGAGCACCCAAGTTCAGATCTGCTGACCCTTCTTTTTTCTTAATTAAATTTCTAATCCCACTTGTATTTGTATTTTCCCACACTTTCTTTTTATCTAATTTTTCCCCTTCCTGGTTAATTTATTGCTTATGGATAAAAGAAAAAAACGAGAGAGGAGTTGTTCAATTCAACCGTGGACGGACGTGTCGTGCGCCGTAAGGCGGAGAAATCTTGGAAATTTCTTCTTCTTTTTTATTCTAGAAGCTCAATTTTTCTTTTTCTTAATTATAACTTTTTGGGGGCCTTGATTTCAGTGTAATTAAATAACAAATAATGTCGTATTCGGGTTATGTCACCATGTTCTGCCGTCCATCCGCTCAAGGGGGTTGCAATCAAAGATGTCAGGACAATAGATATTTGATTGGGACCCGCCACCTAAACTCGTAATTTAATGATTTAGGTTAGTCGTCTACATAAACAATTAGGTGTTTGGATAAGCCCGCAAATTCAGACCAAGCAAAAAAATTTGTTCAGGTTTGCATTACAATCGATTTGAGTTTTTATAGAAGATGATCGTGCTGAAATCAACTGCATATCAAAAGCCAAAATCTCTCCAGTCCGATATCTTATATTGATTTTATCTATCTATGGATTTCTATCTTCTTATGCATTGAATTTGTAATAACCCTTCACCAATAGGTCATGTGTATTAGGTTTGCCCATCTCAACCTGATCATCTTATTAACTTTCATGCCAGAGGATTATTGAGCTTTGTGATATAGTCATGGCATTGTCTAACGACCTCTTTCGTTGAGATGTTTAATCTTGGGATGTAATTGTGGCACATATTAATATTGATTGAAATTTGAATAAATCAACATTGTTGCGATCTTTCAAGTATTTTGCTCTTAAACTTAGACTTTGATATAGATTCAGGAATCATTGCTAATATATATATACTTTTTAATGATTTATATCAATAAATATAATTTTCTTTCTACCAGAAAAGAAATATAGAGATTCAGGGTTATTGAGAGATTCTTTTGTTGCTGCTCCTTTATGATAGTTTGAAAAAGTCAATTTGAGACAAAATAGGCTTTCATGATTATTATATGTTTTGTTATATTTATATCCCTTTATTATAAATCTTGTAGATTTCTTGCAAATAATGAAGGTAAAAAACCATTTAAGTTAAAGTTTACAGTTTCGAGCATAATCCCCGATACCATTTGTTTTGTGAATCAAGCTTGACCTTATTATGCCTAATTACTATATTTTCTATGAAGCCCTCGAGTTTTGGAGCTCGTATATTTCATAATATTTTACTCCTTCAAAAATCATGAAACTTCTTTGGAAATTTTTCCCTTTTATAGTATGGGATGAAAGGTTTATTGGCTATAGAGTTCACTGTATTTACGGATGATCTTTTCATTCAAGTTTCTAAATATGGGGAAGAATGTAGTTACTTATATGAAAGTCTGACAATACTTTTGTGGCAGCACATGAATCGATCGACTAATATTGAATGATTTTGATTTTTAATACTACTTTACTAAGTTACAAACTATATTTTGTACAATTCCCTAAAGAGCATGATGTGTTGGATTAGTACTGTTTATAAATGGCAAATTTTTAAATAGGAACTTAGATTGTGATAAAGTTCCTAAATTTGTCAAAAGTACTAAATTTGAATATCTGCGGCAACCAAGACTAATTATCTTTCAAATATAATGTCAGTAAAATATGCAACTTTTCCTTGTTATATGTTTAATAGGTTCAGTTTGCTGACTTATCTGTTTGGAAATGTATTAACTGTTTGATATTGCAAAAGTTAGTGTTTAAAGATTTTCAAAAAGAATTAACGCATAATTGTGGTTATCAATTTGCTGTAACGATAAAGTGTCTTAAAATGACAATTTTGACATAAATATGCATGGAAAGCTCTAACACCGCATGTAGAAAATTCAATGATCAAACAACCATATGTAGAATCTAGAATACTTAGGTCTGAATCGAAGTTACGTGCCTAGTTTGGCCAGTCGCCATCTTTGAAGTGATCGCCATGGATGAAACCATTGGGGACTAAAGGAGCAGCGCCTCTCTTTCTTTCCTTTTTTCCAGATTTTTCTTCTTCAATCCAGATATTTTTTCCCCTCTTGTAGCCGCCACCGCCAGATTTTTCTTTAGAAAAATCAATAAAAATAAGCCCTAGTTGCCAAAAGTTGAGGAGACGCCATTGACTTGCCAACTTGTCTAAATGAGGAAACTCCACCGACTTAGGAGTAGTATAGATAGGCAGCTCCTCCTTGCCAATTGTATGTGTAGAGAAATGTAGAGAGAAGATAGCAGAAAAAGAGAAAATATATAAGAGCATTATGGAGAGTGAGTCTCCATGTAGGAAAAGTGTGAGGTGTGTATGGGAGTGACGTGAGGAACTTATGGGTGAGTGAGTGAGTACAAAACAAGTGTGTATTTGTATTTGTGCTGGATAAGTTGAAAAAAGAAAAAGGCATTTTTCCATTGCTATTTTGAGGAATAGCAGGTATGGAGCTTTCTCAACAAGTGGTATCAAAGTAGGCGTTCGGACACCATGAACCCAGCCAACTGGAGTTGTTGTATGCAAAGATAATGGTTAGGGACTATTGTACAGGAGTAGGCAGTCGGGGATTAGAGTACATTGGAATTCTGCTAGTGCATAGTCAGGTGCTATGATCAATTGGTCTAGGACTGAGCTTATTTGGTATATTGTGGGCATTACAAATAAGTCACAACGGTGGATAGTTAAAGTTCGGTTAGTAGTGTCGAGAAACTCAATAACTCCAATTATTGGAGTACTTGCATTTTTACCTACTAGGTCAAGATTTGCACAATATTGTTGTTGGCGGCAGCAACAACACACCACCCATGGATGATGAGGATTTGAGGAAGTCGAAGATAAAAGTTGATAAGGCTCTCTACATTGTTGGTTTTACTATAGAAGATGATTTGATACCACATATCAAGATTGCAAAGACCCCAAAAGAGGCATTAGAGGCATGGGATAACTTGGTGGTGATGTTCACAAGGACAAAGATACTAGGCTACAACAGGTAGAGAAGGAGCTACTGTCAATATCACAACAAGTGATCATGGTTTTTAATCCAAAGTTAAATCCCTCTATGAAAAAATATCAAAATTAAATCCTCAAAATGCCATCTGTGAGACTAGGATGAGAAGAACTATCATTCATGAGTTATGCCAGAGTATAAAACTGCTATTACGGGCACTCGTAGATGGGCTAAAGATCTAACTCTAACTGAGTTGGAGAATATTTTGGCCAACCAAGAGGCTTCAGACAAATAGATATTGAAGGTCTCAAATAAGGACAATGAAGGTGCACTCTTTAGTAATAAAAGAGGGTTCAAGAGCTAGAGGAGAAATTGTGTCGACACTCGAGATGGCAAATAGAGGAAAACTCGTGAAGATTGACAAAGGTGACCAAAGGGACGAGCACTCAACTAGGGGAGCTCAAAAGATCGCAATAGGGATGACAATGAATATAACAGCAACAGAAGGCATACCGGACAGTGCTACGTATACGGCAAAGTAGGACTCTTTGCAATAGTATGTAGGTTTAAGCTTATAGAAGGAAATGCACAATTTCTTTTAGGAAGGAGAATGACGATGAAAAAGAATGGGGCTTCCAAGTGTCCATTGCAATAGAAGAGCAAGAAGAGCTCGCGGCTAATATTATCACTATATCAGATGAGCAATGATCCTTGTCATGGTAAGCGTTAAATTAATCAATGATGATGATAATAAAAGCAATAAAAGGCATAGCGAATGGTGCTACATCTACAACAAAGTAGGATACTTTGCCAAAGTATGTTGGTTCAAGTGGGTAGAAGGAAATGCCGCAACTTCTATTAAGAAGGAAAATGATGATAAAGAAGAATGGGACTCCAAGCGTCCGTTGCAGTAAATGAGCAAAAAGAGCTCGCAACCACTAGTATCACCTGCCAGATGATGCCCTGCCCCCTTATCACAATAAATGATAAATTAATTAATTATGATTATTGTTAAAATATGTCTCGATTTTGAGTCCAATATGAAATTCAGAATATTCCGAATTGGATATGTTGCGAACGTTTGAAATTGAGCAAAGAATATCCGAATATCAACTTTCCAAAGTTTGAATTTGCGTTGGAGAAATTGGCCGCTGAAATAGGAAAGTTCAACTTTGACTTGGATTTGGATTTTGTTTCAAATATATAGAGATATGTTTTGGATAAAATCGTTTTAGATAGGAAACAGAATCCTATGAGAAGTTGGCAAAAGAATAAGGGTTTTACTTATATATAGACTTGTGGCCGTGGGTGACAGAGGTGGATCACAAATTGTCTTGAAGCGCCGGGTGAGTGCTTGGTGTTCCGCCGTTGATCATGAAGAATTGGTCTTGAAGCGCCGTCTCGTTGTCGAGTGCTTGGGAGGGATTTTCTTTGTCATTCGTGAATTACATCCAAGAAGTTTAGTGTTCAAGTCAATTAAATATTGTGGTAAGATTTGTGTGTAATTCCTTCGTGAGATTGAGAGATTATTTCTTGAGGAATTTCGGGGCTAAACACTGTGTGAGTTATTGGGTGTAATTGGGGCTTGGGAAACACCGAGAGAGTGTTTGAGTGACTTGAGTGTGTAATCTCCTTGTATCGCTTGATCTATAGTGAAATTCGCTACTGCTCTCCCCGTGGACGTAGGTCTTTACAACTGAACCACGTAAATCTGGTGTTCGATTTATTTTCTTCTTCTGTCTATATTATTGTTCGATCGCTCGCCTTTTTCGCAACAAGTGGTATCAGAGACAGGTTTGGCTGAGTTGAAGCGAATCGATGGTAACAGAAGAAGTAAAAGTGAGAATCGACAGATTTGATGGGAAGGATTTTAGTTTCTGGAAGATGCAAATTGAAGATTATCTTTATCAGATGAAACTGTACTTGCCCTTGTCTGGGGAGAAACCAGAGGTGATGAAGCAAGCTGATTGGGATTTGCTAGATAGACGAGCTATGGGTGTTATTCGACTGACATTGGCTCGTAACGTCGCGTTTAACATCTTGAAAGAGAAGACCACTGCTGATCTGATGCAAGCCCTGTCGGATATGTATGAGAAGCCCTCTGTGATCAACAAGGTCTGTTTGATGCGACGTCTGTTTAATTTGAAGATGAGCGAAGGTGCGTCAGTTGCAAATCATATTAATGAATTCAATGTGATTGTTAGTAAATTGAGTTCAGTTGATATTGATTTTGAAGATGAGGTACATGCTTTGATTCTGCTATCCTCATTGCCTAATAGTTGGAATACTACATTACGCTGTTAGTAATTCCTCCGAGTCAACAAGTTTGACGTTTGATGGGGTTCGAGATTTAATTCGAGCGAGGACATTCGTAGAAGAGAATCTGGCGAACCTGTATCTGCTGCTTTAGTAGGTGAAAATAGAGGAAGATCTATAACACGTGTGGGTAATAGTAGTACTAATATAAACAGGCGTAGTCAATCTAGGACTACTAATGTTGTCTGTTGGAGCTGTGGCAAGAGGGGGCATCTTAGAAGGGATTGCCTTAAGTTAAAGAATGAGAAGGGTAAGGGAATTATGGTTGATTCTGCAGATAATGTTGCAGCTGTAGCGATAATGCCGATTATGTCTTGTCTCGTCACGATTATTCATCGTTTGATGGATGGATTATGGATTCTGGTTGTTCTTTTCATGTCACACCAAATAGAAATTGGTTTATCACTTATCGTGCACGGGTAGTGGTAAAGTCCAGTTAGGGAACAACGCTGAGTGCGATGTTGTGGGTGTTGGTGATGTTAAAATCAGAATGCATGATGGTACTGTGAGGACATTGACTGGAGTAAGGCATGTTCCAGAGTTGAAAAAGAATTTAATTTCCTTGGGTGCCCTAGATTCAGCTAGTTGCAGGTATTCTTCAAAAGGTGGAGTTCTAAAGGTTGTACGAGGTGCCTTGGTGATAATGAAAGGAATCAAGCATGATGGCCTATATAAACTTCAAGGTGAGACAATGACAAGTTTCGCCCCGAAGATGTCGGATGCATCTGTTCGAGAGTCTTTTGACTGCTCGAGGAAGACCTGGGCGTTTGTGCCAAGGCACAAGTTTGATGATGATGTCAGGATCACACAGTCAAGAGCTTTGATCGAGACGGAGACTGGTAAGTCGATCAAACATGTGCAGACTGACAATAGCATGGAGTTCAACTCGGAGCTGGCAAATAAATTCTGCATGAAAGAGAGCATAGTGAATCACCACACTAGTGCCAATAAATCACAACAATTTGCAGAATTGATGAGCAGAACATTACTAGAGACGACCCGAAAAATTATCTCTAGTGCTAGTATTGCTAGGAGAATTTTAGCTGATGTGCTAAGTACGGTAAGCTACCTGGTGAATAGATCCTCATCAACTACTATTGAATGGCAGACTTTTGAAGAAGCGTGGTCAGGTAACATTGCTGATTATTCTATTCTTAGAATGTTTGGTTGCCCGTGTTATTTTCAAGTGAGTGATGGTAAGCTTGATTGGAGGGCAAGGTGCATATTCCATGGCTATGCACAAGGTGAGTGGGGCACCGCCAGGTGCCCTGGATATAAATTCACCTATTGACAGCAGAGAAGTTACCCTTGATGAGTCTCCGATACTTCTGGCTAGGAGTGTTTGTGGCAGTGTTAATACGAATCTGAACGGTGTTTAGCTTGAGTTGGAGTTGCGACCAGAAACTCCTGAGGTAGCGTGTACGAGTACTAGCAAAGTAATCGACACAGATGGTGCTTGTAGCGAGGTGGAGCCTATAGAGCCAACGGTTGCTGTAATTGCTGAAATTAACAAGGTACGTATTCGATCTCCTGACAGATATGGATGCAACAATGGTTTTGCTTTATCTATGGTTAAGGAGGTTGTATCGGAAAATCCTTGCGGAGTAGTTAAAGGTACATGTGGAGTTGGTATTCTGATGAGGTCCTCGGTTATGGCGAAGTTCAAGCGAGACTTGGACTTGGATAATATCTGTGGTGGTTGAACCCATTGGGGGCTATGGGAAAGTAGCAGTAGAGTTTGAATTTTTGCGAAGCGATTGCAACTTGGCTCAAACGTCGAGCTAAGTGGAGATTGTTAAAATATGTCTCGAGTTTGAGTCCAATATGAAATTCAGAATATTCCGAATTGGATATGCTGCGAACGTTTGAAATTGAGCAAAGAATATCCAAAGATCAACTTCCCAAAGTTTGAATCTGCGTTGGAGAAATTGGCCGCTGAAATAGGAAAGTTCAACTTTGACTTGGATTTGGATTTTGTTTAAAATATATAGAGATATGTTTTGGATAAAATCATTTTAGATAGGAAACAGAATCCTATGAGAAGTTGGCAAAAAAATAAGGGTTTTACTTATATATAGACTTGTGGCCGTGGGTGACAGAGGTGGATCACAAATTGTCTTGAAGCGCCGCGTGAGTGCTTGGTGTTCCGCCGTTGATCATGAAGAATTGGTCTTGAAGCGCCGTCTCGTTGTCGAGTGCTTGGGAGTGATTTTCTTTGTCGTTCGTGAATTACATCCAAGAAGTTTAGTGTTTAAGCCAATTAAATCTTGTGGTAAGATTTGTGTGTAATTCCTTCGTGAGATTGAGAGATTATTTCTTGAGGAATTTCGAGGCTAAACACTATGTGAGTTATTGGGTGTAATTGGGACTTGGGAAACACCGAGAGAGTGTCTGAGTGACTTGAGTGTGTAATCTCCTTGTATCGCTTGATCTATAGTGAAATTCGCTACTGTTCTCCCCATGGACGTGGGTCTTTACGACTGAACCACGTAAATCTGGTGTCCGATTTATTTTCTTCTTCTATCTATATTATTGTTCGATCGCTCGCCTTTTTCGCAACAATTATGATTGGATTGTTGACTAAGTTTGCTCAAACCATATGACTAAAGATCAAAGCAAGCTATCGAGCATGTCTGAGTACACTAGTGAAAAAGTAGTTGTCACTAGAGACAACTCATGGTTGCAAATCACCCATGTTGGTCAAATGATGATAATGTAACAACCCCGACTCCATCTCCAAGGTCTTCAGTAACGAGGGTTATTTTCACGGCATCCTAGGCTCGTCGTTGTCCCAATTATTTTTATCTTGTTGATAAACACAGGTGGAAGCGTGAACAAATAAACTCCCCAAACAAACAACAGTTGAAAGACTAGGACATACATCAAACAGAATATGTTACTTTATATTACAACATTTCATTTACAAGCCCTTTTTCTATGGGCCATTTTTCTTTTTTACACCATAATACAAGTTTCCACATAGGCCAAGGGAAACTCCTATCTCCTCTAGCGTGACTGCGGCTTTTAAAACTAACATGACACTTTCCTACCTACAAGTTTGAAAAATAAGGAGTGAGTCCAAGACTCAGTAAGTAAAAACCCCTAATCTTCTACTAAGATGACAACTTGTCATCAAATCTAGCATGAACAGTACTCGTAGTATAATATTAATGGCAAATCGATA
The DNA here is from genome assembly GCA_014182565.1 of Eucalyptus marginata. Taxonomy (NCBI): domain Eukaryota; kingdom Viridiplantae; phylum Streptophyta; class Magnoliopsida; order Myrtales; family Myrtaceae; genus Eucalyptus; species Eucalyptus marginata. The sequence continues at coordinate 32,955,291 of CM024589.1, read as the reverse complement.
ACAATATTACTGCTTCACCTCAACTACACATATGTATCCTTTCGACATAGCTTCTATGCATGCCTTTGGTTATCCATGAACACACCAAGTCAAGTAGTAATAAACATACCGACATGCATAAAAAGTTCATTAACATACATCCTGGCTCAACCAAGGTATCTCGGCTCAACCGAGACATCCAACTTCAAGCTAGGCATCCTGGCTCAACTAGGGCATCCTAGCTCAACTAGGGCATCCCGACTCAACCGAGGCATCCAACTTCAAGCTAGGCATCTTGACTCAACTAGGGCATCTTAGATCAACCGAGGCATCCTAGAGGCTAGCTCACCCAAGGTATCCAGGCTCAACCCAAGCATCTTGGCTTAACCAGGGTATCCCATTCTCACGAACAAGGCATTGCCGCCAATACTATGTGACGATGGTCTTTTTCTTTCATTTAATGATCAAATATCATGTGTCGCAAAAGCCAATTTATTATCTTCCATCTTAACTCACACATGAGCAAACCATACAAATTGGCCCTGCGACATAAAAACAACTACTCATGAGTAAGCACATGACTAAAACTCGACGACATAGCATATTGCCCTAGCCAAGGGTTAAGAATTCTACTTGCCTTCGATGAATCTCGATAAATTATATGTGTCACGGTTAGCAAACTTCGGGGTTTTTCATGTCACAAAAAAAAAATTGGGGTAAATTTGTCACTTAGGCAAAGTTTGGGGTTTCTGGTGGTTTTTTCCCTATTTAAAATTATTAGATAGTTTGCTCTATATCCAATCAAGTAAAGCATCAAAGAGGCAACTAGTACATTAGAAATCCCCAATCCTTTGTACTGAATGCACTCAGATTTTAGACTTAGTTGACACAATTAAATTGTAAACTGTTACTAAAAAGTGCAATCAGTTCCTAACCTTTTCAATTGAGGAACTTAAGACATGAGCTTCTAATTTAAATAACAATCATGTCGTAAATATAAAGTCATCAAGTTGGTAATTCTTCGGTTGATGCATGGAAGTACTTGTTGAACCTTTCCAAAGAAATTTTATGGAGGACTTGATCCCATTAATAGAAAGATTTGACTCATTTTGTATAACTATGTTAACACATCCAGTGAAGTCTTCTCCCATTGAAGATATTGCAATCCGCTTGTACAAGTGCATTAATGTGTTGCTGGGAAAAATGAGACATACATTGCCGAAGGGTTAACCTCAAAAACTCGATTTTGAATCATCCTCATCGATTTCTCTAGTTTAATTAGAAAGATGGATATCAATAGCTAATTGGGGTTACGTGTACTAGTTCCTTCACACATGCTATGTGGGTGCTCAATTCGAGATGCATTTGGGTTAAGTTTAACTGAGAACAAGGACATGAATTTCAAAAGGTAAGGATGTACGCTCATAGAAATAGGAGTTTCATTAGATGACTATCCAGATATATCAAATTTGAATTACTATTGATATACAATGTTCTATTTTCTTATTCTACTATTGAATAAGATAACGGGGTTTTGGTCCCGCGAAAAGCAATCATCAAATTTCAAAGCCAGCTTTATCATAGTAGTGGTATTGTGAACGGTATGGGTATTCATTTTTGTGACGAGATATGAAATGATTTCAGTAAATTGATACACCGTAACCTCATGTCAATATCAATGTACCTTCCCAAAGTGCTTTTCCAATTTTTGGTTTTAACTTACGAGAGGACAAGACAGTGAGGCTTTGTTAGGTAACCTTCATCATATTAGGATAGTCCCCCACCTCCTCTGCCAAGTCTCACCATAGCCAGAATTACAAGTGGAAGAGATCCCAAAGGAGACATGGAGAAACTGTCTTCTTCAGAGCTCGATCTCACGATTACGTTTGCGGCGCAGTTTGGTGACAATCCTTAACGAACTTTGACAACCTCTCAGGTAAAGACAACATCTCCTTAATTACTCGATCAGACTGGGGGGTTGTGCGATGACGACAATACTCGTGCGAAACACCGCCCCAGACGAGGCATACTCAATTTCTTCGCCACCGAAGTTCACCAGAAATCATTCCAGATTAGTGTTGGGCCTGCACCTTATTTAATCAAAGTCAAAAAGGTTAGGTGTAGAGCTTTTTCATTCCGTCACGTATCAGAATTCCTAACTTTTTTACCCATCACCTCTGATGACTATAAAATCAAATTTGGGAAATTGCATCTTACTTTACCTCTCTCGTGTTTAAAATTATGGGTTTTGAAAGATGACAAGTTATTTCGATTCATGAATTACCTGCGATATTTATGTTCCCTTTTAATTTGTCCATCACGTCTTTCTGCTTTTCTAGACAGTGATATCTAATTAGGAGATAACAAAATTTGAAAAGATACTAGCTAATCTAGCGAATCATTTTAACCATAGTTAATCTAGCCAATTAATTAAAATTTCCTTCAAAACTAAATCTTTCTTGGATAAATATTCCCCAAGTTCTACTTCCTTTATTACTTATCTTTGCACGCTGATGTGTGAGTTCTTTTTTGCAAATCAGATTAAAACTTCACTTGCAAATATGTAAATGAAATGAAATTTTTAGCTTGTCGTGTATATAAACAAAGCACAAATATTTAGCAAAAGCAAATAGAATCTAGACTTTTATTTGGCAAATTGGCGGTTTTGAAAATTCATTACACAAGTAGGGTTTAGGCACTGATACATATATAAACTTTAATTTTTGCAATGGAATTCATTTTATTGGTGGATGAGAGCTTTTATTTCATGATTGCTTGTGAAAAAATAATTACTTTACACTGACGGTATACCCTACATAAATCCTTAAAAATTATAGGATCTACATTCCTAGGACGAGTTATTATACTATGAATACCTATTATTCTCAAGCTTTTGAACATTTTGTTGTGATTGTCGTGCCTTCCTTTTTTAAAGGAGAAAACAAAAGACAGCATACACTAAATCAATTTCATTACACTTCAAAATTACCTATAATCACTCAGACTTCCTGGGAATTAGGAAGCCGGATATAGCCAGTGGAAGTGGGTTGGGGAACACGCTGTGGATGGTATAAAAAGTTAAGGATAATAACCCTAAAAGGTAAGTCCCACATTTCTACCTCTTTGACAACCGAATACAGCATTCACCTTCTAGACATCTGATGCAAGACAATTCTCCATATTACCATGCTGATTGGTTCCTCTATTGAAATTGTGTTTACTTGATATTGTCTAGAATGCTGTTAGGGTTTGTCAAAATTTGACATTTTCTTTTCTCTTCTAGGTTGACATTTTTTCCCATCTTTTTCCCCACTTATCTAAAACTTCCTCCAATAGTTACATGCTTTCATTCTCCAACAATTAGTATGGCATCTATTTAATTTGGATTCATGTTAATTTTCTACGCTAGACATGTTTATTAACAACAGTTGCATAAGTAATGTAAGCACATCATAATTGAACAAGTAAAAGAACTTGAAGCAAGAAGTCAACAGCGACAGGTAATGCTTTCTTGTGGTTGCACGTGATGCTTTGATCATATCAAATTAGAATAGACTATATATTATATTCGAGTGGCACTAATTTCGTAGCTTTTTTTTTTTTTTTTGGTCGAAAACATAAATATATTATATGCTTAGAGTTGAAGTTACATTAGTAGACATTTCGGAATACAACAGATCTTGTAAAAAAGAGGGAGGATGTTGCACCCAATCTGAGGAAAGCAAAGAAGCCCGATGGGCCTTTGCAACCCGGTCCACAACAGAATTCGCTGCCCTATTGCAATAAACAATTGTGAGATTAGGGCACCAAAGCTTCATATCCCGTATCTCATGAAGAATGCCTCTGTGCTCCCACGGTGTTAGGGCAAGATCGTTGATGGCGTCTACAAGAGTCGAGCAGTCGGATTCCACTTCGATATGATCCGATCCTCACCCTCTCTGGAGCAGGAACTTCAAGGTTTGATTTAAGCCAAGCACCTCAGCCTGCAGTGCTGATGATGTAGACACTGATTGCGCAAAGCCATCAAGCAAGACGCCAAAGGAATCTCTGCACACACAAGCCACCGAAGCGTCGTTGCAATGAGAAAGGTAAGCCGCATCAATATTGACTTTTAGAAACCCTTTGGCTGGTGGATGCCATCGCTGATTTGACTCATTCTGATTTATCCCACGCCGCTTCCTCTTCTGGCCAAAGCTCCAACCGGATCGGTGTCTACTAACGCTGATTGCACAACTTGCTCCACGTTGGGACGTTGCTAACGAAATAAAAAGTTGTTTCTGGCTTTCCATATATGCCAGAGGATAGCCGCTACAGTTTCAAGCTCTGGTAAGCCATTTTGTTTCTCAATAACAGCAACCAACCAGCTTTCTATTCGATTCACACCTGTAGGATGTTGCTTGAGGTTGATTTCTGAGTGTGACCATACATTTAAAGTCCATGGGCATAACAAAAATAAACGCTCTAGTGTTTCAGGTACCTGCATTGTACACATATAGCAAGTAGGGTCTGAGATTATGTGTCGACGATATAGGTTTTCTCTAGTCAGCAATGCATTACTGCAAATTGACCATAGGAATGGTCTTAATTTAGGCATAGTAGTGATTTTCCATATTGCATTCCATAATTTGCGAGGTGGCTGAAAGGATGAAGAGGCTTGATTGTTGTTGTGGCGTATTTGCTGAACTCTGATTTGATTATAACAGCTCTTTACTGTAAACTGTTCATTCTATTTTCCTGTCCAGATAAGTTTGTCTTGCATGTGATGAGGTCGGATAGAAATAGATAGAATTTCTTCGACTAGTTTACTATCAAAACCCTGGTGTAATAGTGCAGTATTCCATGCTTGCTTATCTGAGATAATAAAATCTGCAACTCGCTGTGGTTCATCTCTAGGAGCAGGGCCCCCTATTACACCCCTAGCCAGCCATCTGTCCTCTCTTATTTTGATTTGTGTGCCATCCCCAACAGACCATAAGACCTTATCGGCTATAGTTTCCTAGCCTAGCAAAATGCTTTGCCAACCCCAAGAGGGTCTAGCACCTTTAGTGGCATTCCAGAAATCCCAAGAGTGAAAATATAAGCCTTTGAGAATTCTGCTAGGCAGAGAATGTGGTTGTTGAACTAGCTACCAAGCTTGTTTTCCTAGTAATGCTCTGTTGAAAGCCAAAAGATCGTGAAAACCTAAACCCCCTTCATCTTTCCTACTCTTAATAGACTCCCAGTTCTTCCAATGTATACCTTGCTTGCTGTAATCATACTGCCACCAGAATCTAGCTATCCTCTTTTCAAGTAACTTACACAACGCAGTAGGGATTTTAAATATCGACATAGCATATTGAGGAATTGCTTGCACCACCGTTTTTAGTAAGACTTCCTTACCCCCTTTTGAGATCAGCTTTTCCTTCTAGCCTTCTAGCTTTGAATTCACATGACTCATAATCCATGAAAACATGTCACTCTTAGATTTCCCCCGGTCTGAAGAAATGCCAAGATACTTACCAGTTTTTTGCAATATAGGGACTCTAAGTTCACTGGCCAAATTCTCTTTCAAGATGCTAGGACAATCTGTACTAAAAAACAGACCAGATTTATTCCTATTAACAGCTTGTCCTATAGCTAAACAATACTCATTCGGGATAGAAGTTAAGTTCTGACATTCAATAATCTTCGCATCAAGGAAGAAGATAGCATCATCTGCGAAAAATAAATGAGATAAGGTGGGACACCATTGATTTAGCTTAATACCATTAAGATTGCCAATTGCCACTGCATTGTTAATTAAGCTTGTTAAGACATTGGCCATCAGGATGAACAAGTACGGTGATAAAGGGTCACCTTGCCTCAAACCTCGGGTTGGATGAAAATAGGGTAGAGATTCGCCATTAAATTTCACACTATAAGAGACCGTAGTCACACATTGCAAAATCCAATTAACCCATCGAGAATGAAAGCCCAGCTTTAGAAGATAAGCTCCAAGAAAGTCCCACTCTACCCGGTCATAAGCCTTTGCCATGTCCAGTTTAAGTACTCCCTGAAAATGCTTCTTTCTTTTCCGAATTCTGATTTGATGAAGCACCTCCTGAACCACAATAATATTGTCCTGGATTTGCCGACCACCTACAAAAGCACTTTGTTCTAGGGCAATCAAATCTGACAACCAGGGTTTGAGATGATTGGCTAGGATTTTAGAAATTACTTTATAAAAATAGTTGCAAAGGCTAATAGGTCTGTATTGATTTAATCTTTCTGGGTGAGAGATTTTGGGGATCAAAGAAATATAAGTGCATTCAGGCGGCAAAATTCCTGTGCGAAAGAATTTCATAGCTTAAATGGTGTAATTCACACCTTTTTAAGTTTAATGGACTACAGTGCCTTATATAGAGAAATATCTATACGAAACTCCACCGTCCTCTTTCCTTTTTCTTTTCAATCAATCAATCTTGAGCCTTCTCTCCTCCATCTAGACAAGATAGTTTCAAAACCCAACATCGTCATTCATTGGAAGGATAAACATTATAATTCTCAATAAAAAGCATATTTCGTTTGCTTCAAATAAATATGAAATTTCAAAATTCTAATAAAAATGTATATAATAGAGATATATCCAATCTTGGCTTTTGAGAAAAGGTGGAGATGAGGACCATCAAATATCATGCTAATGTCACAAAAAGGAATTTAATTCTTGTATCAAGGGGGAAAAAAGAAATTTGTCTCTGCCATCAAGTCTAGGCAATGTACTTGTACGTATTTAAACATCTATCTATCATGTTTCACTTGGACAGTATGATTCATTTATTTCATGTTCCCTTTTGTTTGAAGTCTCTTTCCCCTCAACGCACTCCTTCATAAATATCTTAACAATCTCTTTAATTCTTTCATACCTCGTAACCCCATTGAAAAAGGATTATTTTGTAAGTTTCATGACAAGTGGGAGCTCTTTAAATAAAGTGGAATGATGTGAACGTTGCATTTGCTTGTATTTTCCCTCAATAGATGACTATTGAAAGAGGGTCGATTTTCATTTTGGTTCTTGTTTGTCGATTCAATGAAAAAAGTGTGCATTAATCTATTTTGGGTATGAAATTAGCACCACGCATCACATAATCTTGCATATTAATTGGATTAAGACGCGAGTTCACCCTATTGCTTGTTTGCAGGATTATGAATAAGCACGCAAACCACCATAGATAATGCTAGAGCTTAGTTTCGGTAACAACTTAATTTGTCATTCCCATGATTCTTTGTGAAGTGGATGCTTCATCAAATCTTTTTCTTTCGAGAAATTTAAAGTCTCTTCAGTCAATTGGATATTATTGGTGCAAAATCAACATAGGGTGAATCTAATAGTTAGTCGATTGAGGGAAAAAAAAAATTCTCTAATTCTAGCTCAACACAAAGTTAGAGGTGTCAAATGAGTATTAAACCCTATATGACCTATTTAAATCATAAATGAATCATATATGGGTCACTTATATTTTGAAATTTGTCATTTATGAGTCACTTATATTTTGAAGAGACTAGTTAAATGGGTCTTAAATGGGTAAAACTTAAAAACCCATTTCCAACCCAAGCCTCACACTCTCTCTTTGCCCCCTTTAACTTTATAAAAATGTTTTTTTTATAAAAATCGAAATTATAATTATTTTTTATATTTCTTTTTTCTTTTTTTTCTTTTTCTTTTTTATTTCCCTCTTTTTTTCTTTCTTCTTCCTCCTTCCTTAGCCGATGGCCTGCATTGTGACCAGCTAGGTGAGGCTTGAGCTCGCTAGCCTCAGGCGAGCTCGAGGTCGCCAACAAAAACCCGACCCGACCCACCCATTTGACGGCCCTAAATGCAAAGTGATCAAACTTTCCTCAGAATAATTTTTTCCAAAATGAATCGAATTCTGTGTGTGTGATCAAACTTTCCTCATAACATTTTTTTTCCAAAATGAATCAAACTCTGTGTGTGTGTGTGTGTGTGTCAACTTCTTAGAGCAGAGCGTGAAATGGATTTTGCTAAATCGATCCAAGTGACAAGAAATATAAAATGCTTGAGTTAAAGGTAAGGTGGAGGAATTAAAGGAAATTAATGCGAAGACACAAAACTGAAGTGAAACCAAACCATAAACATTGAAAACGAAGTCAATGGAACGTAAACATCACTAGGGTTGATATCAAAAGGAAAGTTGCAACTACTTGATGTTCAGGTGGAAGAAACTCCGCTCCATGCTCACTTAATCAGAACTCTCTCAAATACCCCACTTGAATAGCGACAGAGATAACCCAGAATCTCTTACACAATGATAATGGTGCTTGTCCAAAACCCAAGAAAATTCCAATATCTTGAGCCTATTGTACAACTATCAATTCAATTATACACTTTCTAATTTGGTTTATGTAGTTCTTTGACAATTTTCCAATACAATCCACCTAACCTATTTTGGCCAAAAATTATTGATGTAACACTAGCCGTCCTATGTGGCATTGTTGATGATCTAACGTGTATGACTCCACTCGAAATGTCATTTTCAGAAAATTTTCAAATCTTTTATTTATTTTCTTTATTCTCTTTTTCTTTTCTTTATTTCCTCCTCTTTCCTTCATCTTCTAAGGTTTCAGACAAGCAGGGGTCGCTAAGGTCTTGGCGATGGCCAGCAACTCTTCTTGCTGGGATCCCTTTTGACCAAGAGAAGGGATATGTATACAAGCCAATATAGATCAAAAACCTTAGTCCGTTTATTGAATAAGCTCAATTGTCCCCCATCATAAGCTATTAGTGTATAGAGCAATAATCCTCGATGGCTATATTTACAACAAATCCTAAGGATATTTGATCGCAAGTTTGTGAAATTATGATAGGAGAATATACACTAGTTTCATGTGATTAGAAAGCCACTAAATAAAGCAATCTCAAACTCACTTTGCAATACCTATGTGGCCATATAATTCCCAAAGTTTCCCGCTTGAATCCACTATAACGTTCATTGAATAAGCTCAGTAGTCTCCAATCATAAGCTATTAGTGTGTAGAGCAATAATCATCGATGCATATATTTGCAACAAATGCTAAGGATATTTGATGGCAAGTTTGGGAAATTATGGCATGAGTTATACACTAGTTTCGTTTGATTAGAAAGCCACTCAATAAAGCAATCTCAAACTCACTTTGCAATACCTATGTGGCCATATAATTCCCAAAGTTTGCTGCTTGAATCCGGTATTACGGTAGTGACAGGCTCACTTAAGTAAGCGGTAGCCATGATTAGAACTCCAAAACTTTCCAATTTAGATTAATACAACTCTTGTTCGTTTGCATAACCTCGGACTAGTCACCGCCTTGGATCGCCCCTTTTCATCTTTCTAAGTTTCCACCAAGAAAATTTCTCGCCCATCAAATCAAATATTGGATAATGGCATACATTGATAGTTACTTTATCGGACCGGAGGCATTCAAACACAGTTGTCACTGCTCATTAGCCAAAACCACAAAAGTCAAATGCACACACGTGTTTGACTTTATGCATGAAGCGCATTGGTGCTTGCACTGTACTCAATTAAAAAACACACACATAGAAAGAGAGAGAGAGAGAGAGAGAGAGAGAGAGATGGTACATTGTAATATGGAGTGGTTCAGAAGAAATAAATTAAGGGACCCGTGTTGATAGACCCAATAACCACACTGACAAATAATAAGAAAATGACAGAAAATTGACATTTTTATATGCAGGTCTATACCATTTTATTAATCATGGTTTACAAAAAATATTTGCGTAGGATTGTTGTGTTGTGAAAATTATTATTGGATACGTAAAAAGTGGCATGCTTATTTATTTGCTTGATTCAGATTTATCGAATCACTTTAAAAATTAAATTCTTCATGTGAAATTTATATTTCCAACATCAACCGCTTCCATTTACTCATAAATAAATAAATAAATAAATATATATATATATATATATATATATATATATATATATAGTGTCAACAGTGATTAGATTAAAAGCTTGATTAGAAAATATTTTCTAGACCAAATAAATTATGACATGAAATAGGCATATTTGTTGACAATTGAGAAACGCCTTTATCTTGACTATTGAGAAATGCCTCATTAATAATGTTCAATTTCAATATAATTTCATTACGCTTGTTTCTTTGAGAGATAATCCATTAGTCCACAACGTTCGAAGGAAGATACAAGCAGTCAAAGGACAACGACTAATAAAATCGAGATAAACCGAAACAGTAACTTCATTCAAAAAATAAAAATCTTTTAATTTGAAGATGCAAAAATAGTAGGTAATCATATAGGACTTGTCATGTCCGCTCTACACATTGTGATTTGATATATCGGGCCTTATAAATATTAAAGCATTTCATGTGAAAAGTACCATGCTAAAGAAATTTTGCATAATTTTTCTGCAATTTTTCCCCAAAAAAGCTACTTAATCATACTGAATTCATTAGAAATTTGAGAATTGAGTGTTTAGTTTCTATTGGACAAAGAGAGTTTTTATTCTTTGGACTTACATCTTATAGTAAGACGACAATGATTATGGTTTTGTATTATTATTAAACTACAAAAAGAAGTTTATTCACTTTAATGAATTTTAAATCACTTAACTTATTTCTTACCTTACCAAAAAAAAAAAAAAAAATCACTTAACTTTTGTGGGATGACAATGATTAGGCCTGCCCAAGCCCACTTGGTACCGAACCCGACACGTTACATGTATATTTCAAAGTTTTCTCCTTTAATTGAAGGGCTCCCTAGGGTGCCTTAATCTCGGCCCAATCACTTGTTGCTCTAAGTTTTTATGGAGTCCAGCCCAAGTAGTATCCAGCCCACTTGTCACCTTAGGCCCAGCCCAACCATTTGCGTTTAAAAGTAAGTATTACCAGAGATATTAAAAGAAGAAATCGTTTTCCCAAACTTATTTTCCATAATCACTCTTACATAGAGCTTCAATCAACGTTCCTTCTAAGTTTGTTAACAATTTGCATTTTTGTATTCCTTCTTTTTTTTTCTGCATCCTTTTTTAATTTGCTTTATTTTTATAATAAAAAAACATAAAATTTATTCTTCTTATATTAGTTATATCTTGGAGTTATATCTTGGACATGCATCTCAATATCATCTTACCTTCTTATCTTATGAAATGGAGAGAATAATTTTTTAAAGAAAATCTGAATATTGAAAAGCTTTTTCCATCTCATTTTCGTGTACACACCAAAAATCGAAAACCGGCCATTATCCTTAGAAAAGATTTGAACGAAAAACATTTTCCCCCATCAAGAAGTTTTCAACGAAACAAACAGACCCTAATACTCATAAGCTAAATTAGTTCACAAAATAATATCAAATAGTAAGTGGTTTATTTAAGTTAATGGGGCCATTCAAGTACCCAACATGAATCTACCACATTATTCAATAAATCCTTTCAGTATACAAGTTTAAGTACCTCAAGCATTATTCATATTAAAATATGTTCCAAAAATATTCTCTTCGGCAAATCCCAATCAATTCCAACCCACGTTTACTAGGTACAAGAATCTTTGCATCCTGCATATTCGAAACGTGCGCTCACGTCGAAGAGTCAATAGATAATCGAAAGTAACATGACCGCAAGCTAATCGGGGTTGTAGAGCGTTGGCTTTTGTCTTCATCGCCCAATCTCTCACCTATAATGCCTCTAGGTTTGGCCGATGCTTCAAACCCATGTGCACCAGCTCAGAGGAGCTCAATTTAGTCAGAACTTTCCTCCAGAATTTCCTTTTAAAGTCAACGAAATACACAGAAATAGAAACGAAGCTTCAAAATCTCAATCATGGAGGAGAAAAGTTCAAGTCATCGTGACGACCTTCCTTTAAGAGGTGACAACTATGGCATTTGACAGGTATTGACATGTGATATAGGCTTCCCATTGAATTACATTGCACAGTGCCGTCAGTCTAGAGATTGATTTTTTTCTTACCATTCAATATGTATATAGATTGAATTTTTGTATCACATAATCCGGGATTGATTACGATCATCTATAGGCTGTCACAACTCGATCAAGGACAAGGCGGCGCTCAGCATTTCCTGCCTCTTTAAGACTCTTTCTGCAGCTGCAAAATCTGCAGCTCATTGAGAGAAGATACTACAATTTCTTCACATTGATTATGATTAGAACAGTATGAATCTTGTATTGAATAAAGAGTGTCCAGTTATGACAAAGAAGTGGTTGATTGATACTTCACGGGTCAGCCGATTAATGAGTATTTTGAAGCATTAGAGTGGGAAGTCATTGAGTTCAATTGTGGAAAATAGCAAACGAATATGCACGGTTGATTATATGCAAGACACTGTGAGGATCTTTCCCCTTGGATTTTTATTTTGCACACAATCAGTGTAAAGTTTAATTCTCATAGACTATATGATTTGATTAGTTTTGCAAGAAAAATCAATTATTTCCTACTACAATGTCCTTGACGTTGGCACCCTCGCTACACCTCCGACCACCACCACCGTTGTTCACCTGCAGATATTAAAGAGAGAGTCTATTGAAACAAAAAACGACATGCAGGATTAGATAGATGATGAGATGCCTAAGCTTCTAGAATTGTGAATGTATTTAGATGGAGAAGAGAGATGCTAATTAGAATTTTGATTTTTCTTAATGGGGTATGGTGCAAATCAAAATTACCATTGTCTAATTTTCAATGGAAGTCCCATGTAAAGTTGAGTGGTCCAAATACCATCCAACTTTTTTTATCTAAATAAAATGAGACAAAAACGAATAGCAAAATGGAAGAATGAATTATTAATTCAGTCCTAACAGAAAAATTATATGAGACTCAATTTTTCTCTTGAAAATGGTATGATAAAAAAAAAAGTTAAGGATGAACTGGAAAATTAAAACTGATGGGTCTTTTAGGAGAGAAGTGGGCATAAACTTTGTGATGCTCATGCCCAGCTTTAAAACTCAAAACTAGTCATGTCCTCAAAGCATATATGGACTGCTTTATTCTAAATATATAGCCAATCTGGGAATAACTGCAATCAACTGCCGGGAAAGTCATTTTCAAAGATCAATGGGATAGGCCTCCAGCAAGATCTGATCATTTGATTGATATCCAAGCCGCTTCGACAGACGGCATCCGATCTTTGTCCTCCATCGCAGGATCATCTTCTCTGGCTATCCAGATGGCATGTTTCCTCAAGTCTCGTGCTTGGGACTTTGTTAGGCATCAGAAGCAGCCTGTAATTACTTGGCATGGGTTTGTCTGGTTCAGGCCAAACCTGCCTAAGTTTTGGCTCATTAGTAAGCTGCCTCCATTTGATAGAATTATTAAATGGAGCTCCATTCAAGATGATTGATAAATGAGCTTGTTGTGGGAAGTTTTCATCCATTTGATATTGGTTTTGCGCTATCAAAGGGTAACTTACTCTTAAGGAAAAACGAGGGCTCCTACCCTTTCCATGGACCCTTGATTGCATTTTCTGTAAAGCTAAAATTGCATCTATATGTTGACCATACCCGAGTGGCTAGAGGACATATATGAGAGGGCAATTTGGAGGAAATTTTCTCCAACCACATCTTTGATCGGTGGGTTACAAACACGACAATCATCCCATTTTAATTTTAGTTAACGTTTGCATGTGGATAATATCTAAAACTTATAACCCACCAATTAAAGATGTGATTTTCCTCCAACCAGATTTGGAGAAATGACATTAACAGTGAGAGCGAAATTGCTCTTACCTAGATTGGAGCCAAGTACTTTTCAGTCTTCGAAAGACCTTTTGGTCACTTGAATATCCTCCTACTTTTAAACTGTTGAAATCTAGCCAATAGTGGGAGCCACTAGCGTAGGATCCATGTGCATGCGAGTCCAAGGAACACGCTCCGTAAGATTACGTGAGTCTCGCGTGGGGCGTGAAAGGAAAAACTTTTTGGTAGAAAGTAATGTGGTACTTATCACGTTTCAGTCTAACAGTGAAAGATTATGAGGGGACCGTGTCCCTCGGGGACATCTGTTTGACCCCACTTGGATGAGATCTTTCATAACCATCACGATTGAGATCTGTCGAACAGTTAAAATATATTGCATTTCAATCAAACGACAAAAGATTTACAGTGGTATAGAGCTCTGTGGTACTATAGCCTTGGCCCCCCACATTTCAACCGATGGAAATGGAAGTTATGGCTTGTGAAAGTAGGGCCAGCGAGGGAGGGAATATCGTGCGTCATGTGATTGTACGCGAGCAATGCGAGGAGAGGACTGAGCAAGAGATGAAGTATGAGCTCTTCAAATTCCGAAGACCGAGCATTGTAGCCGAGAATGGTTCGGCTCCCTCATAACTCGTAGTGCGCAGAACCTCCTCAATCATTGCGTCCACGTCCAGCCATACACGTCCTTGTCATTCTCCTCAGATTCTCCACATTGATAAAAAGATCACTCCATGACTTTGTCTCTCACCCTTTCTCTTTCATCCTCAACAAGAGGGTCATCCAACTTATCGTCCCCTTCCCAACCCCTTTTTCCATTTCCCATCAGATGTCTAATGACATCTCTCCGGTACCTCGTTCCCCTCCGCCGCCTCTCCCCCCCGAGAGCCCATCATTGCGGGTCCAGATGGTGCCAAAGTCGGTCTCCGACCAGCTCCTCCAGAAGTTCTTCGACTCGTCCGAGTTCGACTTCGACTACGAGCAGAGCGGGTTGTGGTCTCCTCCCGTGAGGAGGAACGTGTTCTTGAGCTCCCCTGGAAACATATTCACAGAGCGCGAGATCGGTGAGATGAGCGCCAAGCTCAAAAGCTTAATGGACGTCAAGCGCCACCGGCGACGGCACAAACTTTGGTTTAAGGTACGGCATGGAACGACCCAATTACATTTGTTTGTTGGTCTAATTTTCTCTGGAATGACGCAGTCAAGCAGTAATGCATACCTTAGAAAATTTACAATTTCTAGTTCTTTTTCTATTGCAGGCACTATGGTGCTTAAGAGGATAATGTCAAACTCTCCTCCTCTCCTTTGCTGTTTGCTTTAGGGATAGACTGTATGGAAAGTAGCAAAACCTCTTCTTCCTATTTTCCTTGTACTAATGCAATCTCAAAAGAACATTGACATTAGCTGAGCGATTAAGTGAATAGGTACTAATTATATTCAAAATGTATTTAGCTTCACCAAAAATTACCCAATACAATTGTCAACGAACTCGTTCAACTGGGTCCGGAGCAACACCTCCAATCCAAGAAACAAGAAATCGAGGGTAAAGTCTATGAATTGTTGCAAGTAATTTGATATTTTCTTTGCCAATTGAATTTTTTTTTGTATTCAATTGTATTTTTCACGAAATTTCTCAATTTATTGATAAATTTTGTCGAGTGACTAGCCATGAATTTGATAGAAGGAAATAGAATGAAGGAAGAAGAGAGAAAAAGTAAATGAAGGGAAAAAAAAACATTTATTTCAGTGATATCATGAAGAAGCATTGATGATGCACGGAAGCTGATGTTGACAAAACTTCGAAACAAGAAACGCTAAAAAAGCAGCCTCAAGAAATGCCAGAAAAAGTTATACCACTTGACCAGCTCTGCCAAGAGAATTTGGTCTCTTCAACTTCAATTCTGTTTGTACCGATGAATCCGTACGCTCAGCCAAAACCACAATTTTTCTTTTGAAATTAAAGTAATTATTCCTCTAGCTAATTATCCCTCTTAATCTTTCTCCCATTGAATTGGTAAAAAACATTAATGAGATCAACTTTGAATTTGATTTTTATTTGTACTCTGAAAACTTAAATTACATCGTTATGCCAACGACTAGACTTTGCACAAAGTCACTTAATTGCTGTCATTTCTTCTGAATACTTTCAAAAAAACTCTTAAAAAAAATTAAGTCATGTATTTAGTCTCCACAATCCGCAATATATCATGTGACAAAATGATTGAATAAAAGGGCATCATAAGCTAAACCACCTCCCTTTACAAGCCACGCAATATGTTTTGTTGTAAATAATCCAAGATGCCACGCTTGATGGGTTATGTACTTTCGAAAAAAAAAAACCAAAAACTCAATTCTAAGTTAGGGAACACAACTGAAATGATAATACTTTGACATTCTTTTGTAACGGGCAAGAGTAACTACGGCATGATTAAGATCAAAATCCAGCTAAAGCAAAGAGATAGATCAAAACGAAATTGTAAAAATCGAGCGACCTCCCGTCAATCAGATTGGACCCTCGGAGATCCCCGAGAGGGGCACCACTTGATCATGAAAATCTGCATCATCCGAATATGCGGGCTCAAAAAGCATACACATATCTGACTTTGATTGCTATGGAATTCATATTACCCGAGTAGACATTGCTTTTACTAATTTGAATTGGAGGATAATATAAAATCGATTTATTTTCGGCATTGCAATGAACTCATGATCCTCTCTCCCTGTCTCTGCGCTTGTGGTCCACCATTCCCAACAAAACGAAGAGACATCATTCCTTTCAAAACTTGATGAGATGGGCCACATGATTTGAAAGATGCGAATGCTCAAAACAAAGAGAATAATTAATGGCTGCTATGCGTTTGTCCCCGGACTGGAGAAGAACCCGAGGCTCTCGGGGCTTTTGCTTCTGTCGGCGTTGTCTGTGTCGTGCGTCTTTGTTCCCAGGATCAGCTGCTGCTGCCATGCACTGTTCTATTGCCTTTTTATTCGCCCACGTTCAGCCAAAGGAATGCTTGTAAGAACGTGCTTGTGCTTTAGCGAATTAAACTTCGCCATGATCTGGAGAGTAATTTTTTTCCTTTTTATATCCACATAGCCTACCGAATGAATAAACTCCATGCACCATTTGATCAGATACAACCCTAGTCGAACCCTCTTAGCATCTCCCTAACACCATTGATCAGGTAAGACTGAAGTCGAACTCTGAATAAGTGGTTCAAACATGAGACTGTTTACATTTTGCTAGTGTGAGGAATCAAACATCGTGTCATGCACCTCATCCATTTTCCATATCGGCAACTCAACCGCCAAACTGACCATGAAGGACTATAGTTTGGGGAAAAATCTCAAATAAGGACCAAAGGAAATTACTTTCTTAAATAAGGACCAAGTGGCCATCGTTTTCTAAATAAGGTAAGAAATGCTAAAAGTCTTCAAATAAGGACTGAACCCGCTTGGTGTGCCAAAATATTCACCGGTCGGCGAGTTTGTAACATTTCCGATGCCCGACTATGGGCAATTTTGTCCCAAAACTTATAGATAAAAATTAATAAACCCTAAAAACAAAACCCTCAAACTCTTCACGTTCTTCTTCCGCTCTTCATCTTTTACGTTCTTTGTCCCCTCTCATTTGAAGAATCCAAAATCTCTGTTGATGGAGCAAGATCCTTGTCTCCCTAAGTTCCAAAGGTACGTGCCCTCCTTCCCTCCCTTCCTCCCTCCCTCTCTTTCTCTCTCAATTTGAACGAAACTGACATCGGTTGAATGGGAGTGTGAATCAAAGTGTATGGCGAACCTAGGAAAAGATAATAAAGAATCGAGGCCCTTGTGTTACACACGAGTGTCTCAATAACGAAAATGTGGCTTTACTCAAGATTTGTCTTCTTCGTTGGAAAGAAACGAAGACAGAAAACAAAAGAAGAAGATGTGAAGAAACAAAGGTAGGGATTTCTTGTTGTGTTTCAATTTGTGTTCCATTAACAGAAAATTTCCATGCTCCAAGCAAGAGAGGACAAAGAGCGGAGAAGATGAAGAGCAAAAGAAGAAAAACATGAGAACATGAAGAGTTTTTCTTTTTAGGTCAAAAGCACATGAAGTGTTTTGGAGGGTGATTTTTAGGATTTGTTAATTTCTATCTATATTTTTTTTGGATAAAAGTGCCCATATTCCGGCCACCGAAAGTGTCACACTCTCGCCGACCGATGAACATTTTGGCCGATCGGCAAGTTCAAGTCCTTATTTGAGACTTGTTAACCACTTCGAATCATTATTTAAGACAACGGCCACTTCGGGTCCTTATTTGAGAAAATACACTCACTTTAGATCCTTATTTGAGATTTTCCCTAGTTTGGAGATACTTATGTGAGGCTATATATGGGAATGTTTTATAATTTCTAAAATATCAGAAACACATTCGCATTTCAATTAGTGAAAGGGGCACAAACTACATCCCCCATGTGAGATAATTTAGTCTCTGCACCACGTTGTTCATATATCAAGACCCCTCTACAAATCTTTATCAAGGACAAAAGTAGATAGCGCTCGGAATGAGGTCATTTTTGGAGAGGATTATCAGCTCTCTTAGCAAGCCCCAAAGAGAAAGACGTGTTTGCTAGTCTGACGGTCCTATGATGTTCTTTCAGTCACTTCCCAAGTGATTTCATGCCTAGACTCAGATCACTGTAGATAAAGTGATTGAGACGTCAGATGGGTCGGTCCCGTGTGGGATCTATAGTTTGCTCAGATCATCAGCCGGTCCCCAGGCGGACCGAATCACTAAAACAAAGAGTTTCCCCACTTCCACCCAACTGCTCAATACACTGCATAGGAACAAACATGCTTGGGTCTACAATGCATTTAATATAAATCACTAGAATGCGAAGTGACAATACTATAGATTCTCCATAAGATCCGCTCAATAAGGATCAGAATTTAAGATCAGTGTACCGACAGCACTGGAGATTTCAAATTACATAAGCAGGACAAGATGATCAGGTACTGCCTGAAGCAAAATCAAACAAAAACACTGTTTTTCATGGCTACAGTCGATAGAAAACCCTGGGACCACCTCAAGCTAGAGACAAGAAATCATCTGCAGGGTGCTTTCGCAGCCTGTTTGATAATAACTTAACCAAGAAACTCGTACCCAAGACTCTTGCATTTTCCCTTCATACATGTGGACACTTGCCACGGGTACAGCTGTACCATTTTCTTGTCAACAGAGAATCTCCAACACTCTCAATTTTTCCTTTTATCGGTACATCCTTGCCTTTCTTGATGGGGGGAAAAAAGGGGACCAAAATGTAAGCTACAATCTGTCACGATTTCATGTTTATATTTAGCATGATCTAAGAATCAATTTCATTTTTTTTCATGAAGCATCCTATATTTTGCTACTAATGTGATGCCTTTAGTTTGTCAGAAGAATATTGTTCAAACTAAAGTGGATGGTCCATTGTACCTAGTATTTTTTAGCCATATTCCTAGCGACACCGTCCTCAACACCAGAAAGAAGTGATAATTTACTGTAAAATTTTCTCTGTAGACATTGTTAAGAATCCCTTACAACAAAGCCTGTTTTTAATTGAAAATATTTCACCCGGGAACTAAACAAGCAATGGAGTATAGTAATGCATGACGGATTGTCAAAGGCAGATCATATAATCATTACAGAGAAGATGACTCTGGAAAGGAATGAACATAGAATGAGAAAGACAATCAATTATCAAACAGAGTAGTTGAATGCCGATATTTGAAGAAGTGCTAAAAACAGGATGCAATACCTTTTCGTATAAACATAAGTTTCAGTATTCAACAGAAGAATGTTGATCCATGTACTTATAAACAAAATGTACCGGCATCCTATTGATTGTCACTACATCAAGTTTGATGATGTGATGCTTCAAATGTACACGCTGACATGAGAGTTTCAGCGCTGATGTATATTTTTCCCCGGTAAGTTTTTCTTATTACATAATGTCTGCCATATTCAGAGTAAGATTCCTACACAAAACGGAGAAATAAGGTAAGTTGCAATCTCGTACTTGATGTAAAATAAAGAATCTAAAGTTGAATTGCATTTTTAATTAGAAAGATGACTACGTAAATCGACCATTTATCCAGCCAATATCCATGGATGTTAGTTTTAGAAGTTTTACTCCTGTGGTTGGAACGGGGAAAAACATGAATCATCTATACAATTTCTATCCATCTGTTTCATCTGGAACTAGTTAAACAAAAGAGCTACAAGAAAGATGACGTGTACACCATACACATACAGTAAGCAGTTCGCAGAAACTCCAAGAAATTAATTCAAAACAAGTTACAGGATGTACTTACAAGTATGATGTGAAAGATCTAAATGAACTGGCTATTAGACAGCAACAGGACTTTTCTGAAGGAACTCCTTCCCTGTGATGCCATCTTTCAAACTTTTGAAGTACTCACTGTAGTCCTTCTCAGGAGGCGGATTTTCAGGGTCCACTGTAAAAGGCTCGCTGAATGGGACTACACTTTTAACCTGGAGAGAAAATAAAATAAGATTCTTGTCAGGATGTTGTCCTTGTGCAACATGAATTCAATGCCATTTACTTACCTCAAATGTCTTGTCACAAGCATATGGACTTTCCAGAGCAGCCACACAAATGCGAGCAATCTCTTCCCTTGAGACTTTCCCCTGAAAGTAGAACCATTGCACAAAATGGAAAATTAAGAACACATTACTTTCCCATAGAAACTGGATTACGAAACTTCAATAAATAGACATCAGAAACAAGACACGGATGAAAGAATCTAGCTATGCAAGGAGACCAAAGATAGTTCTATTACCGTGATGTTGTCTCCTTGATCAAAAATAAGATCTGCTCCAGCTGGCTCCTCAGTCAATGCGCAAGGCCTCACAATAGCAAAGGGAATTCCACTCTCTCGTATCAAATCCTCCCCCTGCTCCAGATAAGGCCAGAAAAAAGATAAATGTGACAACAGGAAACAAAAATTGATTCCAGACTGAACACATTTCATGGAAACCAGAGGTGGAATGAGCAGGACCGAGAAAAGTCATAACGTAGGCAAGATGAAATGTAGTTTGGCATTATATAGAGTCGACAAACACCAAAGGTAGAAAACCTTCGGAGTTGCAGAAGTAACATCAATACATAGTTCGCAACATGGCTACAAAATATACATGGTAATGTCACAAAATCAAAGTTATAAAAGCAGCTGATTTTTATTGAAAGGAGTGCTTTATTATTCACCTAGCGACTGATTGCATGAGAATTCCATAAAATGAGCTTTATCTAGCATGGTAGGACCTTAGAAATCCAGAACTCCACCCTCTCTAAGAAAATCACTGGTCCAGCCACACATTATCAAAGTTGGGAACTCATCCCCCTGAAGATTAACTTGTTTCACTTTGCCCACTAAACTTTCACAATCTAATTAGTTTGCCCCACGACGAATGTTTCACCAGAACCGAGTTGCTTTTGAGGTATGTGACCCATAACTAATGGTATGGATTGTCCAAAGAGATTGTTTGGTGCCAATCCTAGTCATTCATCTGTGAACTTTATGTCTGCCAATATAAGAAAGTAAAAAAGCTTTGGTTCATTAATGGCATAAATTGGCATCAAAGGATTTCATTAAACAAATATATTCATTAAACAAATATATTCATTGGTTCCAACAGATCATATCTTGTATGCTTCAAGAGCAAGTCAATTTTGACGAAAAATTTGCCAGCGATAAAGAAAATGGGGCAAACTTATGCAAGTTGTAAAAGTGTAAGGGGGCAATCTGAGATGGAAGAAACTTCAGGGGGCAAAGACTGAGCATTTTTATTGTGTCAACCAAATGATATTTATATGTATAACCAGCTTTTAATGCCAGCAGCAAATAATACTACAACTGTCATGAAGAGTCAAATCAGCATTTTTGCTGAGGAAATATATAATCTAAGCACCTAGAAAATAGGATAGAATTGTACAAGACCACACCTTCAACTTAAAGGTCAGAATGAATCCTAATTCCTTGTTCAAGCGGACAGCAGGGGGTTGCTTGCTGAGATCAAGTCCAGGCCGATCAGGTCGTGTTACTCCTGCAGAGCCCACGTGTACAAACCTAACATTGAACCAATTTAAATGTAACTGATGATGACTGCCATCAAATCAAAAGCATCAGAAAAAGTAACCAGCCAGTTTTAAATTATGTCAGAAAATATTCAAATTCCTGGAGTTCCAAATTGACCATTTATATCTGGAATCTACCCTGTTTACAGAATAGACTTTTATTTAATAATTTGAATTCTTTGTGGGTATACCCTCAACTTTACTTCTCATGTAATCAAGCAGTAATTAGTTCAGCAACTTCTGCTGTCTTATAATTAATATTACCAGCTTTCACTAGTCAAAGTTTACATGGAGGAAATGAGTGTCCAAAATGTGTTGGAAGTTATTCACACAATTTTCAAATAAAGAAAACAAACCTTGGAGTCACAGGATCATTTATGTAAGCTCTTATATTTGATATTGGTAGTTGAAATGCACCCTCCACAAAACTTGGGTTCAATTTCCCATCATACTCAAATTTGCTGAACATCAGCTGAAATGTATTACCATTAAATCAACAAGAAGGGTTAAAAAGTTCTAGCCAAAATACGTAAAGGTTTAAGAAATAAAATTAAAAAATCTAACAATCTATACATGAATCACACCTGCAACGACACAATACTGCTTGGGTCAAATGGTGGAGCATCTGTCACAGTTCGTGCTCGAAATATAGGCCTCAAAGAAGAGAATGGCAAACGAACCTGAAAATACAAATGAAGCTTAAATATCAGGAATATAAGGAAAAAGTAAAAAAACAAGCTCAAACTTTGACTCAACTGAGGCATACCGACTGCCACTGCCCTCCAACAGTGTCAAAGCTAGCTGTATAACCGACAGTGTCCCAATCACGGCTTGTTCGAACAATGAGTTTGTAACGGCGGCCATCACCTTTTAGACGAAGCTCTAAACCATCATATGCAGAAAGATCCTCAGCTACTGTAAAATTCTGAAAATCAGAAAGCAGTTTTACCTCAGAAAAATGTGTAGTGGTTTAAAAAGAATAGAACATAGCAACTGACACACAAATAAACAAAAGAAAAAAAATTCATTGGTGCAGCACACACAGCACACTATTGGAGAAACAAAATCGAAATATGTGTATATAATTATCTATAAAAATGGGTATATAGTGATAAATTGTCGCTGCACCAAGTAAATGAAGCCAACAAATTGTCAAGACAGGGTCGCTCATTTGCATCAAAAAAAGAAATAATACTACAAATGTAGACAACTGAACCTCTTGGATACAAAATAGCATAGACAATTCTTGGTGCTTTTAGTTGTCAGCTGAGAAATTAGTTAATTAATACTTCACCAATCAACAAAATATTACAGAACTTCAATTACTGCCTTGTGAGAGATGAAACCAATCCACCAATAGGCAACCAAATTGATGTTTAACTACCTCAATCATAGTAGAGAATAAAACAGGTTGACAACTAAAAGCACAGGAAACAGGTTGAGTTAAGCCCTACAGACTGCTCTAATACTTTGAGCATATTAGGCTCAAGGAAATGCAAGTAGCTTTCAGGTACACGGTTGATATGTCAACTCACTTTTTATGCTAATGTAGTCAGATAGATTTCTTGCACAAACACATTAAATTTTGCATGATCAATTTCTTCTCTCAACCTTTATTCTGAAGTACTCCCACAAAGTTTTCACCTAAGAAATTTCCTTCGATTCATCCTTATTTATGGTTCTACTTCTATATTCAGGTTATACAATATTTCAAGCTAAACCAAGAAAAGTAACATTCATCTTAGCAATAGTTAAAGTATTTTGGATATAAAACACAAGTTTCACAAGGAATCAGTTTGATAAATTTGAAGAGAAAGTACCAATCATCAGTTTCAGAAGGAACTCTCTACATCTACCTTTGGTGTCCTTAATCAAAAATGCAATATGAGATGAAATTAACCATAAAAAGTTTCTCTGAAGCAAGCATCTTTTCACGTGTGATGAAATTAACCATAAAAATTTTCTCTGAAGCAAGCATCTTTTCACAGGTAGGCACCACATATGCTATAAACAAATTGTGAACTCTGGATATACATCAGATCAGACCTTTGCTCTGATACTGGTAAAGCCACCATTGTTCGCAGTGGAAACAACACCTTCAATCAGATAGACAAACAACAAAGTTAATAATGAAAAGTCATGCAAACCATAACCACATTGTTCCATCAAGAGAGAACTACAAGTTCCATGCAAGCAACAAATTCTAAAGAACAAACCTCGAAAAACTCCAGTAGGGCCACCATTTTCACCACCCTTGGAGTCCATCACGAATGTGCTTTCACTAACTCCTCCCATCACAACATCATCCAAAGCACCCCAAGGCAGCTCTTTAAATTTATCATCTGCAAAAATAAAGCAAATAAAAGAAACAGAATTAGAAACTGAGTCGGCCAGCTTATTTTCCCATGTAAAGAGCTGCCAAAGTGCTTATGTAGAGTAGTAAACTGACAAGCTGAAATCGAGTTCTTTTTAATCTAGGTAGGTCGTCAGTCTCATGCAAACCCAAAAATGACACCCCACCCTCTTCAGGCACTGCCTCAAAATGTTTCATTTCCTCAAATGGCCACAGTCCAAAAGAATGTGAATGACTCATGGCCTTATGTACCCGAGTCAACCATTACTAAATTTGCTATTCAAGCTTCCAAATCATGTAAACAGACCACTCATCTCTAATAAAGCAGGCTACAACTTCTTACATACAGTCAACAGACAGCATGGAGCCATGGCTTTGATCGGCCACAGATAAAGGTGTACATTTTTCTTCAAGCTAACTCAACTATCTTAAAATCTTACAACCAAGCCAGCATAAAAGCAAAGTAACTCTTCCCACTAAACAACTTCAAAGTTTTCTTTCCGGGAATAAGGAAACTTACTAGCAAGGCACAAAGGGAAAAACAAAGGAAATAGATGACATAATCAGAGTATCAAAATCCAAAATGATGGAAGTCACACACCTTCGAGACCAAATAATACTTCTCCATTCCGCAGTCCAACACCCTTTTTGACAGCATTGATTAAATTTCTCATCCCGATGTACTCGACCATTTCAGGTGAATCACCTTTGATCTGCATGTGTAAATAAAAAATCACTCTTATCACCACCATGATGCTTGGTTATCCCTTCAAATTGAGCATTCTAATTAAGAACAAATCTGACTTCTCCAGGATAAAGAGTAATTTCTCAACCTCTGGTTCAAAAAACTTGATTCCCTGCACATCAACATTATTCAGGTCAAGAACTCAGATAATACAGGACAAAAGCAACTTACAGAAAAAAAAAAAAAAAAAAAAGGTTGATCAGAGTACAGAGTTGACATTTTTATCAAGACATCCATAAATCTCCAGCCTGAAATTTTTGCATGTGAAGCTCAAAAAACATACTTGGCTGTATTTTGCCCTGTCAGGAGTGTCCCCTTCCTTTGGGCCAACGATGACAGAAGCAGCATTAATGACTTTTCTCACTCCTCTGAAGTTCTCAGGGGCCAGAGTGCTTTCCTTGGTGAGGTCTCCAACTACCTGAGATTAAGGAAGCAGAGAAGAATAAAGTTGGGGAAAAATGACAGTTGACAGTGTGAAAAGTCAGACCAACAACCGACCAAAAAACGTTAAAAACCACTAGCCAACCAAAAAAATTGTCAGACCAATAAGGATAGATTGAACATATGACTGTCAAATTTAAACAAAGGGACTGAATTGGCCATTGACTCATTAGATATCCAACCATTATAAACATGCTTAATATGCTCTACCAAATCAAAACTAGCAAGTTTTGTAATGCACCAGCTGATTTAAAAGTAAAATGCAGTAAGTGTAGAAATAAACATAGTTTTACTTTTGAAGGAAGAACATTAATTCTAGTGCATGATCAAAGACTGCAAATCATTAACACTAGTTGCTCACAGATCACATGCGGATATTCTAGAGAATAGATTACATACACATGATTTAGGCTCCATATAGGTCTACAGCCAGTAGTCCTCAGCAACTTTGTGACTGGTTTATCTCAACAGTGAACATTATGCAGTACATCTCACTATCTCAGAGTCTGTCTATGGTGCCCCTAGGCACCTGCCCTCCTTGGTTTTATGCCGTCATCAATTTGTTTATTTTGTCAGAGTCCAACACAAAGTGTCATAAATTCTTATGACCCACTTCGCCACAAAATGTTCCTTTTATCATAAATAGTTGTGAAATGTCATAAAACCACGAATTCTTAACATTAAATAGTTACTCACTGCACTTTCATTGGAGTATGACGAAACGAACTGATTCACGATAACCTATAGATTGAAGAAGGGCATGGTAACACCAAGGCACCACATAAGCAGATGCACTGCATGCAAATGCATATTATGACAAGAGTATACTCCTGGAAACTCTGATAAAGTAAAGGTCTAGCACTCTAGTATACGAACTCATACGAAGAAACATGTCTAAGCAATGACAGAGAAACAACAGCAAATAGCTATTCTTTATTATGCACCACGCATGCTCATGTTCAATTACATGATATGGCCAGCTTATTTATTCATTTTCAAAATCAAGTAAATCCAGTTTAAAGAAAAGGACACCACGCTTCATTAAGCTGCAAACTACAAAGTGCAAGAAGAAACAAATTTGATAGGAAGCTCACCAAGTCAACGTCTGGGCCTAACATCCTTCTCGCCTTTTCTTCATTTCTGACCTAGCAAGATTTCCACAATGAAAATAATGAAATGTGGAACACAGATGGAGTGCAACGATCAAAAAAGTACATTAGCTACCTTGTCTGAACCATTGAAGGAATCAATTCTCTTTCTAAGCTCAACAACATATAATTACAGGTAAGAGCAACCAGCAAGGCAAGGCAAGAGATAAGTACCAATACACGGACAGGCAATCCTTTTTTGCGCAAGATGTCCACCACTCTTCTCCCTACACCCCCAGTGGCTCCAGCAACTAGGACTATACCGGAAGATTCCATTCTTTTTGGCAGTTCGCTGGGTGCGGGACCCGATAGTTTCTCAATTATGAATTCAATGAACTTCACAAAAAAGATAAAAGGCAAAATACCAGATTAATTAATCCATAAGAAGAAATGCATTTATTGACATTACAAAATCAGTAGGATGCTGGTAAGTGCTACCTTAGAAGGAGATGGGGGTCCTTGGAAGAAGTAAATGGTCTTCAAGAATCTTCCAAAATCCCAGCCTTGCTTTCCAGCTTCTGCTGATATTGGACCCCTATAGGAAATTGATAGGCAACTATCTAATGAAGACTTGCTCGGTAAAGTCTTGGATGTTGCAGTGAGTTGTAGAAATGGTTTAGGAAGTAGAGAAGGTGGACCCCGAGGATGTACAGGTCTCTGATAATATTCACTTCCAATAATAGATGAGGCACCCTGCAGCATCAGTTGATGGAGTAATAAAAAACCTTGATTTCAGCATATTGAGCTATACCAGTACAGTAAATAAAATTAACAGATAAGATAGATTAGAGGTGTTTAGGAAATTAGGATTGAAGATTGTCAAATCAAGATTATGAAGCTTCAGCGTATCATGGACCAGATGATTTATTTACGGCTTTTTATCTAACCATGACAGAATTTCTTTAACTACAGGGCTACTTGGCAGTTTCACTGGATTGTGGGAATACAAACAAATTAACATGTAGGATGCTTTTAGTAATTGATTTGCTGCAAACACTAGAATCATTAAGCAATGAAGAATGAAAACATAAAATGATGGACTTGGTTTACTTTAATCTTCTAGATTCACCAGTTCACTACTCAATAACCAACACTTCAAGAAACAGCTAGTTTTTCAATGATAAGGACACCCACCTTAGGTAGGTAAAAATGGTTAATTTAATATACAACGATTTAAGCAAATCATTCGACAATTCATGGTCTGCTTCTTTTATTAAGAAACACACTCTTCTTCAAACTCAATTTGGTAATTGAACTTTAATTTTGGCCAATTTAGTCTTTGAAGCCACTCTACTCTGGTAGGCATGTGAAATGGCAATCTGACTCAGCCATCGGACTCAAGTTTGTTGATGTGGCTGTGCACATCACCCTGCCACTCAGCAGAATTTGTAAAAATGCTAATGAAAACGTGCATCCCCATGGCTGAGTAGGATCGCCATGTGCAGCGACATGCATATGATGTGCCAGCAACAAGAACAGCCACACAGTTCCTTATTTTTTCAACAAATTTGGCTGACTTGGTAGAAACGTGCACAGCACATCAGCAATCGTAAGTCACATGGCTGAATCAGATCTCTGCGTCATATGCCAATTGGACCAAAACGACTTCAATAACTAAATTGGTTCAATTGAAAGAGTGCAAGGACCAAATTGGCCAAACTTAAAGTTGGAGGACCGAATTGAACATCGAAGAAGAGTGCACACACTATTTTGACCTTGTCCCCCGTTTTAATTCTCACTGCTAGACATCATGGCATAGAGAAATGCGCCACTGTAAGCCACCATCATTTCATGCTTCTACACAATTTGAGAACCCAAAAACTATTCCCAACTGCAAATCACACTCAGATATCGCCCTTCAATCTATCTGCTATAAACCCAAAAAAAAAATCGTAACTTTGTACGTAAGCAAACCGGGAAAAGTTCCAATTTTCTTCGCCAAATGGGTATCACTCTAGACTAACATAAAGGAAAGTGGACATTCAAAGCACAAGAAACCCATCAAGAATCGAAATTTCGTTGAAACTTGAAACCAAAGCCATTTGACAAGTGGGCAACCCCTGTAATCAGATTTAACCGAAGAAAGAAGCATCCATTACCTGAAGACGAAGCATCTCCATGAAAGAGCCAAGCCCTTTCTCGGTTTAGCTGAAACTCCCAGGACTCTCTCTCTACGGAGCTCTCGAAGTGTAGAGACGATCGTGATATTTTCCTTGCAGTTACAGAGAGAGTTGATGGGACTGTTCCTGATATTTGAGGGGAGACGAGTAAATGCAGACCACACATGCAATCAACGTATGCCGATTGACTAAGCATTGGAAAACTTCATGGGCTGGGCTCGGTAATACAGAGCCACCGGTGTAAAATAATTTGGGCGACCCGATCATGGAAGTATTTGCAATTCATGATGTTGAGCGATCGATCTTCATATGGGTGCGTTTGGGAGAAGCTTTTGGGAAAAACCTTTTCGGCTTTTTAAGGTTTGGCAAGGATCAGCGATCAATTTAAGTTTTTATTTTTTATTTTTTAAAATTGAAAACAAAATAATGATTTTTTTATATTTTTGCACAAAGCAAATTCCGGCGAGCGACTATTTTTTATTATATTTTTTGCCGATCAAATGGAACCATTTAAAAGAGATATATTAACAATTCAATGACTTTTTTTATATATTTTTGCACTAAGATGATATATAAAAGAGATGTATTAACAAAAATGAAGAGTAATTTCAATATAATAAACATTATTACATATGCATCAAAGAAAGAAATAGGTTTTCATTGAAAATTACAAACATCCTCAAGTATTTACTAAACTTATTACTATTTGATCACGTAAACGCGCCATGTCATAAAATAAATTGTCATTTGAAGTACCGACCCCCTCATTTGTATTATAAAGGTCAACTGAATATCCATAATTGAGATCCAAATCTGCTCTTGCAAAATGTCTGTCATTGGCGGCGTTTCATTGTATGTAATTATGCAAAGTCATTACTATGCAAAGTCATTGCTGCTATAACAATTTTTACTTGCTTTTCAAATGGGAAACTTGGCATATGCTTTAAGATCTTCCACTTCTTTTTCAACACACCAAAAGCTCGCTCAATTTGCGATTGCAACGAGGAATGAGCACGATTGAATACCTCTCAATAGCTTGTAAGGATGGAACCTTGTTGAAATTTTGGCAAATGATATCTAACTTCTTTGTATGGTCCCAAATAACCTGTCGGATTTGGATATCCAGTATTTACTAAATAATATTTACCTGCATAAATATAATATAAATTTGATCAACATATACCATATTTATACATATTAATGTACAAAAACCATTAATTAACAAACCTGAAGGAGGATAAAGAAATTGCATATCATGTCTCCTTAAAACTTCATAGAAAATACAAGTATCATGGGCTTGGCCCTCCCAACCAGCCCAAACATAAGTGAATTCCATATTAAAATTACACATCGCTAAGACATTTTGAGTCAATGTACCTTTTCGACCAATAAAACGAATTTGATCTTTTACAGGTATCATCGCTGGGATATAAGTGCCATCAATAACTCCAATACAATCCTAAAACAAAAACTCAAATATTATTATATAATCAAAATTTGCATTTAGTTCTTTCTTTCCATTGAATAATCAAAACATACCTTAAAATATAGATAAAATCTTTGATTATTTTTTATTTTCTCCTAACATCCCTAAATTGCCGATTAGTTGAATTCTTTTCCCATTTCACATACTTTGTTTAATACTAAGCTAAAGTACTTGCTTATAGTTTTCCCAGAGCGTTGAAATCTTGTGTTAACCCTATACCATGTCCTAAAATATGAAGAAATATTCTAAGCATTTCTCTAACATCAATATTCCTAGTTCCTTCAAGACCATCACTAAATCATGCATTAAATTATTAAATACAATCTTATTCATTAAACATTTGATAACACCTTATCGAATTAGCATCTTCGCCCATCAACTTAACCATGCATACTAAGATGATGTCCTATAAGGTTTTTGTGACTTATTGCTTGATAAGTGATTGTGGCTTGAGTAATTTCCACAAGTTGATTGAATTCGTGGATTTCTCTTTCAGAAAATCGTCCATATTTATTTAAAGTAACAAAACAGTAAGAAAAGTGATGACTAATCATCCATCAATGGAACAATTATTTTCCATAATATATATGCAAATTCCATCAAAATCAAAATAACATAAACTGAAAACACATGTCTCCTACATTAAAACGTAATCATTCACAAGTCAAATTAGCAACCGAAAATAAATTTCACATTACAACATAGATTAATATGAAATAGCTCAAAGAAGTAACTAGCATCCTAGTGGCGACTATTATGCTCTTCCAACTTATACTTCAGCCACTCAACTTTTTCTTCATCTTCATCCAAGTTCATAAAAATCTGCCTATTGTCTTTCTTTTCAGCTTCAAAAAGAACAACATTTCTGTCTTGTTAATCTTAGGTATGGCTTTCAATGTTTGCTAAATCAAACTCCTTGCAACCGATGTTGCATTGCTCCTAATTAACAAATTATTTGTGATCCTATACAATTTTTTTCTTAGCTTACTTCGTTGAACTTTCTATTGTCCTTTTATGGCTTTTACTTTAACTTGGTTAGGCATTTGTTTCACCTACATCACCCTCTAAAGTATCATCAATAGATTCTGCACAATCACAAATATCAGCTTGTGTGGTCTCAACATTCTCATTATTACATAAACCTTATGCAGGATTCCACTTCAACTCTTGGAACATTTGATCCACAAAACTTCAACATTCGCCTTTCGTTCGATATTTGACTGTTATAATAAAATATTTTTAGGAGTTATATTATAAAAGATGAACTTACAAAACAAAAAGTAACAAAAGATTATATAAACACCTGAATTTTTCTATCCCACCATTCGTCACTCGCGTCAATGGTTTTCTTCCTTGGATCCCATCATAGTCCTGTTTCCTTTTGAATCAATTGCTTCCATTTTTTTTTCCATTCTTTCTTTAAATTATCCCACTTACTCTTCATTTTATTTTTATCATACTTTTTTCCCCTCGGCTCCTCAAACTTGTTAATTATATCCGTCCATCCATCCCTTTTGTTGCTCGCGGGACGATTGCCTTTTTCAATTTGTTCAATGCATAATCAACAAAAAGTTTATATATCTTCAGGACTCCAATATGCTTTTTCCTTTGATGAACGTAACATCTTTCAATAAAATGAATACAAATATATTTGAAAAATGAAAAGAGATGATGTTAACTATGAACACAAAGCAAGGGAAACTACAAATAAATTAAAATGCAATTCATATGAACCCATGAAAGAGCACACCAAGCTAGATATGTAAGTGGGGAAAAAGAACAAAAACATAAGAAATAGAAGTGAAAGAACCTAGGTTCGAAGTGGGACAATTGACACCTTTTGAGCAAAGAGAGAGGTGAGCACCTGGATTCTGAGCCAAAAGAGAAGTGAAGAAGAAAGAATATGAACAAGTCACAAGAGTCAACATCAGCAAAGCTCGCAAATTAATCAATGTATATTTCAAAAGAAATTTCTAAGTTGAAAAATGATTTAATTTAGATAATAAACACATATCCTGTTGTGGAAAGTGAAACACACAAAAACCATCAGAATAAAACGTGTTCCTAACTCAGTAACTGAAACAGTTAAGCATGGCAAGGAGTATGTCTTCATCGATAGCATTCATTAGTTGAACACTACTGTCATTTATATACTAAACGATTCTTTTAAGGAAGAAAGTAAAGAGCTGCAGAATTTGGGTTTCCAAATTAAAGGAACGACCATATTATACTTCTTTTGTGAAAAAAAAAAAAAAAAAAAACTCTGCTAAGACACTCAGATTTTGCACATTCAATCAATCACACTATACCTTTCCCTGGTTTCACCAATATTGAAAACATTAAACATCATCCAAAATATGATCACAACCCACTTGGTGACGATCGAGACGCGTGCAATGATGCGATCAGAAAACGAAATGAAGTAAAGAGCCTTAGCAAATAGAGACGAACACGAAGACTTCGTCTAGTGCTTCCTCGAATATGCATCGGCAAACAAGAGAAGCCGCGGAGAAATTGCATAACCAAAGCTCAAATTTGAGCAAAAACTCTCGCACATGAAGAGTGATATGAGCAACTGTTCCTAGCCCAGCTTAGAAAATACCTAAAATAAATCAAACCCAGCTCAATTTCAACACTCAAGCCTACTCACATTAAACCTACGGTTTATTAAGCCCATAACTCACCACTCTAGCTATCTCAACATGGTCTTTCACACCCCAATGTACGCCCGCAGCCTCCTTCCCTAGTAAACTGAGACCTCTAGAAATTATGAAAAGGTTACATTGTAGGGGCCTCACCACACTGCCAATACTTCTAGTTTTCAATTAGACGTAAGAGATGAAATCCCAGCACTTCCTAATCCATATTCCCATACCCACAAGCCATTAAGTTACCTCGACACATCTCATATCTAACCACCACGAGCTTCCCTTCACTATTAAAGCTATCGACATCACAAATTACTTTGAGTCGGTGTAATTTTCACCAACAAAGAATGCGACGAGCCATCATGCAATGCGATGTGATCGAACCTGATCCAAAGTCTATGACAAACAAGATCAACCAATTCGAGATTAATTCCACACTTTTGTTCAAGGCGACTCCAATTTTTTCATTTCCCACCATCAATTTCAGCAAAACCAGTTCTTCTTCGATTCTAATTAGATGCACCAAATGGGCATTTGACAAAAACCACCGAACAAGCTTTGACATCATTCCCGAGATACTATTGCTAATCGATCTTTTTTTTTTTAAACAAAAACTAGTTGCACAAGAGCTACTTCAGCATCATTTGATCAAATAGTTCCTGCTGTTGAAATCTTAAGACACATCGAAACCAAATCGTTAATTCACTTGGAAATGTTTTAAAACCCATCATTTTGGAAAGGAACGAAGATCGAAAAAAGTCATTTTTCCTCCACAAAACAAGCAAAACGTGGTTAGAAACAAGATGATGCATTTTTTTTTATTTGATGGTAATTTAGGTTCTTTTATAATTCATGCAAATGAAAAAATTCAAAATGGAGCGCTCAAAGAAATCAATATGACTAAAGACCGTAGAGGCAAGGATGAAAATTAGGGTTTTCAAAAGGGTCTATAATGTGGAGGATAAAATTTTCCTTTAATGAACCCTAAATCCACTCCTTGGGCTTTCACCTTACAAATCTACCAAGTTTTTCTAAAACCTTAAGTTTTGAGCTTGATTGCACCCTATGTTCTTTCCTAAATCCATTTAAATTTCAGTGGATTAAAATAAAATGAGTAGTCTTAAAATTATCTTATTGTTCTTTATTCTAGTCCGGTATAGATGCACAATACATTTGTACTTTTGAGATACTATTGGATCTTTTTTGTTGTCTAACAAAGACTTTGTGGGAAATGTTTTTCATTTTTAAAAGTCTTTTTAGGGGTTACATTGATGTGGTAATTTAGGTTCTTTACTCTAAAAAAAATCATTCAAAAGATGTTTATCTACCAAGTAAAGTAGCTTGATTGGTTCAAATCCAATTTGTGGATTAGCTGTAGTTCTTTTCTTACTCACTCCATGCCATCTAACAAAGACTTTGATAGATGGGTACTAATCCAAACATGTTTATTGTCGCACTGTTCTCTTCTTCCACTGATGGACACAACCTCAAAACCATGCAAAAATCAACTCTCAAAAGTCCTAATCGACATCGTTGTACTCTAATATCCACTAATCGAGAAACCTGAAAAGATTGGGAAAGAGAAGAGTGAGCAACCATAGCTCAATAAGTAGTGCATATCTTTTCTAAATAGGTCAAGCAGCTAACTATACATATATAATGTGTATCAAAAACTCATAATACAAAGTCATGATATAATATACATATCAAATCAAATATGCATTTCAATAAATCTTTATATAAAAAAAAATACTCATCTTAATCCACCATCATAATACAAATATCAATAGTCAAGCCCATTGATCAATCTCAATCACATTTCAACGATTTATTCCATTGATCTATATTATATCAAAACACACATTAATAGTCCATATGTTGACCAATCTTTTGCTCAATATCTAACTATAATCATGACACAAGGCTTGATGATAAGGCGACCAAGATTTCCTCCTTAGCAAAGTCTCAACTTATAAAACCGGTGGCTGAGCCCAAAAGAATATCATAAATTTGGTATGCATACCCACAAAGTCTTCAATGGGCTCACAACAATAATAAGCACCAAACTCACATCCTCAAATATATAGAAAATCAAATATTTATCACAAATCGGTTTCATAAACCAAAACCATAACCTTTTACAACTCAATTCATCAAATAGAAGACACTTCACAAGATATTTCTCCCATTGTTTTGGAATCTATTCCATGAACCCGCAACATTTCAAAATGCCTTTCATAAAAGGTTTCTCAAAACATTATAGAACTCATTTCATAAATTAGGTTATAACACAATACATATATGTATCATTTCACAATATTTTTCTTAAAACCATTACGTGACTATTCACAAGTTATAATAGGTAGTAAAAGCTTGATTTGACTTTTTATACAACGAATAATGCCATTTCATAATTCGTACTATCTATAATCCATAGTTTCGTAATCCGTACTATCTATAATCCATAGTATTTTCGGAATATGAGTTTTACATACTTAAAGACAAGATAACTTCACTCAAGTGGAATGCCTAAAACCAAAGAGCGGGAAGCTAAATGAGCTAACGATCTCGTAATCTTAGCAATTAAACAAGAATTGACATTTAAACCAAGGAAAACACTGCCTCACCTACGAGATAGTTTAACTATGCCTAAACAATAACAAAATAACTCATATGCGCTAACAAATCGCTCGCCTAAAGTGATTATTTAAGCCATTTGCAACATAACTCAAACGCGAAACCCTAAAATTCTCACTCCAACCATTGCGCCAAAATAACTCCCATCAAAATACATGGCTCTATAATGCCATAATCCACCAATTCCATTAAAATCTCATAACTCAACAACTCAAAAATCAAACTCCGTAGCTTAAATTTCACAAAACTTTGATTTTAAGCCTTGATTCAAAAAATTACTATGATTAAATTAATGAAGGGCATGGACACTTACAAGCATTGTGATACGAAATTGAGTTGGCTTGACGAGATGTCCGTGGCGAACACATGCAAAAGCCCTCATCTTTCTCTTCCTTTCTTTCTTCTTCTTCTTTCTTTTCCTTTATTTCTTCTTCTTCTTTCTTTCTATCTATCCCTTCTCTCGTTTTCTTTTCTTCCTCGGCCGTGCGTGCTCTCACCCTCTTCTTTCCTTCTATAACAAGCTGAAAGTCCATATTTGTTTTTCTTTATGTTCTCTCTTGTGGGCCCCATCATTTGACATGTCAGAGTATTACATTTGTGGATACCTAATTTTGATCTAAGGTTTAATTAAAGTTAGCCGACAATATTGCTTCGTTAAAAGTTCAATCGAAGAGTATCATTGGGTGGTGCTCATCAAGAGCTTTTTAGCAATATCCAATTTACCTAAATTGAAAGATATCACTTTTTTCTAAGCATGGCTGTGTGATATTTAGGTGTCAACTATATAATTTGACATGAACAATAATTTCACTTTAAAGACTACGTCATAAACTTTTCGATATTGCAATACATATGATTATCGGATCCTTAATGAAAAACACATCATAAATTCTCAGTCATCTTTTGTTCGCCGTGATTCCTATGCTTTTCCAAAAATCAAACAACAATTTTTGAAAACTCATGTCACGAAATTTTTGTGTGCACAAAAAAGTTATGTCTATTCAAGATTTGGTCAAATTTTTTGAATAAAAAAAAGCCTTGTAATTCGGCACCATCATTTGGCACATGGCAGTTTTTGCGCTGAAAATCACTTTTAAAATCCCCTATTCAAATTTGTCCCAATAAATAGTGGGTGCTTTTGGGAATCACTCAATCAATCACTAACTGGTTCTTTCTCTTTGAAGCAAATTTCGATAAAATTTGAGCTTGACGATTCTAACGATCTGCATCATGTATGAATTAAAGAAAACCGAGGGTCATTAGGTAAAGGTTCTAGACCCTCTAAACAAAGTCATTATGCTAAGAAAAGCATTATGATAAGATAATTGCTGCTCTACTGTGAATAAGGCATTTTATGAATAATAGGCTATCGTAATGCTGAAATTAGCATTTGACTATAGAAAAAACATGCTTTTGTAACTGTTACTTTGCTGAAATGAACTTGAAAATGTCATATTTTTCTCTAGTCTGTTATTATGCAAGCCGTGATTCTCCAAAAATGTTTTCAAAATATGTGTTGAAGATACTGTTGCTGATTGATCTTGATTGGGGGAATATTTTACGGAATATTATGTATATCTTTGGGATATTATGTATATCTTTATTCCTTAGTTATTTAGACACTTTGTATTATAAATAGATTGTAATTACATACTAAAAGATATATTGAAAGCAATACAATTCTCCCAAACCTTAAGCTTTTACTTTTCTGACATGGTATTAGAGCCTCCCGCCTTGGCCTAGCTTCCGCAACGCCTTTCTTCTTTAGGGAGGAACCATGTCGAAGATTGAGGATTCAACTTCCGTTGTTTCTGAGGGAAATCCACAGTCTCCCAACAATCAAAAAGGAGATGTTGTCACTACAGAACAACTGACGAATCCACTAGACAGTCAAACGAGTCTCGTGCAGCCCAACACAGGATTTGCAGGACCATACATTCAATGGGTACCTGTACCAATTCAGCCAAATCGAACTCACCTCAAATCGCAGTGGAAGGAGTGGTGGGCCTAAGAAACGAACTCGCACATACCGGTTCGGGTCCTGGATACGGGCCGAGCTGGACTTTCCCGAGTCAAAGTGGTTCGGGTCCGGGGTACGGGGCAAGCAATCCCTACCCGACCTACGGACCCGGATTCTTCCCTTTTGCCGGAGTTGGTGGTCGGCCGGAACCCGGAGACCCACTGTACACCGCCACCGCCGACGGACCGGAGCTCCACTTGATCTCCCAGCAACTGTCGGGACCGGAGAATTACTCCCTGTGGTCTCGCAAGCTCCGGCGAGCACTCGTGACCAAGGACAAGGACGCTTTTTTAGACGGCACAGTCCCGATACCGTCCGACGAGCGGCTTGCACGACAATGGCGGAAGTGTAATCAGCTCGTTCGGACTTGGATAGGAAATTGCCTCACCACAGAGGTTGCCGCTGGGGTACCACCGACCGAGGATGCCCAAAAATTTTGGGAAAACCTACGGGAGATGTATGGTAAGTTAGATAGAGCAAAAATTTTCACATTAACGCAAGCTTTATCAGATCTCAAGTAGGGAAATTTGTCAATCTCGGCCATCTACAATAAACTCTCTGCCCTATGTAATGAAATCGAAATGACAGAGGAAAAACTAGACGGACCCGAGGTGACCTTGGCTCAATATTGGGCTATGAAAGATCGGGAGAGGACTACAAGGTTCCTACTCGTGTTAAACGAGACCTACTTACCGTTTCGAAGCCAAATCTTGGCCATGGATCCGGTTCCCCCACTCGGCCGCATATACCAACTTGCGGTCCAAGAAGAATCTCAGAGGTTGGCGTCATCCGAGTATACGAAGACGGGCGACGTCGCATCGTCGTTTGCAAAGGCAAAGGCCTCATCGAAGCACCGAATGGGATTTTCCAGATCCGGCCATGGAGGTTCGTCAAAGAAAACAGGGCTGCTAGGGTTACGGGAGGAAGAAGAAGAGGGCTTTTATTTCCCTCAAATGGACGGCCTAGGGTTTCGGGAGATCGGAAGGCTCGGGCAGGAGGGACGAACGGCCGAGACTTTTACGGTGGAGGCTACTCCTCGAGGGACGAACGGCCGAGATTTGTCCTTCGGATCGGACGGTGGGGCTACTCGCGAGGGACGAACGGCCGAGATTCGTCCTTCGGATCTGACGGTGGAGGCTCCTTCGCGCGATCGGACGGCTCTCCTTTCGCCCTTGCCGCACCACGATCTGATGGTCCATCCGCATCCGTGTTCAAGCGATCCAACGGCCAAAATTCGAGCACATCCTCGAACAAAAATAATTCGGGAAAATGGAAAGGTAAATTTTGTATTATTGCAAAAACCTTATCATACCAAAGAAAATTGTTGGAAATTGCATGGAAGACCGGGAGAAGAAAGAACGAGAATTTTCTATCAGCAGAAATGCTAAGGTGAATCAACCCATTAGCAATGATCACTCCAACAAATCATGAGGACCTTAAGTCGATGGGAATTCAAGAAAAATGCCTAGCTATGCAGGTATTTCTTATTGTTTGATGAGTAATATTTCGAGCAACGCATGGATTATTGATTCAAAAGCCGGTGACCATATAGTCTCGTGATGAACGTTTCTTTTCTAAATTAGACAAATCCTCAAACATACTTCCGTTCGCCTCCCAAATGGAAGTGATGTTTCGTAGATAAAATTGGGGATGTTGAGTTGAGCCCTTCCATCACACTTAAAAATGTCCTTTTTATTCCAAATTTTCAGTTCAATCTCATTTCCGTATCCAAGATTTGTCAAGACAATCTCACAGTCGGGTCATTTTTGATTCGACATTTGTCTCTTTCAGGCCCCTTTGACTGGGACACTGATGGGCTCGGGTAGGAATTTCAAGGGACTTTATTTCTGGACAGCATTTCCAAAGAATTTTTCCTTCAATAAGAGCATCTTATGTAATGCCAATCATAATAAAAATATCTCTTTATCCCATTAGCGTCTAGGCCATAGTGCCGCCTTTCCTCATCCCAAGTGTCCTATATGCCCATTGGCTAAACAGTCCAGAATGTCTTTTCCACAAAGTACATCACGTGCTGCTAGAGCTTTCTCACTATTACACATGGACATCTGGGGCCCATATCACACCCCTCATCATGATGGGTCACGCTTCTTTCTTACTATCGTGGATGATCATACTCGAGCAACTTGGGTTTTTCTTATGCAGTCCAAAGCCCAAGTTCTCTCACATCTCAAAAATTTTATTATTCTAATCAAAAATCAGTTTAACAAATCCATACAACAGATTCGTATTGACAATGGACGAGAATTCTTTAATCATGAATGTTCTTCATTGTTTATTTCCAATGGCATTCTTCACGAGAGCTCCTATGTCTATACTCCTCAACAAAATGGGATTGTAGAAAGGAAACACCGTCACTTGTTAGAAGTTGCTCGAGCCCTTAAGTATCAAGCTTCAATTCCTGAAATGTTTTGGGAGACCGTGTGGTCACAAAGAGATACCTAATCAATCGAATGCCATCTCGAGTTTTGAGTGGGAAGACCCCATTCGAGTCATTGTTTGAAAACGTCCCGACATTCGTCATCTTCGTGTTTTTGGATGTTTATGCTATGTATCTACCACGGGCCCTCGGGACAAATTGGGTCCTCGTGCCCTTTCTTGCATATTTATGGGATATCCTACCCTTCAAAAAGGATATTTGGTACTTGATCCATCTACTGGAAGATTCTTCGTTAGCAAAGACGTCATCTTTCATGAAGATGTTTTCCCCTTCAAGGATAGGCTACCCTCGCATCAACATGACGATCCCCGGACGTCTTTTCGCCCTTTTTTGCATGAAGACAATCCTCCACAAGCACCAATGATGATGCTTCCACAAGTAATGTCTCCTATATCATCTTCAGATATTGATATACATGTTGCTTCGGATGGGGACAATGCAATTCCTAGCCTTCCTTCAACAAGTATATCAGAAGGATCTGGATCTTCGGAATCCAATATTCTAGCAGATGATACTTCTGCAAATTCACAAGTTGATGTTCC
Organism: Eucalyptus marginata; assembly: GCA_014182565.1. Classification (NCBI taxonomy): domain Eukaryota; kingdom Viridiplantae; phylum Streptophyta; class Magnoliopsida; order Myrtales; family Myrtaceae; genus Eucalyptus; species Eucalyptus marginata. Next base: position 32,914,900 of record CM024589.1, on the reverse strand, counting down.
ATCTAAACCAGCTAATCTTCGGCGATCAAGACGCACAGTTCAACCACCAACATGGACAGTGGATTGTGTTTGTTCCTCCTCAAAAAAGTGTGGTACACAATATCCTATTTCCTCCTATGTCAACTTTGCTAATCTCTCTCCTGAACATAGATGCCGTGTTAGTAGAATTTCGAGCAACGGAACCTTCATCTTATGATGAGGCTGCCACGGATCCTCATTGGCAAAACGCTATGAAAGATAAATTACAAGCTCTCATCGAGAATGAGACTTGGGATATTGTTCGCCTACCTCCCCATCGTAGACCCATAGGATGCAAATGGGTATTTAAGATCAAATACAAAGCAGACGAATCCATTGAACGTTACAAGGCCAGATTGGTTGCGAAGGGATTCACCCAGAAGGAAGGATTTGATTATACGGAAACTTTCTCTCCTGTTGCTAAAGGGGTCACCGTACGGTCCTTTCTTTCCATTGCCGACATTCGTGACTGGCCCCTTCATCAAATGGATGTTCAAAATGCTTTTCTACATGGAGATCTTGAAGAAGAGATTTATATGGATATCCCACTGGGATTTCGCAGACAGGGGGAGGGAAGTGTGTGTCGTCTCCGAAAATCCCTATATACAAGCTTCTCGTCAATGGTATGCCAAGTTTACCAGTGCACTTACAACTGCAAAATTCCAGCAATCTAAGCATGACTATGCTTTATTCACATGGAAACAAGGTACATCGTCAATCTACTTACTTATATACGTTGACGATATACTCATTATGGGAAATGATGCGTCTGCCATTGAGAGATTCAAGGAGTATCTACATTCTACATTTCATATTAAGGATTTGGGATCTCCTAAATACTTTCTTGGGATAGAAATTGCGCGGTCAAATAAAGGCATATGTCTTAGCCAACGGAAATTCGTATTAGAAATCGTGTCAGAAGCAGGTTTGTCGAGATCTAGGCCGACTGTTATTCCAATTGATCAAAATATCAAGTTAACAACAGCTGAATATGACCAAGGGTTGTCACCTATAAATAAGGATCCTTTGCTTAAAGATCCTTCTGCTTATCAAAGACTCGTTGGAAAGCTTATTTACTTGACCATGACTAGGCCAGACATTGCTTATGCAGTTCAGATTATTAGTCAGTTCATGCATGCTCCGAAACAGTCCCACATGAATGCAGCATTGAAGGTCATTAAATACTTGAAAGGGTGTCTTGGATTAGGAATATTGCTATCTCGAGACAACAATATGGATATGGTAGCATACGTGACACAGACATGCTACTTGTCCCATGAGTAGAAGATCGGGTCACGAGGATTACGTATAAAATTAGGGGATTCTCTAATTTCATGGAAGACAAAGAAACAATCAACCGTATCTTTATCATCCGCGAGGCGGGAGAATACCGAGCAATGGCGAAGACGGTTGTGAGATAGTCGGATAAGAGGCCTTCTTCAAGACCTTGGTGTACGATGAAAGAGCCCACCGGTCCTATTTTGTGATAATGATGCTGCGCTTAAGCTTGCAATGAACCCAGTATTCCACGAAAGGACAAAGCATATAGAGATTGATTGTCATTTCATCCGAGACAAGATTCAAAGTGGGATGATTAGAACAAGAGGGACAAGAACGGCAGAACAACCCGCAAACATCTTTACCAAGGCATTATGTCAAAGGCAACATTCGTATCTACTAAACAAGCTAGGCGTCTTTGATGTGTATAGACCGCCAAGCTTGAGGGGGAGTGTTGAAGATACTGTTGCCGATTGATCTTGATTGGGGGAATATTTTATGGAATATTATGTATATCTTTATTCCTTAGTTATTTAGACACTTTGTATTATAAATAGATTGTAATTACATACTGAAGATATATTGAAAGCAATACAATTCTCCCAAACCTTAAGCTTTCTACTTTTCTGACAATATGTAACTATAATTTTGTACATTACAAATGCAATTGTAAATCCCCCAAGGCTGGTGCAATTGGTTTGGGGTATTATGGATATTCTAGCGTAAAAACTGGAGATCGCATGTTCAATCTTATCAGCTGTGTGCAAAATGATTTGAGTCAAAGTCACTTGCACAAGTTAAGAAGGCCTAAACTTAATGGTTCATGGATTAACAAAGTGTCTGGTGAGCCTCCTACTCAAATCTTTATGATCCTGCCTTGGAATTATAAAAAAGAATAATCCAATTATAAATGAAAAGCATTTAAAAACCTATGTTAATAAAACCACGCTTTCAATTCTTAAGCAACAACAAAAAATTCTGTAGCTTTCAAATACATAACATCCATAGTAAATATAACAAAACGCACAACATTTGATAGATAAGCATTTGGAAGTTTGAATTGATAAACATTTATCCAGTCTTAACTTCACATATAAATCACTAGAGTCGTTTACTTTTAGGATATTATAGATTCATCTTAAATGTACGAAATTACTCAAACTTGGAAGATAATTGATTCACGAGACATGAATCCAGATTTGATCAATTCCTAGAACTATGACATCTCCTTATGCCTTAAGAAGTCACCAAGTTTTTTTTTTTTTTTTTTTTGGTTTTTTGCCTGAATGTGGTCCGTAGATTCATACTACATTTTGGAAAACATTGGTATCCTATAATATACTTAATTTTCTGAAAAGACAAGTAAAGGAGTACTTTCGGCTAAAAGCTATTAATGTGGGATACTTCTTGTACGAGGGAAGATACCTAAAGGGAGGACAAGGGGAACATTGACTAGGATTGCAGGCATTATTTCTGTCATTTGGTTCACTGTCTCCGACATAATGCACTGACACTTAACAGCGATGTTATTGCGGACCATGACTTCTGTTTCCTTAGGTTTTGTTCTTCAAGACCATGTAGGGCACAAATATTCTCAATGTTTATGTGTTTGCTCTAACTCCCGTGTACAGGACAGGATTCATTTCCACCACCGCAATGGTTAACCTAGTGAAGTAAGTCTTAGTCTCAAGACATCCCCGGTTACAAGTTCGAATCTGCCAATTGTTCATCGATCTTAAGAAGCCTTCATTCGTTCACGGCGTAGGTTTGGCCATGCTGTGATGTGGGATAACCCTAGTTCTATTCCTACTAGCATCATAGTGGAGTAGCAGTGAATGAGCCTGCTCAAAATGAATCATTGTTATGGTTCGAACTCAACAGTCCATTGTAGGTATGGAACTTGAAGTTAAGCACCCCTTCCCAACCTTTTACTTACAAAAAAGAGGAATCATATCTAATGATAAAATGGATCGGTTAGATTTGACAACAGCCTCTCCATCATATATATATATATATATAAAAGGAAGGACACCCACTTATAAAATTTTGATGTATATTGAACGGAAATTTCACAATTTTTTTCTAAAAAGCTCAAACATAGTTAAAATAATAATATGAATACTTGTGAGAAAGAACATGATCAATGAGTTCTGTAAAAGTTAAACCATTAGAAAAGATTATGACTACACACAATAATTACCCAACAAAATTGAATTTTAAAAGAATGGCATGATCTCATGACATGTATGCATCTTTTCTTTGGCCAATGACAAAGTCTTATCTCATACAAGATTATTAGGAGAATTATTCTGAAGCAGATTAACTTTTTCTTTGGAGGCCATCTTAGATAAGCCTCGAAAACATGACGACCAGGCTCTTGAACATGCGTACTATTAAATCTTTATTTGTCATCAGTTTGTAACTTCTAACTGTTGGGCTTGAATATTTTGGCCCAATGGGGCTTGGATTGGGATGTCCAAAATAGGAGAAAAAGGCCTCGCATCAAGTGTACCAACTTATTTGGTCATTTGTCGTCAATTAGCATTTTCTTAGCTAGGTGTGAATGTGATTGCATTTGTCTTCTTCTTTTTGCTTTTCATGTTCTAGCGTAAATTTAAAAAGTGTCTTAATCTACCAAATCACATGTAAATTCCAAAGAACCCTGATTTCCTATGTAGATATTTTTTAATTGGAGATAGGTACCGCCTCAACATACATTATTTATATACTGTCTCTGTTTTATTTATTATTAGATATGTGTCACATGTCGATTAGACGTGCAATCTCAAAAAATCTTAACCCCATCCTACCCACTTTCTTTCCTTAGCATCTCCGCCTTTATATAGGAGTCGTGCCATTGCCCTCATTTACTATCGTTGCATGCACATAATGTGTGCCGTCTCCTTCGCTTGGGGGCGGCAACCGCCTCCTCTCTCCTCTTGCTCATCTATAACCATTGGCCTTCCTCTCCCTCTCCCCCTCTCCGCTTGCACCTCCCCTGAGGATCTCTCTCTTCTTCATCATTGTCATCTTCAAGGTGAAGGAGACAACAACAACGACAAGCCCATACCGAGATTCAGCACAAGCCTTGGATCTCAGGCTCAGCCGCGCTTGACCAAGCCAGAGCCGTAGATGTTCAATCTCAGATATGGCTCGATTGTGGTAGCTGAGTTAGAGCTGAATTGATTGAGATTTTTCTTACTGTATGTTGGATCGTCACATGACATCATGATTAACTAAGTGGTGATAGAGTCTGAAGAAAGCACATGCAAGAGGGCCCTCCACTCCGTCTGAGTTGTACCTATAATAGTAGAGGATTACATGTTCATGCGTTTGATTAGACAATAGCACGAATCAGAAGGATAAAAAAAAAGAGAATAAGTTTCCCACGCAAAAGAAAATCAAGCAGTCATTCCAAGTTTGCTTAAAGGAAGCAAGGTTGCTCATTATCCTCTTTCAAGACGGCAAGTCAGCTTGTGAAATGAAAGCGAAACCCTCACTAAACGGCACGGATATAGGTAAAAGAGGGTCCTATCACAATGTTTACTTAGAACATAAACATGCTTAATAAGAAACAAGAGTGCACTTAATAAACTATAGGTGAGATATCAATATGGTCCTCTTTTTCGATCGAATAAATATTATTTTGAAGATCACGTGGCATAAGTATGGTTGCCCACGCCAAAGGGAATCGTAACCCGACAAACGTCGGCTGACTTTTCAGGTGCAAGACAAAATCCTCGTTTGAAATTATGTCAAATTGAGAAAAGGTAAGATAACTTGAGAGGCTAATACATGTTCGGCATGGGATGAATTGATTTGATTTTAGAGGTTCGCTGTCAAAAGGTGCAAATTCAATGACAAGCCCCATTTCTTTTCATCAAGGAGGAAAAATACCACAAAAGAACATGCATGGTCCTTCTCTTTCTCAATCCTTCATCTCCCAAAGGAATCTGATCATTGGGTCTAGTCTTGTGATTTCATAGTGCTCACTTGATTACAGAGGTTTGGTGCCTCACCTCCATTTTATGTTATTTTTCAGTGATATCTTATTTTTTCTTGTCCTAGATTTGTAAAAGAAATGAAATTATAAAACTGTTATCATTTTCTTTATATTGATGTTCTGATTACAATAAATAGTGTGTCTTCTCTGGATTAATTTCCAACATGGTGAACTTATTAACATGCAGATTCGAATATGTCGGTAAGTTACGCATTCATAAGATCATTTGGCTTGTATGGTATTGCGTTTAAATGAGTTTTGGTGATATGGATTCAGATCCTATCCATTTAGGAAGTAAATCAACGTCCTCAATTCATCTCAGTTGAATGGATGACCCATTGGCAAAATATAATTTAACGATGCACATACATCTGTTCACCCTTTTAATGTAGTTCAGTTTCCATTTTCTTTCTTTTTTCTTTTCCATTTTTCCCTACCTTCTTCCTCCTCCATTCCTCAAAGATGAAACCTAGAATAGCAACACCACCTTCAGCCTCCGGGATTGTCACCACTATCAAAAGAGATTGGTAGTGGTCGTCATCATCATCGCATCAACAATCTATAGTGGCTTCGTCAAGGCGACGCATGGCAAGTGACGCTCGATCCCGCTGGGAAGGACGCCCAACCGTCACCACCATCCGAAGAGTATTCTGCGGTTTTTATGTTCTTCAAAAAGTTCAGATACGGGCGATGTTAGGATGACGAAAGACCGACTAAGGGACACTTCGCAAGAAATTTTTGGAAAGAAACACATTTACTTTTTATTTTGGGATATGTTCACTGGTAGTCCTAAAACTTGTCACGAAAGTATAATTGAATTATAAAATTTTCAGAAAGTGTAATAAATCCTAAAACTTGTAAAATTAGTGCAATCGAGTTATTCTACTAATTTCGTCTAATTTGACTAACGGAAAAATATTGATATGACTTTTTTTTATTACTTTCTCTCTCCTACTTGAGGCTAACATGGCTTAAACATGCAAGATACCCCCCAAAAATATTCTTATAGGATATTATTTTTCTAGTAGAATCTATAAATGTTAGGATTAATATCCTAAAAAATCTCAACTTGGTACATTTGTGACAAATTTACCATAAACTAATTTTGTGATCACTAAAAGCTCCAAACAGGTATACATTTAACAAATTTACTCCAAATTGGTACATTTATAACAAATTTACCCTATATTAGTTTCCGTTAAATTTTACTGTCAAACTATTAATTTGAATGACACGTGACGGTTGACTAATGTACCAATTCGAGATTTTATTCTCCGTTTGTCACGGTTATATAAATTTTGTGATTTTTTGTAGTATTAATCCAATTTAATGGAGGGTATATTTGTCACAAATATACCAATTTAGGATTTTTTGTTGTTGAATAAATTAGTTTAGGATAAATTTGTCATAAGTATACTAATTTGGGATTTTTTATGGTTAGCTGGAGTAAATTTGTCATAAATATATTAGTTTGGGGTATTTGATTATCAAAAAATTTGTTTTGGGTAAATTTATCATATGTGTACTGCCAGGTTTGCGGTTTTTAGGGTATTAACCATAAATATTAATTAAATGAAAAAACGAAATTAAAAAAAAAAAAACCACAAAAGCAGCCAACTAGAGACGACTTGTAGGCCCTTAGTTGCCACCACCCCCACCATCACCGAAAATGGCTGATGACCATGGCAAACTGTAGGCAAGGGCCTATAGGCTCTCCCCGAGATCCCTAAGTTGGGCAAGGGTCACCAGCCCATGCCTAGATCTAGCCAAGGGCGACCATTGTCGTGGTTTCAATGGCTAGCGACCTCGTCCTAGCCAACAGCTACCCTCAGCCCGATGTGGGCGAGGGCTGGTGACCCTCGCCTAATCTAGGGGAAGAACACGATCCTCACCCTAGATTTGGGCAAGGGCTTGCAAGCCCTTGCTTGCTATTAACTAAGGCCTGGTGACCCCAATTGACCCTCACCCCACCATTGCTGCTTTTTGATGATAGTGAGGGCGATGATGGTATGGGCCTTGCAAGCCCCCATTGGTTTGCTTTTCTTTTCTTTTTTCTTTTTTCATTTAATTTAATTAATAATTATATTAAAATCAATTTTGGACAAAAATGACATTGTTTTGGGATAATCTTGCTTGTTTATTTATTTATTTTTTTAAACTAGAGGCTCACAATGCGAAGACGTTCTGGCGTAAACCCCTGGGGAAGCACCAGCGGGGACCCACCTCTCACGGTGTTTCGCTTAAGTCGCGCTAATGCGCATGCGATGACTTGAACCTCCCCCCTTCCGCAATTAGAGGGGGAAAGCCCAAACCAACTCGCCCACATTGGGGTGGGTATCTTGCTTGTTTACATAACGTAGGAGAGAGAAAGTAATTAAAAAAAACCACGTCAGCATTTTCCTATTGATCAAATTGGATGGAATTAGCATAATCACTCGATTGCATCAATTTAACAAATTTTAAAATTTGATTGTATTTTCTAAAAATTTTAGAATTTAATTCTACTTCGTGACAAGTTTTGAGACTTCTAATGAACATATTTCTTTTATTTTTCCTGAATTGTGAAAATTGACCCATTTTCTTTCTACTTTTCCTGCCACGAGCGGAGAAAATCATTGATGATTTGCCACAATGGAGCAAGACTAAGCAATCTTGAACAATTAGTCTCTCCCGTGCTTAGCAAGTACAAGACTAGACACTCGTCGGCTATCCATTCTACCAATATTTCAAATTATAATCATGAGAGCGATCGTCGTGAACGATTTTGGAATCGCCATGCGCAGGGGTCGCATTCAGAGCTAAATTTTAAAATGCACAATTTGATGTAGGAATCCTTTTCTCCGGTTCCTTTGTCTTACTGGCTCGATTTCGTGGGCACTTGGAAATCGCTTACTATAAGTCACGAGGGTTGACGAAGGACGCCAATGATTTACGCCTGGGTTTGCTGATATTCTGCGGTCCAAATCAATATCACCGTTAGTCAAACCATTTATTTATTTGAAAATTCTATTTAATGTAACATTTATCTTAATCATGTGTAAGTCGAATCTTACATATAAAATTGAGGATTGAAGGTCCAACCCAAAAGTTTGAATTTATTGGTGGATGGACTTTCTATTCATGGAATTGAGTTTTGCCCCAATCTATTTCACTTGTGCAATTTTCCATTGATTGAATTACATGTGTTATTCTTAATTCAATTTGCATGTGAAAAGGGATGTTAAAGTATTCCATATCATTTGCCTATAAAATTTATATGCTCTTATGTTCTCTCTCCACCTATAAGTTTAAATTTCTAGGTTGGACCTTCTCACAAGAATAGACATGTAAGCCACATTAAACAAGCAATAGGAAGTATAAGACAAGTTCTTTCCCTTTGTGAATGTTTTTAAGTCATCAGAGAACGAGTCCACAATCCATCTTTCCTACTTGACAAAAACAATGTTTGACTTAATGCAATTTAAAGATTCATAAGCATTTTCAACTCAAAACCCTTTTGTTTATAATGCGACATATATATCATATTCTTAGAGCTGTTGAGAATGCTGATAACACCTCCTAGGTAAAGTCAACTAAACTTTTTAAAAAATCTTTTATCAGTTCGATGCAAACAGCATCCAACTCCACATTAGAGTCAGGTCCTTAACCCTAATTTTCAAATCCTGCTTTGGAGATGTCGAAGTGGACAAAAGAAGAATTTGTCATGGGTATCGTTGGAGTGTTCAATGTGGTGGTACCAAACGCATAAATAAAGATCTTATCAAATAGCTAGCAAAACCCTAAATCCATCTCTTATCCTTTGATCGACATGTGTAAAAGAAATAGAGCACGTAATATTTTATCTTTGATAAAGATAGGTCAATGACATTATTTAACTAATCTTTTAAATAATTTGAGATGTTGAATTCATCAAGACCTTCTTGTGCAGTGAGCTTGTTGTGCGAGTGGCCGGAGTGACGGCAGCTTCTGGACGAATGCATGCCAACAAACCAACATCAAGAGACGGGCTAAATGCTATTCATTTGAGTAGGTCGTCTGTAGGTCCTGAGATAAGATTTCGCCCAATCGAGATTAAATTAAAGGGGAAAAAAAGAATTCATGGGTTTTGGCGTTTCTTGTTTGGTTCTTGCGAAAATGATTCGGATAGAAAGTTTGGCAGGTGGAAAGATGCTGATTGTTTTGACATGGACAGTCCAGGTACCTAACTCAAGATCTGATATGATTGAAATATATATAGTCCTATCTTCCTTGCTTTTTAAGCATCATTGCACACTGAACATAATGAATTCCGAAAAATGATTCAACAAAAAAAAAAATTCCAAAAATGCTAAAAAAATTCTAATCTCAAAGTGCATATGGGAAGGCATAATCTTGAAGTCGTTTATAACCCTTATTCAACATGGGTATGCAACAGAAGTTTGAGCTGATTTGTGAAACCCTAGTTGCATGATAGGCTGTGTAAGTACTTGAACCTCTCTCATTCATCTTTGTGTTCCTTTATAACTTAGCATGGAGAAAAAAAAAAGACTTTTAATTGCTATACAACCTACTTAAAAAAGTTTTTTACTAATCATGTTGGAATGTCGGTCATGACATATTAAAAGCTTTTGATCCAAAATGACACGTCACATAAACTATAACTATACTAAAGCATAGAATCTCTCGCTCACATTGTTTTTGAAGGCACATCCACCATTTTATGGATAGATCTTGGCTATATTGTTATATTAATATGGATTCAATCATTAATAATTGAGTCGAAATATTTGGAAATGGTGAGCCAAAAAGGAAATCGAAAAACCTAAAAGTCTGCCACGAGGTTGAGCAGCGAGAAAATGTCACTAGACAATGACACTGAAAAGATTGCTATGTGGTTGCGAGACCATCTATTACCAAATCCATTTTTTTCCTACTTTAAAAATATTTCTTTCCCGTTAAGAAGACCGTCAAAATTCCAATTCTTTCTGCACGTGGGACACCAATGGATCTTTTTCTTGAACTTCACGAGTTTGACTTCGTTGTCTCTCGGACAGCTCCGTCTCCCCTTGAACTTTGTGGCTCGGCTAACTTTTCTTTTTAATAGGAAAGGAGGATTATTAGAATATTTTTATAATCGGACTTTTTGCGTGAAAAGTCGTGAGTGCATGAAAAACTTGAAGAAACTTCTTGGAAAAGAAAAAAGGCTCTTAGACTCCAAATTAAAGACACAAATAGTCAATTAACCCCACAAGGATAATCAATTTTGACAAAAATAATCCGGTTTTCGAAACTTAGTCAAAAGTCATGGGTATTATATGAGAAGTGGGTCTTTTTAACTTTATACCTTTTTTCAAGTCATGTGACTCTCTCTCAATTTGATATTTCACAGTTGTATTTTTTTCGTCCTTTTATTTTTAAGGAAAGATAAGCGGTAGAAGTTCTTAGTGGAAGATAATCCGCCAAAGGACCGCTATGTACACCGTTGGTGGAAAGAACTGTTCTTGTACAACGTTGGTGAAAAGAACTGTTCTTGTACACGGCTAAGTAGGAATGTTGTACTATACCTAAATTTTGATCTAAGATTTTCAAAGTTTGGCCAAAATTTGATCAACTTTGACCAGAGGTCAAATCTGGGAAATGTACCAAAATAATCATAAACCTTTTGAAATTTTAATGTGAAGAATTTGATTTGGATGCACATTTGACAATGAGGTGTCACAAATTTTTAAAGAACAAAGAATCACACAAATCTACCATTAGACTAGAAAGACATAGACTTTGAAAGAAAACACAAAAAAATTGGCGAAAACCCATTGAGAGACGCCACATGAAAATACCCGGTAAACCCCAAATCGACTGGCTCTAGGTGAACCTCGAAGATTTTTTAAGGCGGATATAACTCGGTAACTTTTATAAGATATGGATGGGTTTGATTGGAAATTTGAAGCCCGAAGCACACATATCTAAATTATTGAGATATGCTTATTTAATTTAAGATCGTTAGTTATTTAGTAATCTTACATAGGGTTTGTTTGTTTGGGCATTTAAAGAAGCAAAAAACAACTTATTTATTTTTCTGTTAAAATTGATGATATTGTCTAAATTTCGATCAATCACGAAATATTATATGTGAATTTAGCGTTGTAATTTATATATCTTGAAAATTTCAAGCATTTCGAGTTAAGATAAAATTGAATTGTGTCCATTGCGAAGGATATCAAGTAAAAAGTACAAGGTACAAATCTAAGAGGTCTGTGGTCAATGCTGCCCATCGTCCTTTGCTTGTCGATGCTGCTGATTGTCGTCGTGATGAGCCCGTTGAATCTTTCTACCTCTTGTTGCATTCTTGTTTTTTTTTTTTTTTTTTTTTTGTCAAGGATTTGGTTGGTAATTAAGAAATTGAGTTGATATATGCACTAGCTTATATACTGTGTAGCATATGGAGGTGTAGGTTTTAAGTCATTTTCTTTTTGTTCTGCTTTTCTTCGTAGGATTATCATATACTTTCGTCAGGTTTGGAATTGGTTTGGGTACCCCTAATTCTAGCAAGACAAGTTTGTGATATTTGTCTCAAAATCCATGATGGGTTTCAGATCAATGTCATAGGAGACACTGAAAATTGCCAGGACGGGTTTAGAAGACGCTCAATCGTAATGTAACCGTCAAATGAGATACTTACTCTAACAAGAGTGGTCTTTGTAAATGGACCATATTCAAATTTACTTATTTATCGTTCTAATTCAGGGAGATAGGAGTGGAAACGTGACAAATTTGTTCTTCTTTATTCAATTTCGCATGAAAAAAAAAAGAAAGAACGACTTTTCTTTACTATAGAGCCAATAGTAGCCCTAGCAGCCCCATTTATAGGGCAAAAGAATTTCCAAAAAAGTACAAAAATAATTTCTCGATCCGCTTGTAATGGTCATTAAGGGAAACTTTATCCATTCTCGATGATAAGATCTTCTCATTTTGGGGTCAAAAGAATATATTTTTCACTTCTTTTACCAATGCTGTGAAGACGCTATGTAAGGTGGGAGCAAATCTTGGAGATAAGAGATTTCCTCTAAGACTTCAGGGAGACCCCTTTCTAATTCTCGATCCTCATAGCATAGCATTTGCACCTCTTCATTTTAGAACAAACCATGTGCATGCACATAGGTATAAACACCCTACATTTTTCATCAATATGGGAACGATATTACTAATAGAAATTCATCCTCAAATAGGATAATGCAAGGTATGATCTCATCCATGCGCATGCAACTTATAAGCACTTCCTCAATCAGTCCCGGTTAAGATTTTTCAAGTCCGAGCGACATTCGTGGGGTCATAAGGTTCCATTGGATGTACATTTATTTCGTATTCGTGCCGGAAATTCAACGATCATTTTTGCTAGGAGGGAGGAACTGGGGATAAGTCAAGTCGATTTTCCTCGTGAGCCAAGATTCATACCCTTCTGAGGTGAATTGCGTTTTCCTAGCTAAAGCCAATGTAAGAAATGCGGTCGAGTACGAAACTTTTTAGTAGGCGTGACGAAATCCTAAATTTTTTTATTGAGAAATGCGATCGAGTTAACACCTCACCTCGTGTAATTAAATCCCAAACCTTTGCAAGAAATGCAATCTCAGTCTCATTGAAAAATGCAATTTAAGACGGGTACGAAGGCCATTTTTTTTAAGTGCACGCCAACAATTTTGAATAATGTTCACCGACGGCATATTTTATTACCTTTAAAAGGCAGTCTTATTTGATTTTCTCTAAATTTGTACTATCATATAAAGTAAAGAGGACCTCAGACACTCTAAGGGCCTCCCATCTTTTTTCTTTTTCTCCCCTCGGATTCCTCGATCACTCGTTCTATAAATAGTACGTCCTTGAACAAATACGACATTTCATGTCTCAATCAACTTCCATTTGGAAAATATTTCAATTGCTTCAACCTTCAAGCAACCTTCCTAAAAAACTTCTTTCTGTGGCTTGGCGTCTAACATGGTTTCAATTATTTTATAGGCTCCACCAAAGTGGAGCCATAGAAAGCAGCCGAGCCGAGCCGAGCCGGGCTCGGCTCGGGGTGGGCCAGAGAAGGAGGAGACAACGGTGGTCCAGAGAACGGCAGGTGGAATGTTTGACATTGCATGCATGGGGGAAGCGGAAACTGTCGAGAAGCCGGTGGCCGGCGGCTGATCTCATCCTCTCACCAACCGAGCCTCGTCCGCGCATCAATTTTTTACTAAAATCTCACTTGCAATCCCAATAAAAACAACAATAATTATAATAATGCCAATCGCTTTACTCCAACGTATTCACGTTCGATACGTAAATGCATCCTGGCGTCCGAAAAGCACGCACGTTCAACAGTTCCCACATGGACTCGGATGACTCCCACGCACGCATTTGCTCACTTTTTCAAACCCCATCGATGTTGACTCTCTCTCTCTCTCTCTCTCTCTCTAGATTGGCCGTCCTACTGTGGAAATAAGAGCGCGTCACTGATAGAATAATTAGAATAATTTGAAGATGAAATACTCGGAAGTTCACTCGACTCGGCTGTAGTCAAGATAAGAACGAGACGTACGGATCTTCTCTATTTCACCTTTTGAATTGATGACAAGATTTGTATTTATATTGACTTGTTAGACGACTCTTGCTTTTGAATAACTTGTATTGAATTTGCAAAACAGAAGCCAGACGCAAAATGAGGAACGGTGACGACGCATGTTGCATAGGACATTCATGAAATTTGGTTGAATTAAAAACAGCGACCGCTTTGAACCCTCCAACCCACATATATATAAACCCCCACGAAGACACCCTCTTGAAATCAGAACACACCGCAGAGCTCTCTCCCTCTTCCCCTCCCTCCCTCCCTCCCTCTCTCTCTCTCTCTCTCTCTTCCCCTCTCTCAAGGAAAAGCAGTAGCAGATGGGTCGCTCAAGCGCAGTCGCGTTGGTCTTCATTGCTGTGGTCTTCGCCTCCTCCATGTCGCGCTCTGAAGGGAGGATGTTATCGGAGAGAACAAGCGACCTCCACGGCAACAAGAGAACGCCATTGGCAAACCCGGGTCTTTACCTGAGCGCCCTCCCCAAAGGCGGCGCCATCCACTCCTCGGCACCGAGCAGGAAGGGCCATGCCGAGATCGTCGACAAAAAGCTTGTCGCGAGGCACCTCGGTAGCCTCGGTCGGGTCCTGATAGAGTCCGTGCCAAGCCCTGGGGTTGGCCATTAGCATCGAAAGCAGCTGCGCAGCCTATATGTTCTTTTCATGGTTATTTTGTGGGTAACTAGATTGAATCATTACATCATTACTCCAGAAATAGGAAGTTTTGGAGGGTGGTTTTCCATCTTCATACTTTATTCTTTCACAGAAATTAGGTCAGATGGACTATATAGTTACTTATAAGTTACTTAGCGAGACATTAACTGTATAGATGGTACGAAAGCTATGTCTATTTTTCTCCTCTTTTCTTCCTTTCCAGGGGTGGGATTGATTTTGCTATGAATACCTTAGTCATAATACGGTTCAAGAGAGTTTTATATGCAGATCATATATATTTCCTCCTTCCCTCCCTCCTTCCCTCTCTCTCTCTCTCTCTCTCTCTCTCTCTCTTATATTTTTTATATATTTATCTGGGGTTATAAATTGCTCAAATTACAAGAAACATTATATTTTTTATATATTTATCTGGGGTTATAAATTGCTCAAATTACAAGAAACATAAGAAAAAGAATTGGGTGCCGGTGCGTTTGGCACGGACCAAAATGTCAATGTCATGGGGGGCACGTCCTCCACAAGATCTGTAAATCTGTCCTCCACCTCTTTCGTTTCCTCCTCTTTTTCATGGTACACCGTTTCCTAGTTTCAAGGATTTTGGTACATTGCATCTATGACTCCCAAGAGTCTAGAAACCATCCACAGCATCGACAATTAATTTTATCAAGTTGTCGTAGTCGTGACGTATGATCACTTAGACCGATTCTTTATGCTAGCCTGATGCATCAGGTCCATCGGATTCGGTTAGCCCAAAACGACGTCTTAGGAATCCAGCGATTCCAACGCAAGGGCTCATGCTAAACCCGACGCACTTAATTAGAGAAATCTTTAGGAATAGAAGGAGAGGAGGAGATCAGATTACTGTTGTCACGTTGTTGGACAGAGACTGAAAAAATATGGAAGGGGTGGAACCTTGTATTCTTTAATGGTAGGTCAGATGCTGCCCATCATCGTTGACCGAAGACAAGGAAAGACAACGAAATGTGAAAGGGCTTCTTCCTCGAAGTGCCCGTGCTCTCGGTCGTATTGCTTTTCACGTGTGTTGCGTCCCATTTAGAACGTCAATGACAAATTGATCATGCCTTTGATTGATAGGAATTTCTGAAGAGTCATCTCCAGGCGAATCTATGAAATGGTGACACATGATTTTGGGGGAAAAATGCTTGGATCATGGTCGTGGATACTGCGACGATCTCAATGTGAGGTCGTCGTGTCCTTTCGAGGCTACTATCACTTTGGAGGGAGGGGCAACAATAATGATGGAAAGTAGTATTGGGGTAAAAACTCAAAACAGCTTTCAATATTTTTCGTCATCCACAAGCTATACATTGTAAATGGGGAAATTGCCAAGAAAATTCTGAATCTATTGCATCAATATTAATTTAGTTCTATATTTTTTAATTGAACCAATTTAATCCCAAATTTATTTATATTAATAACAATTGAATCCATTCGGCCAATTTAAGTAAGAAATTGCTAATGTGGATATTGACTATCTTATGAGACATGGCGGGTGCAAACATGAACATTTTTTTTAATTTTAAAATTTTTAAATTTTTTTCCTTTTCTTTTTCTTATTCTATTTTCCTTCTTTTCTTTTCTTTCCTTTTTTTTTTCCTTTCTCTTTTTTTTTTCTTATGCCAATTGCTAGCCTCCGTGATGGCTGGCGACCTCCACCGGCCATAGGTGAGGGGAAGGACTAAACATGGATGCCCCTCCCTCGCTTGTGGCTGCCAAGGGTATCTTAGCCCTCGCTTTCAAAAATAAAAATTCGAAAAGAATATTTAAAACTAACAAAAAATGTCCATATCATGGCCAACTGTGCCATGTAAGATAACTAGCGTCCACATCAGTAAGTTTTTGCTTAAATTGACCAAATAAACTCAATTAATACCAATATAAAAAGAAAAAAAGAAAAATGAGATTAAATTGATCCAATTGAAAAATTTATGACTAAATTAATAGGAACGCAATAGATTTATGACCTTTCTATACTTTTTCCCATTGTAAACAAACTACCATCAACGAGAAAGCATCGGTAATAATTTTAGCTACAAGAGAAACTCTTCGGCGTTTCCACGTAGTAAATCAGGCAAGAAGCAAGTCACAGCTACATGACCCATTTTCGCTTGCGAACGTGCCTCATGTGGCCACGTGCAACACGACGACAAGGTGCTGCGCCTCGATTGGCGTCGTCACCCGTAGATTTAGGCAAACATTTACCTTTGTCATCAACGCCCACGTACAATCACCGTAAGAAAATGCGGCAGCTAGATCTTCCTCAACGAATATTTCAAGCATTGATAGAACCAACCGTGACGAGGGAGCGAGAAAAATCAACGCGAGATAATGAAATTGATGGACCACGATTATGCACCTAGAGGAGGTGACGAAGTATTTCGTGCTTCCATGGCGACGTTTTATGGCTAAGAGAATTGAATGGTTCTAGTGTACGAACAAAGGTGAAAATGCTACCAATGAGTGGCACCACGAGATTGCTCTAGAAAGGTCCCGTGGAGAAAGATCGCCCAAAATAGATGCATGAACGATGAGATGTGCACTTTCAAGGTTTTGCCCTCTAAAGCTTTTTGCAACTAAACAAATAATAGGAGACGTGCTTAGTAGCTTGATTCCTACTTTGATTTCAAAATTTCCAAATGCCTACATCTCTCTTGACACATCTAAATCTGATCAAATTCATCTGTTTGCTACCTTTAAACTTCATAATTTATATATCACCGTATCCTGTATAGTATTTCATAAGAGCAGCAAATATCTACACTTGAATTATCTCTCTTCGTGATAAAAATTTAATCTCTTGGCACACCTAGACTTGATCAGATCCATCCATTTGCGACCTTTAAACTTCATAATTTCTATATCACCGTGTCATGTACAGTATTTCGTGAGAGTGGCAAATATCTACACTTGAATTCGCAGACTATTTTATAGTTTCCTAAAATTCGGACGATATCTCAAAATCTAGCATCAAAGCAAAAAGTAAAAGGAAAAAATTGTCTTATTCATCGTAAAAGCATAAATAAACAGGGCCTTCACAAAGTCGGGGTCAAGGTGGAACTTTCTCCTCATGTCCTCTAGGAAATTGCCATCTTCTCATCATGGTGGCCGGTGGAGGAGGCTTTACTTACGGTGGCTTCATGTGGTCATGTCTTCAAAGTCAAAGAACATCACATGGCCGGCCATTGCACGGCGCCTTTCTGCACCAAAATCTCTGACTCCCCGCTCCTAGTCTAGTTCATACCTGAAAATTCCCTAAAAAGTCTCAGGAGCCGACACTGCTTGAGCGAGTTTTCTTGCTCTTTCTATTTTATTTTTCGTTTTATGTGGCTGTGAAATTTCCCTCCTTTGCACTAGAGAAACTCGAATTGGTAGATTAGTTCAAGGTCTAAATGATTTTCGAACCCAAGAAACAAGACAAAACCAAAAGAGCGAGCCCAAAATCTGTCTGAACACTTCATAAAAATTGTGAAGCTCAAGAGAATGCTTGGCAACACCGAAAAAGTGCTCTAGTATTAAGCCTTTTAAGATAGCGATAGGAGCAGAAGGACGATGAGCAATCAGTCGACAAAGTACGGTCAATCGACAAGAAGACTTGGTTTTAGTTAGCGAGGATGTCAACAATAAAAGGCTAGGTGCTGGGGCAAAGAGTCGGTCAGCGAGGTACACGAACTCAATCAATAGGGACAAAAAAAAGAGCGGGATGTAACCATCCAAGTAATAGGGTCGATAATCTTGGATTTAGTAGCCATTTGTGAATAAATTCTTATAAACTACTTACATAACAAATGATTATGGGTATAAATACCCAGATGATTTTTCTTTGTAAAGGACCATCAATCTATCCAAAAACACATGTTGTTCATTTTTATTTTCAATATATTTTACGTCTCCACTACCATTTACATTGCTAGCAATAGTTGTTTCTAGTATCCATATCTTTAATTTCTTAATCTTCACATTTCTTTCCAAAATTCAACAAAGGACCATTCACAGTTAATTTATATCGAATCATCCATATATCAAAAGGTATTTCACCTTTTTCAATGAAACTGTGTTTTTGAAGATTTCCTCTTTAATTATACATTTTGTAAGCCGATGTATCAATCAAACTTGCCATTAAACAACTTGTATCATCAAAAAAAAACTTATTAGAATTTCAATTAGAAATTTCAATTGGAGAATCTCTCTCTCTCTCTCTCTCTCTCTCTCTCTCTCTCTCTCATCACAAAAGTAAAAAGGTTTTTCTTCAATAAGATTATATTTTGCACAATGCTATTCTTTTTTATAGGACAATAACTGCATCTAAGATTGATTAAACTATAACATTTACTATGTTTATAGTATCTAGACAAATGAATAACAACAACAATATTACAATGTAATTAATTTAGGAAGATATTGGTTAGATTTGACATCCATGATTACGTTAATCTCATATTCAATTAATTTTTTATTTTCCATGAATTAATTTATTTGCTACCTCTTATATTATAAAATCAAAATAAAAAATCAAAATAAAAAGAAAAATGGCATCATTTTGTCCACGTCAAATTGCTGGCTACGATATATATAGATCGTTGATAATGCCATCATAAATTTCAGGTGAGACTTGATCGGGAGAACTTGATTACATTTTCACTCAAAAGTTTATGATTATATTGGTTCATGATTGAACTTAAATCTGTACAATATGTTTAAAACTAGCTGTGCAATTCTCCCCAAACCTTTGAAGTCATGACATTCCTCATTTTGATAAAAAAAATTTCAGCTTGTGATGATGAATAATAACTTCAATTCATGTGCAACACACGTGTGTCTTAACATTAGTCAACAAACTTAACATATAAGTAGAAATGGTCGTTTTTGTGTTTTTCGATGGAGAAAGAGGATGCCACACTTTCCTACACAACAGTTTCAACAATCCAAGGTAATACAAAGTTCAAATGACTTTTTGAGGAAATGTGGTTGACATGACTTTGTTAAAAACAAGGTAAACAAAAGAAATTACCAGAAGAAATCAAGTTTGAGAAATCGTTATGTTCCTACATTGGACTTGGACCATTCGGTTGACATTACTAGCTTTAAGGGCCGGGGTCCATATCAATTGGCATCAAAAGCCATCCATCGTTTTACCCAATTGCAATCGAGTGGCGTGGGCGTGGGATTACGAGTGGACAAAGGAGAGTGCCCGCAATGTAATTATCAAGGATCATACATTAGTGATTATAAAGCATTCAGCCCAGTAATAAGCCAGTGTCGGCCCGTCCATTGCATATGTTGATTTATGTCAAGCCCACCATTCTCATTTCCAAAATTACGAGTTCTCAAGTCCAAAGGAAAAGGGTTTTACTTCCCTCTCTCTTTGACCTCGTCTATGTGAGCATGCAATGTCAAAAGAGAACATCACAGTGAACAAGATGGATTATTTGGACTTGAAGAAATAGGTATACAACGAGTGTCATTTCACTTTCCACACCACATAAAGTGCACTCCCAATGCTGGAGGTCACTCTTGTGGGAATTCTAAAACAGCGGGGATAATCGGTGTCGCTTCTGGAGAACAACGGACGCGACAATGCTTGAGAAAGCACGGATCAATCTCTTCAAGAAGACCTTCATCTTTGTCTTGTCAAGATCGATGAGGAATTATTCCAATTTTGGAGGACATAATGCCGAGGTTACCATTCCTTTTTCTTTTGGGTCGCTCCGTGCATTTGTGGGCTTCAATTGTTCCGCTTGTTGTGATCCTAAACGTGCCATGATCGATGCGGGAGTTTTCTCTAAGGCCGGCAAAATTCGGTTCGACAAGGGTTAGACGTGAAAACCGAAAGAAAGACAATCAAATGTAAGTAAACAAAGTTGCGTGCGTGTATATATTACACAAAACATAAGAAAGAAGAAGCAGAGAAGAGGACAATCGAATTTTTATGTGGAAAACCATTTCAAAATCCGAAAGGGAAAAATAACAGTGCCACACTAAACAATCTTTTCATCATGAGTACCAGTAGTGAGTCACAATTACAAGAAATATTACCTCAATATATAACAGGAGTTTAGGATAGACAAAATTATGGTGGAAAGTATATTTCTTCCCTTAGCAACAATAGTTTTATCTATTAAACTCTACAGCTCCATCAATCTCTCACTTGGAGGTGGATCTTCAAAACAACAATAATAGTCTCTCATAGTCTCCAAATAATCTTTATATCCCAATTGTCCTAATATAGTGGTAGCCCTTAATTAGTCATCATGGAGGCCAACTAAGCTAATACTTAGTCTCAGTTTTCAATGGCGATGCCCTTAAGTTAACATATCTGCTGGATTTTCTACACAAATGATCATTTTCAGTGATAGTGTCTCATCATCTTTTAGCACACAAATATGATGATACCTAACCAAATGTTCTCTATCTTTGAATGCAATATTGGATTCTTTGCAAGATAAATAACACTAAGATTATCACTAAAAAGAACATCACTATCTTGCTCCTTCCCTATTTCCTTAAAAAAATTCTTTAACCAAATCATAACCTTGCCAATTTTAGATATAGTAACATACTCTGATTCAAAGGATTGAGAGGGAAAAACAATTCTAAAGTTTAGACGTCCAATTGACTAAGGTAAAAACATTATCCAAAGGTGCTCTTTCCTTTGTTTATGTCACCATCGAGATCTGCATCGATGACGCATTGTAAAGTCACGCTATTTTTTTACAAAACAAAGTGTCATACCTAAAGTGCCTCTTAAGTATCTTAGTAGCCATTTTACAATTTCATAGTATTATACCTCAAATTGCCAATAGCTAAAAGTAAGGCACCTTTACCATATGCTCCTGCTTGCCACTTGTCTTTGGTGATTGTTCCTTCAAGAGCTTAAAGTGACTTCGTAAGGGAGTGCTTTTAGGCTTTACATTCTAAACTCCAAATTTATCTTATACCTTCTCGGTGTACTTTTATTGAGACAATTTTAAAGTTCTTTTTTATCTATCTCGTGTGTTCCTCTTCCCAACAATCTGATTTGGTGCTCCCAAGTCATTCATTCTAAATTCCTTTAACAATTGTTGTTCCAATATATTTATCTCATTCATGTTAGATCCCACAGCAAGTATATCATCTACATACAACAACAAAATGATATAGTCATCACTAATAGAATTTTAACCTGCATTGCTTTTGAAGAATATTTAGGTTCGCTGGCATCAATTAAAAGAAATTAATGTAATGATGGAGAATAACTCTGCATAGGCAAGATCTTCTTAAAGTCAGTTTAGATGTAGGTGGTTCTTGTTACGGTTCTTGTTTAGAGTCTACAACAACAATCTCAAAATGATATTTATAAAAATAATTTATTTGGCGACCGGCGGCGGCGGCGGGGCGGAGCCGGCAGGTGGCCGGCAACCGACGGACGGTGGTCGGCGGCAAGAATCGATGAAGGACCGGTTGACGAACAATGAGAAAAATTTTTATTTCTCATTTTTGTTCCAGAAATAGAAAAGTAGAAAATTTCTACTTCGATTTCTATTCCAAACCTATTTCTAGAATAGAAATCTATTCCAGAAATAGATTTATGGAATAAGTTTATCAAACGGATTTCTATTCTAGAAACAGATCTGGAATAGAAAAATTGTTTATAGAACAGAAATTCTGGTTTGTCATGCACCCCCTTAGAAACCCTCTCCAATTTAATCTCTCTAATCTCCTATGTTGGTTTCTACACACAAGATTTTGCCATAGATTTATCCTTGTACAACATGTTTTCATTTAATGTAACATCATCATCTTTTATAATTTTTTCTATTTTGTTCATCCCAAAAGTGATAGCAAAAATACTCATAACCATAAAAAAAAAAAAAAAAAAAAAATTGTTTCCAACCTTTGCATCAAACTTGTCTTTATTTTCATAATCAATGTGCATATATGAAACACCACAAACATCTTTTGGGGAAATGCCTTTGCATTTCCCCAAGTATCTTTAGAAGAATGGGCATTTGGTGAATGCTGAAGTGTTTGGGAATTTTTATTTTGGTGCAGCATTTGGCAAAGTAGCTTTGAGGTGAAAAAAAAAAGGAAAAAAAGAAAAGGAAAAAGGAGGAGGAGACGTTGATGCAGAGGAGGGGAACGAGTGGGCAATCGGAGCTGGTGGGGGAATGGTGGCTGTGGTGGCGGGAGGCGGCTGGTGGCAATGGTGGTGGGGAGGCGGCGGGCGCGCGACCCACGCACCGCCGTCGCGCGGGTCGCGGTCTCGAGCGGCGTCGCTGGTCGCGCGACCCACGCACCGCCATCGCGTGGGTCGCGCGCCCTCGGGCGACGCCGCCTAGGGCCGCGCGACCCACGCACCGCCGTCGCGTGGGTCGCGCGGCCTCGGGCGACGCCGCCCGGGGCCGCGCGACCCACGCACTAACAAAGTGTGTGGCGACGACGATGCGTGGTGATCGGATCGGCCGGGCGAGCGGTGCTCGGCCCGTCGCGTGGGTCGCGCGATGCCGTCGAGGCCACGCGACCCACGCGGTGCGGTGCGGCGCGACCGGATCCGGCCGGGCGAGCGGTGCTCGGCCCGTCGCGTGGTCGCGCGACGCCGCTGAGGCCGCGACCCACGCAACGGCGGTGCGCGGCGACCGGATCCGGCGGGCCGAGCACTCGCCGCCGCGTGGGTCGCGCGACCCAGGCGCTCCGCCTGAGGCTGCGACCCATGCGACGGTGGTGCGTGGCGACGGCGGTAGGTGGCGACGGCGATGCGTGGGTGACCAGCTCCGACCGGTTGAGCTCCGGGCGAGCGCCGGTCTTGAAGAAACAAGGAAGACGAGGAAGACGATGAACAGTTGTTTTTGAGGGTAAAACAGAAAAACTCAATTATCGGTGAGGGTAATATTGGAAGAAAAAAAATTCATTAAACTCCCTTTAACATTCCGAAAATGCTGAATGCCCAAAGCAGGTCCCCACTTGCTTTGGGCTTTCAGCATTCCAAATGCTAGCATTCCCCCAGTATACCTCCAAATGCCGAACCAAACGGTGAAATTTTTCCCAATGGGCTTTCGGGTGCCCTTGGGAATGCTGAACCAAACAGGGCCAAGACTCACCTTCTTTCCAATTCTTTATTCTTCTAGTAGCTTGAAATCAAACGGAATTGAAGGTCCTTTGACAATTAGAAATGTTCTCGTATTAATTGCATTTACCCAAAACATCATGGGTAATCTTGTATACATCCTCTTACTTTTTGCACACTCATTCCGAGTTATTGATCCTCTCGGCAACTCTATTTTGCTGTAGTATGTTAAATATTGTTCTTGTCATTTTGATTCCGTTATCCATATAAAACTCCTTGAACTCCTTGCTATGATACTTATCACTATTGCCAGACCTTAACTATTTAATCTTCATATCAGTTTCATTCTCCACTCTAGCTTTCCATTTTTAAGAAGTAGCAAAACATCATATTTATTTTTAAGAAAATAAATTCTTACCTTCGTGGTGGAGTCGTTAACGAACATGAGGTAATAGCGTGAGCCTTTAAGGAAATGCAAATGAGCTGGCCCCCAACATATGTATGCACCAACTCTAACTTCCTTTATTTAGTTGTCTTCCAATCTTCAAAAAATTGACATGTTTTTGTTTGCCTGGAATGTAATCCTCACATAGACTAATATCTTTGTACTTTAGATCAAGAAGTTTTCCTTTTGATGCTAATACCTTTATCCTCTTTTCGCTCATATGTCCACGGTTTGCAGGTTCTTGTGATACCACGAATTCTCGAACTGCATCTTTTAGAAACCAAATCCTTGCTGTCAAACCCATTGATCTTCGCATTCTCTTCGTCTATCTGCATTGCTCCCATTGTTCCACTGAACCAGGCTCTAAAACCCTTTTTTAGGAACATGAAACATGAAATGTGATTTTTTATGTAGAAAACCTTATTATAATTAGAAAGGGAAAAACTATGGTGCCACATTAGACAATCTTTTAGCGTATCAGTATCATATCAATTTAAATTATAAGAGACATTACTTCGATATACAATAAATTTTTATAGCACACATAGTCATGACAATAGTAATATGAAGAAAAGTACCAAAAAAAGTCTTAAATCTATTATGCTAATTTCAATTCAGCCCTAAACATTTTAGTTGTGCCGATTTAATCTTAAACATTTTCACATTGTGCCAATTGAGTCCATCCGACCAATTTAGATCGGAAATTATTGATGTGGACATTGGCGGTCCCACGTGGCATGGCCCGCGTGGACGTGGACACTTTTTG
This sequence comes from Eucalyptus marginata, assembly GCA_014182565.1. NCBI lineage: Eukaryota > Viridiplantae > Streptophyta > Magnoliopsida > Myrtales > Myrtaceae > Eucalyptus > Eucalyptus marginata. Next base: position 32,890,080 of record CM024589.1, on the reverse strand, counting down.
ATAATTTTTTTCCTTTTTTATTCTAGCAACCTTTTTGTCATCATCGGCTCTAGGCAAGGGCCCCAAGACCCTTGCAGCTCACTAGGTGAGGGCTTGTGGCCCTCATTATGGCCAATGAGGGCCTAGGCGAGGCTCGTGATGCCTTTGTCGACCAAGGTGATAACGCACAGTCCCTCCCCCATATCTGGGCTAGGGGAGGGCATCTCGGCCCTCGCCCAATCTAAATGAGGCCGAAACACCTAGATTTAGAGAGGATGTGTCCGACCCTCACATGTGGCTAGCAAGGGCGTCCTGTGGCTAGCAAGGTTAAACTAATGATCCTTGCTTAACCTTAATCCAAAAAAAAAGAAAAGAAAACCAAAAAAATTACTCAAAATTTTATATGTAAAAAATGTCTACATTAATGCTGGTCATGCCACATTGGATGGTTGGCATTTACGTCGGCAATTTCCGGCCTAAATTGGTTGCATGAACTCAATTGACAAAATATAAAAAAACTTATGATTAAATTGATATAATTAAAAGATTTAAGATCAAATTAGGATTAGTGTCATAGGCAGTACTTTGTTTGTACTTTTCCTCAATTATGTGTATACCCGTAGTAACAGTACTTTTCTCTATTAGACTTCACAAAATCATTACACATATTAGGGGTGTGCAAAATACCCGGGAACCGCCCGACAGACGAGAACCGGACCGAACCGCCGAACCGGCGGTTCTTGAGGGAAACGGTCCGGTTCCCGCCTCAATTATGGGAACCGGTGAGTACCGGTCCCGGTTCCGGTTCCATGGACGGATCCGCCCGCCCGCCCACCCGGCCCTGACCGGAACCTTTTAATATTAAAAAAAAAAAATTACTAAAAGAAACCCTAGATCTCATCTCACTCCCTTCGTCTTCGGCTCCTAATCCTATCGCCATTTCGTTGTGTTTACTTCTCTCGCCGTCCGCATCTCCACGTACTTAAATTTGATTTTTCTTTCTTTGGCTTGCTTTGATGTCACGTAGTCGTTCTACATGTTGAAAACCAAAATTGTTTCGTGTCAAGATCGGTTATGATCCACCCGAACCGGGGACCGACCGATGCCCTGCCTTAGGGTGGATCCACGCAACAAACGGTGGATCCTTAAGATTTTTCAAGGTCCTTAGCAGCGGTTCCTGATTCTAGGTCGGGAACCGCCCGCCCGACCATGCACACCCCTAACACATATAGCGACAATTTTAGTATGTTCTGGATTCAACCCTAAATTGCATGAAAAAATATCACGAAGTAAAACATTGCGAGAGGTAGCATTCACATTCAGACGAGAAGTTGACAGAACCGCATAGTGTCAGACTTTTTTTTTTTTGGTCGATCATAGTGTCAGACTTTTTTTTTTTTTGTCGGAATAGTGTCAGACTTGGCTGAGTAGGAAATGTTCAGTTCCGCACAGAGCCATGAACTACCTGCTAAAAAGGTAACTCGGATGTTTTCGCAAGCCCGTGGGCCCTTTGTATTTTCTCACTCGGACCCAACATTAAAGAGATGGTCGGTCATTTTCTTGATGTGCCTTTTGATCGAGTGGCTCTGCTTAGCTTTAGCCATCTGAAATCCAGCCGGATAGTACGTAGACCTACTAAGAATAGAATGTGGTATTGAATTGCCCTAATGGTGTTTCTGTTAGATTTACAAACACAAACTAGGGAAAACAAAATCGTGTAATCTAACATTGTACCAGAACCGAGTCAAATTGCTCTCCACTTAGAAATTCATTCATTGGCATTTGTTCATCTTATTTTTCGTTCTTTGACATTAAATATAGTCAATGTTAAAAGAATTAAATAAGTTAGGCAAATTTTATTGGAATTTCCTTTGTTCTTGGTGAGTCCTATTTACCTGAAGGGGTTGGAGTGGATGAGATACCTTTGTAAGGATGTCTATTGAATTTTACTAAGATGCAAAATGCTTCTTGTGAAAGCTTTGCAATACACATTTGGTTGTATAATGTACATGAGACAAGTTGGTAGAGAATTTATGCTACTAAACGATTGGGCATGCTCGTATGCTTAGGTGATTATCTGTCTCTTTTGACTTTTGAAGAGGATAACTCTTTAACAGATCCCTCATGTTATGATCTTATCCTTGTCCATCAATTTTAAGTGAATGTTGACTCCAATGGGCACTCTTCTTATCATAAGAGTCAAACGCACCCCCGTCAAAATACTTAGATTAAGCTAAAACTACTTAGTCTATTTTAGGTTTGTGAGCCAATTGTTGCGACAGAAAGTGGCTATAGGCACCCCCACCACCTAGAATTGACTGGTCATTCATCGTGGGTCGCACTAGCATGATGTTGGAACTAAAATAATTTTAATGGCAGTTGGTTTTTCTCCAAAAAAAAAAAAAAAAGGAGGTGCCAACTTTCACCCTTGGAGCAAGTTTATCACCAATTTTAAGTGTCAAATGAAAATGCCCTAACTTTCTAATTTGTCTCCAATTAACAAGACACCAACTTTTAGTCGAATGACAAATTTAATTGTCGTTAGACTTTGCTTATGTGGTGTCCAATCAGCCAAAAGAAGGATGATGTGGTCAATGACAATTACCACGTCTCCCCCATATCGAAGACTCAATTCAATTTATATGATGCCGTGCTACTCATTTTAATCATACTGAGAGAGAGAGAGAGAGAGGGATCCTAGTTGCGATTTCAATTTGGGGGTTAGGGTTCTTAAGCTCGACTTGGGGCCTTGATGAGCAAATCAGCCAGTTTAGTCCACGTCATCCACCTGCTTCCTGCTTGAAGAAATTACGCATCTTCCCTTTTACATTTTGATTCCAATTTTGTAACATAAGCTCTGTTCATTTTTCATTTTCCATACTGTCGGGGTTTGCCCATATCAACACCCAAATCCCCAAACGAAGCGCCCATCTCTCTCTCTCTCTCTCTCTCTCTCTCTCTCTCAATTTGATGGAATCGAGCCCCAAAATCGAAGCCCTAAAAATCTCTCGTGGACGAATTAAAAGCCTCAAATCTCTCTTTCCATTTGTCTCGCAGGTGAAAATCACATTTTTATGAGACACTTTAAAGTTAAGGACAAATTTACCTTACGGGTAAAAGTTAGGACCCTTTTTATGAGGCATTTGAAAGTTGAAGACAAATCTGTCCCCCGGATGAACATTGATGCCTTTTCTGGGGGGAAAAAACCCATGATAATTCTAGCCTCTAACAAAGACTAAGGTCAAATGCAGGGGCGCATTCCTCATTTAAGCTTATTTCTTATATTTTTTTCTTCTTTTTGTCTGGTTTCTATCTTCTTTATTCTTTTGCTTTTTTTTTTTCCTTATTTAGGATGCAACCGGTGTCCCACTTTTCCTGAAAAATAGTTTATTTAGAAGATCGGCAACTAGTCGTTTTGTTAATACAAAATGAGTTGAATATTCAGGTTTTTTAATTTGGTACCAGGAATGCTAAGCTGATCTAAACACTAATAGGAGTGAGTGCAAAGAATCATCTACTAGTTTTATCAATGAACTTGATTTTGTTAAAGTTTTACTATTTGACGCTATGTGATACTTCACGTAATTTAACTTCTCAACTTTCATTTTATCCGGTAAATCCAATAGTCCAACTTTATCTATTTCTCATCCCATCACTACCCGATTTTCTTAAAGATTTTTTGGGAAGAAAATTAACAATACGACAACTAAAGCGCATTCAAAACACTTAACTTCCATTATGGTCATGCAAACTCCATAGAAAAAACTGCCTAAAACACGATCAAATGGGAAAATCAGTTGTTAACAAGAAAATTTATGACAATAGTAACTATACGTAAACTAACCCGCAAGTATATATATATTCCATTGAACAAAAGATAATGGTTTTTATGGAACCAATGTTCTGCAATAGTAATAAGTTGCATGTGCAACCAAAAAATATTGTCTATTCAGCTACTTTGCTCCCTTAAAAATGCTATTCTCTTAGAAAATTCTTTTACCTAAATTAGATAATAAATGTTTTCAACTACATCAATAAGTCATTATTTACATAAGACAAATAATAATAACGGAGTAACTTTCAATGTCGTAGTGTTAAAAAACCCAACCTTTGACTAGGTCTCCCAACTGTTGCGTACTTGAGTCTTCTGTACCCATTATATTTAGAGGATCTGAACTTCAATGGTCCATGGATGTCAGTTTGACTCGAGATCTTTGCCTTTCAATATACATGCTCAACCACAACATAGATACCACATCTCTTTGCCCTTTAACAAATCTTAAATGTCAAAGGACCACGTCATCTAGACTTGCTTTTCCTATAGTTTTCTAACGGAAAGAACAACCTTTATGAGATAGAGCTTAAGGGCTCATGTAAGAAAGCATCAGTCGCCGGTAGAAACTGCTCAAATTTGCTATCGAACAACTTCCTTTTTGGAAAGAGTCCATTCTTGACTTCCTTTCCAACTCATGAAATTGCTTGTTAAATGAATCTTCTCCATTATTTTGAGTAAATATCATGATGTAGAAAAAGCTTTATATCGACTCTTCATTGTGAATTAATTATATCAAGAGGCAAACCATAAAAAAAAAAAATCTGTATTGTGTAAAATACCCAGTACTAGTAGGCAGCTCAACCCTACTTGTAGCAATCTCATATGACCTATAGAGCTCCTTTATAGCAAATATTGACACACAAGTTATAAGTTCTTGAAGAGAGGAATACGAAGATGACGAGGAACCCTTACCTTCTATATAAGCAATCTCATATTGCTTGTATAGAAACGATGGCCTTTTCTTATAATGATTTTCAACTTGTTGAATATTTTCATCATTGCTTCACTCTGGAGTTTAAAACCTCGGACCAGTCAGACATAAGAGGATCTCAATTTGTTCCTTTTTCAAATTGAGACTTACATTTTGCCATAATGTTCTTCTCAATGCGCCAAACACAAAACAAATTTGCTATTCTAGGAAAAAAGATTTGAGTGTCAACTCTCTCGTTAGTGACATTAGCTGAATAATTTATTGCTAAACATTACCGGGGACAATGTTTGGAGAAGATCAATACACACTAAGATAAACATATATGACATCGAAACTTTACAAATAACGTAACTGTTAACAATAAAGATTTTACTTTTCGTTAAACTTTTACTAGAGTTTCAACTTTTGATTCGTAATTCAGAAAAACATGCTTTGGATCAGGAAAAAATTATCAAAAATCATGCTAGGTACCTAATAATACAGGTCTAGATCCTCGCACCATATTTAATAAGCAGTTTTCACGAAATCGGTGAGTATTTTGAAATATTCGGGACTTATTTATGGATTGACAGGTGTGCCCTGTCATAAAAGAAAACCAGAAAGATGGAGAGGAAAATAATGCAAAAGGATGTTGCATGGTTGCCCGCGGCAGCGGCAGCAGAGACCAGACAAACATGTCCATCAAACCGTTTTAAATAGCAGCTGCAGAGGTGGTCTCTCGCCTGTCCAGGCATATGCTTGTACAGGGCCTAGGAAACCTCGAGAAAAACCAGCCTCCCTCGTGAAGATATCCTTTTCCTTTTCATAATTCAAGGGCACGACCGCAGAGATCTAGGAATCCGATAAATTAGACTCCCGACACTAACAAATGGCCCGAATCCAGGGCAATTTACAGGCGCGATCGGTGAGATTATTAGCGGAACGGCATCCTATTCTTGAACTGAAAATCCTTCAATCCTGAGCACTAACAAATCATGCGGTCTAGGGGCCTTCTCCTTATTACGAGGAAGAGACAAAGAAAGAGATGGCTGGTCCCTCTCCGATCGCTAGGAACACCCGACACTTTTGTTGTCTCTTTCTTTATGTCCCCTCTGCCATTTTCACGTGCGAACCGGGAGATGCCTCTGCTGCATCGCTCGGTCCTTCCCCAAAAATACCCAGCAAGCTGTTGCTGCTCTTATTTAGTATATCCTGAGAAAGTCCTGCATGCTGATCAAGAATCCTAGGAAATATTTCGTGAGGCGAGACGGTTTATCCCCGATGGAATTTGGATCTACCGTTTTGCGAAACATCTTTGATCCAAGGGGAAAAACAACAATTTAATTGTACAAAACACAGATATCTCACATAATGTAGGAGCAGATTGTAAATTCAAATTCAAATCCTCCTCTTTTATATTTATGTTTGTGTTACTCTTTTGGGGTTGTAGGTATGTAATCAAATGTGGTTTGGACTACATCCTATATGTTTAGCCCATGTTTTCTCTATATATACGTGTGTTATCAAGAATAGGTAACTTTGCAGTGGCATTTATTTCCTAGAGGATTGACTGGATTGGAATAGTAGGGTCTGGAATTTTATTTTATTGGGTTCTTATCGTAAAACTGAGGTCTTGCAATGTACAGTTAACATGAAAATTAGGAATAGTATAAAACATGGTCCATGTACTCTTCGCAAACGTTTGATTTGATTCTTCTACTTTAATTTTGTGTCAGTTTGATGCCTTACGTTCTTTTTAATCAAAATGATTTCGTCTTCTTAATTGATTTAGTCCTTAATATTTGACGTGACCATTCAGCATAGTCTTGGGATCAAATTGACTAACATAACTATTCATGTGTACAGATACGCTCTATTTTTAAAAAAAGGACCAAAGAAGAGGAACGTTAGAGATGGGCGAAGGGGCCAAGAAGAGAAAGGTGGGAGGGGCACCATCAACCCCCTCATCGCCGATAAGAGCTAACGACCCTCAACTAGGGTCTCGGCACAAGTAGTTGTTCCTTGTCTTTTCCACAAATAAAGGCGAGCATTAACTCTCAATGGCGACCACAAGAGCTAATGTGATGCTTGCACACTGGTCAGCAATGAGCAATATCATTCAATTTGAGATTGTATGCTTGTGCTCACCTATATTTGACAAGGGCTAGTAGGCCCTCGCCCGTGGTCACATGTGGGTCGGCGACCCTCATTGAAACCGCATGATCCTCGTGGTTGAAGGAGAAGGCAATGGCTTCGCTCCCTCTTTTTCCGTCCTCTTTCTTATCTCTTTCCTCTATTACCAAGCCAAATGCCGATGGAACAAATCAATCAGGACTTTGATTTGATTAAAGCAAATGCAAGAATCAAATCAAACAAAATTAGAGTTAAAAGATCAAATTGAACATCAAAAAAGGATGTACAGACTTTCTCCCTTTTTTGGAATATGTCAAGTTATGAGTGATGTTTCGATCAATGTTAGGCATGCTAAGACATTGATAAAAGTGATGTCGGATGCGTGCACTTTCGTTCGCGCCGTCTTGTCGTAATTTAATTTCGTAACCTCGTCTTTTAACATCCCTAACATAAAAAAAACCTCACCCACGCGTGTCGCCGGAGCGTGCAATAGAGCGCGTGAGACAACAGGATCTCCTCTACTTTACACGTTGGAAAGAACAGCAAATATACAGTTACCGCCGGAGAAACCCTACAGGCTACAATCAACTACTCGCCGGAGCGCTCGCCGGCGGCGACAGGTAGACCTGACACTGTATAACCGTCTTCCCGATCTTGAACCCGGGCACGACCGTGAACCCGACCCTCAGGTCCGGATCCGGGTCCGCCGACGGCGGCGGCGGCGCCTGCTGCAGCAGCAGGGCCTCCTCCGCCACGCACTCCATGAACACCTCCGAGAACCTGCACCCCCTCGCCACCTGGAAGAGCCCGACCTCCTCGCCGAAGGCGAAGGCGAGGCGGTGCAGGACCCAGACGCGCTTCGCCATCTCGGCGAACGCCGCGAGGAACGGCGAGTCCGGCCACCCGCCGGAGCTCACGACCTTCCGGTGGTTCAGGTTCCCGAAGAAGGAGCACTCCATCTTCGCGTGCACGAGCTGGAGGTACTTGGCCTTGGCGAACCTGGCCAACGGCGTGCCCGGGTTCCGCGCTATGAAGCTCGGGGGGCTGACGGACTTGAGCTTCTTGAACTGGTCGAAGAAGGCTTGGGGAGTTCGCTCCTCGATGGACGACGACTCGTTCGCGAGCGCGAAGTTGGGGAAGTTGAAGCCCTCGAAGATCGATCTGGCCACGAACGATTCGATGGCGAAGTGCCGGTGGCCGGGCTTCGCGAACCTCGCTCGCGGCTCGATGAATCGGATGGCCTCGTCGAGGTTCCAGTTCGCCGCCTCCATCTCGCGAGCCATGGCTTTCGCGAAGTGCCTCACGGATCGTAGAGCGTAGTGGTGGACTTGGGCGAAGTGGGTCGGGCTCAACGACGCGAGCTTGAAGCCCTCGAACAGGGGCAAGACGCCGCTCGCGTTGAGCTTCTTCTCCGACGACCGGTTCTCGGAGACGAGCTCGTCTAGCTTCCTTCTCAACGCGGAGATCTCCGACTCCTTGCGCTCCGCCTCGGCCTCCATCTTCTTCACCGTGATCTCGTACGTCCTCATGAGGCTCTGCTGCTCCTGAATCTCCGCCAGCATCAGTGTCACCTGTGGGGAGAGGTCGAGCTCCTTCTTGAGGAACTTGCGCTTCAACTCCGAAATCTGCTTCAGCTCGTCCACGATGGCCTGGTCGGCCCGCTGAATCGCCTCGCTGTTGTACGGGCTCTGGGCCAGCTGGAGCTCCGCGTAGGCCGCCTTGATGGCGGTCCCCGCCGCGAAGAGCTTCGCCGCCACGGCCTCGAGCACCGCCCTCTGCTTCGCCCTGGCGTCGTCGCTCTTGCGGTCCGCGAGCGGGTCCTCGTGCTTGACCTTGTCCTGCGAAGCGAGCACGCAGATTCCGATCCCATTGCTCGACCCGATCCTCGCCGTCGCTGTCGTCTTGAGGTTGATGACTCTGTGCAGGGTGCGCGCGAGCCTGCTCTTGCCGTTGCTTCCCTGTGCTAGTCTGTGCTTCACCGCTTCTTCTTCTTCCATCTAAATGGGAAGAAGAAGACGGACTCAGAGGGCGAGAAGGGGTCTGAACTCGATCTGGGTCATGTGAAGATGGTGAAAATGCAAGGAAACGAGAGATGATTTTGCCGAGAAACTGGGGATTGTCAAGAAAGGGTCGAGAAAGTGAGGATTGTGAGGGGAAAGAGAAAGCAGAAAACCTTGACTAAACGTATTATCAGATAAATAGCCCGGAATGGAGTCAGTAATGACCGAGAAAAAAGTTGGATTAAAGCGCGGGAAAGAGAAAAAGATGAACAGTCGCCCTAGTTACAGAGGATGGGAAGTCAAGGCTTGGACTGGCACTGCTCCACGATAGAGGTAAGAATTCTATCCGGTGCGGCCGGTAAAGGTATTCGTGTTGGTTATTCGCATTATCAAAACATAGTTCTATTAGAAAAGAGTGAAAACAAGTCAATTTGAATCGAATTAAAGCTACTCATACCGCGAAAAGTTTGAATTTCTTTCGGTAAATTCGCGTCGAATTCAGAATAATGGCCTCTTGAAACAAGAATGGAACTGAGGAGCTCTATTGTAAACATGCCATGGCTAAGAGGCAAATTTCATTATTTGAAATCTTTAACTTTATTGGTATTGCAGAACGCACACCTGAGTGTGAATGGAGCCCACTGCATGATTCTGATTGATGGGTGTTTTCAACTTATGGAGCGTCTATGAGGGGACCCATCTGATGCAGCATCCTCCAAGCCAAAATTTCTTTATTAATTTAAGGATATGCGTTGACTGTTTGACTGCATGATAATAAAATACCATTATGCCTCATCAATAGTAGTTAAACTATGTAAATAAGAATTATTAATGGCTGTAGTGCAACCCAAACAATGGTGGGCTCTCATGGCAATTAGTGCAAAGACAGATGGAAGAAAAAAAATTAAATAACCTTGATATACTCAATTGGTAATGATGCAGTTGTATAGTATATTCACAGACACACTACGTCCAAAGCTCGGGCTGGACATTTTTTCCTTGTTTGAGTATGCGGGAATACTTGTTATTTTTTGTTGGTTATGATGGATGGGTATGTGGGTTCTTTACTTATTGCATGTTCATTGTCTCACAGTGGAACTTGTTTTCTCTGAATGATAGTTGCTTCTTGGGATGTAGCCAAGGGGTCGGTGCTGTGATCATATGTACATGTGGGTCATGGATGGCAACGACCCTCAGAGAATCAGGGCAATCCATGTCCCCAATCAGGTCCCCCAGGGCTGAGATTTTACTGCTGTCCCTGAGAGCTGTTAAATAGTAAAATTATTGAAATTTCAATGAACTGTCCAGCACAAATTTAGGGAAGGTGAATCCACGTGTAATGAAGGGGCTGTGTGTATGTTTCCCAATGTCAAAGCTTCCATGCCACACATAGCCTATATATACAAAAATAGTTAAATGGGTCACGCGAAATTAAATTGAGGCAAAATGGACTCTCATATTATGTTAGAATGTCTGAACTAAAAAAAATCACGTATAGATAAAGAGCATATAAATTTCATGAGCAAATAATGCGAGATATGTTAACAAAGATTACTAACTACGGTGAAATGCAATGAAAGGGGTATTGCCCCTGTCTCTCCATAGATGTTTTCTTTCCATAATGTTTATTCACCGGAGGTCCAAAAACCTAAAGACCTAAATGGTATGTGATGTCTAGGGCACGAGGGTCCTATCACGCAGACAAAGGAATAGAACCCAAAAAGAGGATGGCCTTGTTTTCTTCCATGTCTTGGGAGAGACAAGCTAAGAATGCCCCAGCTGAAGGTCACTACTTATTAATGAAATTAACTCTGTAGGATCAGAATAGAAAATACACACTAATACTGCAAGCAGAAAGAGCAGACAAAAACTGAAGCAATCACAATCTATGCGCTTGTCTTTTCGTGCTTGGTGCTTTTCCCTCTTTTCTTTTCTCACCGCTCAAACTTGCTTGCAACTTGCCTGCATCTACTGCTCCTCCCTGCCACCCCACGAGAGCTCGAGCCTCAAGGCAAGTTCCCAAGGTCTTTCTAGATGGAGTTCTGTCCCACAGGTGTCTCTAGGTCAAGTTATTCTGGAGTAATTAATATGAAGTTTTGAATGAATAGACGGTTGGCACTTGCGTTTAACAAATGCCAAGAATACCAGCTCAACGCATGCATGAATGATGAGGAAATCAGGACTGTAAAGAAATTATTATTGGGTGTTCAAAGCATCTGCCCAGGCCCTGCCATGCATTGAAGTCCCGAGACAAAGAAAAGACGTGATAAATTTGAGGTACGGATATTCTAAAGAAGAAACCAAAATCAAGAAGAGAGAATATCTTAAATTATATATTCTTTTGTCCAAGACAGTTGAAGGCATGATTTGTCATTAGGTGTCAATTCTTCCTTGGAATTTTTGAAACTATTTTGCCGTTCCACTAAGGATAAATCGACCGGTCAGTCCAATATAATATATCCTAGTCGTGGCTAATCTGTGCACAAATGGCTTTAGAATGCATACATTATATTAGTTTGAGATAGTGTGAAACTTATCTACCTTCACATCAGCGTAAGCACGAATGACATGGGACTTTAGACATTTCTAGCATTTCATGTCCCAACTCTGGCTCTAATCCCATTATAGGCAAGCCTACTCAAGCCTCCCACGCCAATATACCTAAGCTCTAATGGTAGCTCGATTATGGCAATGCAGCTATAAAAATGTTTTACACTAGTTTGAGGTTGTTTGAGACTTATATACAAATAAAACGTTGTAGATATTGGTGATTGGAACAATACTACGCAATGTGACTCCCAACATATGCCCACTAGGCTTTAGGGTCACTATAAATTTCAAACTATATAAATGGTTTTTTATCTGGGTGGTACGTGAGACAAGGACAAGTAGAAATATTATTTATTCGTTAAAGAGCGATTAAATCGAGGGAAAAGTTCACATAACTTCTATAAATTTTGGGGTAGTACGCGTTAACCCTGAAAACTAATGTTTTGTTATAATCGTTGCACTTTCTATCAGTTTCTTTGTCAATATGTGCGGTGCTTTTTTTTTTTTAATATTATATACAGAAAATAAAAATGAGGAAATTACGCAAAACCCTTTGAAAAGATATACATTGCCCTTCAACTTTTGAAATATTACAAGCACCTCTCGAACTTCGTGTAATAATTTATGTTCCTTTAATTTTTATACAGACAAAATGAAAAGAAATAACATAGAGATTAGTGTAACCTGGCTAAAGCAACGCTTAAAAAGAAGTGGGCATTTAGATATGCGAATTAATGGTTATACTCATCCCATACACTTTCTCATTATAGTTGCGCTTTGTGTTCACTGGAGAATAAATAGCCTAATATCCTAAAAAATGCCTAATTTTGGGTCCACTCTCAATTTTGTCATAATTTTTTTTATCTCATAAAAAACTACCAACTTTATGATTGGACTCAATTATATTCTAAATTTTTTTTCGTCTCATAAAAAATCATTGACTTTTATTTGAGTTCCATATTTGCTTGCATCAACCCTTTGTCCAAAATTTTCTATTGACAACTGAGAGATGGAAAGTTCTCTGGGGCAAGCTATTTGAACTCTCCAACTGCAAAATGAAAAAATCCCTAGCACGAGAAGTGAATACTATCCTCAAGTGAGATAGAAGGAAAACTTTCTTAGAAGTAAGAGCAATTAAAGAAAGTCAATCTTAATTTCTTTTACAAGATGTCATTTAGCTGATGTGGAAATTCATCTCAAAAAGATATCTTCTTAGATCTGAAATTTGGGGAAAATAACCAGAGCAATGATGTGGAAATTTCACATTACTAAGGACAACTATAACGGATTGTTATGGAACTTAAGTAAAAATAAGTGATTTTTTTGCGGTACAAAAAAGGTTAGGGTAGAATTGTAATCGGATCTAAAGTTGGTAATTTTTTATGAGATAACAAAAGTTTAGGATATAATTGAAATTGGACCAAAAATAAGGGTTTTTTATGAGACCAAAAACAAAGTTAAGGTAGAATTGGAACTCCATTCAAAATTGATGATTTTTTATGGTATTAGGGCGAGAATAAAGTCCTGCAGAACACGTTTTTCCGGGCAAGGACAGCTTCTTCTTCTTCTTTTTTTATCAGAATAGGACAGCTTTGACGTGTGAGCGCGTTGAAACAAACGACTGGACGCAAAATTGTAAATGTCGTCAAACCGGGGGGTATCGTTTAAGCCCGCCGATCGAGGACGCGGGAGCGGTTGCTGATGGAATCGCTGGACATAAATGTCATTAACTTTACTGTTCTGGGGCTCTGCGCACGCTAAATTCTGCCAAAAAAGTCACAGCAGCAGAGGAGCGGAGCGCGGGAGTGACATGGTGCAGAAAAAGACATTGGCCGAAAGGGAGATGTGACAAGAAGAGCAATGGATAGGACTGAATTTCTGAGATTGTGGGACTCACCACGTTACGCACCGCACGTTTTGGGTGCTTTCAAGCAAAGGTTCGATTTTCTTGAATTTTTTTAAAAATTAATATCCTAAAAAAGTCCCCAAACCACATCCGTGATAAATTTACATAAAATTATTTTTTTGATTACCAAAAACTCTAAATTGGTACACATGTGATAAATCTACCCTCAGTTAGCTTCCGTTCGATTTTACCATTGGTAAGCCATGTGGAAATTCATAAGTTTAATACCATTAAAAACTCCAAACCTGGTATATTTATGACAAATTTACCCAAAACCCAGTATATTTACGACAAATTTACTCTAAATTAATTTTTTCGATCATAAAAAACCTAAATTGGTACACATGCGGCACATTTACCCTCTTTCAATTTTCCCAAATTCGACCGAGTTGTGATGTCCAATCAATTTTATTTTTCGGATTACTCTAACATTGCCTCCATATCATTAATACTTGATTTTTTTTTTTTTTTATTGGAATTAGAAAACTATTCAAAGACTACCAAATGTGCACTTCATTATATATCAAATACTATCCCAAAAAAAAAACAAAACAAAACAAAGCTTTACAAATCAAGTATTAATGATATGGAGACAATGTTAGAGTAATCCGGAAAATAAAATTAATTGGACATCACAATTCGGTCAAATTTGGGAAAATTGAAAGAGGGTAAATGTGCCGAACGTGTACCAATTTAGGTTTTTTATGATTGAAAAGATTAATTTAGAGTAAATTTGTTGTAAATATACCAATTTGGGGTAAATTTGTCATAAATATACCAGTTTAGGTTTTTAATGGTATTAAACTTATGAATTTTCACATGGCTTGCCACGTCAACAAAGTTAACGACAAAATCAAACGGAAGCTAACGGATGGTAGATTTGTCATATGTGTACCGATTTAGAGTTTTTTGTGGTAAAAAAAATAGTTTTGGGTAAAATTGTCACAGGTGTACCAATTTGGGGTTTTTTAGGATATTAACCCTTTTTTTTAAGGAATAATAAGATAAATGATTATCTTTTTCTTTTTTTTTTGGTGACCTGGGAACCCTCGTACAACCGTTAGCCGGCAAGGTAAACCCGGGGTGACATTAGCGGATGACCCACCACCCCGACGTCACACTTAAGACACCAAGCGCCTCCACTGGATTTCATACCCCTCACATTTGAAGAATGATCAATGAAGCCCTTATCTAGCGGAGCCACCACGATCGGTGGTATAAGATAAATGATTATCGAAAACTACCTTCTCGTGTATTACGATCCATGAATTGTTAATTTGTTCGATATAATCCTTAAACTTAGATTCAATATAAAATGAGATTAATGTAATATTTTAACTTTTGATACATGCTCTGATAATTTTTATATAATTCGGAAATTAAGTTGAACATTTACAAAAAATTTAGAGACCACATACTTTCATGGATCTGAATAAATTAAAAATTTAGGAAACATTAGGCCAAAGTTTTGGACCATTTATGTTAGTTCTCTTTTTTAAAAGAGTTAAGTACAAAAGATGTGATTTAGTATATGAATATTTCTAATGATTTCTATTATGCATAAATTAGACTTTTGCCCAAGATTAGGGCATGAAAATATATAGTGGGAAGGTAAATAAAGAGGTTGGAAAAATTAAACTCGAATCTCTAGCTTTGAAATCATGTCAAAGTGTTTTGTGGGACCACTTGTGAATGAAAGCACAATTTAATATTTCAATGTCTAAACGGTAACTAATTTAAGCCAAGTTTAATATATACTAGCGTATATAATATATGTTGGCCAATTAAATATCACGCGTTCAATTGCTATATTGAATTTTCTTAACACAAATACCCAAGTTCTACTAAGCGATTCGCATGATATGATACAATGGACGAATGCTAAAATGTACTTAGTCTTGTCAGAGAATCACAAATGCTGAAAATGTACGTAATCGTGTTAGGATGACTTTCTTACAACGCAAACTTAAATGCATCAATTAGTATTTAAATAGTTATAAGACAAATCTGATATGCCAATCTAAACCTATTTTCATTTGATGTTTCACCAATAAAATGAAATCCATTGATATGGCAAAAAGAGGAAAAAGAAAAAAGAAAAACACAAATCTATCGTTTTATTCATATACCTCCACATCAGAATTTCTTAAGGTTGTATTTGTCGATTGGAAATAAGCCAGAATGGGATCATTTCATCCTTCTCGTTTTGATGATGTCTCTAATCGGGATATCTCTAGATATAAGATCAAATGTATTTTTGATAAACTTGTTGCACGTAATAGGGTGGATGTGAGCTTAGATAGAATTGCACCTATTAAGAAATTTTTTTGAAAAATATATATTGTTAAAAAGTTAGTAACATCAAAGAGAGTTCATAGATGGGAGGAGATCGAGCAGCAACAACCACTTGCAATGCCGATTGTTACGCTGGGACTCTTAGGTGGTCGTTGTCATTAGATCTCTCCCTCCCCCTCCCTTGCAAACAGATCCTCATCAAATATCCTAACAATCTCCCAATTGTTGAAATATTGAATAATTATGTTTAATAAATTCTTTTAGGAAAACGACACAAATAATTCCTAAATTTTGGCTCGATGTGTAATGTCATCTCTGCACTTTTAATTTGTTTAATATAATCCCTAAATTATTAATAAATATTCAATGTAGTTATTATGTTTGCTCTAAAACAAACCATACGTTTATTTGATGACGTAGATTACTATATATTGAGTTGGACTTTTAAAAATGATGAGTTGACATTGTTTATCCATCTTCTTTAGAAAAGTGAGGAAAAATTATGTTGTTAACATGTATGAATATCTCATTTGGATAATCTATAGGTAACTTCTTCTTGTTTTGTCCAACCATTCAAACTTAAAGGTTGGAAGCCACGTAGTAGATTGCGTCAATATGAATTGACGAAAGGATGGCATTAAACATTTCCATATAATCTAGGAATTAGATTGAACAAATTAAAAATCCAATGGGCATTGCACATCGAACTAAAGTTCAAAGATCAATTATGTCACTTTCTTGATTATTTTCAATAATTTTAGTTTTTGAATGATGTATTCAAGACAACTGATTTTTATTTGGGGGGGAGGAGAGAGAGAGAGAGCACTAGTGGAGATGACCAAAGATAAAAGACATCTATATAGATGGATCTTATATATTGTATAATGAAGTACTCCACAAGTGAATATATAGGAATCCAAATCTGCTTAATCACTCATGTTAGGATCTTCTACATTCCTAGGTCTTCCCCTTTCGTCATCTGGCTTATGTTCTTTATAGCATTTAGATTGAATGACTATGAAATTACGTTGATACTTCCACATAATACGGGTAATGTAGGAGACATCCCCATTTTTCCCAAGGAATCTTTCGAATTACCATTACTTAACTTTTAAATTCGCCTATGACCATCAAATGAAATGTGAATAACCCGTCCTTCTCTCTTTGAAACAAGGGGTCTTGTGGTTTTGTTTGTGCTTGAAACAATTTTGTCTTCTCTATATTACTATATCTTTAGAGTCAATAGTTTTATATGAGGAAAAACTAAACTCAATCACTTGTCGTCTCTACTCTTTAGTGTTGAGGTCTATCCTAGAGAGGTACTCAAATTATCAGTGGTTTTTCGCATGCCGGAGGGGGTGGTGCATAGGAGAGTAAAAGAGAGAAGTTCGAGGAGAGGGGGTGTGCATAGGATTTGGATGAAGTTTTGACTTGGCTCTATGTAATTTTTCATATAAGGAACTACATGGAAGTATCATGTATGCAAAACCACATATGGGGAATTGAGAAGACAGTTAAGTTCAATTAATGGAGCCCTTTTAGAGCACTAGCTTTCCCTCCCAAAATGGAATTGGCTTAACATTTGAGGATTTGATTTGATTTTTTTTTTTTTTTTGGATTAGACATTGTCTTAAGGGTAGATTAACGGGTTACGCCGCCTCGAGCATGGCCCGGCCTAACATAGGCTTATTTCAAATAGGGCCATGAATGGGTGGGCTCAGGCCCATGGACTCCAACGTGTCGGCCTACGCCGAACCATTATCTAGTGGGCCCATGTGGCCAGGACCTGAAATTTCAACGACATTTCAATCAGTGAAAAAGTTGGTCGACAACTCCCAATGGTCAAGTCACTTGATCGGGTGACAAATAATCACCTTTGAGGTCATAACGGTCGGTTGGCGAGGCCATAAAAACATCTTTTTTTGCATACAAATGGTTCATAAATTTTGGTTCAATATACAATGTGGTCCATTAATAACTCTATAACAATAGAGTTTTTTTTTTCCTATTTTAGGCAACAAATAATGCAATATTTGTGAAAAAAATATTTGGATTTCCTTCTATTTACTCAAATTTTTATTTTTAATATAGCATAATGAGATATGGAGAAAATAAAGAAAAAATGACAAGAAGAAGGAAAGGAATATGTCACCCATAGAAGAGTTAGAAAGTGGACACTAAATTAAGAATTCTGAGATATATTCCCTAATTTTATGCAAAAAATAAGCATTGTCTTGTGTTTGGAGCCTTGGATTTATCTTATAAATTGGATAACATTGAAAGCTTAGGAGGATGGTTAGGTTTTTATTTTTAGATCGCTTTCCATTGTTCTAGGAGTTTTTCAACTATTTTGAAGAGA
Source organism: Eucalyptus marginata (assembly GCA_014182565.1). Taxonomy (NCBI): domain Eukaryota; kingdom Viridiplantae; phylum Streptophyta; class Magnoliopsida; order Myrtales; family Myrtaceae; genus Eucalyptus; species Eucalyptus marginata. The sequence goes on along the minus strand of CM024589.1, from coordinate 32,872,113 downwards.
AGACAAAAAATTGTGACAGAATTCTTATTCTTTGATTTAAGATGTTGGATTTAATTTATATTTTCGTTTTGCTTCTATTATGGTCTAATTTTCTTTTGGTAGGGCTACGATGTAGCCTATGATGAATAGAATTTTAGGCTTTTTATGTTTTGCAAGTGATTTTATTCATGTGAGTTATTTTTTTCTTCTATTATGTTCTAGTTTTCTTTTGTTAGGGCTACGATATAGCCTAACCATGATGAATAGAACTTTAGGCTTTTTATGTTTTGTAAGTGATTTCATTCATGTGAGTTAGATATTATTGTGATTAATTCTTTTAAGTGACTAACCATCATTTGAATGATATGATATACATTTTTGAGATTGAGAAGTAATAATATGCAATTAATTCTTATAATACATAACCATGAATTAAATGTGGATTGGGGTATACTGTGTTATTTGTGTGGTTTTCGGCGATAATGTGGTTCAAAAGATTCATTTTAAATTGGGAATGTTCATAAATTTTAATGCACTTATGTTTATTTAAATTCATATAGAAATATGATTGATTGATTAATTGAGTATGTTTTCTATACCTAGAGATAGAATAATAAATAGATTAGAAAATTCTGCTACCACATATTGGATATCATTCTTGTTTGCAAAATAATTTGAAATTCATATCTTGTGGTTATGGTAAATCGGATGCTCTAACATATTTGTTTGATTGATCAATTGCATTTAGTTCCGAAATTTTACTTCTAAGATTGTCAGTTTTAATTTATTCTCAATTTTATTTTGACTTGTTAGATAAATTTTAGATTTAGTCTATTTTTAATATTTAATTGGTTTAGTAATCATCAATCTTTGTGGGATGAGATTCTTTATTATCATTATATTACTTATTCGATATATTCATTAGCATTTAGAATTTTATGAACATCCATGAACTTTTAATTTGTTGAATGTGTTCTCTTAATTACAACTCATTGCACAATGTAATTGCTGAACTTTTAATTTATTCAATGTGGTCTTTGGGCTTTTGGTACACGTTTAATATAGCCCTTGAACTAGGAGTGTGCAAAAGAACCGGGACCCGCCCGGATTGCTCGAAATAGGACCGGAACCACCCGGAACCGGTGGTTCTTAAGGGAATCGGTTCAGTTCTCGATTTCAATTTATGAGAACCGGTGGGTACCGATCCGGTTTCCGGTTCCATGGGCGGATCCGCCAGCCCGCCCACTTGGACCAGGCCGGTTATATTATAATAATATATTAATTTTTAATATTAAAAAAATTCGAAATTAGCAAATGAAAAATTTAGGGTTTCAATCACCATCTTGTCTCAATTCACTACTCTCTTACTCATCTCGTCTCTCTTAGTTCAAAATTTCCTTGAGCTCCCTCTTTCTCTCCAATTCACCTTCGGATCTACTCATCTCCCTTCGAGTCCTAGTCTGAACTCGGCGAAACAATGAGTTGATTCTCTTTTCCTCCCTCAAACTTGAAGTCTTTCTCCACGTCGTCACCATCCTCATTGCCACCTCCGCATTCACTGTCACTATCGTCCTCTTTGTTGTTGGGCTCGTCCTACTTCTACCTCCCCTCTTCCTCCTCCCCCTCCTCAGGCCTCCCTCCATCGTCCTCATTTTCCGGGACAAGGGCAAACTCCAAGTCTAAGAATGGCTCATCGTCTCCATTGTCCTCCTCATTGTCAATCTCGAGGGAGGAGGGGGAGGCGGTGGCGAAGATTGTGGTGGTGGTTGGGACGGAAGGGGCACAAGGGTTGCGACCGCCGCTGCCGCAGCGCTAGTACTTGAGGAGAATAAAGCTACCATGGTCGGGAGAGCCAGAATAAGTAAATGTAAGGAGGGCGAAAAGGGGAAGGCGCGGAGGTTGGATCGATTCTATGGATCCACCCGAGAACTGGACCGAACCAGCGATCCGATTCCCTGGTGGATCCATTCAACTAGCGGGTGGTTCCCGGTTCCAATTTTTCGGAACTAGTTTTTAGCGGGCGGTTCCTGGTTCTAGGTCGAAAACCGCCCACCCGGACCATGCCACCGACCGACGTCCACGTCAGTGCCAATCGGCCAAAATTGGTCGGATGAACTGAATTTGTACAAATGTAAAAAGGTTTAGGACATAATTGGTCCAATTGAAAAATTTATGACTGAATTGGTACAAATGTAATAGGTTTATGACTTTTTTGGTACTTTTCCCGATGGAGAACAATTTGCCACGTCATTTGATATATGAGTCTTAGTATCTCTAGCATTATTTTGATGCCCAGATCATTGTATTCTAATATGTGGAACTTTTAGAAGATGGCGAACTTGAGGAAAAGGGGCGCAACTCTATGAATTACTAATAACAAGTTTTTGTTCAAAAGAACGAAATCGAGGATACTTATGAATCTAATTCAATTACAAAGATAATTTTGTTTTTGTAGGAAAAGTGCAGTTATTGTTATTTTCCCTTTTTCTTTAACCAAAACCCAATACTGAATTTTTGTAGTGTTACATATTTCAAATAAACGAATTCATATATATATAATACATTTAATCATTGATTTCTTGATAACATGGAAGATGGTCAAGAATGCCATAAAACGATGTGCGCCTTATTGAATTGGAGGATGCACACTTTTGAACTTCCATATCACTAGTTAAAATTCAAGCAACTTGTGTAGTGCTTTCAAGTCCTTTGTATTGATGTGCAATTTATATGTATTATGAGGTTTTCTATTATTATATTTCTATTTGTATCCTTACCATGATTAATCACTCTTATAAATACATATTATACAATTCTATTTGAGGTCAAGCCACCATAAACATTTTATCATTATTTTTTCTCTTACTCTAATAATCAAAACTTGTCCACGTCAGCGCCGATCAAGCCGGGTCTGGTCTCGTTCGACTTCTCCGTCGAGGTGGAAAGGCTTTGGGACTGTTTTGTAGGTTGTACCCTCTTCGCCAAGTACACGAGCTTGAGGTTTTTCATAGCCGTTGCGGAACACTTCCCCTGCATTGCAGACAGCAGTATAAGACAGGCGAGGTGACAGGTCCTGGGTTTCTTTGTCCCAACAGCAGGACGAGGACCCACGAACAGAAAACCCTAGCTCGTGCCCACTTTCGGCATGAGGAAACACTGTTCCGCACGTATTTATAACTCGGACCAAGAAAAGGAGGTTGGGTTAAATGAGGAGGTACATGTGACTGGGGGCTTAAGACATTAGGTTGTGGCCTTATTATTAGGGCAGGGAGGAGAGAGAGAGAATGGACAATAATTCTGCAATCTCTCAAAAGCTGGAACATGCAGAGGTAACATATCCAACCCTTTGATGGGCCACTCCCCACCACCGCAGACCACATGCCATGCAACTTTTGGATTTAGTTTTCACCATCATCATCGTTCATCATCGACTAAATTATTACGCAGATCGACCGATCAGGAGAGCAAAAAACTTTTTGGAGGATCTTCAAGATTAGACATTAAAATAAAAATTCAAAAATATTAAAATATTATTAAAAATTGTCCACGCCGCCGATCAAGCCACGTCGGCCGGGCGTCTGGTCCAAGAAAATCCGGCCAATTTTGGCCGGAAATGACTAAATTGGCACAACATAAAAAGGTTTAGGACTAAATCGGCACCAAAAAATGTTTAGGACTAAATCGGCACAAAGCCAAAAGGTTTAGGACTTTTTGGCACTTCTCCCCTATATTAACTTGTGCATGTGACAAACATTAACTTGTGCATACCAGAAAGCTCTGCTAGTTTTACGATTCTATGGCCAACATATGTGGATGGTTTAAATGTTGGAATTTTGCAAAAATGGACATAGGTAAAATTAAATAAAAAACAATCTGCAGCATAAGCAGAATACTCATGCATGAATTTCCAAAGCATTTTATGTGTATTTTAATAAGAAGGGAAAAGTGTTAAATAAGTCATAAATCTTTTGTATTTGTGTCAATTTAGTCCTAAACATTTTTGCTTAGTGTCAATTCAGTCATTTTCGGCTAATTTTGGTTAGATTTTGCTGACTGAGTGTTGGCCGGTTGACATGGCACAATCGGCGTTGATGTGGACAACTTTTAATAATATTTTAATATTTTTGAATTTTTGAATTTTTGAATTTTCTTTTTCTTTTTCCTTTTCTTTTTTCTCTTTTCCTTCTCCTCCTTCCTTTAGACGGTCGCCAAACCTCAGCGATTGGCCAAAGGCAACGGCCAGCAAGGCTCACCTCGACCTCACTAGCCACTGGTGAGTTCGACCTCAACCTCGTCGGCCGTCGCCTATGGTCAGTCACTGAGGTCCGACGACCGGCTGGAGAAAGGAGGAGGAGAAGGAAAAAAGTAAAAAAAAAAGAAAAGAAAAATTAAAATATTATTAAAAGTTGTCAACGTCAGCATCGATCATGCCACGTTAGCCGGTAGACGCTCAGCCAGCAAAATTCGGCCAAAATTAGCCAGAAATGACTGAATTGGTGTCAAGTAAAAATGTTTAGGACTAAATTGACATCAAAAAAAGGTTTATGACTAAATTGGCATAAATGCAAAATATTTAGAACTTTTTTACCACTTTTCCCTTAATAAGAAGCATGTGGAAATGAAAAAGGAGGGCTAATTGCATTACCTTTGTGCTGTGCCAATAATAATTTGGTTCTGACGTTCTTCAGACCTAGACCACAAACAACCGATCTCCTCGTAGCATGTCTTAAGTATTTTGGTTATGATATTCTTTACTTTCAACCCTACAAATGTCGGACCTCTAGTTTAGACACATCACCAATCATGTGTTGAACGGTAGAGAGAAATTTGAGAGAGTTCACCTCTTTAATTGTGCTAACAATTGTTCTTATGTGTGTCTTGTTTTATTGATGTCAATCATCTCTCTTTTGTCTCTCATTATCAATCTCATATCCAACTTATTAAAATCAATTTGGCCATTAACTCTGAAACCGTGTCAGAGCATTAATTTGGCCATTAATTCTATAACCATTATAGAACATTAATCTAGGCATTAATTCTATAACTATTACACATTTTTAATTTGACTGTTAAGTCTAAAACCGCTTCAGAATATTAATTTGGCTGTTAATTCTAAAACCATTTTAGAATATTAAACTGGCCATTGATTTTGAAATCGTTTCAAAACATTAAACTGGCCATTGATTTTGAATTTGTTTCATAACATCAATCTGCCCATTGATTTTGAAACTGTTTTAGATCATTAGTTAGGCCATTGATTCTTAAATCATTTCAGATCTTTAATTTGGTTTTTTGATTCTGAGCTCGTTTTAAAACGTCAATCTTCAACTCAACTATATCTAATTGTCGTAATTGCAAACACATTTGTAATATAGTCTCTCTCGTTCAAAGATCTTTTTGAATATGTTATGATGTGTGACATCCCTAAGTTTATCATCGAGCTGGCATTAGGATTTGAACTAACACATTTACATAACAAAGAGAACCGACTATCTTGATCAATCTCCATGTCCTACGATTCATGAGTAACATTTTGCAATATGTCACGGCTACCTAGATAGTGTGAATGTTTTAAGAACATAATAAAACTGTCAGTTTCGGCTATCATGTAATTCAATTTTTCTATCTTACTATGTCTTGATTGAACAAAGGCCATGGAATTATTAGTTAAGCCACCAATTCAATCATATGAATAAGCCTAATTAACATGTATTTCAACGATATATAAACTATTCATTTTCGGTTATAGCCCTAGTCAAGGATTTCAATATTATGTCATAATTAGATCACATTGGACATCATTATTGTATCTTGTATATAATAGGGAGATAGATTCCATATTGTGCACGCATGTGCCTTCTTAGATGAAAAAACTATGACCATTAGATACAGTGACAGTTTGACGAAAAGTCAATATTTGCACTTATGAATCATAGCCATCCAACATAAAAGTTAACGTCGCGTCTTAGGTTTAGGAATTTGACACAAAACCAAAGCTTGAACAATTAGTCATTGGCCCCGCCAAAAGCTTCGATGTTGCCAATCGTTGTATGCATACTTGTTTGAGACAAACACCCATATTCTAACTCAGGTATCACAATACCTAATGACTTATGACTTATTATCCCCATGGGTATTTAATATTCAATAGTGAAACTTGAGAACATGCTAATCTTAATGGGACCATCAAAATTCCTTCAATGATTTATCGATCAAGAACTATTTAAAACTTAGTTTAATTGTAACTTCTCATTTATATTTTTAACATTTTAAAAATAGGTTCAGACACAACTGATCTTATAGATTTATTCATATAATTAAGATAATGAATCAATACGTCTTTGTCATTAAATAATATAACGGAAATCCATAATATGTAATTATTACATGGTTGCCTGGTCATATAGTAAACATTAATTACATAAAATTTACCCCACTAAGTCACTAAGATCGGAGGTTATGTACATGATGCTGGGAAGGCATGCTGAAAAATTCCACCAGGACGTGGAACGAGGTGAAATTCAACATAAAAGATATTGAAAAAAGCACGTGACTAGAAAGGTGTGTCACTGTCAACGCCCTACTTCACCACTCATAGTGGAAGTGCTAAATTTTCTGCTATTGATATAACAAGATTAGAGGGTTGATGAAATCCTAAGAGACTTCTTGCATGTATTCAACGATGCAAACTGATGATTTGACTGCCAATGATTATCTATTAGGCAACCAGGCTATTCTAGTTTTATAGATGATGTCGGTCCAATTAAGGAATAAGGAGGGTAATCCCTTCCTTCAATGAAGTAGTGGTGACCATAAAGGTGAAATTCCATAAAAGTTACAAGGATGCTAGTATGTTCGTTTGGCATCCACTATCGTGGATTTGACATGCAAGTGAGAGGGCTCAAAATTCACATCGTTGCATATTTAAAAAATTCAACTTTCATTTCATATTTCTAAAATTTATTTCAAGTGGAATCCATATTGATGATGAGTTGGCTTTGAAATATATATGCTGCACCTAGCCAATTAGATAAGATGAGCTTTTACCCATATATGAAAATGATATTCTTATCGTGTAGTGGCCAATAAGGGTGTGTTTGGTAACATTTCTTTTAAAAATTGTTCCACCAATGTAAATGAAAAAAAGTGTTTACTTCCGGAGAACAATTTTGAACAAAAAGACGCGTTTGGTAAACTTGTTCTGGAATAAAAAATGAACAAAACACATTTGGTAAATTTGTATTCTTTTTTATTTCTTTTAATTTTTTAATTTTTTAATTATCTTTTTCTTTTTTCTTTCTTTTTCTTTTTTTTTTTTTTTTCTTTTGGCCGGTCGCCGGCCTTGGCCATGGCCGGCGACCGGCCAACGAGGGCCGGCGGCCTCGCCCAGCCACGGTGAGGCTCGCCGGCCCCGGCGAGCTCGAGCTCGCCCAGATCCAGGCCGAGCCCGAGCTCGCCCGCCTAAGGCGAGGCCGAGCCTCACCGAGGGCCGGCGACGCTCGGCCTCGCCTGGGGCCGACGACGCCCCGGCGAGGCCGCCGGCCCTCGACGGCCGGTCGCCGGCCATGGCCAAGGCCGGCGACCGGCCAAAGAAAAAAGAAAGAAAAAAGAAGAAGAAAAGAAGAAGAAAAAGAGAGAAAAAGAAAAGTGTTCTTAAATTTTGTTTTAAACAAGAAACAACTTTTTTTTTTTTGTTTTGCCCGATGTGTTTCTTAACAAAAATAATTTTGAAACAAAAACGCACACAAACGCGTTTTCGTTCTTTTTTATTCTCATGAACAAAAAACAAAAAGATTGTTTAAAAAACAAAAAAGAAACGAAAACAAAGGCGCCCTAATCCGTATGATCTTTGCTTCATGAAAAAAGCACACCACGTCTTTTCTCTAAGTCTTCGTCCTCATCACTAATGAGTTGGAGTCTCTGACTTCTATCTTTCAGAACTTTTATGAATTGACGTCGCAAGACTCTTTCCCCTTTTTTATATAATGTGTACAAGGACGTGCAAATCGAATTCAACAAAAGGCTCGCTTATATACAGAACAAGCAATTATACTGAAATATGTACTTTTCAAAGAGCAATTAGACTCGAGAAAATCTATTTTCTTCCCCCCATAAACTTGCAATATATAAATTAGTTGGGTTTGATAATCTTAGAACCATCATCTTGAAAATTATGAAACCTTTCTTATTAATTTTCTTTTGGCCCGTCCCGAATTCGATCCCTAGCTAGGCTTTTAGGTCAAGCTCGAGGAAGGCAGCTCATAGGCACCTCACTTAGCCTCTGTCTGTCTCATCTACACATCAAATTCAAAGAAACTACAGATTAAAGAGAAATCAATAAGTGGGAGTAGGACCTACCGACCAAAAAAAAAAAAAAAAAGTGCGAGTAGGACCCACTTAGCTTAAAAAATGCAAATCAAATAAAAAAATTTAATAATAATTTTTCCTTTATCTTCGGCCTCGAGCAACTAACGGCAATTTGATTGAATTTTTTATTACATACTTAATGGTCAAGGTGCGGTCTACTACTCTAGACCGCATCATTATAAGTTATGTTCATGAGTGTCACTTAGTGGGTTTATTTATTTATTTATATTTTTTCACATCATGGGTCAGACAAGAAGACAACCATGAAAGTTGTATTATCATTGGTTCCATAAAATTTTGGTCCTATCATGCTTGAAAAGCTGATTAACTATTGGAAAATTTGTGTTACGTGATCCTTTTATTATGTTAACTAATTGATTTAATTCGATTTTCAAGAGGGCAAGTAGTTAGATGGCCCTCTTTATCTTTGCATAGGCCTTACATTAAAAATTTGCCATATCGTGTCTTAAAGAAAAGACCTAAACCCTAATCCATACCTCCTCTATCTCCACTCCTCGGTCATTTTCTACCATCGCGCTAGGACCATAACGTCGCCATTGTCCTTGTCTCGCCCAGATCGGTGCGCCACTGCCCGTCCCTCCCTCTTGTTAAAGGCCATTTTCAGGTGTGAAACACGATCGGCGATGAAGTTGGGGAGGCATCGATGTCCACGGTGCTCGTCACAGAGAGAGGGAGACGTGTGTGTTTTTTCTGTGGATTTTCTTTTATGTGGATAGTTATTGTCTTTCAAAATGGTCCTCAAGGGCATTATCTATCAACAGGAAAATATGCACGAAAGTGACTGCACTTTACCACCTCGTGTCCCCTTCCATTACTACGTGATAAGTTTTGCCTGGGGGCCGAGAATGCATGAGGTGGACATTACAAGCGTGTAATAAATAAGAATGTCTGAACAGAAAAGTGATGGCAATTAGTTAATAGAAGCACGACAGACCATGCATATGTAAACTACTCGAGAAGCTCCAATCATGCGTGGCTGGCAAGTGCAGGAAATAATCATCAAGCTTCGTCGAGAAACTTGTCGACCACTTATTATTAAAAAAAAAAAATGCGAATTCCGAGGGACCACGGGCACGTAAAAACTATTCCAAAGTTTCCATGCATGAGAATTGGAGAAATGATTGTCGAAGAAGTTGACTTGGAACTTGGAAGGAGCGCAAAGAGAGGAAAACATCGTGGGTTCAACCCAAGAAATTGTCTTTGGTATTATTAATGGGGGCAAATTTTGGTTTCGCTCTCTGATGCAATGGTACTTTTTTGTTTCCTTATTTGAAAAAGAGACCCCAAAGAAGAGGTTACAAAGTTATGCTGCTTTAGATTTATTCTTTAAGCTAATGATATTTTCACAATGATAGTCGAAAATACAAAGAAACATACAGGCCTTTTCACCCCCATGACTCAACTGGATTTTACAAAATTGCCACTTCCATTGCAATTTAATGCCCTCATCCGAATTTCTAATTCCCCACCCACCCGCCCGCGCCACCCCAAACCCTACCCAATCAATCTGACTCTAAGCTCGGGCCGCCCACACCCCTTTTATTGCCAGCGCCGTCCGTCACCACCTGCCATGACAATCTCACCAACTCGTCGTCGGCTGTGCTTGACCTTGAGCTTTAAGCTCACAGCAATGGACGCTTGAGCTTCAAGCTCACAGTTGCCATGATTGCTCAAGCTTGACCTCTAAGCTCACGACCGTCATGGTGTCGAGAGCAAGTAACAAAAATCCGATTCTTACTCCAAATCACGTTACTTTTTCGACGTGGGCCCTTTTTAACATAAGTCACATATGCATTCCAACACATGAAATCTTGAATTTCGAGCTTGACCTACAAGCTTGTGGTCATAGTGGACGCTTAAGCTTTAAGCGCATGGCCATAGACGACCGAGCTCAAGCTCTAAGCTCCGATATGCTTGAGCTTCAAGCTCGCGTCCACCATGATCACTTAAGCTTTGTACGATATAGCTTGGAGCTTGTGACCTTGGCTGCTTGAGCTTTTGATTTTGGCATGGTTTATTTTATGGGCTGTAGATCTGGCAGAGTTTGAAGAGGAGGAATTTTGCAGTCTGAGAGCGAGAGAGAACATTTGAAAAAGAAAGGAAAAAAAAAAATATCCACGTCAAATGATATTGAATGACATTAATGTCAACAAATTCCTTCATTAGACTGATTTAAAGATGATTGGTGAAGCTTTTTAAAAATTCGATTGACGATGCTTTTAAACAAAAAGACTAGAGGAATAATTTTGATTTTCAAGAAAAAAAATTTAGAGATCATTAGTGATATTTACCCTAAATTTTTTAAAATTTATTTAGCACAGTAAAAATTTTAGCGGGATCAGTTCACTCTATTGATTGAAACCCTCTCCATCCTTGAATCTGTAACATATATAAAATATGTGACACGTGTCACTAATTGTTTAAAAACTGCTATTGTTCTCTATAATAAAGAATAAGAAAGTGTTGAGATCCCATTGTGACATAAATTCAGATGCATAGAAGCGGCTGGAAATCTTATGGTGCATTTGGGAGAGCTTTTAAGATTATTTACTCAAGCTGTATTTGTTCAAAACACAAAACCATTTGGTTGAGTGGCTTTCGGTGTATTTTTTACAAGTAACTTTTACGTTAAAAAAGTGAAAGGGAAAAAAAATGGAGGGACTGAATTAGAAAAAGGCAAACCTGATGGATGGAAATTAATCGTTGAATAGGATTCAACCACCAAAGAGGCCAAGAGAGGTGATGCCGAGGTCGTGCAAACCTCGGACAGCTCATGTGAGGTGATGACGCCTAGGGTTACACGACCTCTGCAACCTAGACTCGTGATTGTTGATGACTCTTAGCGATGCTCGGTGAGCCTCGCACAACCCTCAATGGAGTGTCAAACCAGCAATCGAGATCTGGATTTAGAAGGTCAGTTTGAGATAGGGAGAGGATGAACAATGAATGTGAGGGCAAACGTGGAATAATAAAATATTAGTGAGAGCAAAGTTAGAAGAAAAGAATTCATTAATCCTGAAAAGCAGCATTTTGAAAATGCTAAAGCCAATGCTTGCTGAATTATGCATTGGGTTAAAAGAATTTGAAAATGCTAACTTTGTTTTAAAAGTCTTTGGGAATAACCAAATGCACCCTTTATATACTCATATATACTAGGACTATGTACCCATGACATACCTTTATGAAGCCACCTCTTTTTTTTTTTTTTTTTTTTTTTTTTTTTTTTAAGTATTAATATTGGATATCTAAACCATTTGATTTGGCAAATTCCTCACTAGTGTACATAAATCGCCCAATCCATGTGCCCTAAGGGAGGCTCCATTCACTAGGTGGAAACTGTGACCTCAAGGTTTATTTGAATAGAAAACGTTATGATTTAAATACATGATCTATTGCAACCAAATCAATCACTCGATCAATTCCTTATATCAAAAGCTTTTGCCACCGAACGATACTGTGCATCATGATTAATCTCGCCACTCAATTATATGAATGAACATGTCCCTTAAGCATATTGGAGGAAAAGCCAAAGAGTGCATGCATGCATGGAGTTTTAAAATAGGTCATTTACCACTCAGACGGAATGATTGGCACAATCTGTCTAACCTTAGGTCTTACGAAAACGATGGAGATCTACAAGTCTCGCAACGACCCTATGCAATAAGCTTCAAGTAGAAGGAAATCTAAAATAAATTGCCCCTGAATCTCAGTAGGGTCATGCTTCGTAGACAGGGAAGATTTTTGGCAAAAGCAATTGGTACAAGTCGATACTGATTGCTGGTAGCTTCCTAGACTAGAAGAACGTAAGCAAGAGAGAACGTGCGATGATGAGTCGATGACAACTTGAAAGAAGCCTTCCATGATGGAAAATGATTTGTCTTCCTTGATAAAAAAAAAGCGGGTGAAGAGCACAAGACGGTACGGATCTCACAAAAATCCATTGCTCAGGTGGTGCATAAGTGTAGTTGTCGAAGGGAAGTGAAATTTATATAGAGTTCTGATATGACGAGATCAAATACCCACAAATACGGGATGCCGGTTTAAAATCCTCGTTGAAAATTTAGTACAACATTCCGCTGTACACGAGTCGTGAGCTCAATTAAATCTTCGGACTGTGTGGACCGATGCGAACCCCATGTGACGCGATCCAATCGTCGAATGGTTCATAAGCATGCAGGGGTTGCTCTTGGTGTTGGAGCTTTGTTCCAAACTAATGTTGACCAAGGAAGGGGAATTTACCATCAAAAGTAGGGAAAAAGAAAAAGCAACATGATTTTCGCTCAAAGGCTTTTTATTAGGCGAAGAAAAATTTGTTCGTAACTGAATGAGTACGCTAGGTACAAGCACCAAATGACATCAAATCTAATACCTAAATTTGGGGAGATTATAAAAAGAGAGTCCAAATCCAAACCCATTAAAATATTTGATTGTATTCACATTCACTTAAAGACATGATCAATGAGTTTGGGGCAAATTATTGGGAAAAATCACAAAAAAAGTCTTTAAATATTGTAATTGTGTTAATTTAGTTTTAAACTTTTCTTTTACGCTACTTTAGTTCTAAATTTTTTGCATTTGTGTCAATTCAGTACATTCAACCAATTTTGACTGATCAGCAGATGCTAAAGTGGACAATTTTGTTAATAATTTTTTTTTTTTTTTTTTTTTATTAATTTATCATTTTTTTTTTCCTTTTCCCCTTTTTTATGTTCCTTCTTCCTTTGGCCGGTTATCCGCGGGCCAATGGTGAGACATGCCCCCTCGGCCACTGGTGAGAGCGACTTACTAGGCTAGCTATGATGAGGTCGGCCTCACTATTGCTAGGCGAGGCTTGCCCTTGCTGGCCACTAGTGGGGCCTCACTTAGTGATAAACTAGCAAGGTCAACACTTGCAATGGTTGGACAAGGTCCCACCAAATCTAGGGAGGCTCGGCCTCACCTAGCCTTGGCGAGGGTCAACCTTGCTAGATCTAGTGAGGCCTCGTTTAGCAAAGGAATGTCGAAGTCAACCCTTGCCATGGTTGGGCAAGGCCGAGTCTTGCTAGTGGCCGGTAATGGTGAGCCTTGCCATTGGTCGATGAGGCTAACCTTGTTGACCCTCATCTATGGCCGGTGGTGATGAGCTAGAGGAAGAAGGAAGAATGAGGGAAAAAGAAAATAGAAAGAAATAAAAGAAAATAAAAAATAAAAAAATTCGAATTTTTTTAAAAATTGTCTATGTTAGTGTTTGCCAAACTTTTCTCACCAACCGGCCAAAATTGGTTGAATTGATTGAATTGGCACAAATACAAATAGTTTAAGATTGCATTGGCAAAAAAAAAAAAATTAAATTGACATAATTGCAATAATTTAGATTTTTTTTTTTTTTTTTTTTTTTTTTTTTTTTTATATATATTTGTAGTTCTCCCAAGTTATCGTGTAAGAGATATTATTTCACTATAGCCTAGTAAAAATTCTCGTGTCATCATTTGAATCTCAATAAAGATAGTTATGGTGCTCTCTTCGCTTTCACGCAACGATGGAAGACAAAAATGGATTTGGAGCAAGTGAAGGGGAATAAGAGTGAGATCGGATCATGCAACACTTCACGATTTAACTTGAAAATGCATTTGAAGAGATAGAAAAATTCTCAAGTATAGGCATTATATTGAAGCACTTGATTCTCCTCACGTACCCTTGTTTCAATTGGCTTCATACTTAACCACCTGGGGTTTGCCCCGGTGGCCACCCTTCCAACATGGAAGGGGGAGATGGAGGGTTCGAATCCCCACATTCTTAGGGGGGGGGTGGGGGACGAATTAGTTTCAAGTGTGGGTTTCGACTCCCACGCCCTACAAGGAGGCGGGACAAAAGTTTGAGAGTGAGAGTTAGAATAGGAGTAGAGTAGGATCGACCAAAAAAAAAAAAATAAAAACTGGCTTCATACTTCAATGAGTCGCATAGGCATTACATCACCAATGATTTAAGTCTTTTTTTTCCCTGTTTTAAGGATCATTTTTCTAAGAGCTAACATCAAGAAATATCCCAAACTAATATACTTGTGACAAATTTACTTTAACCTAATTTTTGTTTACAAATTTACCTTGAACTAATTTTTGGGTCATCAAAAATCCTAAACCGATATGGATTTTCATATAGACTTATCATGTTAATTGACTTATTATAAAGTTTTAGAGAATCAAGGAAACTATAAGAAAAAGATTTTCTGCAACTGATACATTTTCCATGAGCTAAGCACATGTGTTTATACAAGAGATTATAAGCCGTTAGAATCAATCAAATTGAATTTACAATGCCTTGATCTTAGCACTTGCTTGTTATGTGAGATTATTTTTTGACTTTTAGAACTTGTGTGATTTGGTTTGGTCCTGATTCCTTGATTTGTGCCATTATCCTTAACGCGCCCCCGCAAGATGGCATTTCCATTGAAGACGCCAATCTTAGGTCGTAAATAACTTAACCGAGGTTTGGATGATGGCTTTGTGATGGCATTTGCACGTTGATCCGTAGTTGAGATATGGGAGACACAAAGAACTCCATTTGCAACTAGATCACGAACGAAATGGTAATCTATGGCAATGTGTTTCATTCGAGAGTAAAATATCGGATTTGTGCATACATACGTGATGCCGATGTTGTCGTAGTAAAGAGTTGGAGTGGTGATGCCAAGTTTGGATAGTAGGTTTCAGATCCATTGTAGTTCTACTATGGCAATGGCAACAACGCGATACTCAGCTTTGATCGAAGACCAAGCAATTGTGCATTGTTTCCGCGGGCTCTGAGACACCAATTTAGGTCTAAGATAGATGATGAATGTAGAGGTGGATGATCAATCATCTACATTGCCTACCCAATCAGCATTAGAGAACTCGTGAAGAATAGATATCATGGAGTGTGTTAGATATAACCTATGAAATATGCTTCCTTTTAAGTATCGGAAAAGTTGCTTAGTAATAGCCCAAAGTATGATGGTGGGACGTTGAATGAATTGTGGTAATTTGTTGACGGAGAATGCGATGTTGGGTCTTGTGATAGTGAGATATTAAAGGGCCTCACTAAGACTTCGATACTCAATTACGTTGATTGCCTTCGCTGGATCATTGGAAGATAGGTTGATTCCCACGGCTAATGGAGTGCCTACCTTGTTGGCTTCATCCATTTTGTGTTTTTGTAGAAGCTCACGGATATACTTATGTTGATAGAAAAGTATACCCATTTGATTGGGATCACTTCAATGCTAAGGAAGTAATGAAGTGTTCCCAAATCTTTGATAGAAAAATGTGTAGATAGTGCTTCAATGAATTTGGCGATAAAAGAGGTGTCATTCCTGTGATGACGAGATTGTCAATGTAGACAAGGAAGAATATTGTAATTGGACCCATGGTGTAAATGAACAAAGATGTATCAAAATGGGAGTTGTGAAAGTCGCAAGTGTGTAGGAATTTATTCAATGCGGTGTACCATGCCCTTGATGCTTCATCCAATTCATAAATAGTTTTTCTCAATTTGCATACATGGTTTAGTCGAGTTGGATCAATAAACCCCAAAGATTAAGTTATGTATACTTTATCTATGAGATCACCTTGTAAGAATGCATTGTTGACATCAAGTTGCCAGAGTGGCTATCCTCGGTTTAATGCAATAGAAAACACAATATGAATGGTTGTTGGTTTAACAACGGGACTAAAGGTATCCTTGTAGTCAATCTCGAGACGTTGGTGGAAACCTTTAGCAACTAGACACGCTATGTAGTGCTCAATACCGTTGTTAGGTCGGCGTTTAATCCGGAAGTCCACGTACAACCAACAACATTATTGGAATTTGTGTTAGGGGTGGACTCCCATGTTCCATTGTGTAGCAACCCATTAAACTCCTTGGACATGGCATGTCGCCATTTGGTATTCCGGAAGGCTTGAATAATGCATGTTGGTTCAATAGTGTCAGTTAGACGGTGTCTAATGGTGTGATGAATTTGTTTGGGTTTGAAGATATTATTCTTGGATTATATAATCATTGGATGGTTGTGGTTTGTGGTTGGTGGAGGTAGTGCTAAGTTGGTTGTGGTGGTGTATCAGAGGATGAGGGAGGTGGAATCGATGGGATGAGGTTTATGGTAGACAGTATCGTGTCATTTTGGTTTGAGTTTATCTCGTTTCAAGTAAAGGGTCAACTATTAGTGGGTTGAGTGGTGGCTAAGGTTGTGATTTGGGTTGAGGATGGTTGTTGGAGGAGTCGGTGCTGCAAACTAGAGAGGCAACTGTTGCGTGGGGAGTAAGCAATAGGTTGGCAATAGTTATAGGTGCTTGCGGTTAGATCGACATTAGGATAGGAGACGAGGCTAGACTCGTTTGCTAGTTAGTGATTGGGAGTTGAATCCATGTGGGATTTGTAGATGGTAATGAGTTTGGAGGTGAGGAGTTTATTGTGACATATGAAAAAATGTGTTCGTGGAACACAACGTGACAAGAAGTTTAAACATGTTTGGTTTGGGATTCAAAACATTTGTACACACTTTGATAGAGCGAGTAGCCAAGGAATATACATGGATGGGAAGGGTTATCAAGCTTGTTTTGAGAATACATGCGGAGCCACGGATAGCACAAGTATATGAAAATTCGAAGATTGAGATGGTTCAGCTTTTGATTGAAGAGTTTTTTATATGAAGATTGATATTGAAGGATTGGGGTGAGTAGTCGATTAATGAGATATGCGTGGTTTAAAAGGCATAGGTGGAAAAGATGCGTTGTGGGGCAAAGTTAAGCCTGTTTCTACAAAACGGCTATGTCGCCATTCGACGGTGCTATTGTGTTGCGTGGTGTGAGGAGGAGCGGTGAAGTGAGAAATACCATGTGGTGAAAAAGGTTGAGTTTTAGATACTTACCTTTGCCATCGGAGTAAACAGAGATAATAGGACGTTGCAATTATTTTTTGACAATTGGTTTAAAAGCACTAAAAATGTTGGGTTATTTTTTTTTTTTTTTTTTTTTTTTTTTTTTTTTTTTTTTTGGCATATGATAAAGCCATATGTATTTTGTAAAATGGTCGACAAATGAAATGTAATATTTGAAACCATCAACCAAGGTGCTCGGAGCAGGTTCCCAAATGTCGGTGTATAGGAATTCTAATATATCGGTTTATAGGAGTTCTAGTGAATTTTGACTTGAGAGAGTAGAAATATTGAATGGCACATGATGACTTTTATTGCATTGGCACAAATCACAATATGATATGGAAATGGATTTGAACTTAGGATGGGTAATGAAAATATCCTAACTACGTCATTTTGAATGGAGAGAGAAGGATGTCCCAAATGTCGATGCTAGTCATAGTGAGCCGCTTTCTCTCCTATGAATGCCACAGCTTGGTTTTTGTGTGACCGTAGGGAGAGTGGAATCCAATAGACTCCGTGATTATGGTCATCATGCAACAACATCGCTCCTATTTGAAGATCCTTAACCAAAAAGAACGTGACAAAAAATTCAATGGACGTAATGTCTTGGGCACAAAATTTAGAGACGGAAATTAAATTTTGAGTAAGGGATGGTGTGCAAAGTGTGTTGGGTAAAACAAAGGTATTTTTGAGAGACACAAGTTTATTGTCCCAACATGCAAAATACTCAAACCTGTCCGTCGCAAACAACAATCTCATCCAGTCCTTCATACTCCGAGTGGAGAGATAGGTTTGCTAAGTTGTTGGTGATGTGATGGGACACTTTTGAATAAACAAGCCATTGCGGGGTTGAGCGTTGGTGGTTGTATGATGCACAATAGGTTTAGCATTTGGATGGCCTCGAGTACAGTAGGAAGTCTTGGCCCTGTGGCTGTATTTGTTGCAAAATTGACAAAGAGGTTGAGAGTCATGAGATTGAGATGGATTGCCCCGCTAGGTAGGGTTTCTATGGGACTATTGGCTGCCAAAGTTGTTGCGGGCAATATGAGAAGCACCATGTTTGTTTTAGGCACCATTCCAATGAGAAATGAACAGACTAGAGCATGATTTTGCAGTATATTGAGCCGTGACATGAATGAATTACGTTTTTTTTTTTTTTCATGCTTAAGGTGAGTTTCATAAACGACATGTTTGTTGTGTAATTCCTCAAATGAAATAGGATTTTCTCTAGCACAAATTGCAGCTACTAATTCTTAAAATTTAAGAACAATTCCATGTAAGGCATGAACAACAATATCATCATCTTGAAGGGGGTGTATCAATAATAGAGAGTTCGTTAGCAATACCCTTTAATTCTTGAAGATATTCAAAAATTGACCTCAATGGACGTGGGATTATGGACAACTGGTTCTTGAGTAACATTACTCGAGAACGAGATTTGTTGGCATAAAGGTTGGTAAGTTTTTTCAGTGCCTCTTGAGAGGTTTCACTGAATGCAATCAGTAGCAAAATGGATTAAAAAACTGAACAGAAATGGCAGATAATAATAGATGGTCCTAGCGGATCCACAATGTGTGTGCTGCACTGGCTAATCCGAACGAATCAAGTGACGGACAATGGTGTGCGCCATCAACAAATCAAAGTAAATCATGCCCGATTAAAATGGCATGAAGTTGTGCTTGCCAAGAGCGAAAGTTGTTGGCCATGAGCTTCATAGAAATCTGGACAGTGTTGCCAATGGTGATGAGTCTAGTTGGGGAGGAGTTTGTGTTGTCACTGATTGAACTCATGGTGCTTGCTTCTTTGGCATGGGAGGAGCTGAGTGGCTCAATAATAGGTGGGATCAAAGGCTCGGTTGAGCAAAAAGGCTTTGATACCATATAAAGTTTAAGAGAATCAAGAGAATTAAGAGAAACGGATTTTTTGCAACCGTGAACTAAGTACATGTATTTATACAAGAGGTTGCAAGCCGTTAGAATCAATCAAATTGAATTTACAATCCCTTAATCTTAACACTTGCTTATCATGTGACATCCTTCCTTGACTTTAGCACTTGTGTTACTTGATTTGATCTTGATTCCTCAATTTGTGCCATTACACTTAACACTTAACACTTATTACCCTTGGTCATATACTAAAACTAATAAAAAGTAAATATAGGGGTTTTGGGGCCTTCACATTAAGTTGGGATGAATTTATTTGACCAATTTGTGATTTTTGATGATCTAAAAATTAACTTGTGATTATTTTACCACAAATGTACCAATTCGAAGATTCTCGTGATAATAATCCTTTTTCTGATGACTTCACTGTAATTATAGAACTAGTCAAGCCGACGGCTAGATTGAAAGTTCACTGAAGAAGGTTTTGATCGATGAATCGACCTTGAGTTCATGAAATCTTGCATGGACGACGGCAACGTCATTCTCAGCCTCCCACAAACACTCAATTTCACGTGCCAATTCTTCTTCCGCAAAGCCAAAGGAACGTGCAAGTTCCTATCTTCCCTACCAAAGAGTCAAGACAACTCCCCGTCACACCTCACTTTTTCGGATGGATGAGACACAGTCATCGATTTTGGCATATGGTTTGCAGGTTTTGGGCAGATTCCAAAGTGAAGGACCAGCCTAAAAACTGTAATGGAGATGAGATGTCCCAACCCCATCAATGGATTTCAATTGGAATCTGATATTGGTTTAGAAACTCCACTGAGCTTGCAAAATCTCAGGAAAGGTCATTCACATGCAAAACGAAACCCACCAAATCCTAGCAGAAATTTCCCTCTTTCATCCATCTCCTTTTCATTACTATGGTTCTTTTTACAGACCAAAAAGGTGGGGCCATAGATACATTATACCGAAATTACTGGTAGAACTTTTTCGATATAAACAATGGGCACGTGAAATCAGATCATAGCTTTACAAGAAAGTGTGAAAAGTTGCAAACCTTCACCTCATGCATGTGGACGTGGCTGGCGACATCCGAATCAATGGATATCTCTCCCGTACAATCTTTTTATCCATCCACCCAAAATGGGAAGGCCATCAGCATCTGGGGCCGACGCAAATTTCCTTTTCCTTCCCAAACATTGTCATTCAGCATGTGATCCACAGCGATGATGACAATGACAACATGCGGAGTGATTTGCTCAAGGAGTTCCAACCATTCAACAGCGTTCATTATTGGCTCAAGCTGGTAGCTGAAGCTTGGCATTGTTCTTCCAACTGCGAAAAAGGAGGGAATCTCACATCACTTGTACAACTATATTAGAGCAATAATTATCCAGGGGGGTTCCACTTTAACTACCTGATAAAGTAATAGTAGAAGAAATCTGCATAAAGAGCGCTCTGAACAAGCCCTGAGATGCAGGCTGATGAACAAAGAAAGATGATCAATCGTTCCACTTCTGAACAATAACTGCGATTAGTCTCCTGAAAGTTTGACAACAAAAGCTTACCTATCCATCGACTGAAATGCTGCTCAGTGAAATAGCGATATATCCAGTTGAGGATGTAGAAAACTCGATAAGCCCTAAAAGGCAGGAACAGAATTTAAGAACATTATATAATGCCAGAAAACGGTGACACAAGATAAAGCAAATACAATTCTTTTACCAAATCAAAGGAACCAAACCAATCCTAGAACCTCCTAATATGCAGCTTATCTCAGGAGACTTTCTATGTCATCCACTTTCTCCTTTGTGCTTGACAAACGAAAGAAATAAAAGTGAACCAATAAATGGTTAAATACATCATATACTGGGATCTCCAATATAATATGGAGATAGAACAGGTTTGAATTTCATTGCCAATTAACATGGTTTAGTTTCTTGGATATGGTCACAGGCAGATACTACATTCAATACAAATAGATTGCAACTCAATCTATGGGACCTATTCTACACATTGTGGCATTGTTGCTGTTAGAATAAAATAGGTTACTGCAAGATCTGTTAACATGAAATTGTTGGCTTCAGAAGGCTTATGCATAAGTAAAAAGGAGAAATGGCTTTCTTCAATACGCTTACATAATTTGGACTGTCTGGCAACCAGTGAGAGATGATTTTTTTTTTTTTCTCTCTCTTTTTAGTGATAAACTTTTAGGCACAAAGCCTAAAGATCATAGTCAATAAATGGAAGAGAAGAAACTAATGTGAATGTGGTTTGACATAAATGGACAGACAGAACATGAGGCTAAGTTAATAGTTGATATTTATATTTGAGATGGTTGATCCAAGTACTCTTCATAAATTCTACTTAACACAAAAATTTACAAGGAGCTGAATAAATGGAAGACTCCAGATGAAACACCACCAACTTTCATTGGCAGGGAGAGAGAATGCAGGGGCGCTGTGACTCTCAACTGGTAAACACAGAACGTTATCTTTGCTAATCTAAAAATCGTTCGTATACAGCTCATCAAGGCCAAAGAAAGAACTATCCCTAGAAATTACTCCCACTAACTTTCAGGTTACCTTTTCTCATCAGCGACTTTCACTTTGCTCATCAGTGGAGTGATAAGATTTTCTCTTGTTAATCCAAAGAGTTTCATTCTTAATATATTAATGATTGACAGACTCACTCGAATAAGTTAGTATTTTGGGGGGTGGGAAAAAGGGGTTAAACAGCAACAACATAACCTAGAAACTGAATGTACTCCACGACCACCAGATGTTTGGAAATCTGCTTCAGGTTTTAGGTTCCACCAAGGCAACCATAGACACAAGGACAACTTGAGGGAATAGCCCACTTTTACAACTTCTCAAACTAAGGATAAAATCTGGTTACTGAAATCTTTGATTTAGGATGATTATAAATTTGAGTGTTGACAAAGGATTGCAAATGGAGTTCCACATGATAAAAGGAAGTCAAACTGCATTGCCACAACAGTTTTTCTGTATCATGTGCAAAGTTTGTTATTCAGTAAAAGGAAAGATCCTTGCATTTTCTTGGCCCAAGAGATTGCACAAAGTTAATTGTGTTCTTTATCTGTGCTCAAATTTTGAGTTCAAATCATTACATCTTGCATTTGCTTGGCCATCTAGAGGAAGATGAAGTTGTATGCTTTGATAAGTTTCCAGAACACGTGGGATGGGGAAACATACACCTAATGGGAATTGTCAGTGAGTGCTTGGAGAAACTCCAAACACCCTGTTGTCAGCAAAAAAAGGGAAAAATGAAATGAGAAGCACTGCTTTAACAGCAAGACCATACATGTGATGACAAAAGATTTATTATGTTCAAGATGATATGTATTCCATGATCAAAAGGGTTTGGACAGATGAGGCTTGACCAAGTTATCAAAACACAAAGAAAGGACTCGATAACGTCACAAGATGGGCTTGTTAAAAAAAAGATAAAGATAGGCTCAGATTAGAAGAAAATTAACACACCAAATACAAGTAACAGTGGAAAATGTAAAAGTATGTTATCCAAAAAGAATAGGGGAAACTTAATAATAGGGACCACAGTGCTGAGGTTGTTACTGGGATTAGACTTTTTCTCACCGAATATTCTAAGTGGATGACTATGAATAGGTAATTAGAGTGCCACCAGTGCAGAGGAACATCAGCAGAACATAATGAAAGAGAAGCAAGAGAAACTCCACTTTTAACTGAAAGCATGTAAGATATTAAGAGATATACACACCCAAGAAAGAAGACATATTGCCCTGTTAGATTGTCAACATTCCCACTTCGTTGTAGTAAAACTAACTGGGGAAGAATTGCAACAGCCTCCAAATATATTGAAAACGCCCAGAAGATCTGCAATAAAATTAATAAATGATCTCAGGTAGCAACTTAACAGTTCAAATAGGCTAGAACACCACAATCTCATAAAAGATCAGAAAAAGTCAGGGAATGTAATGCACTTAAAGTAGGATTTCAAGAAACACGAAACTATTGTCTAGAAAGCATTTTGATCCTTCTCCCTATTTCTTTTTCTGAATTCTGTTCCAAAGGAAAAGATTCATGGATTAACTCACAGTGCATATTCCTATTTCTTGTTCCCTTTTGTTTTCCAAAGGAAAAGAATCATGCAAAAACTCACAGATCACCAAACGAATGAATAAAACATAATCACATCACTTCTTCTAGGCTTCCAAACGTTGAAATCAAACATGAGGGGACAACAACCACTAAGCCCTTATGAAAATGCCATAACAGAGAAGTTGAAGGCTACTGCTTGAAGCTACATCAGAAGGCTACAACTTGTCCCACAAAGGACCATGAAGAATCACAGGACCATCTGAGAACATCTGTTTCTCCCAGCATTAACCAAGAGGTGGTCCTGGGAGAATCTTGAAACGAATCCATCAATTACAAGTTTGCTTTGCGTCGGCCATTCATTGCCCTCACATTCATATTGGTGGCTATAGCAGCACACCAAGCCCCTAAAATGGTGGCACTAGGTATGCACTTACACTGGAGCAGTCATCTTTTCCCTCAGAATGAAGCGATTATCCTCTGAGTCCCAACAGCAGAAACAACTAGCATAGACAGCCTTTTCTACATTTCTAATCCTTTGTTTGGGGAGGAGAAGAAAAATATGTTGAACATAACTGTAAATAAAGTTACAGAGTGGGTGCTGGAAGCAGTAGTACTAATATAAGCAAACTTTTTCTTTTTTCATTGCATCTTTGATGCTGAACTAGACAGTTCTGCACATTGTAACATAACCAACAATAGTAATATTGCCTCCACTATTAACGAAATTTGTTTTCCTCTGAGGACACTTTTTTTTCACAGTCTCCTAATTTAGAGATAACCATGAGAATTGCTGGAGAAAGTGACAAGGACAATATATTATGCACCAGATATCACAAACCATGATAAGGGACATTGGTTCTATTATATGGCACTCTAGTAGTTTGGAACATGAAAATTAACATTCCCACAATCCAATTTGGGACTTTCCATTGCTTTTCATTCAAAATATTGGAAATTTACTTCTAAGACAAGCGATGCCATGAAAAGACGGTTAGAGATTTTAGTATGTTAAGCAGTCTTTTAGATGTGCATAAAACATATTAGAACGTATATTGTCCAAAACACAGCTAAAAATGCAATATTTAATTCAACAACACAACAAGATGTTGCCTGTCACTCCATAACACATTTCATTGCACAGAAGAAGCCCACATCATAAAAAATAGCCCTCAGCACGATCAAAAGGCCATTAATTCCACAAATGGCTATATTTATTCTACAGAAATTAAGGCTGCCAATCAATTATTTTCATAAACCCCTCCTGCAGCTACTAAGAGTGCATTTGGATTGACTAAAACAAAGGACTGTTTTGGTTTCCAGGCAAATTTTTTCTCTGTCGCCCAAATGAGAAATAGAAAATTTAAATTTTCAGGAAAAACTAATAATTCCAAATGACTTTTACTGTCAACATTTGTGAGTTTTCACAGGTTTTAGGGGTTCTATGCTAAATAAGAAATAAACTCCAACACTGACAAAAGCTAGAGCAAAGAATTGACTCCAAACAAACACTATGTTCATGAGCAGATGCCAAAGTAGATAAGTTCAATTGAAGAACAAATGACTAGAGGTACAGCCTGTAAAATGTCTACTATCCAAGCAACTAATAAGCAAATTAATAAGGGTTTGCAGTGATGCATGGAGTGAGGAGAAAACAGTGAGAAAAATGGAAACCCAGCCAAATCTAGGAACGTCACTGGTAAATATCACAGTGAACTCAGTATCCAACCTAAAAATCCTCCCAAGGATATAAGCAAAGACAAGGAAGCACATTAAGGTAATCTAAAAACATAATTGTTAATGCGGAGTAAAAAGGGACCCGAAATGAATTTGATGACACTAACAAACTGCAATGGATTGTGTGTCAAAACGTCCAAGTCCAACATTGTCAATGAACAGTATGGAAAAAGCTCATGCAAGTCTCAAAAAGAGTCCAGTGAACTTTCTACATAAGTGATTCCAACCCCAATCAAACCTCTTTCTCCGGTCATCAGATTAATCCGAAACACGCAAGAGTTGAACAACAGAATTTACCTCCTGAAAAGTGAACTTCTCATGAACAAGAAGCGCCAGCACGAACACGGCCAACCCCAGAAAATAGTGGCGGAAGGTGTCGAGGTCCTTGTTATAGCTACGGCGCACAACGGGATGCATCCGCATGCACCACACGATCGCGAGCGAGCTCCCGATGAACACCAGCTTCATCAAAGTATTATACACCGAGATGAAGTCCGTGAACAGATCCAGGTACCGCGCCAGAAACACCACCGCGTAGAGCTCCTGGGTCTTCAGGGACACCCCTGGTCAAGCGCGCCGCGACAAGATCTCAGCTTTCCCGGATTCAACAAATCGACGCGAAACCCAATACCGGCACAACCCTAATCAATCTAATTCAACTTCTAGAGAGGGGGGGGGAGGGAGGGGGGCGGGGGGTTTACCTGAGCACGATTTGGTGGCGTAGATCTTGAGGAGGAGGACGAGGATGCTGATGAGGTGGGTCATGTCGCCGGCGAATCTGAACACGTTCATGGCTGCCGGCGCCGACGAGGAACCCCGCCTGAGCGAGAGCTAGAGCTAGAGAGAGAGAGAGATTTTGCAGAGGCGAGAAGCTCTTCGACAGGTTTTGGCGTGGTTGCTGCTTGTTGCGTGGAAGCGAAGGAGGGGAGACGGAAATCGAGGGAGAGAGGGAGGAGGGGGATGACGTGGCGGATGGGAAGGGCTTTTGGGGCCCACCGCGGTTCCGTCGTGGCGACGGCGAGGGGGAGCGATTTTGCCTGTGGATCGCCCCGTGCGGTCGATCTCTGCACCCTCGGCGCCGACGGCCACTTTGCAGGCCGGTTGATGTGTAAGCACCGCAGAGCCGGTCGGTCGATTTGTAAATAGACGGTTATAAAGTAGCTTCATCGCTCGCGGTCGAAAGTCACGCATCTGAAAAAATCGATCTTACTCGATAGGGACGTGCAAAGCGGACCGTCCGAACCAAATTAGGGCAGCCAATTTGGTTCAATTCCCGATTCTTAAAGGTGGAATCAATATCAAGGCGGTCTGGTTTCCGATTTTAAGAGAGAATTGGATTGAACCAGACTGGACTGATTATAAATACTTGTTATTTTATTTTTTTAAATTAATAAAATATGAACTAAATGCTATTTCAGTTCAATTCTAAGTAGTGAAAAAAAAATAAGTGATCGATTTCTTTCAAATTGAACTGGAACCCAATTCTCGGTTCAGTGACGATTCTGATTTTTGAGAACCAATCACCCCTGTTACTCAGTTAAATATTGAAGCAACACAGTTTCTGCGGATCCGATGTTCGATTCAAGCATGAAACGCATCGCACGGGACTCTTTCTTCGTGTTCGAGGGCAATTTCGGGGTCTCTCATTTCTCTCTTATGGGGATCGACTTTCTGACAGATGAACCCAGGAAGGAGCAAACAGAAATCCTTAATTCATTAGTAAGTACATTCGTAGATTGCTTATGTTCCTGTTTCAAGGCTTGCATGGAGAGAAGCATCTCGATGAAGAATGACTAGAAAAGAACCGGTGTGTTTCACATTTATTTAATTTTCTCTGAATCTTAATACGATTTTACTCACGAAACTTTCGAAAACTCACGCCTAAATCTCATCCAAGTCCATATAAGATTTAATAGCTGATGATAGTTATATGCATATTTTGTGAAAAAAAACTTAAAGTTGCTGTTAGGTTCAGTCTTATTTTGAATTTGTATGGTATGAAATTATCTCACAAAGTTGCTCATGTTACTCTAAATCATTTTCCCAAGAAAATTTTCCACGGGAAAGTTTCTAATAGACCCCTGAAGCGGGGTTGTTTTTAGAAAAGCTCCCCCTAAAGAGAATCTCATCTCAAGTAAATTTCTAAAATGAGCAAGTCTCAAATCACCCTGGAGTCACTGACTACTCCAATTTTTGTTGGCCGGCAATCACGTGCAACATTGTGCAGCAATGGTAGGGCTTTTTATTTGTCCTGAACCTTCTTGTTTAACTCAATTCCACATGCAACTTCGTCGAAATTACCCAAAACCCTAAATACCTAAACAGCCTTGGGTGCAATTCCTTCTTCTTTGGTTGAATCCGAAACCTCGATGGAACAGTTCCACGTCCCGGTGAAACCATCAGTCCGTGCTTTACAGCCTGTTATAAGGTATTGATTTGCGCTTCCTCAAATCATTAATTTCTCGAGATCATCCAATAATTCATGCAACTTTCAAAACATGTTTTACTTGTTGGATGTATGCCCTAGAGCTACTACGTAATAGTTACATGTTAGGGATTTCGGTTGTACTATCAATATTATTATTTAATTAATGGCAATGACGTATTCATTCATTTGTCAAATTATTTTATATTTATGAATGATTCCATAAGATCAGTTGCAACTAGACATGTTCTTGAGACGTTCAAAATATATGTGACAG
The DNA here is from genome assembly GCA_014182565.1 of Eucalyptus marginata. Taxonomy (NCBI): domain Eukaryota; kingdom Viridiplantae; phylum Streptophyta; class Magnoliopsida; order Myrtales; family Myrtaceae; genus Eucalyptus; species Eucalyptus marginata. Next base: position 32,844,431 of record CM024589.1, on the reverse strand, counting down.
GTTCATAATTAGACTGAATCTTTAAATCGTTCCCGGTCCATAGATTATTGAGTGGATATTAATAATCCTGTTGAGACCGGTGTATTCATAATTTCATCATTAAGTATTGAATACTTAAGGAATGATGAGTTACAAGTCATTGGGTATTGTGATGCCTGAGTTAAGAACACATGTGTTTCTATTAGACAAGTTCACTGAACGTGACGCATATGGAACGATTAGCGACATGGAAGCTTTTAGCGTGTTCAATGTCTAATTGTTCATGCTTTGGTCTTGTGTAAATAATCCTTAGACCTGAGGCATAGTGTTAACTTGTGTGTCGAACAACTATGGTTCACAGGTGCACGTAATGCCAGGTCGTTGATTTGTCTTTATATCTAATGGTTATAGTTTGTTCATATACGAAGTTGCATGTGTGAGCACTATAGAATCTGTCTCCTTGTTACATGCAATGTATAATAATGATGTCCTATGTGATCTAATTATGACACTGCATTGAAATCCTCGACTGGGGTTGTAACCAAGAATAAATTGTTTATGTCTCAAATAAAATGCATGTCAATTAAATTTGTACATATGATCGAATTGGTGACTTGACAAATATTCCATGGTCTTTATTTGATCGGGACGTAGTAAGACAGAAGGATTGAATTACATTGTAGTCAAAATTGACAGGTTCATTATGTTCTTAAAGCATTCACACTATCTGGGTAGCCATAATATATTGCTAGATGTCAATCATGGCTTGTAGGACCCAAAGATTAATCGAGACAATTCATTCTTTTGGGAGTACTAATGTGTTAGTACAAGTCACTACCAGCTTAGTGATGAACCTAGGAATGTCACAAACCATAAACAATTAGGATAACGTAGAACAAGAGAGAAATATTGTTGCAAATGTGTTTGCAATTACTGCAATCGAATTGAGTCAATTTGAAATTAAATTAAATGAGATTTAATTTAATTTGTATTATAGTAACGAGCCTACTTGCATATGATGCACACGCATGCCCAAAGTGGATACATGTTAATGTACCCTAATTGCACACACAAAGATTATGTTCCTTTTATTTTTGTTTTAGGAATTGATTAATTATTATGCACACGGTCAGCAATTGTTGATGACCGTGTGCAACGCACATCATGTGTGTTTCATTTTTATAATAACAACTAATAAAAAAAATCATTAAAGCATGCATGTGCACGAAATCGTGCACATGCACGAAGCATGGAAGCTGACCATCATGCACGATCATGCATGAGAGTGAGGATCAGCAATGGTTGCTGATCCCACCGTTGTTGATTCGTAAAAAAATAAAATAAAAATAAAAGGAAATGACAAAAAAAGGTTGCAACGAATAGAGAGAAAAGTGGGCGTGTGTTTTGTGTCTTAGAGATGCGAGAAAGAAAAGGAATTCTCTCTAGTTCGGGTCGTAACTAAAACATCAAGGATACGGCAGATTGTCTCCATGAGATTGCTAGCACGATCATAGTGGTGATTATCTGAAAGTTCTCTCTTCCATTCGACGTCAATTATTGGTGTGTCTGAACTAGAGGTCCGACGTTTGTGGAACTTGAACTAAAGAACATCCGAATCAATTCGTTTAAAGCGCGCTTCGAGAGGTAATTCGTCTAACTCCCTTTTTATATTCATATTTTTGATTAAAACGCATGAACAACACATTTGGAAATAATGTATAAAATATATCATCTTTGTTTCCGCTACATTCTTTTTTTTTTAATTTTACCTATACATGATTCATGAAACCCCAACAGTGGTATCAGAGCCAACCTTAGGCGTTTTTCGTGTGTTTAATTGATTTATAGTTAAAAGATATTTTTGCGTTCTAATGACCAATTTATTTTTGTTAAGAGAATCTCTTGTTCTTATGTGGCCTATAGAAGTTGATTAATTTATGTGATAAATTTAATCAACTAAGCAAAAATTAGAACTAAATCAATTTTGAATCAAAAATCCGTAACTTGTTATACTTTGTGTTTATATTCTGCGAATGATTCATGATTGTGAATTTAAAGTTGACAATGCAACTTCCGTTCGGAATCACGCTCGTGAAATTTGTTTCATCGATTTTGATTTCTTAACGTGGTTTACATTGTTCGGCTTAATAATTTAATTAAATGCAGAATTTTTATTTATGCCTTCCGGAGCTTTAAATTTTGAATTTATGGCTCGCAAGGAAGGGTGGTGATAATGGAAAAATCTCTAATCATTATGATTGTTGTATGGATGAATGTATGATAATTACATCTATTCTTTTTGGGGTTGTAATTATTAAATGGAGGCTGCGTCATTCCTTTTATATTTATTTTTATGAAATGTAATTTTAGCATAGTTTAGTATATCAATTGTTGATGTAAATGCTATGAGAGAGGATAAGCCATTGGAGGAGCCATTAAGCCGATGAGCTCTATGGGCCCGGTCTTTGAAGAGTTCAAAGATTGAAGAAGAAGTGAAGAGCACATCCATATTATTAAAACATTAAAATGGCTAAATGGGTCTCTTTGGCTCGAGATGCATTGAACCATAATTCCATGATCACCACATAAGATAGATGTTTATATGATATCTATTTATTTTTGTGTTTATGTTATCGTGCATGTTAAACCGGTTAATGTGCAAAATGAGACTGTTAATAATGACTCGAATCTCCTTATTAATAATATTAAGTTGAAACGGGTTTCGGACTCGTGGCCTTCCATTGTCGTGGTTTGATCCAATATTATTGTGGTTAATTGACCGGCTATGGATACATAGGGGTTAATTACCATTCATAATATTGGACCACTCTATTATGCATGTGATGCTGTGGGGTTAGAGCAAAATGATTTCTAATAACTATCAGGTGAGGAAATCGTTTGTGTTTTCAATACTTGCATGAGACGATGGGCTAGACTTAACTATATTCATGATGCCAATAACTGTTAGGTGAGGCTTTCATGGTCTAGAGGTCGAAGTTATGATTGAGACTCGCATATGATGCGTTGAACAAGTTGGTTCACTCACTAAGTTCATAGAACACCAATAACTGCTAGCTGAGGTGGGCTTTGGGCTAGTGGGACTCCAATCCCCACTAGTAATCTTTACCTAACAAAGATTACCGCTTCCCATCTTAAGGAGTTTGTGATTCGAATATAAATTTAGTGGGAGGATCTATTTCATTTAAAGGCCAAAATGAAATAGTTGATAACTCTATAAAAATGGAGTTATTTTACCTATTTTAGGTAATAATTAATGTGATATCTATGAGAAAATATTTGGATTTTCTTATGATTATTTGAATTTTCCTTGTTTATGCAGAATAATGAGATATGGAGAAGATAAGGAAAAGAATTGCAAAAATCAGGAATTCAAATCAAATAGTAGTAGAAGATGAATATCAAATCAAGGAATCCTTGATTTTGTTCCCTAATATTATCTGCAAGCATTGGAAGATTAGATAACTTGGATATATCCTATGAAGAGGAGAACATTGAGAGCCAGAGAGAGAAGCTAGGTTTTTGTTAGATTGTTTTTCATTTTTCTGAGAATTTTTCAAGTATTTTGAAGAGAAGAAAAAAGTGGTGACAGAATTCTTGTTCTTTGATTCAAGATGTTGGGTTTGATTTATATTTTTATTTCTTCTTCTACTATGTTCTAATTTTCTTTTGTTAGGGCTACGATGTAAACTAACCATGATGATGTGAATTTCATGATTTTTATGTTTTACAATTGATTTCATTCATGTGAGTTATATATTATTGTGCATAATGCTTTTGAGTGACTAGCCACCACTTGAATGATCGATGTGCATGTTTGAGACGAGAAGTGATAATATGCAATTGCTCATTATAAAATATAACCATGAATTAAACGTGGATAGAGATATACCGTGTTATTTGTGTAGCTTTCGGTGATAAGGTAATCCAAAAGACTCATTGTAAGCCGAGAATATTCATAGTTTTTAATGCACTTATGTTTATTTTAATTCACATAGAGATATAGTTGATTAATAAACTGAATAGGTTTATTATACCGAGAGATATGATAGTAAATAGGTTAGGAAATTCCGCTATTACATGTTTGATATTGTTCTTGTACCCACAACAATATGAAATTCATGTCTAGTAGTTATGGTCAAATCGGATGCTCTAACATATTTGTCTAATCGATTTATTGCATTTAGTCTACAAATTTTGTTTTTAATTTATTCTCAATTATATTTTGATCTGTTAAATATATTTTAGAATTAATCTATTTTAGTATTTAATTAGTTTATTAATCATCGATCTTTGTGGGATGATACTTTTTCTCATCATTATATTACTTGTTCGACACGTTCACTTGCGTTTAGAATTTTACAAACAATAGTTATTTTGAAAGATACAATGGCTAACAATTTATTATCTACAATAGATATATTATTACTCTGAAAATGGTGACCACAAACCCACTCGCTTCTATACTTGACAAGAATTGTTTGACTAGACGCAATTTCACTGACTGGGTGAGGAATTTAAGAATTGTTCTCAATTTAGAAAAAATTGGGTATGTGCTTGATGAAAAGATGCCAACCTCCTTTCTTGAGGGTGAGACCCAATAGGAGTGTGTCACTTATGCTAAGTGGCGTAACGATGACTTAAAAATTAGGTCATATATGCTTGCTTCGATGAATAATGAATTACAAAAGTATGAATCTATGAAAGATGCTAGGTCGATCATTTTGCACATAAAGGAATACTTTGATGAGAATAGTTGAACCTCTAGATATGAGATATCTAAGGCATTATACCGTATGAGGATGGTTGAAGGATCATCAGTTAATGATCATGCTTTGAAAATGATATGGCACATTGAAGAATTGGCTAGGCTGAATCTCGTTATGGACAACGAGTTAGCTGTGGATTTGATCCTCCAATCTTTACCCGATTCCTTCTCTGGTTTTGTCCAAAACTTCCACATGCATAAGATGGAGAAAACTCTCGCTGAGTTACATAGCATGCTGATAGTTTATGAGAAGGAAATGCACAACACAAGACCAAATGTAGTGGTTATGGCTAAGGCTTCTTCTTCAAGGGGTATGACTGTTTTAAAGAAAAAGAAATGAAAGAGGCATGTCAAACCTATTGTGCAACCAAAACCCAAGATTGATAAAGGGAAATGTCATTACTGTAGTGTCAAGGGGCATTGGAGGAGGAACTGTAAGAAGTACCTTGCAAGTTTGAAGGTTAAGCCCAAGGACCAACCTTATGAAGGTATGGTGTTTATGCTTATTGAAACTAATTTTATGGTTAGTGCTGAATCCAGCTCATGGGTTCTAGATTCTGCTGCAACTTCACATATTTGTATGTCTTTGCAGAATCTGGAAACAAGCAGGATGCTAGGGCGAAATGAGATTGTCCCGACATTTGCCAATGGAGCAAGAGTTGCTGCGTTAGCTATAGGGACTTTTCGTTTATGTTTGCCTTCTGGACATGTATTGATTTTAAAGAACTATTTGCATTATAAGAATGCTGTTAGGAACATCATCTCTATACCTTGTTTGGGTAAAGAGAATTATGAATTTTCTTTTGCTGATGATGTATGTTTTATTTATCCTAATAGAAGATGTGTTGGTTCTAGCTTATTAACCAATAATCTTTATACCATTACAATGTCCGATAATGTGATTACCGATGTCAATAAGCAAAATAGAATTGATATAAATGCCATAACTAATAAACACTCTAAAGATAGTCCAAATAAAAAGTATGTTTGGCATCTTCGATTAGGTCATATTGGAGAAGACAGAGTTAACAAGTTGAGTAATGATGGGTACATTGATCCATCAAATTTTGAGTCATACTCAACTTGTGAGGCATGTCTTTTAGGAAAAATGACCAAAGCGCCTTTTGTGGGACATGGTGCACGAGCTGCTGACATATTAGGATTAATATATATATATATATATATATATATATATATATATATATATATATATATACGTATGTGGACCAATTAATGAAACTGCTAGAGGTGGTTATAATTACTTCATTACATTCACCGATGATTAGTCACAGTATGGTTATTTATACTTAATGAAGTATAAATCTGAATCCTTTGAAAAGTTCAAGGAATTCAAGGCTGAAGTCGAGAAACAAACAGGAAAATGTATTAAGGCTCTTTGATCGGATCGAGGAGGTGAATACCTTAGTACTGAATTTCTGGACTATCTTAAAGAGAATGGCATTTTATCACAATGGACACCTCCTGGAACTCCAGAACATAATGGTGTATCTGAACGAAGAAATCGTACTTTATTAGATATGGTGCGATCTATGATGAATTACACCGATTTGCCAATATCCCTTTGGGGATATGCCCTTGAGACAGCTGTATATATCCTGAACAGAGTGCCATCCAAATCTGTTCCAACTACGCCCTATGAGATATAGCATAGTAGGAAACCTAGTCTTAATCATATTAAGATTTGGGGTTATCCAGCTTTTGTGAAAAAGTTGAAAATGGAAAAATTGGAGGCAAGATCTAAACAAGGTCGCTTAATTGGATATCCAAAGGAAACTCTTGGATATTATTTCTATTTTTATTCAGACCAAAGAATTTTGGTGAGCAAGCACGCTTCTTTTCTGGAGAATCAATTCGTCCAAGAAGGTGGTGCTAGGCAGAAAATAATCTTACAAGAAGAAAATAATGAAGTACCAAACAACCGAGTTCAGATACCAATCTCTGATTCAATGGGAGCTTCCGATACACAACCTCTTAGGAGAAGTGCGAGAACGTCTCGTCCACTTGCTCATTATAGACACTCGGTTGATCATAGTGAACCATTATTCATTGTGAATGATAGTGATCAACTTGGTGATCCTAAAACCTATGAGGAGGCGATGTCGGATATCGATTCTGGTAAATGGCTAGAAGCCATGAAATCCGAAATGGATTCAATGTATTCCAATGAAGTTTGAACCTTAATTGACCTGCCTAATGGTATTATACCAATTGGCTATAAATGGATCTTCAAGAGGAAGATGAATGCTAAAGGTCAAATTGGAACTTACAAAGCACGGCTGGTAGCAAAATGATATCGTCAGAAAGAAGGAATTGATTATGACGAAACTTTCTCACTTGTGGCCATGCTAAAATCCATTTGGATTATGTTGGCTATAGCTGCACACCTTGATTATGAGATATTCCAAATGGATGTTAGAACGGCTTTTCTAAATGGTTTTCTCGATGAGGACATCTATATGGAATAGCCACGGGGTTTTGAATCCAATAGTGAAAAATGGAGGGTGTGTAAGCTTAAAAGATCCATTTATGGACTCAAACAAACCTCCAGAAGTTGGAATATCCGTTTTGATGAGGTAGTCGAATCATTTGGCTTCATCAAAATCCGGATGAACCTTGTGTAAATAAGAAGATCAGCAGGAGTGCAATTGCATTTCTAGTTTTGTATGTCGATGATATACTTTTGATTGGAAATGATGTACCAATGATATCATCGATAAAACTATTCTTGTCATAGAAATTCTCCATGAAAGATTTAGGAGAGACAACCTACATTTTAGGTATCAAATACTATAGAGATAGATCGAGAAGATTGATTGGCCTCTCACAGTCTACGTACATAGACAAAGTGTTAACACATTTTAACATGCAATGTTCCAAAAGAGGATTATTGCCTTTTAGGTAAGGGATCCGTCTTTCTAAAGAGATGTGTCCCAACACTCCTGAAGAAAGAGAGCGGATGGCAAAGATACCATATGCATCTGCTATTTGAAGCATAATGTGTGCTATGCTATGTACTAGACCTGATATTGCACATGCTGTAAGTATTACTAGCAGATATCAGTCTGATCTAGGAGAAGAGCACTGAATAGTAGTCAAGACTATTCTTAAGTACTTGCGAAGGACTAAAGATTTATTCTTGATATATGGAGAAGGAGAATTCAAAGTTATAGCTTATATAGATTCCGATTTTCAATCGGATCCTAATGATTATAAGTCTACGTCTGGGTTTGTCTTTACATTCAATGGTGGCGCAATTAGTTAGAAAAGTTCCAAACAAAGCATAACTGCCAATTCCACCACTGAGGTAGAATATGTAGCCGCTTCTGAAGCAGCAAAGGAAGCCGCTTGGATGAAGAAGTCTATTTCTGAACTTGGAGTCGTTCCCTCAATTGAGCAACCGATTACATTGTTTGTGACAACAATGGGGCAATAGCTCAAGCCAAGGAACCAAGGTCTCACCAAAATTCCAAGCATATTGAGAGACGCTTCCATCTCATTAGAGAAATTGTTGGGAGAGGTGATATCGCCTTGTAGAAAATTGCCTCAGCAGAAAACGTGGCAAATCCCTTCACTGAGGTTTTACCTTAGTCTTCTTTTGAAAGGCATATTGACAAAATGGGTTTGAGGTACTAGTCAAGTTGGCTTTGTGCAAGTGGGAGATTGTTTGATGTATGCCCTAAAGTTACTATGTAATAGTTACATGTTAGGGATTTTAGTTATACTATCATTATTATTTAATTAATGACAATGATGTATTCATTCATTTGTCCAATTATTTTATATTTATGAATTATTCCATAAGATCAGTTGCAACTAGACCTATTCTTGAGATGTTAAGAATATATGTGACGGGTTCATAGTTAGACTGAATCTTTAAATAGTTCTCGGTCGATGGATTATTGAGTGGATGTTAATAATCTTGTTGAGACCGGTGTATTCATAACTTCACCATTAAGTATTGGATACTTAAGGGAATGATGAGTCACAAGTCATTGGGTATTGTGATGCCTGAGTTAAGAACACGAGTGTTTGTATTAGACAAGTTTACTGAACGTGGCGCATATGAAACGATTAGCGACATGGAAGCTTTTAGCGTGGTTAATGTCTAATTGTTCATGCTTTGGTCTTGTGTAAATAATCCTTAAACCTAAGGTATAGTGTTAACTTGTGTGTCAAATAACTATGGTTCATAAGTGCACGTAATGCTGGGTCGTTGATCCGTCTTTATATCTGATAGTCATAGTTTGTTCATATACGAAGTTGCACGTGTGCGCAATATGGAATCTGTCTCCTTGTTACATGCAAGGTATAATAATGATATCCTATGTGATCTAATTATGACACTGCATTGAAATCCTCGACCGGGGTTGTAACCGAGAATAAATTGTTTATATCTCAAATAAAATGCATGTCAATTAGATTTGTACATATGATCGAATTGGTAACTTGACAAATATTCTATGGTCTTTATTTGATCGGGACATAGTAAGACAGGGGGATTGAATTACACTGTAGCCAAATTGACAGGTTCATTGTGTTATTAAAGCATTAACACTATCTGGGTAGCCATGACATATTGCTAGATGTTAATTATGGCTTGTAGGACCCAAAGATTAATCGGGACAATTAATTCTTTTGGGAGTACTAATGTGTTAGTACAAATCTTACTACCAGCATGAACTTAGGGATGTCACACACCATAAATAATTAGGATAACGTGTAACAAGAGAGAAATATTGTTGCAAATGTGTTTGCAATTATAGCAATCGAATTGAGTCGATTTGAAATTAAATTAAATGAGATTTAATTTAATTTGTATTAAGTCACGAGCCTACTTGCATATGATGCACACGCATGCCCAAAGTGGATACATGTTAATGTACCCTAATTGCACACACAAAGATTATGTTCCTTTTATTTTTGTTTTAGGAATTGATTAATTATTTAATTAAATAAATTATGCACACGGTCAGCAATTGTTGCTGACCGTGTGCAACACACATCATGTGCGTTTCATTTTTATAATAACTAATAAAAAAAAATTAAAGCATGCATGTGCACGAAATCGTGCACATGCACGAAGCATGGATGGTCAGCAACTGTTGACTGCTGACCATCATGCACAATCGTGCATGAGAGTGAGGATCAGAAACAATTGCTGATCCCACGATCAGCAACGGTTGCTAATTCGTAAAAAAAAATAAAAATAAAAATAAAAGGAAATGCCGAAAATGGTTCCAATGAATAGAGAGAAAGTGGGCGTGTGTTTTGTGTCTTAGAGACGCGAGAAAGAAAATGAATTCTCTCTAGTTCAGGCCATGACTAAAATATCAAGGATACGGCGGATTGTCTCAACGAGATTGCTAGCACGATGATAGTTGTGATTATCCGAAAATTCTCTTTTCCATTCGACGTCCATTGTTGATGTGTTTGAACTAGAGATCCGACGTTTGTGGGACTTGAACTGAAGAACATTCGAATCAATTCGTTTAAAGCGCGCTTTGAGAGGTAATTCGTTTAACTCCATTTTTATATTCAATTTTTTTTATTAAAATGCACGGACAACGCCTTCGGAGTATCATGTATAAAATATATCATCTTTGTTTCCGCTGCGTTCTTTTTTTTTTTTTTTTTAATTTTACTTATACATGATGCATGAAACCCCAACATTACTTCATCGAATCTCATATAAAAAAAAAAAAAAAAATCTCTACGTCACTATTCATTTCATGGAAATAATTTCTAGGTAACTTTTTTTGAATTTTCTAGCGTTCTTGTCATGGAAAATGAACTAATCAAAGAAAATATTTTTCCGCTATTGAAAAAATACCTTTAAAAGTGGGGAAAATATTTTCTACATTTTAGAAAGCGGAAAATATTTTCCATAACTTCTTCCACCTCACTTTCTTTTACTAAACACATTTTTCATTTTATTTTTATGTTTTCTTTTTTCTTTTGGATTAATACCCTGAAAAATCTCAAACTGACACACATGTGATAAATTCATCATAAACTAATTTTTTTACCACGAAAAATCGTAAACTAATACATTTTTGACAAATTTACTCCAAGTACCACACAAAATCTCAAATGGGTACATTTGTGATAAATTTACACCAAACTAATTTATTTGACTACCAAAAACTCCAAACTAGTACATTTATTATAAATATACCCTCTATTAAATTGGATTAATAACATTACAAAAATACAAAAATGATACCACTATGACAAATAGATAGTAAAATCTTAAACTAGTACACTAGTCCAATGTTGCATGTCATTCAACTCAGTCATTTGATAGTAAAATTTAACGAAAACTAACAAATGATAAATTTATCATAAGTGTACTAGTTTGGGGTGAATTTGTCAAAAGTATACTAGTTTGATTTTTTGTCGTCAAAAAATTAATTTGAGTAAATTTGTCATAAGCGTATTAGTTTGAAGTTCTTTTAGGATATTAACCTTTTTTCTTTTTTTCTTTTAGTTCTTTCCTTTTTTTTTCTTTTTCCTTGGCCTTGGCCGATTGCCGGCAACGACGACGGTCGGTGATTGGCCATAGGCTAGCTGAAGCCTCATTAATGGCCGATTGCTGGTGACTAGCCAAGGCCAAGGAAGAAGAAGAAAATCAAAGAAAAAAAAGAAAAAAAAAAACGAAAAGGAAAGGAAAAAAATTAAAATTTAAAAATAGATATTAAAAAATAAAATAATAGAAAAAAATGTTGAAAATGAGTTCATGCAGGAAAATATTTTTCTTACCCAATGATGGAAAATATTATCTAGTTTATTTTCAAATTTCAAATAAACAGTGGAAAATATGATTATTTTCTTAGAAAACGACTTCATAGAAAATAATTTCCCGAAACGCTATATTTTTCGCGAAACGAACGGAGTCTAAATATGAGATTGTGCAAAAAGGTTTCATGAGGCATAAATTTCTCAATCTTGGATATTGTACTAATAAATCAAACCCAGGGTAAGTAGGGAAAATCATAAACGATTCAAACTCTTTAGAGTAAACTAGACGAAGAAAAAAAAAATTAACGAGCAATTCTAGAACCAAGCCGCACAAAATAAAAAACTCAGTACTCGATTTTTTAATTTTGTCCAAGTCAATCTTTTCAAAGGACAACTTACTATATGGAGAATTAAGATATATGGAAAATAAAACGACCTCACCGAGTAATCACAAGAAGAACAATAGGTTCCTCTTTGATGACAACTGATTAAGATGGTACAACTAAATTACAAAATTCTGATAAGATTAGATACCGACGTGACACCGTTGATTTTGACATGGAAGAAAACTCATAAGCATGAACGATGGATAGTGATATGATCACCTTTTTGTCCATATGATTTCACACCCAAAAAAGTAAAAAAGAAGAAGAAAAAAACACACATATATATATATTCAATGCAGGGGCGGCCAAATTTAATTGGAGCTTGACATCTTTCTTGATTAGCTTGAAACTACCATTAGCAAATGAAGGATTGAGTAACATATTTAGTTCTTTTAAGTTTTAGCGTTCAAGCGATTTGGTCCTCTAACTTTGATTTTTTTTCCCTTCAATCGAGTCCTTTAATAGACTGGAGTAGTAGAATTTAATCATGTAGTGCTATCGAACCTCTTGGTCAACCACTCTAACTAGGCCGGCAGATTAATTAATGACCCGGCATTGCTTATGTGATGGAAAATGACGGGTCAAGTTGATTTGGCTCCAAATGGGCAGAAAAAAATCGAGAAGAATAAGGAAAAAAGAAAAAAACAGAGAAAGAAAGAAAAGAGATGCTAATTTGACAGTAATAGTAATAGCAGGTAAACAAAGCACTTGATTGCTTAAATAAAGAAGGTTAGAGGATGTGATCGCATGAAACAAAACTTAGAGGACCAGGTTGCGCAAATTCAAAAATTAGAGATTTCAATTGCACAAAATTAAACTTAGAAAATCAAATTGCACAATCACTAGAACTAGAGAGTTAAATTTGTACTTAACTACATGTTTTATGAGGCGAGCAATGCACCACTGCCGACTTATATACGAGATAGACGCGTTTAGATCTAATATGTATGTGCTTGACTACGTGTTTTATATACGTCGTACAAAATTACAAATGTACTACCAACATGTATAATTATGCAATTCTTGATTATATAAAGATGATTTTAAATGGGAAAACGACTAAAACTATGCTTAGTCTGCTGTATATTTCTCAAGTATACTGCACACTGCGGACTCGCTGTCAAGAGTTCTCCAGATTCAACTAGTCGCCCACCATAGTCATGTCTACAGGCACACAATACAAAAAGTGGTGCTGAGATATAGATGTTGTTCGCGGCATCATCCATCTTCGCCGACTCGGCGAGTTCATCGGCACATCCGGTAGCATCCCGGAGGACATGTCTCGGTTCGCATCGCTTGAATCTCCCGTCCTCGGAGGTCCTGCATTCATCAGGAACGCGGAGGATTAGAGTGAGTTGTCGGGCATGTATGTTATTCAAATACTTAAGTAAATAAACCATTGGAGAAGTTTGAATCCGTCTTTAACCAAATGATTTAGTTTTAAGTTTGAACATTAGATTGAAGATCACAAAAAAAAATAATTAAGTAAATAAAGTGAATCCATCTGCAAGAGCGTAAGTTTCTGCAACAATGACAGAAGCTTTGCCTATGTTCTAGCGAAGTCTTGCACCCATTTTACCTGACATTTCAAGAAAGCAAGAACAGAAAGTGATCGTCCGCACAAAAAAAAAAAAAAAAAAAAAAAAAACGAATGGAGTGAAGGAAATATGAGGGCTCGCAATTTCGGTAAAAAGGGTGAAAGTACAGGGGGTAAATAGAAGGGGTAATCGGCTACAAGTGCAAAGGTTTTAGATCAAGAATCCGAAATTGAGAACCAAATTGGTTGTCTTATGTACTGGCCTAGAACTGAACATGGTTGGACCTGGAAAACGGGCCTAACTTTAAGTAGTACTATTTTAGTAAATGTTTGCACTAAAACATGACCAACTTTTGGTTATTATCGACATGTGATAGATTTTATTGAGAGAATAGAATTTGGTTATTTATGAAGAGAATTATTGACAACTTGATGAGTCGATAGCTTGAAGGAATCAATAAAAGTGAAGTTAACAATCTAGAATGCAATTGTGAACATAATAGAGTAAAGCAACCGTTAAGATAGTAGAGTCAAAGAAACTATCAACATAGTAGAGTTGAAAAAGTCATCAATGTAGTGGAGTTAATGTAATCGTTGATCTGGCTGTTTGTAACCACTGTTGATAACTGTTCATCACCACATTATCCACTTTGAAGGGCCTTGCAAAAATCAAATAAATTTGTTTTCTGCAAGTTATCTTTATTTTCTTGCACTGTACTTTTATCTTTCAGACTCACATCATCGACTAAATTCGGCATGTATCTTTATCTTGAGTGACACATCATCAATTAAATTTCAACATAATTTGTTTATGTTCAATCTTGTTTGTGGAGTTTGTAATTTCTATATCTTATTAACAATTAAATTCCGACACAATTTGTGTTTGTATGGTTCTATCAATTCTATTTGAAGGGAAGTTGTTGATTTTCCTATTTATAGTGATATTCCCTATCCGAGGTCGCTAGAATTAAAGGATAACTTTCAGTGAAATGTATCCTTTTCACGAGAGAAATTCCAGCAAAACAACAAAAGATATTATGTGAAAAGTGCATGGCATAATGGTAAACGCATTGCCAAACTCTCTAACCTTTATGGTTCCATATCTAAATACTCACTTGTTTTCCAAGCAAAGAACCAAAGAAAAAGGGACCTAAAAGCCGATTTTATCCGAGAACCGAACTTGTCTAGAATTGCACGGTTCACAGTATAGCATAAAATCGACTCCCCGGTCTTTCTTACCCAATCGATCAGTCCCCATTCGAACCGGCCTGGAACCGACTGGGTTTCTTGGATCGAATCGGCCCGTTTTCTCTTTTCGGCGAGAAAAGAAAAATAAATAAATAAATAAATAAATAATAAATAAATAAATAAATAGAAGAAAAACAGGAAAATAGACCATAAGAAGACGACAAAATGACCTCGTGCTTACGTGGACACAGAAAACCCACTGACCGGGCCCCACCTGCCCACCTCACTCTCTCTCTCTCTTCCCTGCCTTCGTGACTTTCGCTCCTCTTCTTCTCCTCCCCTTTATGTACTTCAGCCCCCGCACTCGGCACAAAATCCCCTCCGAAACCCGTGTCGATTCCACCGCCCCGATCGCCGCTGGCGGACCCGTCTCCCTCTCCGCCGCGCCGCCTCCGCCTCCGCCGACCGCCACCGCCTCCACCTCCACCGCGACCGCCGCCGCCGCCGCCGATTCGATGCGATGGGCTGCGCCGGATCTCGGCCCAAGGGAGACGGTACGGTGCCCCCCGATCGCTCTCCGCGGCTCTGGATTTTCCGTGTCGCCGTTCCTGTCGGGTCCCGTCGATCTTTTTGTTCTTCGAGTGCTGGCGTCTTTGAATTCGGTCTGCTGCTGGAGCGTTGACTGTGTGACCTAGAACGCCGATATCGGCGACGATCGAGTTCCTTTTCTTGTGCCTTAGCGAGCTCAGTGACTCGATTGTTTGCCTGCTGATTTTTCGCACAGTCGGTTTCTTGATTTCTAGCCGTGTCGTTGCCTGTTCGGGGGATGTGGTTCGTTAATTCGGTGATTGTGGATTGGATCGGGTTGGCGGAAGTCTTTCTAGATTACACACTTGCTGCTGTGAATCGGATAGGCTGTATTCTTTTGGGATGTGGGATACATTGGTCGGCTAGGCCGTGTTCTGTCGGGAATTGAAGAATTAATGAAATCATTTGAATCTGTATGTGAAACCTTGGAACATTTAACGTGAATTGTGCATTTTGACCAAACTGTGATTTCACTGGAGCCAGTAAATAGTTTGACTTTTTACTCTGTTGGTGTTACAACTTGATCTGCTGAGCATTTGAGAAAGAACAGAATTTGTTTCTAATGGAGCCATCAAGAAAATGTAGTTTGCATATGGCTGCATGTGATTCTTTTCATGTAAAGCTTGAAAGGGTTTGAGCGTACTAGTGGGTGCTTCCCTTGATATTCTCCTCGCTTCAATTAACAGCAGTGGGCAGCTATTCTTCTTCACTTGAGCAATGTTGGAAGTTTACATCGATCAATCTTTACTCTGTGACATTCTTTGTTTATATAGATTGTTAAAATTGGTTGCCTAAGTGCTTCAGATAATTCTCTTCTCATGACAGTCTTGCATTGGATGGGGAAATTGATGTCTAAGAAATTTGTAGACATTAACACTATGTGAAGTCCTTGAAATTATCTGTCCAACAAGTAAAGTCCTTGAAATTACTTTTCCAATAATTGGTATCAGAAACACTGTTTAGCATTGCGTTTTAGATATTGCTCTGCCTACTGCTAACACATTTAGTGCACTTGTCGCATCATTTAAAAGGGAAGCTGAACAATTTAATCACATAATAACTTATTGCTTGTATGGTTGCTGACAGACTCTTCTAAGAAAATTAGGAAGCCAAAACCTTGGAAGCATCCTGAAGCAATTACAAGGACACAACTGATGAAGATGCGTGAGGAGTTTTGGGACACTGCACCTCATTATGGTGGGAGACAAGGTATTTCTAAATTGTTAGGATAAGATGGTGTTAACATAATGCACGGTCACCACCCTTCACCTTCACCCACCCACCCAGTGCTGTGGGAGAGGGGAAAACTATGCTTTGCACAATGAGTAGATCATACCTACATGAGTCGTAAGTGCTATTTTTGCTTGAACACGTTTGAGCAATTTCCTTTTGAATTCTTAAGTTTCTTGCATAAATGTGCTGTGTAGCATATTTATCATGCTGTTGTTGAGTACAAAACTATAGATAATGCACATTGCACGAGAAATATGTTTTCCATGGGAAAGCAGGACATGGCTTATCTTCTTATTTTGGGGGAACTCATTGGATATTTGTGGTCTTCTTGTGACTAGATATATTTTTACTTGCCATACTCAAGGATTGCAGTTGTCTTTATTGCTATAGAAGGAGGGATGAGATTTGAGTAACCATGACCTCTATACATGCGTCTATTCCTTAGAAAGTGGTCACTATACTTTGACACTGGATGTTGGCATTGGTGATGTTGTTTTCTTTAACTCAGCAATGCAATAAGTTACCTTGGTTGCTGTATGGGAAGCTTGCTAGCTGCAAATTCTCTTCTATTTATTTTTATGGAAAGAATGTTGTTGAATGTAAAGTTTCCTATGTTTTACTGCTCATTCATCAAGTATTAAAATGACTTGAAATACAAACAGCAATTGGATAAAGCACATTCATTTAAAGGTAGCAGATGCCTTTTTGTACCTTGTGAGTTGTACAATACTTATCACTTAAAAGTGGACTGCGTGAATTATTTAGAGGTAGGGATCCCTTTTCGAAGAAATGTGCTTACCTGTTCGGTGTTCATATTGAAACTTGTGGAGGCTAGAACTATGATGAATGATAATGTTTATGGGCCTACTTATTCATTCATTTTTAAACTTTTAGTGAGGTTATACTTTTACACTTCTGGCTTGAGTAGTCTATCCTCTAACTTGAAGGCTGACACTGTTTTGCTTTGCCTTTGTTAAGCTGCAGTCTTTCTCCTACATACTATCATCTTTGATAATCCTAAGGCTGCGTTTGGTTGTCCGGATTTTTAATTAGAAGAGGACTGGATAGGATAAGATATGAAATCTAGGGATTTTGCTTGGTGATTGCAGTAATAAAATCGGATATATTCACATCATATCATGTACATTGTTTGGTATAAATGATATATTAATATAAATGAATAAAAAATTTTACAAATAGAAATGATAATAATCTCTTATGACATTCTTGCTTATTTTACTTTTATTTGCTTTTTTATTTTATTTTTCTCTTTTTTGGAACAATTTCTTTTTATTTCTTTCTACCCGTTCCACTATTCTTTAATAAAATTCTATTAAAAAATAAACTGTATTAATATACCTAAAATACTAGAGTATGTAAATTTATATTATAATATAATATAAGCAAAAATAAGATTAAATTAAAATTTGTTATTTTTTGTCATTTTGAATTTTTATATTAGAATTTAAATATTATTTATTTTGAAATATAATTTTAATTTTGTTAATTTAAGAAGTTTGTCATTCGAGAAAAATAACTTTTCTATTATGAATGTTAGAAATCCTATTCACTTTTATCTCACCTTCCTCGATGATTTTATCTTGTCTATATTCCCTTCTATATCTGACTTTATTCTGTCTTGACTAAATACCATACATAGGATAAGATAAATTTTATCCTATCCTGAATCTCGTCTCGACTGCCAAACGCAGCCTAAGTGATTTGAACAATTAGTAGGTTTTGCACTACATCTCTCACTCTTAACCAATTCAAAGAGGGATTTCTGGAATTCAGGTCTGTGGTGGTGTGGGGTGCGTGGGACCCAATTTTTTATTTTTATTTTTTTATTTTTGCGCGGGGGGTGGGGGTGGGATCTGTTTACGTGTCAGGACGAGGCAGTCCATTACATGAAATAAACTTTCTTTGCTGTTGAAATGATTGTGTGGGTTGACAAGTCTTGAGGGTATGCTTGTTATTTTAAGTTGCTTAGACCCATACGCCAAACGCTTTAAGTATGATCCTATTTAGAAGATGTGGCACATATCAAATATCAAAAGGCCACCCATAAAATGAAAGGTTTTTTGGAAGTCAAAAAAATAACTTGCTATTAATATTGTTGACTAACATTAATAAGTGATACCCAGTTAATATGATTTTCTGGAGATTTCTTTTCAATTGGTGAAAGTGCCTAAAAACTACCAAGCGTGTTATCCTTGAAAATAGGCTCAGGCTACTTCAGCTCTCACTGTAGCCAACACTAATTTGCTTTGACTCACAATGCTTTGCATTCGTGACAATGCGGTAGTAGTTTTGTTATTGACTGACCAGATGGATTGCAGCATGAGTTTGGGCCAGTTTGGTAATGTGATGAGAAATGCACGTTCCATAAGACTTGTGGGATTTTTAAAGCATTGCATATCAATATTCCTTGTCTACAATTAAGAAACCTTCATAGCAACCACTGTGGAGTACGACATGCACGATTGACAGAGGGAGTGGGGAGGGAGTGAGGGAGGGAGGTTTCTAGGTAGGCACATAATTTGTGCATATTTTTTTAGATATATTCAAGCCTCATCTTCTGTGCATTTTCAGTGGTGAAACTTTTAGAGAGACTGAAGATGGTGAAGGAGCTGACGTGAATTGGCATGTCAATATCTTGATGACGTAGTTATGTTTTCTGTTGTATATTACCTGACTTCCCCTTAATCTCTATAGTAATTAAATCTCTCTGTCTCACTACCTCTCATTTCATATCACTGTTGTAGACTGGTTAAGCAATTTAATTCTGCTTTCAGAGATATGGGATGCACTGCATGCAGCAGCAGAAGCAGATCTAACGCTTGCCCAAGCAATTGTGGATAGTGCTGGCGTGATTGTTCAGAGAGCTGACTTGACAATATGCTATGATGAAAGAGGTGCTATGTTCATCTATTCACCCAGTCCCCCACCCGCTTCTCGCCCACCACCACCTAGAAATCTTTTCCATCTCTACCATCCTGTCCAGCATCTAATTCATGCGATGTTGATCGTTGCAGGTGCGAAGTATGAATTGCCCAAGTACGTTTTGAGTGAGCCGACCAATTTGATTGATGATAATTGACAATGGAGGTGGGGCAGATTTTGCTCAGCTTCGTGTGTAAATCCTGTGAATTGATATTGATAGTTTGGTAAAACAAATTGCATCAAAGTGGAGGTCATTCAGGCATTTTAATGATGCACGCTTAAATACAAATGTTACGAAACTTCTGCCTCACGAGATGTATAACTACCACAATTTCATATGGTTTGTTTCATTAGTACCTGAACCTTCTAAAGAAACACGAAAAGTAATCAATTCAGGTGATTGTTACAGTGGAAAATCATGACATCCTTGAGTGCTAGACCATTGTTTTCTCCAACTTTTTACTGTTTCTCAGGCACATTGACCTTGTAATATTATCTGTCTGTTACGTGGAGTTGTTGATGGCCCCTAAAATTCCAATGCTCCAGATTCATCTCGTACCTGATTACAGTTTCAGATGTGTTTTGAAATTAGAAAACCAATCCCTGAATAGACTAGGGACAATGTAGATTTCCCAATGCACAATGGGGAAAATGTGTTAAATTGTGCACAAATCCGTGTGAAGTTGAACTTAGCGTTACTTGTGCATTCATTCAGAGCCTTTAATACCAAATCTGCCCAGTTTGTTTCTCTTGATTAAGATCACACGTAGAGTGGATATACCTATCAGTAGCAAGAGCACGTGGCTGCGGATTCGCAGTACTAGTTCCTCTTACTGATTGATCATGATGTTTTGATTACAGTCATGGAATACGATTGTATGACATTCTTTTGATGGCCTACAAAGCGAACATTTGGCCCCTCAAATCTCAAGTCGAAAATCCTCATCACGCTACTAGCCGTGAGTCGCATCCTCCTATCGTTCATTCGTATCTACCCCACATTTAGGTCAAAGTTGTCCACCAACCAACGACAAAAATTCCCCTTCGATTGATAAAAAGAAGTTCCCTTAACGATTTGGAGATCCATTAGACATGGGTATACAATTTCGTTTATTGTTTGTTTTTGGTAGTCATTTAATTGGGCAGTTAACCTCCATCAACTATATCTTACCGTGAATGGACTCCCCACATTTTAGGGAATATACATAAATGACATTAAAGGTCTGTCTTCTCATATTCTGATAAAAATGCGATAAAGAAAGAAGTTGTGAATTTGATGGAACCGACAGAAGTGATATTGACCTTGTTTTTGCTGACATAAATCAAAAGTCAATTGGTTCTAAGTGAGAATCGACTCCTAAAGTTTTGCATCTATCAGATATATTCAATGTATAAATTCAGCATGAAAAAGGTATTAAATATAATATTCACCATTTACATGAGCCACTAAGATCGATATCAAGCAAATAGTACGGGCATATGTCATAAGAGGTAGAAATAATTTCTTTGGTATTTCCTTCTCTCCCCTCAACTGCAAGAAATCTTATCAATTGGATTTTAAATTTTAGCCTTTAAAAGAATTTGGACAATTTTATGGATTCGAAATAAATTTTAAGAGAAAAAACTCTACAGATGCGAAAAAAAAGTACATGCCTTTCTAGGTGGTGAAAACATTGTTGGAAACACTATAAAAATTTTCATAATAATGACAAAAATATAAGACACAGTCTAAGATAAACTACAGAACTAAAATGTCACTAAATAATTGATTGGCCGCCACTTGGTCAACCTAATACGCGTGGAGAGTCAAGGACAACACATCCAATTATGACAGACACTCAAAAAGTCATAATCAAGAAGTCAATATACATGAATAATTGCACAAGGATCACAAATTATGGTGTCCAATTCGAAAGGTACTTCTCCATCAATCTTCGAACCAATCTTTTCAATTGAAAGTCTATCGTTCCGTCGTTAATATATAGTGAGGAATTAACCCTAGTGGCACTAGAATTCCCAGTCTCACGCTCCTCTTTCTCTTTGCTTCTTTTTTCCTGGACTTCACATTCCTCGTACGTGCTGACTCTGCCTTCAAACGGATTTTCTTCCCAAATTCGGGCAGCCGCTAATTTTTAAAAAGCACTCCTTGGGTACTTTCCAACTGAATACACTAGGGAAACTTTTCAAGGATCTGCAATCGGTAAATTTCAAATATTTGAGAGTCTCTAATTCATCCAAGCCCTTAATTGCTAGAAGTTCTTCGCATCCTCGAATCGACAAGGACTTCAGCCTTTTCAAAGCCGAGAGATCATCTAGACTTTCAATCTTAGGACAATAATTTATTGCCAATTGTTCTAACGACTCCACTGAAGCAAGACCTTGGATGGCAGTTAGATTAGGGCATTCATACAAACTCGAAAGACCGGCAAATCCCTCGAGAAATTCCAACCTTCTCACTTCGAATTCAATCAACTGTTCAAGTCCATTGAGTTGAACCTCCTTCCAACGACATTGATAAATCCGCAAATGTGTCAAATTTCTCAAGTTGCAATGAAATGACAAACTAGTTATTGATTCATGATCATGAAGTGTCAATGTTGACAAAGATGGTGGAAGGAACGCGAGGGATTGTCGGCATGGACCATCTTGGAGGTACAAAGAACAACTCCCATCATGACCACAATAACTCAAATTAGCCAATTTAGTTAGGCTTAAGAGATTCTCAACCCAACGCAACGAACTTGATCCAAAGCTTAAACTTATCAAACTTGTGGGAAGCTCACACAATACTTCAAGTTCGCTGCAACCATATAATCCCAATCTCTCTAGGCGAGGAAGTAGTTTAATCGTCTTTGGAACATTTCTAAGACGGGTTAATTCCAAGTTAAGGACTCTCAAAAGCGATAATTCCCAAATGCCTTCAGGAATATCCCATTGTAGAGACTGGCAAGCCTCAACATGTAGCTCTTCCAACTCTTTTAGCTCAACAATGCTTCACGGTAGCTCCTTTATCGAAGACTTAGAAATATTGAGGACTTTTAATCTCCTTAGGTCTCCAATAGATTCTGGCAATCGTCGACATTGTGTTCTCGAGACATCTAACTCTTGTAGTGATTCCAAGTTCCCAATCGAGACAGGGAGTTCCCTTATTTTAGTATATGAAAGAACAAGAGACTTAAGTTCCCGTAGGTTCCCGATGGAACTAGGAATTTCTTCGATTTCTATGCATCGCAGTTGAAGTATTGACATGTGCTTTTGGTTACCAATGGAGTTTGGTAATCTTGTGATGGCAGTATACGAGAGATCCAACTCTACTAGTGATGCAACTCTTGCAAATGATTTTGGCAACTTCCTCAACCCTTTGCAATTTCGTAAATACAAGTACTCAAGCTTCTCCATCCCTCCAATTCCTTCGGGCAATTCCCTAAGACTTGTACACCCATTCGCATTGAAATAAATCAGGCACTTAAGCTTTTCAAGGGAACCATCAACTTCAATCAGATTACTGCAACCATTAAGGATTAATCTCTCTAAACTCATATATGAGAGAAGTTTGGAGTCTTGGTCATCTCTTCGCAACCAGTGAGATCCAGAACTTTTAGCTTCTTGGCAACCTGTTACAATAGCTAGGGGAGAGTAAAGGGAAAATTCCATGCGAATATAGAGGCAATAAATGGTTATGTTGGAACTGACTCGCAATTGAGTTGACTCATTTCCCTCATTTAACCCACATAGATCCGTTCGTGTAGTACTAACACCTATCCAACCCGATCCACATATATCCACCTATATGTCAATTCAACTTCTTTGCCGTAATGTGTTATTTAATACAATTTAATTGTAAATGGCCTTGGCTACGAGAGCAGCTTAGTATTTCATGTGAATGGCCCTGATTAATCCATTCATGAGCCATTTTATTTACAATAGGTTGTTGCCTATATAGTTAAGGTATAGTCAATTTTAGTTAAAAACATAAAAACTGCGTGAGACAATTCAATAGAGATAAAGATAAACAAATATACAGATGGATGGTACCTTGATTTGACTCCATCCAGCCCAGTCCTCTGTGATGAAACTATTAGAAAGATCGAGAACTACTAGATTGCTTGGACGAAAATTGATGGCCAAGAGCTCTCGAGGACATAAATGCCAAGACATGTATCTTAACTCTGAGAGCTTATTCTCAAAGTCTCCATCTAATTGCCCCCAAATTAATTCGAGGAACCTTATGTTTGGAAGCCTTGAAAACTCTTTGCTTGTATAGGTTCTTGATGCAATTCCATCTAAGCAGCAGATTGATTCGAGGGCTAACGGGAACTGCTTGAATGGCCTCTAATTCATCTCCCCCTAAGCAGAGTGCTACAATGGCCTCCTTTCTCTGCCATTCAATGGTAAAGTAACATATCAATAAATGAAAAATGTTTTCAAACTCTTTCTCTATTAAAAAAAGCCTGCTAAATAAATGAAATATTGAGGAAAGTCTAGAATTCAATGGCCAAACTTATTGTTGCACCTCTTTTGTTCTTATGATATTCTTCGCCATATCAGGACACGACAACCTGCTTTGCCTTCTTGGATTTATCATCCTTGTATCTCCACAAACGATTTTCCTCCCGAGGTCTCTCAGTTGGTCATGCATCCAGAATTTGTTGTCATTAGTTATCTTGATCAAGGACATGCAGACAAGGACTTGAATCGAATACTCTGGGAAAAACCTACAATCCTTCCACATGTAGGATGCATTTGTCTTGTCTTTGTCCACAAACAAACATTGGCGATATCGAGAAAGATTTGTTTTTGCTCATGACTCAACACATTGTAGCTGATCTTCAGCTTGTCTTGGACCTTCTCGTAAGGTATTTCTTTCTGATTGTTCAATACATCTATCCATAAGGCTTTGTTTTGGCGATGAAGTAATGAGCCTATGACTTCAAGAGCCAAGGGAAGTCCTCTAGTTGTAGAAGCTACTTGTCTCGAAAGACTAACATAATCATCTGGAGGAAAGTTTCTTTTAAAAGCATGCCTACTAAAAGCTCGAGTGATTGAACATAATCCAATGGCTTCACTTCATACTCCAATGTTTGGTAAGCTTTCAAGATGCTTTTGTTCCTAGTTGTAATAATAATTTTGCTTCCCGAGCCGAAAGAAATGTGCTTGATGGCTAGTTTCTCGAGTTGTTCCTCATTATCGACGTCATCCAAAACGATGAAAAGTTTCTTGTTAGAAAGTCGCTGCACAATCATTTTGATTCCATCATCAACATCATTAATTATGTCACGAAAACCTGAACCAAAAATATCATATAACAATTGTTTCTGTAAAGTAATGAGGCCAAAGTTGAGCGACAACTCTCGAACATTTCCCAGAGAAAGCAGCAATGACTAAAGAGTGAATTTAGTTTATTGAATACAATCTTAGCAAGAGTCGTTTTACCAATTCCCCCATTCCATGAATTAGAACAAAGCGCATGACCTTGGATTCCACGTCCAACAACTCCACGACAGCTTCCACTTGTTCATCCATTCCGACTATATACTCAACAACGTATTTGTCTTTCGTCTTTAGCTTCATCACAATCTCTTGTATCACCGATTTAATGAATTTCCAGTGCCTGCCATATAAGTGAATAATCTAAGTTGAAATTGTAAAAAGAAAACCTCAGGGCGCTCGGCAAGTGGTCGCATCAACATGGCTAGTACAGCCTACTAAATCAATTAGTGCACCCAAAAGGAAGAGGCTTCTTAGGTGAGTATGATTTAAACAAATAATCATATAGCGAATAGTTTGAACTTTTTATTATATATTTGCTTCCGAAATGCTAGGATGGATGGGAAGCTTGCTCCAATACCATGAAAAAATCTCTAGAAAAGATATATAAGTTACATCTACCAATGAAAAGAATACCGGGTTCTTGCATTTTTTTTTTTTTTTTTTAATTTGGATGAATGACTCGATTACCAAAAATAGTTTAAAAAACACACATGGTATTCATTCAATTTTAAACCACCTAAACCAGATCTATCCAAGCTTGGGTATAGAGTGAAAGTCCAAAACATAAGTTATAGAGTACTTTACCACACCTACTTACCCTTGGTTTTTCAGTTCCCATCCTTTGATTTGGGCAACGCTTCTGAGGGCATCCTCCCATTTTAACCTTGTCTGGCGACTGAACATATCTTCATGCTTCATCAAAGCGCTGACGTACAGTTCAGACTTAAGCTTGACATCGCGAGACTCCACGTCATAGAAAATTGGCAGAATCTCCTTCTCGGATGGTTTGGATTTCTTGCATTCCACCATGTGTGCGAGCTCATGAAGGCACCATGCACTCAAAGCATAACCTTTAGAGAAGATGGGTATGTAGATCTTCGACTTTTCGATGGCTGTCGATAGCTCATTGCCTATTTTTTTACCGACGTGGAGTTCTTCCTCGTCGAACAAAACATAGATGTTCGCATCTAGCATACCGTGGTACAGGCAATTCGTAAATCCTTGACAAGTATCTGGTCCTCTGAAACTCAAGAAGACCTCATAATCAGTCGCCGACGGCTCACTGCCACTTATCTCAGCCTTTGAGCTCCTCCCCATGTCCATTCTCACAACTATTTTTGGTTTCCTCTATCAGAGCACTCATTCACTTGGCTTTTGCATAGAAAGTAAGGGTGCGTTTGGTAACGTTTCTGTTCAAAAATTGTTCCAGGGAACAGAAATAGAAAAACTATTTCATTCGGGGAACAATTTTTGAAACAAGAACGCATTCGGTAAACTTGTTCCTAGAATAAAAAAAACGAAACACGTTTGGTAAATTCGTGTTCTTTTTATGTTTCTTTTAATTTTTAAATATTTTTTCCTTTTTTTCTTTCTTTTTTTCTTCCGTTTGGCCGGTCAACGGCCTCGGCCATGGCCAGCGACCGGCTGACGAGGGGCGGCGGCCTCGCCCAACCACGGCGAGGCTCGGCGGGCCCCGGCTCGGCCTTGCCCTCGCCGTGGATGGGCAAGGCTCGGCCTCGCCTTAGGCCGGGCGAGCGCCAACCAGCGGTTGCTCGGCGAGGCCGAGTGTCACCGGTGGTTAGGCGAGCTCGGCCTCGCGCTAGCCGGCGACGCTAGGCCTCGTCGATGGCTGGGCAAGCTCGGCCTCGCCGGATCTGAGCCCGAGCTCGCCCAACCAAGGCGAGGCCGAGCCTCGCCGCGGGCCGGCGACGCTCCGGCAAGGTCGCCGGCCCTCAACGGCTGGTCGCCGGCCATGGCCGAGGCCAACCACCAGCCAAAGAAAAAAGAAGAAAAAAAAAAGAAGAAAAAAAAAGAAGAAAAAAAAAGAGAAGAAAAAAACGAGAGGGAAAAATTGTTTTCGGTAGTGTTTGAAAACAAAGAAACAAGTTTTTCTTGTTTCTTATTTCTATTCCAAATTGTTCCCAGAAAAAAAATAGATTTTGAACAAAAACCCAAACAAACACAACTTCTTTACTTTTGAAAAGACTGAACACATCCCTCTCGCTTCGCTCCCCTATTCTCTTTCCTCTTAATCTCGAGCTATAGGAATGAAGAAGCTGGAAAGATAGGGAAGGAGGGGAATACTTGTAACGAACGAGCTACATACTTAGCGAGTAGATAGAGCGGTCGGGTGGGACATAGATGGCTGGTGGATCAACGGTGAGCCGTTCAACCAGGGATCTATTCATAGTTTTGAAGGAAGTCTTGCCATAGAGTCTAGGTCGAGTGCCTTAAAAAAGGGAGTTCATTAAATCAAGAGTAGAGCCAATTAGCGGTGGATTTGGAGTTCCCCTCCTTCTCTGATATCCGCTTGTGCGTGCCCTTTGGGCGCCTTTTTTCTTTTATCTTAAGCAATTGAAACTTTCATATGAAAATATTGACATGTACATTCAGCTATAAATCTGTCATAACTCTCCAAAATTTAAATGACGATATTATTAATTTGACGGGGCTTACTTTTTATAAGGCTAAATTAAGAGGCCCTGATCTTTAGGTTGTTTTATGAATTTTTATGGTTTGAACTGTACGAAAGATTGCCTCTTTGAATTCAGATGTGAAAATTAAGTTCTTTTTTTTTTGTCCTTTTGCACTTTTTGCGCCTAGTGATCGGTTCTGGACCTT
Organism: Eucalyptus marginata; assembly: GCA_014182565.1. Taxonomy (NCBI): domain Eukaryota; kingdom Viridiplantae; phylum Streptophyta; class Magnoliopsida; order Myrtales; family Myrtaceae; genus Eucalyptus; species Eucalyptus marginata. The sequence continues at coordinate 32,816,920 of CM024589.1, read as the reverse complement.
CTATTAAGCATTTCGAGTTTTGCAGCTATAGTTAGGACACCGGAAGAAAAAAAAATTGCCGTGGAAGCAGCTAGAAATTGACTAATATTTGCAATTCTAGTACAATTTAAGACCTTCAATTTTCTGAAAAAGGAGCCTGAAAACTTCCCAATAAAAGTGGAAGTTTCCATGGATATAGATTCCTACTTTGAACGTTCCGCACTCCATATTGGAAGACTTGAACAAGGCCCTCGCTTAGTGAGTTCGGTGAGGGAAGCTCGTCTGTCTTAGTTCCTGATCGGTACATTGAACATTGGTAATACTGATCGGGCCAGCCGGCCATGAAGGGACATTACGAACTTCTTAGTGGTAATACTGGGCTGTATATGATCCTGATCAGTGATCAGTATATTTTCATATTTTGGATCCTTAGGTGCTTTTTTTTCTTATACTAGCGGCGGCAGATCCATTAGTAAACAGGAGCTGCTATCGTTCACCCGGTTGGATGTCAATCTGACGGATGGATAGCCGCAGCAGAAAAGAAAAGATAGGGTCAATTACGAGAGGAAGGCAGAGGAAAGAAGACATCGTTACCTTACCTTCACCATGATACGGACTCCAAGTTCTTATGGCGGAGCACGAGGAGATTTATCATCAATATGATGATGGGAATGGAAACCAGAAGCACGACCGGGGTCTTCGTGGTCCAGGCTGGAAAGCAGTTCTTTTCCTAGATTGACTCATGAGTTAGTGTGCAAGACCAATTGCTAGGCTTTCCTCTTTCTTAGATGTTCTAACAGTGGGATTTTCGCTTTGGTGGATTTCCCACCAAAGAACCATCCTTAGATCCCTAGTTTTAGAGCGGATTCTCCTTCTTTCTTTCCCGTTCCTGAAATCACAGAAGATGAATGCCTGAAATCACATACTTCATCAATTTGATCCAATGCTACAGGGAGCCTATGGTAAGAATCAAGAGAAACAAAAATAATATGTAGCAAGTATGTCATCCCAAATACTAGGTTCTCCTAATTTTCAAGGAGACAGCCGTTCAGTCATCAAAATTCTTCTTCGAATTTTGATTCGTACCATAAAATTATCTAATAGTAGAATTTTAATGCACATATAGAATCGTAAGTTCAGCACAATGAATCGGAATCGAATTGGCGGACAAAACAACTTGGCATGGGACACATAAATAGCACGACAATTGGGAAGAAAAATTGGGCACACGTGAGAAAAGACAAACTGGCAAAAGCAACGGAAATGAGGTGAACTGGCAGAACTCTCAGTGGGCTATCATGAGCATCGGCCGGCAAAAGCAACGGAAATGAGGTGAACAGGCAGAACTCTCAGTGGGCTATCATGAGCATCCGGAGTAATCGTTTCCTGATCCCGTCTAGTTCTAATGTAAAATCAGAAATCGGACTGGGTCTTGAAAATCGGAAGTGAGGATTGGATCAGTTGATTCTAGGACCGGGAACCAAATCGTACCACCAGTCCAGTTTGATCCAATAGAACCCGTCACTTATTTTTTCTCACAACTTTTTTCTCATTACCTTTTTCCCACTACTTAGACCGAATTGAGATAGTACTTAGTTCACATTTTATTAATTTTTTAAAAATTATAAAATAAACAAATATATTTAATCGGTCTGATTCGGTTCTTCTTTGGAATCAAGAACCGAACCGCTTGGATACCGATTTCACCAAATCAACACTTCTAGGAATCGGACCAAACAGGCCGGTCCGGACTGTTCTTGGTTTAGATGATCCGTTTTGCACACTCCTAATGAGCATGAGATGTTTGACCGAGAGTAAAAGTATTTTCGCCTGGGGGTTTCCTCTCTCAAAGCACCTGATCAATGAAAGGCTTGTTCCCTTTGCATTTTCCAAAAAAAAAAAAAAAGTAATAATAATAATAACTAGCCACTACTGACTTTCCTTTACATTACGGAGACCAATATTCCTCAAACTTTCGTTTGCCTATCCAAAAGTGAGAAATAAAAAGAGGATATTTCGAGTCTACGTCGACTCTAGAAAAGGGGAATTAGCTTTTTCCCCCAGGGGGCTCCAGTCCTTTGGGTGACTTTCGAGTCTACGTCAACTCGCAGTAACGCAAATTTCGTTCTCATTGGAGAAAAATAATAAAAAGATTGAAAATTTGGTGATATTTTCGGAAATATTCAAGTCCTTTTTTTTTGTCGGAATTTTCGAGTCTACGTTAACTCTAAAATATGCTTTGTTATTTTATGGGTCACAGACAAATCAAAATTGCAATAGTATTTTATTTAAGTAACTCTAGGATTTTTATCAAAATTTTTAATAGATTTATGATTAGATTTCTTTAACTTGAACCTCAAATTTTCCTTTTTCTATTTGCTAATTTATTTCCTAGATTTGTTTTGAGTAACTTATTATCTCGTCTTTATATTCTTTTATAATTTTGCTTGGCTCGCAACTTGATTGTCTTTAAGCTTATGCAATTAAAAATTTTATGTGAAAATGTTGACATTTACATTCACCTACAGATTTTTCACAATTCTCTAAAATTTAAAGAATATTACAAAATTAGGTGGAAAAGCAAAAGAGTTGTTCTTACTCTTTGAATTTGGCTGTGAAAATTCAGAGTTTTTTTTTCTTTTACACCAAACTAATATGTTCGATTCCCAAAATCTTCAAACTGGTACATTTGTAATAAATATACATTCTGTTAAATTGGATTAATAACACAAAAAACTACAAAAATGGTATAATCGTGACAAATAGATAGTAAAATCCTAAACTAGTACACTAGTACACAATCGCATGTTATTCAACTCAATAATTTGAAATTTTAAAGAAAATTAACAAATGGTAAATTTGTCAAAAGTGTACTAGTTTGGATTTTTTGTGGTAAAAAAATTGGTTTGAGGTAAATTTATCATAAGTGTACTAATTTAGAGTTTTTAAGGTGTTAACCCTTTTCTTTTCTTTTTTCTTTTTAAAAATCAAGTTTTTAATTCTTTTTCTTTTATTTCTTTCCTTTTGTTCTTTTTTCCTTGGCCTTGGCCGATTGTCGACCATGGCAACAACCGGTGACCCGGCCACAGGCTAACTTGAGCCTCGCCAATTGTTGGTTGCCGTAGTCACATGGCCGGTGACCAGCCAAGGCCAAGGAAGAAGAAGAAAAGGAAAGAAAGAAAAAAGAAAAAAAAAAAAAGGAAAGGAAAAAAGATTAAAATTTAAAAAATCGATTTTAAAAAATAAAATAATATAAAAAATATTGAAAATGAGTGCATACAAGAAAATATTTTCCTTACCCAATGATGAAAAATATTATCTAGTTCATTTTCAAATTTCAACTGAATACTGGATAATATGATTATTTTCCTGAAAAATGACGTCATAGAAAATAATTTTTGGAAACGCTTTGTATTTTCCAGCGAAACAAACGAACTCTAAATATGAGATCCTATGAGAAGGTTTCGTGAGGCATAAATTTTTCAATCTTGGATATTGTACTAATATTTCAAACCCAAGGTAAGTAGGGAAAATCATAAACGATTCAGTAAACTTGACCAAGAAAAAAAAATTAAAGAGCAATTCTAGAACCAAGCCACACAAAATAAAAAATTCAGTACTCGGTTTTTTAATTTCGTCAAAGTCAATCTTTTCAAAGGACAGCTTACAATATGGAAAATTAAGATATATGGAAATGGAAAGTTCTTCCTTTTGGTCTAAATGTGGCACCATCCCTATTCCAAAAAGCCATGTGTTGAATTTTCCAACCAATCTTGTCAAGTGCAGCGGTATATATTGATGATATTATGCTCTATAGCCCTGATGAATAATCCCATTGCCAACTTCTTGGGCAGTTTGTAGAAATTGTGAAAAAACATGAGATTATGCTTTCTCAAAGAAAGATGAATATTGCCCAAACAGAAATCGAATTTCTTGGTATGCACCTTAACAAAGAAACATACTATCTAAGGCCACACATTACTCAGAAATTGCTAAAATTTCTTGAAGATGACTTCACAACAAAACAAGTTCAGCAATTTCTTGGGATAATTAATTATCTCAGAGACTTTGTTCTAAACATTGCTAAATTGATGATTCCACTGCAATCAATGCTGAAGAAGAATCCCCATCTTAGGGAAAATCTCAGACTAAAGTAGTCGCTGAACTCAAAGAGATTATGCAGACTCTTCTCCCATTGCAAATTTCCTCGACAAGAAAGAGGATTCTCTAGACTGACGCTAGTGATGAATACTGGATAGCCATCCTGTTCGAAGAAATTGATGATAAGAGACACATGTGTGCCTACAAAAGTGGAAAATTTTCCTAGGTTAAAATGCATTATTACTCCACCTTCAAAGAAATCTTGGCAGTGAAAAATGGAATAAAAAAGTTCGAATTCCATCTCATCGACCATCACTTCCTGATGGAATTAAACATGCCATCCTTTTCTCAGATGACCAAGTTCAAATAGAAGCAGATCCCAAATTCTCAACTACTTCGATAGGCTGAATGGTTTTCAAAATACTCTTTTGAAACCAAACACATTGCTAGAAAGAAGAACGTGCTTGCTGACTTCTTGTCAAGACCAAAGGCACCAGCAGAAATCAACATGTACATCATGAGGCATGCTTTCCATACTCTTCATCACAATGAAAAGTATAAGATTGAAAGAATACGAGATTGGCCAAGCTGGCGATACTCCCAGGAGATTGTTGAACAGATCCAGAATGACAGCCTCACTAAAAATTTGGAAAACCTCATGTGGCAATGCCACACAGACCTATTCAGATTCCATGGATGTTCAATTATTTATCCTTTTGGGTTAAATTCAGACTATCCATTCATACATCCTTTAATCTGGAAGAAATATGAATTCCCTGATCAACTTCGATGGTTATTATGGTACTTGACCAATAAGTACTTAATAGCCGTTGAAATTCCAACCAGAAGATTCATTACCAACCTCACCAGGATAGTCAGACTTGGCCGAAACATTGAAAGAGAGAGTGACAGGAATCTCTTAGCATTCCTTAACTAGTTTTATCCTCCTACTTACTAGAGACATCTCTTGCAGCAAGAATTAAGAACTATCCAACCAAACCCTAAAGTCCACACCATTTTATTCTTTCGACGTCCATGGGCTTTTTTCACAAATAATGGCAGCATTACCAATGCCCCGCAAATTATAGGTACCACATCCTATAAACCTCAACCGCACAGTGCAGAAGCTCGGATTTACAAATCTTTTCCAGGACCTATTGGTTGCTGTAAACACCAATACCGAGAACTCCAGAGAGTTTTGGGCCAAGAAAATAAAACCATTCCTAAAAATGCATGGAACTATAATGTACCTACTACATGGGATCATTATAGCCTTACATCGACAGCCAAGGAAGCACTCGAGGAATTCAGACAAGCTGCATCATCACAGGAGCAAGAAATGGTAGACACAGATGACCTTGCACAGTCCTCTCTAGACCCCTATGCACAATGGGGAGGTCCTCTTTCCCAGGACCCCTATGATCAAGGACCTTTGTCATTATCTCTAGGCATGGACACATCCTACTATGCTCAGCCATCCAATTGGCTCCGGCCAAGCTTTCCTGCCGACACTACAAGTTCCTCCCAGAATCAAGAGGAAGGATCCTCATCAAATCAGATTCTCTCACCAGATTCACTTGCAGGACTTGAGCAAAAGTATGAAGAACATCTTCTGGCAATAATGCATAGTTCTGATGACTCATATTATGACTACAATGCTCGCGACGGACGAGACCGCTGACTATAGCAAGTCACTGTAGCATTACTATAGCAGTAGGCTAGGGAAATCACTGTTCATTGTCACTATTCATACCGACAAAATAATTCCCTATCGGAAGTTTTCGGAGCTTCTGTTTGTTTCAAGACCCGTGAGCATGGTCCTTGTTTGTGTGTGACCTCTTATTGCCTATAAAAGACAAGGATGATGTAATGTGTTGGGCAGAGTCCCTTGAAATAAAGTGAGTTTTTGTAAACCTCTCAATGTCTTTCTAAACTCCTCTTCTTCTCCAGCTGGTAGGATCCACCGAGGAATGCAGCTTGGATAGTTAGAAATATTACAATCCTGGAATCTCTCAGTGTCTCTAGGCTCTGAACTAAAGGTCAGAGTGGTTTTCTGCTAAAAGGCTGTCCCTGAAAAGCTTGAACGGGAGTTGTTTGCTCACTGTGGGAAGGCATACCTGCAGAAAACTGATTCTGTCTTCCCTGGTTCTAAGTCTAGGTTCATTCATGGTATCAGTCATCCAGGCATTTTAATGATGCACGCTTAAATACAAATATTGCGTAACTTCTGCCTCACGCGATGTACAACTTCTACAATTTCATATGGCTTGTTTCATTAGTACCTGAACCTTCTAAAGAAACACGAAAAGTAATCAATTCGGGTGATTGTTACAGTGGAAAATCATGACATCCTTGAGTGCTAGGCCATTGTTTTCTCCAACTTTTTACTGTTTCTCAGGCACATTGACCTTGTAATATTATCTGTTTGTTATGTGGAGTTGTTAATGGCCCCTACATTTCCAATGCTTTGGATTCATCTTGTAATTGACTACAGTTTCAGATGTATTTCGAAATTTGAAAACCAATCCCTGAATAGACTAGGGACAATATAGATTGTCCAATGCACAATGGGGAAAATGGGCTGAATTGTGCACAATTCTGTGTGAAGTTTGAATTTGCATTACTTGTAGATTCATTCAGAGCCTTTAAAACCAGATCTTCCTAATTTGTTTCTCTTGATTCAATCAACACGTAGAGCGGAGATCTCAATTGGGCAAAACAAACTGATCAAGGAATATAAACAAATTACTGATGGATGACAGCAAGAGCACGTAATTGTGGGATTGTAGTACAAGTTCTTCCAAACGATTAGTAATGATGTTGTGATTATGGTCACAGAATACGATTCTATGACATTCTTCTATCCTTCGTTCTTATATCGCACGAGTTTGGGTCAAAGTTGTTCACCAACCAACGACAAAATTCCCCTTCAACTGATAAAGAAAATTTCTCGTATTGCTTTGGAGATCCATTAGACATGGTCATACAATTTGTTGTATTACCTGTTTTTGGTAATCATCTAAGCGAGTAGTTAATCTCATCAACCACATCTTGCCATAATGAACTCCCTACGTTTTAGGGAATGATGAACATGTAATTGACATTATGAAGAATGCAATTAAAGGTATAGCTTACTATAGTCAGACAAAAATGCAACAAAGAAAGAAGTTACAAAATTGATACGACTAATAGAAGTGATATTGACCTAGTTTTTGCTGACATATCGCAAGTGAAAATATTTTTCCGCAAACAAAGTGAAGATCTTAGTTGGTTCTAAATAAGAATGTACTCCTAAATTTTTCATCTAATAGAAATGTTCAATGTGTAAATTCAACGTGAAAAATGTGTTGAATGTAATATTCACCAATCTTACATTAGCCACTAAAATAAATTTGAAGCATATAGTATGTGCATATGTTATACGAGGTACAAATAATGTATTTGATATTTCCTTCTCTTTGCCGAACTTTAAAATATCTCATTAATTGGATTTTAAATTTTAGCCATTCAAAGAATCTGGAGAATTATATGGATTAAAAAAAAATATTCTACCAATGTGAAAAAAGTACATGCCTTTCCAGGCTTAGACAACATTGTCGGAAACGCTACAAAAAATTTCATAATTATGACAAAAACAGGACAATGCAATTTAAGATAAACTACAATACAAAAATGTCACTAAATTCTTGAAATCTTTATTATTCAATAGTGAGGAACTAACCCAAGGCACTAAAAAATCCCAGTCTCACACTCCTCTCTTTCTTTTCCTTCTTTTGCCCCCGACTTTCCGTTCCTTGCACGTGCCGACTTTGCCAACAAATGAGTCTGCTTCTAAATTTGGGCAGCCGCTAATAACTAGAAAGCACTCGTCTGGTACTTTCGAATTGAATACGTTAGGGGAACTTTTCAATGATCGGCAATTGCAAAAAGCCAATTCTATGAGAGTCTCTAGTTCATCCAAGCCCTTAACTGCCTGAAGCTCTTCACAATCTATAATCGTCAAGGACTCCAGCTTTTTCAAATCCGATAGATCATCTAGACTTCCAATTTTAGGACAATAACCTATATCCAATTTCTCCAACGAGTCCAATGAACCAAGACCTTGGATGGCAGTAAGATTTCGACATATGTCCAGCCTCAACAGCTTCAACCTCTTCAAACTCGAAAGACCAACAAATCCCTCAAGGAGGACTAAGCTACTCACGTCAAATTCAACCAACTGTTCAAGCCCATCGAGTTGAATTTCCTTCCAACTACTGTCAAAAATGTACAAACGTGTCAAATTTCTCAAGTTGCAACGAAATGACAAACTAGTTGTCAATTTGTGATGTTGCAATGACAATGTTGAAACACATGGTGGAAGGACCCCAAGGGACAGTTGGCATTGATCATCTTGGAAGAAGAAAGGACCATAGTTCTCATCATAATCATCAAAGCTCAAATCCTCCAATTTAGTTAGGTTTGAGAGATTCGGGAGTTGCCGCAATGAACATGATCCTAAGCTTAGGCTTATCAAACTTGTTGGAAGCTCCGGTAATACTTTGAGTTTGCTACAACACCCTAAACTCAATTTCTGTAGGCGAGGAAGTAGTTTGATCGTCTGTGGAACATTCTTAATGGGGGTGGATTGCAAGTGCAACACTCTCAAAAGCGATAATTGCCAAATGTCCTTAGGAATTTCCCACTTTAGATCCAAGCAACCATTGGCATGTAGCTCTTCCAACTCTTTTAGCATGACAATGCTCGGTCGTAGATTTTTTATCGGAGTACTCGAAATCCTGATGATTTTTAATCTACTTAGGTCTTCAATAGATTTGGGTAACTCCAGACATTTTGTGTTTGAAACGTCCAACTCAAGTAGAGATTTTAAGTTACCAATCGAGAACGGAAGTTCCCTTATGTTAGCAAACCATAGAAAGAGAGACTTAAGCTCTCGTAAATTCCCAATAGAATTGGGAAGTTCATCGATTTTTGTAAATTGCAATTTAAGAACTGACAAGCGGTTTTGGTTACCAATGGAGTCAGGTAATCTTGTGATGGCCGTATGCGAGAGATCTAACTCTACTAGTGATGTCACTCTTGCAAATGATTCGGGTAGCTTCCTCAACTTTTTGCAACCGCGTAAATACAAATACTTGAGCTTCTGTAACCCTCCGATCCCTTTGGGCAACTCCCTAAGATTTTCACACCCATTCGCATCGAAGTAAATCAAGCACTTAAGCTTTTTGAGGGAACCATCAACTTCAGTTAGTTTTCCACAACCCCCAAGGTTCAATCTCTCTAAACTCAAATAATTGGAGAAGTTTGGAGTCCTGGTCATGTTGCTACAATATGAGATATCCAAGACTTTAAGCTTTTTAGCAACCTGTTACAATAGTAAAATGAGAGTAAAGGGAAAATTCCGCAAGAATTTAGAGTTAATAAATGGTTGTGCTAGAACCTAGATGTAATTGGCTTAACTCATTTTCCTCATTTAACTCACATAGATTCATTTAGTACTAACATCTAGCCAACCTGATCCACATATATCCACCTATATATCAATTCGGTGCAATTTAATTTAATGGCCTTGATTACGAGATCAACTTAGTTTTACTTGTGGAATGGCTTTGATTAAATCCATTCATGAGCGATTTTATTTATAGCATGTTATTGCCTCTATAGTTATGGGTTAGTCAATTTTAGTTAAAAACATAAAAATTGCGTGGGACAATTTAATGGAGATAAACAAATATAGCGACCATGGTACCTTGAATTGACTCCATCCAGCCCATTCCTCCGTGATTGAACTAGACGACAGTTGAAGAACTACAAGATTGCTTGGATGGAAATTGATGGCCAAGAACTCTCGAGAGACCCCTGTGCAGGTCATGTATCTTAACTCTGAGAACTGATTCTCAAAGTCTCCATTGAAATTTCCCCCCTCTAACATGAGGAACCTTATGTTTGGAAGCCTTGAAAACTCTTTGCTCGTATAAACCCGTGTTGGTTCACATAAGCAAATTGCTTCAATGGCATTCTTTCTCTGCCATTCAATGGTAAAGTAGCATCGTGTAAATGAAAAATGTCTTCATCCCCCCCCTTTTAAGAAAGGGGTCCTAATTAATAAATGAACTATTGAGAAAAACATAGAATTCGATGGTCGGACATATGCTTTTACCTCTTTTGTTCCTATGATATTATTGGCTGTCTCAGGAACCCATAACCTGCTTTGCTTTCTTGGATCGGTTAGTCTTGTATCTCCATAAACAATTTTCCTTCCGAGATCTCTTAGTTGGTCGTGCATCCAGAATTTGTTGTGATCAGTTATCTTTATTAAGGACGTACAAACAAGGACTTGAATTGAATAATCCGGCCTAAACCCACAATCCTTCCACATGTAGAGTGCATTTGTCTTGTCCTCATCCACAAAGAGACATGCGATGTCGAGAAAAATCTGTTGTTGCTCATGATTCAAGGCATTGTAGCTAATCTTCAGCTTGTCCTGGACCTTCTCATGAGGTATTTCTCTCAGATTGTCTAGCACATCGTACCATGAGGCTTTGTTTTGACGATAAACCAATGAGCCTATGACTTCAAGAGCCAAAGGAAGTCCTCCGGTCAGTAGAATTATTTGTCTCGAAAGATTGACATAATCATTTGGAGGAGGATTCCTTCTAAAAGCATGTCGACTGAAAAGCTCTAGTGATCGAACATCATCCAATGGCTTCACTTCGTACTCCAAAGTTTTGTTGGATTTTATGATGCTTTTGTTCCTACTTGTCATAATAACTCTGCTTCCTAAGCCGAACATAATGTGGTTGATGGCTAGTTTCTGGAGTTGCTCCTCATCAGCCACATCGTCAAGAACGAGCAAGACTTTCTTGTTAGAAAGTCGTTGCGAAATCACTTTGATCCCATCGTCGACATCATTGATTTGATCTTGAAAGCCCAAACCCAATGTGTCAGACAATAATTGTTTTTGCAAATTTATGATGCCAAAGCTGGTCGATGATTCCCGGACATTTCCTAGGAAACAGCATTGATTGAAAAGGGAATTTAGTTTGTTGAACACCATCTTAGCAAGAGTTGTTTTCCCGATTCCTCCCATTCCATGGATTAGCACAAAGCGCAAGCCCCCGGAGTCCATGTCCAACAACTTCAGAACAGCTTCCACTGGATCGTCCATTCCAACTAAATGCTCGGTAACGTATTTGTCTTTTGTCTTCAGCTTCATCACAATCTCTCGTAGCACTGATTGAATGAATTTCCAATGCCTGCCACATGAGTGAGTTAACTAAGTTGATATTGTAAAAGATAACCTCAGGACACTCAACATGCAATTGCAACCAACATGGCTAGTGCCACTTATTTAATCGGCTAGTGCACCCGACAGGAAGACATTTTTATGTGCGTTTAGAACACGATTTCCCTGTGATTTAAACAAATAATCACATACAGAAAATTATGACCTTTTTTTTTATTTATTTGCTTCCAAAATGGTAACACTTTGACGTAGATGGATAGGACACTTTCTCTAATTCCATGTAAAAATCTGTCGATAAGGAGAGAGAAGGTAACTTTTAAGGATGTGATCCACAATTTACAAACACAAACATATATAAAATTAGATCTATCAATGAAAGAATGCCTTCTTGTCTATCATTCAAACAACAGACTATTAGATGTAGGCATTTTCCCATGTTAAAGGAAGCAAGGCATTGCCAATTGATTCCTAATCCCTTAAGGCAGTCTTGGTAGCGAGGGTAAGAGCTAAGAAGAGATGTATTGAAAATTTTCACACTTAAGATAGTTAGAAGCAAAGTACATGAAAAATTGGAGTGCTAAAGTAACGAAAGAATTAAAAATACAAAAACACAAAAATACAAACGAATTACTCCTTGAATTCATTAACACATGTCCAGCCTCTAAACTTACCTCCCCCCCAAAGAGACCCCAGAGAGAGAGAGAGAGAGAGAACTTTAACTGAATGCTTACCCGGTTTTTGCTTTATTTGGCTTCGGTGAATGACATAATTGATTCGGTTATCGAAAAAAAATTGAAAACATACATGGTATTCATTCAATTTCAAACAACTTAAACGAGAAGTTTGGGCATATAATTAATGAAAGTCCAAAGCAAAAGTTAATGGAGTGCTTCAAGATCCCTGCATACCCTTGCTTTTTCAACTCCCATCCTTTGATTTGGGCTACACTTTTGAGGGCATCCTCCCACTTTAGCCTCGTTTGGCGACCGAACTTCTCTTCATGCTTCTCCAAAGTGCTGACGTACCGTTGAGACTTAAGCTTAACATCGCGAGGCTTAACGTCGTAGAAAATTGGCATAATCTCCTTCTCGGATGGTTTGGATTTCTTGCACTCCACCATGTGTGCGAGCTTGCGAAGGCACCACGCACTTGAAGCATAATCTTTAGAGATGATGGGTATGTAGATTTTCGACTTTTGGATGGCCGCTGGTAGCTCATCAGCTATTTCTTTACCGACGTGGAGCTCTTCCTCGTCGAGGAAAACATGGATGTTCGCTTCTTGCATTCCGTGATAAAGACAATCCGTGAAGCCTTGGCGAGTGTCTGGCCCCCTGAAACTCAGGAAGACGTCGTAGTCAATCGCCGACTGCTCACCACCGCTCGTTCCTGCCTCCGAGCCGTTTCCCATGTCCATTCTCACAAGTATTTTCTTCTGAGGGTTTCCTCTCTCGTAGCACCTGAACAAGAAAGGCTCGTTCACTTTACCACCACTGGAGTTCGTTTATATTACGCTTCGGACCTCTCTTCCTAGAACTTTCCCCACTGTTTTTCACATAAGAAAAGCAAACCAATTCGAGTCTTCGTCAACTCTAAAATGGCGTAGCTTTTTGCCCCCCGGTGGTCTCTGCCTCTTGTAGACTTGACTTTGGCGAACGCCCGACATGTAAGTCGTTCTCAGTGGAAATAAAATATTGAGGAAATTACAGTACTAGTCCTTGTTTTATCCATGATTTCATTTTCGGTCCCCAGCTATGCTTTGTTTTTTTGACGGGCACAGACAAAAAGAGATTACAATTTTATTTTACTTCCTTAAGTCTAGTATTTTTTTCAAACTTAAGTGATATTTTTGAAATAGATTTTTGATTAGATTTCTTTTACTTGAAGAGGAAATTCTCCCCTTTTATTAGCTAATTTGTTTCCTAGATTCGTTTGGAGAGACTTTCTTTTCTCCTTTTTTTTTGGGTAGTGCTTGCATCTTGACTTTCTTTAAACTTAAGCAATTGAAACTTTCACATGAAGATGTCGACATGTGGAAGATTTCTCCATGGAAAGAACCGGGCAATGCCTGTTATCAACCTTGAAATGCGTAGAACTTAAATAGATCCATCAATTGCACACAACATAAGTCCATAAGTGAGCAATAAAAAAAAAAAGTAATCACGACTCGAATCGAGTACTCACATAAATAGATTTTCCAAAAGTGTCACCCACGTTAAAAAAATCATTATAAAATCTTTTACTAAATAAAAAAATTAAGAAAAATTAAAGAACAAGGGAATTGGCAGGGAAAAGTAGCCTGGCATGGGACGCTTAAAAGCACAACAATGGGAAAGAAAAAAGGTAGGCACGCGTGAGAAAAGACATACCCGCAAATTGCGAGTTATAATTATTATTATTATTACTATTATTTGTCATTTTGCGCTATTGCGCGTGATGAAATTGATTTGTCTTCAATTTCAATTGTGTTACTTTGGTGTTAGAGCAGGTAACTCGGTGTTGTTTTTTCCGTTTATAATAAAGGGCACGACCGTCTTCAGAGTTGAGGTGGTTGGCCTGCCCCCAACGAATGTACAAGCTGTCACAAACAGCTAGTCAAAGTCAAAGATTTCACTAGGTATTTCGCTTAGCCCGCCAGGGTGGTTGCTTTTGTATTGGCGTCGAAAGTTTGTCTTTCTAGATATCTCAACACTTAAATTCGTTGATGCTTTTATTTTTCAAATAGTTGAAATATTATCCATTTAAGGAAAACTTGAATTAACCTCTCTCTCTCTCTCTCTCTCTCTATTTTATTTTAAAGTTTCTTTGAAATTAAACACATCCTTAACCTTCTTACTATTCCTGCAGAAGAATTTAATTTTGTATCCAAGACGCCTCGTTGATCATTGTTTCTTTACAAAAGCAAAATTTCAATTCCAGCACAATCTATCCATCTAAATGATCTATAAAACCTTTCTCAAAGGTAAGTTAATTTGATTTCTGAAACGTTATTTTTTATTAGACAATTTTTTATTTTCTTTTTAACGTTGATTTTTGAACTATTATTATAACGATACACTTCTTAAGTCCATATGCTACGCGAAAATTTTCTGTCGGAAAATATTTTTCCTATTTTCAGCATTTGAATTGTTTAAGAAAATGAGTTGATAGAAAGTTTTTTCATTGTCAATTGAAGATCGTGCTTCTATTTTGGAGAAAAAGTTCTTTTAAAAATAAAAAATTATTTTTAAATTATAACTAGACTCCGGCGCTTGGATTATTTTGACCATTCCTTGAGATTCTTTTGACTCTCCTGTGAAATATTGAACTGCTAATTTTCTTTGATCGATTAATGCTTGGTCTAAGAGTGGGTGGCCATCTTTGCATAGCATTTCTTATTCTTTCTTAAAAAGAAATTCTCATATCATGGGAATCTGGCGATAACTTTGATTTATCACAAAAAAGAAAAGAAAAAAAAAGCTACCTTCGAGCCTCCCCGCCTGCCAGGTAATCATTGTGGGCTGATAGCACCGTGTTTCTTATTTTAACATGTCGGTGCTTATGTTTCTCAGGCCCCTAATTGGAGAGATATTTTTTCTTCCCCTTCCCTAGAGAAATACCCAGTTTAGATGAAGCAATTTAAGGTTGAGTCTTATGGGGAGGTCCCTACCCCCTATATTTCTTGAGGCATGGGAGTTATCTCTCTCCCTTGAATTTAACACCATAAGATATCTCAAATAGAGGCTAATGGCAATCAGTTGACCTACCGCACCATAGGGTAGGCCCCATCATTTTTGCAATAGGGGCATAAGGGGTTGGCCTCCCCTAGAGGGTTTTTCCCTCTATTTCCTTGTAGGTCTTATCAGGACCTGCACAGGTCCACACCCTATGCGGAAATCCCTAGCAATTATATTTATTGAGGTGTGGTAGTTGTCTTTATCCCTTGAGTTTTACGTCAAGAACACCTCTAAGAGAGGCTGGTAGCAATCAGCTGACTTAACCCCCCACCCCAATAGGGTAAGTTGCATCATTTTGCAACAAGGGCATGGGTCTTTCACCCTGCAGGGGTTCTTCCCCTTGTATTTCTATAGGCATTTTAAGGATCTATCTAGGTCCGATCTATCAAATCTAGCAAATATATGTTCGGAAGACAAATTCCTCACATGCCTTGATGTCACAAGACTACACTTATAATCTAAAATTGTGGACTGAGGAGTCGCACTAACTTTCGTTTATGTTAGGCTAGAGAGTTCTCTCCTACAACTTTCCCTGGTTTAATAGTCTTCGCATAATGCCAACCATTGTTTTCTTTTTTTGCATAAAATATAGACTACGGAGTCACTACTGACTTCCGTTCGAATTACGCTTGAGGCCTCTTTCCTAGAACTTTCTCTTAGTTGAATAATCTTTGAATAATGCAAACCATCAAATTCAGACAGCTACTGGCAATTTTCCTGCTTAATCTTACGCGTGTCCACAACAGACACGAAAAGTACCAGTTGCAATATGAAATTTGTTCTTTTATCAGTGACTTGGTAGGGAAAATTAAAAAGAGATTCTTTGAGGGTCATGCGAGGAGCATCTTGAAAAAAGAAACTTAATACATCGGAAATTTGGTACACCGATCCTTGTTAGCAGTATGCTTTAAGCCACTCTCTTAACGAATATTCAGTGTGAATTAACATGTGCTGAAACCAGTTCTAATTATTCTTAGAATCCTATTCTAAGAAAAACAAGATTTGTAACACGGAAAGTATTTTAATTTATGCTTATACCATGTGAAATTGAGGTATATGGACTAACACGTGAGTGTTTATGCGGAAAAAACAAATAGATGTGTCCCGCTCCTTGTAGACTTAACTTTTGACGAACTAAGAACATGCAAGTTTGGTTCTCGATCGAAATAAGAGATTGTGGACATTAATTACCATATTAGTCATTGGTATTTTCAAGATTTCATTTTTGGTCCCCATTTATGCTTTGCTTTTTCAAGGAGCACAGACAGATGGAGTTTGCAACTTTATGTTATTTCTCTATCTCTAGGATTTTTTCGCATATGAATTTTAGAATTACATGATATTGTTTAAATAGATTTGTGATTGGATTTCTTTTACTTCAATAGTAAAAATTTGCGTTTTATTAGCTAATTTATTTCCTAGATTTGCGTGGAGTGATTTTATTTTGTATTTTAAAAGAGTTAATCTTTATTTGAGTGATTATTGTTTCTTCCCATAGTTCTATTCTAATATATTTAATTTATCCACTTTTTCTGTATTTAGTTAGAGAATAGAGATCACCTTCTTCATTTTTAAACTTTAGATCATAATTGATTACATTCATACTTCGAATTGTCTTATTGCTAAAAACTTTTATTCTATGCATGCACACTTTTTTCAAAAAATGCTTGGTCCAATAAGTGGCGACCCGCGTGGCAAATAGCGGTAGTTGATCTTGTTATACCCCAGTATTTGGGTCATCATACAACATAGACTTTTATTTATTACAATAAATTGGTTGAAACTGACATGTGATCACACGACATGAACATAATACAAACTCAACCTACTCCAACGTCGACATTTTTGACCAGATGAGTTGTGTGGGACATTTGATGTCAATTGGGTACTTATTATAGTATTGTTGTCTATGTTGCCACCTAATCTACTTGGAGTATTGCCGTCCATTCGACAATATCTATTTAACACACAATGTCATTTCTTTCATTTCTTTATTTATTTATGACCTTGAATGAAATAGCAGTTGACTTGGACATTTAGGGCATGTTTGGTAACTATCCCAATAGTGCCAGATTCTAATTTTTTGTTCCCAGAATCAGTTTGGGACGAGAATCGCGTTTGGTAAAATTTTTATTCCCGAGAACAAATTTGTTCCCTGAATCGGTTTGGGACGAGAATCAAGAATAAAAAAAAGTTGATTCTTGTTCCGGAACAAAATGAGAATCAAAACTCTTCTTCTTCTCTTTTTCTTTTCTTCATTGACCGCCATCCCGCGACCGCCGCCCGCTGCCGCCCGCCACCGTCGGTCGCAGGCAACTGGTCCGGCGAGCTCGCCGGAGGCTCTCGTCCGGCCTAAAAAATATATATAAAAAAAAAAGAAAAATAAATAAATAAAAAACTAAAAAACTAAAAAAGAAGAATAGGAGAAAAAATAAAATAATAAATATAATAAAAAAAGAAAAAAAAAAAGGAAAAAGGAAAATAAAGAAAATAAAGAAAAAAAGAAAATTAAAAAAAGGAAAAAAAAAGAAAAGAAAAGGAAAAAGAAAAAAAAGAAAAAAAAAGGAAAAAAAGAAAGAAGAATAGGAGAAAAAATAAAATAAAATAATAAAATAATAAAAAAAGAAAATTTAAAAAAATTTAAAAAAAAAAAAAAAAAAAAAAAGAAAAGAAAAGGAAAAATAAAAAAAAAAAAAAAAAAAAAAAGGAAAAAAGGAAAAAAAAAATAAAGAAGAATAGAATAAAATAGAAAAATAATAAATAAATAAAAATAAATAAATAAAATAAAGAAAAGAAAATTAAAAAATTAAAAAAAGGAAAAAAAAGAAAAGGAAAGAAAAAGAAAAAAAAAGAAAAAAAGGAAAAAAAAAAAAAAAAAAAAAAAGAAAAGAAAAGAAAAGGAAAAAGAAAAAAAAAAAAAAAAAATGGAAAAATTTATTTAAAAATTAAAATAAATTGATTTGGAACAAAGATCAACGAACACGGCTGCAGCAAACACATTCTATTCCAGAATAAAAAATTTTGTACGATTCTACCAAACACGTTTTTTTTACTCGAGAATCGGTTTCTAATGAATAAAAAATAATCATTTCGATCGATCGATTTGTTTAAAACGTAATCGTTACCAAACGCGCCCTTAGAGGTAACTTACTATTCTGGATTCTCAAGAATATCACTTGATAACATGTATTTTATATAAATCACACAACTCTTACAAATTTTTCAAATGAGCAATTAATGGCTAGGGTTTTCGTGGTCAAATTACCATTAAATGTCGACCATGGTCTCGACAAAAATGTCACCTTATAAAGAGCTTCTCAATATCACATTGTCGAATCCATTGTCTTTAGCCTTGTGGATTTCGACCCCATCATATGGGATTGGAGGAGTGGATTGAAAATCTGCTGGTCCCATTCTTTTCACCAACTCCGGACGTGGTCGCCTGCCACCATCGGCAGGAGGCCCAATGTTGACCCATGAATTTTTTGTCGACACATAATAATAGTAATGATAAATAGAAAAATAAATATATAAGAAGGAGGGGTTAATTTGGTTTGGGCCTAGCTTTTAGAGCCTACTGAAGCAGTACCGAGACTAGTTGCGGCCCAAATCCACCGAACTCAGCAACTCAAGTCCAATTCATCCAAGCCCTATCCGCTCAACAGTTCAGCCCATTCCATTCATCAGAACAACCAGCTGAAACCCATTGACTTCGGCTTTCTCGGACGTCAAGGGGCGACACAAATGAAAATGTGCGCAGGCGAGCGGTGACCTGAAGACCTGAAGACCTGAAGTTGTAGCCATGGTCGCCTATTTCGCTGACTTAGGCTTGTGTCGACATTCTTGAGCTTCGAAATCATTATATTAATGTTGATTTGTCCTCGTCTCTGCCATCTTCCTACATGCTAGATCTGCAAATTCATTGCTCTGTTCCTCTCTGTTTTCCCGACCGTGAAATGCAAGGAGCTACAGTTCAAGCTTCATAGCCAACGTAAATCTCAACCGGAGCTTCATTTTGTTACTACGATTTGCAATTACGATCAGGACCTCTTTTTATTTAGGTCAGACATAATCCCTTTCAGTGTTCTGTTTTGGAAAGAATAGCGGAGACATTATATTTTACAAAGATCGAAATCCATTAGATATGAGTCGACTGTTCATATTGGTCTGATTTGAGTTAAGATTGTGAGTCGGAGTTTGAGATAGCCACCATCTGGTAGAAGTTCGATGAAATGTCTATGAAAACTTGGTGCAAGCTAGCTTCGTTTTTGGCTAATCTGAAAGTATATTGACCTGGATTAAATGATGTCACTCGATTTTAAGTCATGGAAATATGATTTTAGCTATTTTATGATGCTCGAACTTGTTTCTGAATCACTGCCTCGCTCTGTTTTGTGTTCCATGAAACAATGGCGTTAAATGTTGAATATCAACGAGAAAGCAGTCGGAGTTGAGGTCACGTTTATGGATTCTCCGAGAGCGTTTTGAGTCGGTTTCCTTGTGGTGGTTTCACTGCACATTTTCATCTCCTGCTTGTCATGGCAAGCTGTGGTTTTGAGGTAAAAAGTGCAACGAACAATGGTGGCCGAAGGTTGACGGTGGTGGAAAACGTATATCGATTAACAGTGGCAGTGTTTTTTTTTTGTTCACTCTTTAATATTTTAGATTGCAAATCTCTATTGTGTTTTGAGGAGTTCTTGGTCTTGCGAAGAAGACGATTGTAAGTAAAAAATAAATAAATAGAAATAACAATAGGGAAGTAGAAAATGAAAGAAAAAAGTATGGTAATGGGCTTTTTATGGTTAAAATGGAAGAGTTGTTGTTATGAAATCTGATTATTTACGTGTGGACTAAACCCAAGAGTTCGGCCCGCGTCCTTGGAGTCCAAGTTTGACTCCACACACAGATCAGCCTGTCCCCCTCTACCATAAATTAAAAAAATTAATAAATGAATAAATCTTTTAAAAATATGGAAATTGGTTAGAAAAATAGGTCTTGATTAGGTAGTTAGATTTTAGTAATAAAATTTAATTAGTTTTATTTAGGCTCTATTTATTTCACAGAAAATGAACGATTTTGAAACATTTTATTAAAGATGATCACTTATGCCGTCCAAGTATGTATTGCCCAAGTACATTTTGATCTAGCCAACCAAAATGATTGATGATAATCAACAATAGATGCGGGGTAGAATTTGCTTGGCTTAGTGTGTAAATCCTTTGAATTGCCATTGATAATTTGGTAAAACAAGTTGCGTCAAAATCGTGCGTATTTTGACATTTTCATGATGCACACTCCAATACAAATGTTATGTCACTTCTGCCCTATAAAATTTATAACTTCCACAGTCTCATATGGTTTATTTCATTAGTACCCAAACCTTTAAAAAAAATGCGAAAAGTAATAATTTTAGGTGATTGTACAGTGGAAATCAAGACATCCTTTATCGCTAGAACAATGTTTTCTCTAACTTGGTGGGGGCGTGTAAGGCACATTGACCTTATGATATCATTTGCTTATTATGTGGAGTTGTTGATGTACCTTGCATTTCCAATGCTCCAGATTTCATCTTATAGTTTTAGATGTGATTCCAAATGTGAAAACCAATCCCTGAATGAAATGGGGACGATATAGATTGTCCAATGGATAATGGGTAAAATGTGTTAAATTATGTACGACGCATGATCAAACAAATATTTTGATCTTATTCAAGGATACATATAGTATCTGTACAAGCACAACACATCTTTGTGAAGTTTGTATTTATCACTACATGTAGATTCATTCAGAGTCTTCAATAACAAATTCGCTCAGTTCGTTTTTCTTGCTTAGGGATTGAGAAATGTCATGCACAAAGGGGAGATAACCATTGGGAAAAACAATTCCGGTCGAGGAGTATAAACAGATTGCTAAGGGCAAACTAAATTAAAGCCCTCCTAAAATTGTCGATAGCAAGAGCACGTAGTTGTAGACTTGTAATAAAAGTTCTTTGAAACGATTGATCACGATGTTCCCATTGTCTACACTCGTCGAATACGATTCTATGACGCTCATTGAATACAATTATATGACATTCCTTTGACAGCATACAATGTGAACATTTGGTCCCTCAGATCGCAAGTCGAAAATCCTTGTCACATGACTAGTTGTGACTCGCATCCTACCATGGTTTGTCCTTATCTCGGCCAAGTTTGAATGAAAGTTCTCCACCAACCGATGACGAAATTCCCCTGCAACAATTCGGAGATCCAATAGGCACGTGAATACAATTTCTCGTATTTGCTTGCTTTTGGTAATCATCTAATTGAGCAGTTAAGCTCCTCTATCTTTCACTAGTACATCTTGTCAAGAATGAAATACTTCCCCTACGTTTTAGTGAATGATCAACATGCATAAAACCAATATGAGGAAAACAACAATAATTGAAGGTCCGTCTTACCATCTTCCAACAAAAAAAAAAAAGAAAATGTGATAACTAGGATAAAACTGACAGAAGTAATATTGACCTTTATTTTGCTGATATATCATAAGTGAAGATATTTCTTGGGAAAGAAAAAAGTGAAGATCTAAAATAAAAATCAATTGCTTCTAGATAGGAATCAACTCCTAAATTTCGTGTCTACCATATAAATTCAATGTGTAAAGTCAACGTGAATAATGTGTTAAAAATAATATTCACCAATCTTGGATTAGCCACTAAGATCAATATTAAGCAAATAGAACGTATATATGTTATAAAAGGAGAACTAATGCTGTTAATAGTTCCCGTCTCCTTAACTGCAAAGAACTCATCAGTTAGATTTTTAATTTTTAGCCTTCAGAAGAATTTGGACAATCATGTAGATTCAAACAAAATAAACAATTCTACAGGAACCGAAAATTATTGTACATGGCCTTTCTATGGTGGGGGAAACATTGATGGAAGCACAACAGAAGTTTTCATGATAACGACAGAAACATGCGAAGCTAATTAAGATAAATGACGATACGAAAGGTCAACAATACTCGGATTGATTGATCAGAACAACACACACCAAATTATGACGAACGCTCATAACCTACAAGCCGAATACACGTGAAGAATTACACAATCAGGAATTAGCTACTCAAAATCATACAAGTATGACCAGTCTCCAAGTCGATCGTTTCTTCGCTTGAATACCACAACAATGGTATTTACTTATCAGTGGTATAGATTAAATGAGTGATAATGTGGAGATCCAGTAACACGCGAGCCTGAGCCTGAGAGAATGGCCGCCTCATCTTCACTCCTCTCTCTTTTATTCCCTCCTTCTTCCCGGACATTCCGTTGCTCGTGCATTCTGACTGTCTCCGTAAACGAACTCGCTCCTAAATTTGGGCAGCCAAAAATTGTTAGTGACCACTCGTCTGGTACTTTCCAATTGAGCATTCGTCTGCAACCGATCAATTTCAATTCTGTGAGTGCCTCTAGTTCGTCCAAGCCCTTAATTGCCAGAAGCTCTTCGCATCCTCGAATTTCCAAGGACTCAACTTTTTCAAATCTGATAGATCTTCTACACTTTCAATCTTAGGACACGTCCATATTTCCAATTGCTCTAACGACTGCACTGAACCAAGACCATGGATCGCAGTTATATTTGGGCAATAAGTCAGCCTCAACAGTTTCAACCTCTTCAAACTCAAAAGACCAGCAAATCCCTCGAGGAGTTGTAACGGTGACACATGGAATTCAACCAACTGTTCAAGCACATCTAGTTGAACTTCCTTCCAACGACGATAAAAAATGTGCAAACGTGTCAATTATCTGAAGTTGCAACGAAATGACAAACTGTTTCTTGATTCATGATTTACTAGTAACAATGTTGACAAAAATGGTGGAAGGAACATGAGGGGTTGTTGGCATGGGCCATCTTGGAAGAACAATGGACTGTTCTTAACGGGACCACTATAGCTCAAATCCACCAAGTTAGTTAGGTTTGAGAAATCTGGGACCCACCACAGTGAACTTGATCCGAAGCTTAGGCTTATCAACGATCGGTACGGCGTCCCGATCGTTCTCTGTGGCTCTATATTTTCCATCTTGCTGTTCCTGTTGGGTTTCCTTGATCTTTGTTCTTCGTGTTGAGAATGTAGCGCTGCAAATTCTTAGAAGGAAGCAGCAGGAAGAAATTCAGCAACGAAAGTCAATTGGAACAGAGGAAACAGAGGATTGGCGTGAAGAAGGAGCAATTAGTCAAATTAGAAGGGTGTAAAACTACGTCGTTTGCTTCAACAAAGTTATTTCTTGTACACATATGCATGATCTCTATTTTTTTGTTATGTGTGTGTGCTGAGCTGTCATTCAAGGAGTGGTTGGTTTAGACCTAGAAGTTTTTCCTCTGTTGTTATATAAAAGCATGTAAAAACAGAACGGATGAATATTGAGCTCGAAAAGACCATAAAAAGAAAGAAGAAGATGAGCTGGACCGCAAGCTCTCTTCTCATTCAGCTTCGACTACTCTCTTCTGTATTGATTTTTCTTCACTTCGAGTGCTGGTGTTTTTGAATTCGGTCTACTGCTGGAGCGTTGACTGTGACCTAGAACGCCGATATCGGCGACGATCGAGTTTCTTTTCTTGTGTCTTAGCGAGCTCAGTGACTCGATTGTTTGCCTGCTGATTTTTTCGCGCCGTCGGTTTCTTGATTTCAAGCCACGTCGTTGCCTTTTCAGGGGATGTGGTTCGTTAATTTGGTGATTGTGGATTGCATCGGGTTGGTGGAAGTCTTTCTAGATTACACACTTGCTGCTGTGAATCGGATAGGCTGTATTCTTTTGGGATGAGGGATACATTGGTCGGCTAGGCCGTGTTCTGTTGGGAATCGAAGAATTAATGAAATCATTTGAATCTGTATGTGAAACCTTGTAACATTTAAACGTGAATTGTGCATTTTGACCAAACTGTGATTTCGCTGGAGCCAGTAAATAGTTCAACTTTTTACTCTGTTGGTGTTACAACTTGATCTGCTGAGCATTTGAGAAAGAACAGAATTTGTTTCTAATGGAGCCATCAAGAGAATGTAGTTTGCATATGGCTGCATGTGATTCTTTTCATGTAAAGCTCGGAAGGGTTTGAGCCTACTAGTGGGTGCTCCCCTTGCTATTCTCCTCGCTTCAAATAACGGCAGTGGGCAGCTATTCTTCTTCACTTGAGCAATGTTGGAAGTTTACATCGATCAATCTTTACTCTGTGACATTCTTTGTTTATATAGATTGTTAAAATTGGTTGCCTAAGTGCTTCAGATATTTCTCTTCTCATGACAGTCTTGCATTGGATGGGGAAATTGATGTCTAAGAAATTTGTAGACATTAACACTATGTGAAGTCCTTGAAATTATCTGTCCAACAAGTAAAGTCCTTGAAATTATTTTTCCAATAATTGGTATCAGAAACACGGTTTAGCATTGTGTTTTTAGATATTGCTCTGCCTACTGCCCACACATTTAGTGCACTTGTCACATCATTTCAACTGGAAGCTGAACAATTTAATCCCATAATATCATTGTTTGTATCGTTGCTGACAGACTCTTCTAAGAAAATTAGGAAGCCAAAGCCTTGGAAGCATCCTGAAGCAATTACAAGGACACAACTGATGAAGATGCGTGAGGAGTCTTGGGACACTGCGCCTCATTATGGTGGGAGACAAGGTATTTCTAAATTGTTAGGATAAGATGGTGTTAATGTAAAGCACGGTCACCACCCTTTATCTTCACCCAACCCCCAGTGCTGTGGGGGAGAGGGGAAAACTACGCCTCGCACAATGGGTAGATCATAACTATGTGAGTCGTAAGTGCTATTTTTGTTGGAACACGTTTAAGCAATTTTCTTTTGAATTCTTAAGTTCCTTGTGCAAATGTGCTGTGTAGCATATTTATCATGCTGCTGTTAAGTACAAAACTGTAGATAATGCACATTGCATGAGAAACATGTTTTCCATAAGAAAGCCGGACATGGCTTACATTCTTATTTTGGAGGAACTCATAGGATATTTGTGGTCTTCTTGCGACTAGATCTATTTTCAAATGTTAAAAACATGGGAACTGGTTTTCTCTTGATTAAGTATTGCCTAAATGTCCCTTTAGTTTCGATCTGTATATATCAATAAATTATCTCTTCTGGACTTTTACAGTTAAGAGTAGGTATTTGCCATACTCAAGGATTGCAGTTGTATTTATAGCTATAGAGGGAGGGATGAGATTTGAGTAACCATGGCCTATATACGCGCGTCTATTCCTTAGAAAGTGGTCACTATACTTTGACCCTAGATGTTGGTATTGGTGATGTTGTTTTCTTTAACTCAGCAATGCAATAAGTTACCTTAGTGACATTGTTGCTGTATGGGAAACTTGCTAGCTGCAAATTCTCTTCTATTTATATTTATGGAAAGATGGTTGTGGAATGTAAAGTTTCCCACGTTTTACTGCTCGTTCATCAAGTATTAAAATGACTTGAAATAAGAATAGCAATTGGATGAAGCACATCCATTTAAATGTCGCAGTTTCCTTTTTGTACCTTATGAGTGGTACAATGCTTATCACTAAAAAGTGGATTGCATGAATTATTTAGAATTAGGGATCCCTTTCTGAAGAATGTGCTTACCTGTTCAGTTTTCATATTGAAACTTGTAACGGCTAGAACTATGATGAATTATAATGTCTATCGGCCTACTTATTTAGTCATTTTTAAACTTTCAATGGGGTTATACTTTTACACTTCCGGCTTGAGTAGTCTATCCTCTAACTTGAAGGCTGACACTGTTTTGCTTTGCCTTTGTCAAGCTACAGTCGTTCTACTACACACTTATCATCTTTGATTACCCTAAGTGATTTGAACATTTAGTAGGTTTTGCACTTCATTTCTCTCTCTTAGGGCGCGAATGATAACCATTCTGGCCATAAATTGATTTCTGGAAGAGAAATAGTTTTTTCTATTTCTAATTCTAGATGAGTTTCTAAGCAAAAATACTAGTTTGATAACGACACAAAATTTCTACTCTAAAATAGATAACAACACAAAATTTCTCCATTTCGGATGGCGGCGGCGGGCAGTGGTGGCGGGTGACCGGCGACCGGCGACCACCGGCGGCCGGTAGTGATAGACAGACGGCAGTTGGCGGCCGGTGGCCGGTGGCAACGACGATCGGCGGATGGTGGTCGACGACAATGGATAGACAATCGATTCGTAGCAAGGATGAACAATGAAAATAATTTTTATTTCTCATTTATGTTCCAAAAATAGAAAAGCAGAAAATTTTTACTTCGATTTCTATTACAAACCTATTTTTGGAACAAATATTTATTTTAGAAATAGAAAAATAAAATAATTTTATCAAACGGATTTCTATTCAAGAAACAAGTCTGAAATAGAAAAATTATTTTTGGAATAGAAATTTTGGTTTGTCATGCACCCCCTTAACCAATTCAGAGAGAGATTTCTGGAATTCTTGTATGTGGTGGTGTGGGGACCCTCTTTTTTTTTTTTTTTTTTTTTGGGGGTGGGGTGGGGGGAATGAGGGGTTGTTTACATGTCAGAACGAGGCAGTCTATTACATGAAATGAACTTTTTTGCTTTTGAAATGGTTGTGTGGGATGACAAGTCTTGAGGGTATGCTTGTTACTTCAAGTTGCTTGGACCCATTCTTACGTAAGACGCCTTAAGTATGATCCTATTTAGAAGATATAGTACATATCAAATATAAAAAAAGTCACCCATAAAATGAAAGGTTTTTGTAAGTCAAAAAATAACTTGTTATTAATTTCGTCGACTAACATTAATAAGTGATACACTGTCGATATGATTATCTAGAGATTTCTTTTCAGTTGGTGAAAGTGCCTAAAAACTACCAAGCATGTTATCCTTGAAAATAGGTTGAGGCTACTTCAGCTCTCACTGTAGCCAACGCTAATTTGCTTTGAGTCACAATGCTTTGCACTTGTGACAATGTGGTAGTAGTTTTGTTATTGACTGACCAGATGTATTGCAGCATAAGTTTGTGCCGGTTTAGTAATGTGATGAGAAACGCACATTCCCTAAAGCTTGTGGGATTTTTGAAGCATTGCACGTCTTCCTTGTCTACAATTAAGAAACCTCCATAGCAACCTGCTTTTGCATGCCATCATGAAGTGAGGGAGGGAGGGAGGGAGCCCTGGGAAAGGAGGGGGGTGTGGATGTGGGGTTGGGGGGTTGGTTTGTAGGTGCAGATGGTATCAAGTAGTCTTAAGCACATAATTTGGAGCACAAGTTCAGGCCTCATCTTCTGTGCATTTTCAGTGGTGAAACTTTTAGAGAGACAGAGGATGGTGAAGGAGCTGACGTGAATTGGCATGTTAATATCTTGATGACGTAGTTATGTTTTCTGTTGTGCATTGCCTGACTTCCCCTCAAATCTCTATAGTAATTAAATTTCTCTTTGTCTCACTACCTCTCATTTCATATCACTGTTGTAGACTGGTAAAGCAATTTAATTCTGCTTTCAGAGATATGGGATGCTCTGCATGTAGCAGCAGAAGCAGATCTAACGCTTGCCCAAGCAATTGTGGATAGCGCAGGCGTAATTGTTCAGAGAGCTGACTTGACAATATGCTATGATGAAAGAGCTGCTGTGTTCATCTATTGTCCCAGTCCCCCACCCGCTTCTCGCCCACCACCACCTAGAAATCTTTTCCATCTCTACCGTCCTGTCCAGCATCTAATTCATGCGATGTTGATTTTTGAAGGTGCGAAGTACGAATTGCCCAAGTACGTTTTGAGTGAGCCGACCAATTTGATTGATGATAATTGACAATGGAGGTGGGGCAGATTTTGCTCAGCTTCGTGTGTAAATCCTGTGAATTGATATTGATAGTTTGGTAAAAACAAATTGCATCAAAGTGGAGGTCATTCAGGCATTTTAATGATGCACGCTTAAATACAAATGTTACGAAACTTCTGCCTCACGAGATGTATAACTACCACAATTTCATATGGTTTGTTTCATTAGTACCTGAACCTTCTAAAGAAACACGAAAAGTAATCAATTCAGGTGATTGTTACAGTGGAAAATCATGACATCCTTGAGTGCTAGACCATTGTTTTCTCCAACTTTTTACTGTTTCTCGGGCACATTGACCTTGTAATATTATCTGTCTGTTACGTGGAGTTATTGATGGCCCCTGAAATTCCAATGCTCCAGATTCATCTCGTACCTGATTACAGTTTCAGATGTGTTTTGAAATTAGAAAACCAATCCCTGAATAGACTAGGGACAATGTAGATTTCCCAATGCACAATGGGGAAAATGTGTTAAATTGTGCACAAATCCGTGTGAAGTTGAACTTAGCGTTACTTGTACATTCATTCAGAGCCTTTAATACCAAATCTGCCCAGTTTGTTTCTCTTGATTAAAATCACACGTAGAGTGGAGATACCTATCTGTAGCAAGAGCATGTAGTTGCACATTCGCAGTACTAGTTCCTCTTACTGATTGATCATGATGTTTTGATTACGGTCATGGGATACGATTGTATGACGTTCTTTTGATGGCCTACAAAGCGAACATTTCGCCCCTCAAATCTCAAGTCGAAAATCCTCATCACGCTACTAGCCGTGAGTCGCATCCTCCTATCGTTCATTCGTATCTACCCCACATTTAGGTCAAAGTTGTCCACCAACCAACGACAAAAATTCCCCTTCGATTGATAAAAAGAAGTTCCCTTAACGATGGAGATCCATTAGACATGGGTATACAATTTCGTGTATTGTTTGTTTTTGGTAGTCATTTAATTGGGCAGTTAACGTCCATCAACTATATCTTACCGTGAATGGACTCCCCACGTTTTAGGAAATGGTCAATATACATAAATGACATTAAAGGTCTGTCTTCTCATATTCTGATAAAAATGCGATAAAGAAAGAAGTTGTGAATTTAACGGGACCGACAGAAGTGATATTGACCTTGTTTTTTTTTTTTTTTTTATACCCAGGGAACCCCGTCGGCTTACGCCGCAAGTAAACCTGGTGACGCTAGCGGAGGACCCACCACACCCCGGCATCACGCTTAAGACGCCGATGCTTCCAGGGGTTTGACCCCCTCACCTTTCCCCCAAGGCAAGGGATTCTTATCCAGCGGAGCCACCAAGGCCGGTGGTTGATATTGACCTTGTTTTTGCTGACATTAATCAAAAGTCAATTGGTTCTAAGTGAGAATCGACTCCTAAAGTTTTGCATCTATCGATATATTCAATGTATAAATTCAGCATGAAAAAGGTATTAAATATAATATTCACCATTTTTTTTTGGTCGAAAACGCCAGTATTATTTATTAACGCACGAAGGAACAACCATTGTACAAAGCTTCAGTGTAGAGGAGATCCAAAAGATGATGGGGAGGGGAGACAGCCCAATTCGAAGGAAGTAAAGAACGCCCATGAGCTTTGGCAGCCCAGTCGGCAATGAAATTTGCTTCTCTTCGACAGTGTTGGATCTGGAAATTAGGGAAACAGGGAAGCAACGCCATACTTTCAGCAAACAGAGCTTTGTGTTCCCAAGCTGTCGAGCTAGGGTTCCGCATGGCCTCCACAAGCACCAAGCAATCCGATTCCAGCAAGATGTGATCCCGAGCTTTCCCTTTCTGCAGCAAAAACTTAAGAGTAAGATTGAAAGCTTGCGTCTCTGTTTGCAGTGCCGAGAAGGCGGTGATGCTGCTGGTAAAACTGTCGATCAGTTGGCCAGAAGAGTCACGGCACACGCAGGCGACTGTGCCTTCGTTGTGGGATGTTGGGTAAGCATCATCAATATTGATTTTGATAACTCCCGGCTCTAGTGGGTGCCATATCTAATCTAGATCTGGTGGCTGCAGTCTCTGTTTCAACGACACCCTGTTACAGCACCGGGTGGATCTGGTAGTTGCGAGAGCCCTCTGTACAACCTGTTCAGGATCCGGTCTCTGCTGGCGGAAGACAAAGTTGTTGCGGGCCTTCCAAATCTGCCACATGATGGAAGCAACAGTCTCCAGAGCAGGTATGGCATCACTGTTCTCGAGTAGATCTACTAGCCAAGCGTTGATTCTTTGAACTCCATGAAATTGGGTTGTAAGTTGGACTTGTGAGTGAGACCAAATGGCTTGCGTCCAAGTACATGAGATGAATATATGTTCTGTAGATTCCGGAACTTGATCTCTACATAGTCGGCAAACCGGGTTTGGAATGATATGCCTGTGGTATAGATTCTCCTTTGTAGACAAGGCATTGTGGCATAGAGACCACATGAATATGCGTAGTTTGGGGGCGCTCTGCATGGTCCAAATTTTATTCCACAGCTTCTGAGGGGTTTGGTATGATGAAGAAGCATGGGTATGTGTTTCTCTGTTGCCTTGTGATCTGATAGAGTTATAGCCACTCTTTACTGTATACATACCATTGAGTTTCCCCTTCCAAATGAGTTGGTCAGCAGTGCAGTTAGGTCGAATATGTATTGAGAGAATTTCATCGACAGTCTAATCATCTAAACTGTGTCGAAGTAGATGTTCATTCCATGTATTTTGGTCGGGGATAATAAAATCCGCCACCTTCTTCGGTTCGCCTCTAGGTGTAGGCCCGTCGATTATTCCGTTAGAAAGCCATTTATCCTCTCTGATTTTGATTCGTCGTCCGTCACCGATTGACCATTGGAGATTGTTTAATATTGAGTCCTGACCTAGCAATAAACTCTGCCATCCCCAGGAGGGTCTCGTCCCTTTATCTACATGCTAGAATTATGTAGAATGGAAGTACAAGCCTTTGAAAAGTCTGCTTCATAGGGAAGAAGGTTGTTGTATTAGACGCCAAGCATGTTTACCTAGTAAAGCCTTGTTAAAAGCGATGAGATCTCGAAAACCCAGTCCCCCATTGTCCTTTCTATTCTTTAGGGTGTTCCATTTCTTCCGGTGTATGCCAGATTTGCTGCATTGAGGTTGCCACTAGAATCTAGCAATTTTATGTTCAATAGACTTGCATAGAGACACAGGAATTTTAAATATAGACATAGCATATTGTGGAAGTGCTTGTACTACTGTTTTAATCAGAATTTCCTTACCACCTTTAGAAATTAGTTGTTCTTTCCACCCTTCCAACTTGGAGTTTACTCGACCCAGAATCTAGGCAAACATCTCTCTTTTTTATTTCCCCCAATCTAACGGTATGCCGAGGTATTTGCCAGTCTTTGCTAACACAGGGACTCGGAATTCTCTAGCCAAATTCACCTTAAGGCTATTAGGACAAGATTTACTAAAGAACATTCCAAATTTGTTTCGGTTCACCTCTTGTCTTGTAGCTAGGCAATATTGATTTAGTAGATTGGCTAAGTTCTGGCATTCTAGGAGTTTTCCTTCTAAGAAAAATATAGCGTCGTCTGCGAAAAAAAGATGAGATAGGGTAGGACACCACCTGTTTAATTTAATGCCTCTGATGTTGCCTATGTCCACAGCTTGGCTAATAAGTATAGATAGGATGTTCGCCACCAGAATGAATAGGTACAGAGAAAGAGGATCTCCCTGTCGTAGACCCTTAGTCAGATAGAAGTAGGGTAGGGATTCTCCATTAAATTTGACGCTAACGGAGACCATTGTTATGCATTGCATCACCCGCTGAACCCATTGTGCGTGAAAGCCCAGCTGAAGGAGGTAGTCTTTTAGGAGATCCCATTCCATCCGATCATAGGCCTTTTGCATGTCTAGCTTCAAAACAACTTGAAAGGTCTTTTTCATTTTCCTTATCCTGAGTTGATGGAGAACCTCTTGGACCACTAGAACATTATCTTGAATTTGACGTCTATTAACAAAAGCACATTGCTCCGTAGCTATCATCTTAGGTAACCATGGCTTCAGTCGATTTGCTAGAACCTTTGATATTATATGATAGATAAAGTTGCAAAGACTGATTGGTTGGTATTGATCAAGCCTTTCTAGGTGAGGTATTTTTGGTAGCAGGGATATGATCATCCTATTGAATTCGGGTTGCATAACTCCTGAGTTGAAGAAATCTTTAATGAAAAGAAATATGTCTTCCTGTAAAATATCCCAATGAGATTGGTAAAATTGTCCGTTCAAGCCATTAGGTCCCGGAGCTTTAGTTGCCCCCAATTGAAAAGTAGCTTTTTGGACTTCCTCTAGAGTGACCGCTCCTACTAGGGTAGTGTTCATTTCCTCTGTCACCACTGGTGAGCATTGCGCTAGAACAGGCCTATAGTCTCGATCTCCCACTGAACTGTACAATTTTTTAAAAAAGCCTAGTGTCATTTCCTTCAAGCGGGTTGGTTCACATACCCATTGTTGATGCTCATCCCGCAACATGCTTATTCGATTGCGCTGTCTCCTTTGGATAGTGGTGGCATGGAAAAACTTGGTATTCTTGTCCCCCCATCTAAGCCAATTGAGCCTTGATCGCATCGCCCAATACTGTTCCTCCTGTTGCCAAAAATGCTGTATGTTCTCTTTCATACTAGTAACCGTCACTTGGTCATACTGACCATAGGGTTGATTTATTAGATTTTGGAGCTGCTGCTTGAGGATGTTGATTTGATGATGACCATTGGAAAACTTTGATCAACTCTAGCTAGCAAGGGCCTCTGAGACAGCCGTTAACTTTTGAGGTAAAGTCATACCTCTAACTTGGAAAGATCCCCATGAATCTGTAATGATTGTGCGGCACTCTTGGTCTTGTAACCAAAAAGCTTCAAAAGTAAAAGCCTTTCGTCTTTTGACAGGGATTGTTTCAGTTGTTAAAAAGATCGGGCTGTGATCAGAACCAAGTGCAGGTAAGGCAAAAACTTCAGCGTTGGGAAAAGTTAGTCGCCATTCCATAGGACAAAGCACCCGATCCAATCTTTCTTTTACAAAAGCTTCTCCGTCTCTATTATTGACCCACGTAAATGCACAACCTTTGCTTACCACATCCATCAAAGAGCAGTCAATTAACAGTTCACGAAAAGAGTGCATGTGATGTGGTTCTGTAGGCCATTTGCCAACTTTCTCCTAAGGATGAATTATTTCGTTGAAATCTCCAGCACACACCCACGGTAATGTGTTATAATGACTGATTTGTCGCAAGTCTTCCCACAAGCGTTGTCTAAGTTGGTACATAGCCAGAGCATGTAGACATGTAAGGCGCATTGTTGTTCCATGCTCACCATCCATACATACCATATCAATAAAAGCCGAAGTTTGCTAGTCCACTATCAAAGAAATCCTCTCATTCCAAAGCACCGCTAAGCCACTAGCCAAGCCAATAGGGTTTTCAATAACACCGCTATGGAATCTCAACCTCTTTTGAAGTCGATGAAGCATCACTTCTGGTTCTTAGTCTCCATTAAAAAGAGAACGTCGGGCTTTTCTTGGGCCACTATGGCCCTTAGTGCTTGAACTGTCAGGGATTGCCCAAACCCTGACAGTTCCAACTGACTAGCTTCATTTGTTACTTGGTGGCTGTTTAGGGCCAGCCAGCATAGCCCAACCGTCGGAACCTGCTGCCGTAAAGATTGGAGTATCCAGTAGTTGAGTTTCATCTAGCCCCTCTTGCATCTGGGTATGC
Source organism: Eucalyptus marginata (assembly GCA_014182565.1). NCBI lineage: Eukaryota > Viridiplantae > Streptophyta > Magnoliopsida > Myrtales > Myrtaceae > Eucalyptus > Eucalyptus marginata. The sequence continues at coordinate 32,783,320 of CM024589.1, read as the reverse complement.
AAATCATATGGGTTGTACCGTTTTGCTTTCTTGATGGGTCCCGCTTTTGTAGTCGAACGCGTATTTTTCAATTTCTTGGATTTGGATGAACCTTCTGCTACTTCTTTTGTTATTGCTATCTGTTGGGATGCGGGGATTTTTCAGATGCAGCAGCAGTTCCTGCAGGTCCGCCTACCGGTGGTTGCCATTTGAGCGGTGCTGCCATAGTAATAATTTGTCCCCCAGCTGGTAGCTGCATAATTTCCTTATGCTTATTGTTTCATGATTGATCCACAAGTATCAAATTAGTGGGCGACTGAGGAGTCTCCGGGATAATCTCTTCTGCCTCCTCCTGGGAAGTTTGTGTCTCATAAAAGGTATGCCAAAACGGGCTGTGTTCCCGAACCTCAATGCGTAGCCATTGACCATAATACATTTTATCCTTTCCTTCCATTTTTGCTGCATTGAATGGGAAGTCTTTACAGTACATTGCATAATGTCCTAGAATACCACAAGAGTAGCAATAGTGGGACAATCTTTCATAGCGAAAATCCAACCATATATTCTTCCCGTCCAATCTAAGAAGCTGCCCTGTTTTGAGTGGATCCTGTAATGCGATTTCTACCCAGGCTCTCCCTACTCTAAGAGTTGTGCCTTCTTTCTACTCTACTTTAACTTCCAGCACTCGACCTACATGTCGCACAGCTTTGCGAATCATATTTTCAGTACACCATTCCAATGGAAGCCCAAAAACTTGGACCAAAAAAGCACAGGTTGTGAAGTCATAGCAGTGCAAGGGAGTGTTTGGTGTCCAGGGCTTTAAAATGACTAGATGATTCGAGAAAAGCCAAGGTCCATTATCCAAAATTCTCTGTTTTTCCCCTTCCGATTTGAATTTAACGACATACAATCCGGCTTCACTTTGGGATATATCTACTTGGTCAGTGCGCCATGCTTGCTTCATAGTATTCTGAAACGCTTGGAAATTAATGGATGGGTTAGAGAGAATCTTACCCACCAAAATCAATTTGCATTCCTCTAGTTTTTCCATTGGGGCTGCATCGTCCCAGACTTCAATTTTCTGTTCTGACCATAGGCGTCCCATTCGATTGCACAGGGCAGCAAGGCGAGCATCTTCTCCATTATCGTTGTGGTCCATCCGTGAGCAGGCAGCAGCGGAATTGGGGGTATTCGCTTCTGGGTCGAAATGGTCCATCCACAAGCGGGCGCCTGAGGAATCTACAAGGGGGCGAGCTAGGCGAGCTTGTCCACATGCATTGCGGCGAAAGCGAAACTGGAAATTGGACAAAGGGAAGCGAGGACGACTTCGGAACAGGGCAAAAGGAACATGCAGTGAGCAAAGAGGGGAAGGATACTGAAGCGGAAGGCTACTCTTATAGTGAAACGAGAGGATTGGAGATGGGTATAGATGGGTCTGCGGACGAGTCGGTAACTACATAGGAGAACTAAGATGAAAAGGCAAGATTCGACATTTGAAAGGAAGATTGGTGGTGGGCAGTAAAGGAATTAGGGTTCGGACAAGAAAAACGGCTACCATTGAGGTAGAAAGAGCTCTACATTTCGAGAGAGAAACGATGAAAAATTTTACACCTTAATCCTGAATAATATTCACCATTTACATGAGCCACCAAGATCGATATCAAGCAAAGAGTACGGGCATATGTCATAAGAGGTAGAAATAATTTCGTTGGTATTTCCTTCTCTCCGCTCAACCGCAAGAAATCTTATCAATTGGATTTTAAATTTTAGCCTTTAAAAGAATTCGGACAATTTTATGGATTCGAAATAAATTTTAAAAGAAAAAACTCTACAGATGCAAAAAAGTGTACATGCCTTTCTAGGTGGTGAAAACATTGCTGGAAACACTATAAAATTTTTCATAATAATGACAAAAACATAAGACACAGTCTAAGATAAACTACAGAACTAAAATGTCACTAAATAATTGATTGGCCGCCACTTGGTCAACCTAATATGCGTGGAGAGTCAAGGACAACACATCCAATTATGACAGACACTCAAAAAGTCATAATCAAGAAGTCAATATACATGAATAATTGCACAAGGATCACAAATTATGGTGTCCAATTCGAAAGGTACTTATCGATCAATCTTCGAACTAATCTTGTCAATTAAAAGTCTACCGTTCCGTCGTTAATAGATAGTGAGGAATTAAACCTAGTGGCACTAGAATTCCAAGTCTCACGCTCCTCTTTCTCTTTGCTTCTTTTTTTCCTGGACTTCACATTCCTCGTACGTGCTGACTCTGCCTTCAAACGGATTTTCTTCTAAATTCGGGCTGCCGCAAATTTTTAAAAAGCACTCCTCGGGTACTTTCGAATTGAATACATTAAGGAAACTTTTCAAGGATCTGCAATTGGTAAATTTCAAATACTTGAGAGTCTCTAATTCATCCAGACCCTTAACTGCTAGAAGTTCTTCGCATCCTCGAATCGACAAGGACTTCAGCCTTTTCAAAGCCGAGAGATCATCTAGACTTTCAATCTTAGGACAATAATTTATTGCCAATTGTTCCAACGACTCCACCGAAGCAAGACCTTGGATGGCAGTTAGATTAGGGCATTCATACAGACTCAACAGCTTCAACCTCTTCAAACTTGAAAGACCGGCAAATCCCTCGAGAAATTCTAACCTTCTCACTTCGAATTCAATCAACTGTTCAAGCCCATTGAGTCGAACCTCCTTCCAATGACATTGATAAATCCGCAAACGTGTCAAATTTCTCGGGTTGCAATGAAATGACAAACTAGTTATTGATTCATGATCATGAAGTGTCAATGTTGACAAAGATGGTGGAAGGAACGCAAGGGATTGTCGGCATGGACCATCTTGGAGGTACAAAGAACAACTCCGATCATGACCACAATAACTCAAATTAGCCAATTTAGTTAGGCTTAAGAGATTCTCAACCCAACGGAATGAACTTGATCCAAAGCTTAAACTTATCAAACTTGTGGGAAGCTCACACAATACTTCAAGTTCACTGCAACCACATAATCCCAATCTCTCTAGGCGAGGAAGTAGTTTAATTGTCTCTAGAACATTTCTAAGATAGGTCAATTCCAAGTTAAGGATGATAGGACTAGTAAGAACACCTAGAGGGGGGGTGAATAGGTGTTAAGGCGATCTTTAACTCAAACTTAATAGCTTAATTCATCTTTTGATAAAGATAGACTGAAGATATAAAAGATAGTAAGCAGATATATAAAACTATAAGTTAAAGTAAAGAGTTTAGGGAAAGAGAATTGGAACACAGAGTTTATAGTGGTTTGGCTTAGACCAAGCCTACGTCCACTCTCCCGCACTGACAGCCCACCGGCTGGATTTCACTAAAAATCAAAAGAGATATTACAGTCTCACATCATTGATTCCACAGTGTAGAGACTCTACTACACTTTCTCAAGGTCTCACAAATATTTGTCTCTCTTTCGAATACAGTATAAGCTCAGCGAATGAAATAACAAAGAACTAGGAGCTTCAGACTTTAGAATTCTTCTATCACGCACACCGTCGAACAACTTGAGCGTCTTCCTTATATACTCCTCCATGCCTTCATATCCGTTGGCACTTTCCAAATGAGTTCTTCCAATCATACCGTTGGACAGAATCAATTAAGGAGATCTCGAGTTTATTTAAGGAATGTGATGATAGCCCACCAATCCTGCTCGCCCATACAATCAGGATCTAGGTTTCCATAAGTAGAACCTTCCAAGTATACTTCGTCAATCACCAGATCTAATTATCCAAAATTGATTGCAATGAGAATAATAGATCACGAAGTGCTATCTCCAACTGTGAGATCTTCTTCAACCGTACGAATCAAATCCTTGAGAATAAACTTGCATTTGAATAAGTCTTCTCTTCCTCGGTCTGGAAAATATCAGTGAGGGTAGACTTTGAATCTTGAGTCTAGAGGTCTTCAGACTTTGACGATAGAGTCTATGAGTCTTCAAACTAGACTGATGGAAATGTTTTGTCAACTTCAAAACAAATAAGGAAGTTTTCTTCAACAAAGGACTCTCAAAAGCGATAATTCCCAAATGCCTTCAGGAATATCCCATTGCAAAGACTGGCAAGCCTCAACATGTAGCTCTTCCAACTCGTTTAGCTCAACAATGCTTCGCGGTAGCTCCCTTATCAAAGACTCCGAAATATTGATGACTTTTAATTTCCTTAGGTCTCCAATAGATTTTGGTAATCGTCGACATTGTGTTCCCAATACATCTAACTCTTGTAGTGATTCCAAGTTCCCAATTGAGACAGGGAGTTCCCTTATTTTAGTATATGAAAGAACAAGAGACTCAAGTTCCTGTAGGTTCCCAATGGAACTAGGAATTTCTTCTATTTCTGTGCATCGCAGTTGAAGTAGTGACATGTGCTTTTGGTTACCAATGGAGTTTGGTAATCTTGTGATGGCAGTATACGAGAGATCCAACTCTACTAGTGATGCGACTCTCGCAAATGATTTTGGCAACTTCCTCAACTCTTTGCAATTTCGTAAATACAAGTACTCAAGCTTCTCCAACCCTCCAATTCCTTCGGGCAATTCCCTAAGACTTGTACACCCATTTGCATTGAAATAAATCAGGCACTTAAGCTTTTCAAGGGAACCATCAACTTCAATCAGATTACTACAACCATTAAGGATTAATCTCTCTAAACTCGAGTTTGGGACACCTAGAGTGCCAAAACTTGGCACGGAGGGACACTTAAGTGTCAAAACTTCAAAAAGGTACACTTAAGTGCCAGTTTTGGAGTAAAGTGGAACACTTAAGTGTTACTTTGGCCAAAATCAGGCCAAAAGAGTGACGTGGCAATTTTTAAGGCGAGTTGGACACAAAACGACGCCGTTTTGCACACGACGTGGCGAGAAAATGCAAAAACGACGTCGTTTTGTGTCTTAATATAAAAATTAATTAAATTAATTAAAACTTAATTTTATTTAAAATATTCTAAAATTAAAAAAACTTAAAATTAAAAAACTTAAAAAACGTAAAATTAAAATAAAAACTTAAGATTTAAAAAACTTAAAATTTAAAAAACTTAAGATTTAAAAAACTTAAAATTTAAAAAACTTAATATTTAAAAACTTAAAATTAAAAAACTTAAAATTAAAAAAACTTAATTTTTTTTAAAATTAAAATTAAAAAAACTTAAAATTAAAAAAACTTAATTTTTTTTTTAAAGGGGGGGCGAAGGGGGCGGTTGAGGTGGCAATTTTAAGTTTTTAAATTTTAAGTTTTTAAAATTTTTATTATTAAAATTTTAAGTTTTTTTAATTTTAAGTTTTTTAAATTTTAAGTTTTTTAAGTTTTTAATTTTAGATTTTTTTAATTGTAAGTTTTTTTAATTTTAAGTTTTTTAAATCTTAAGTTTTTAAAATTTTAAGTTTTTTAAATTTTAAGTTTTTTAATGTTAAGTTTTTTAATTTTAAGTTTTTAAGTTTTTTTAATTTTAATTTTTTTTTAATTTTAAGTTTTTTAATTTTTAGAATATTTTAAATAAAATTAAGTTTTAATTTAATTTAATTAATTTTTATATTAATTATTTATACATTAGACACAAAACGACGTCGTTTTTGCATTTTTTTGCCATGTCGATGTGCAAAATAGTGTCGTTTTGTGTCTAACTCGCCGCAAAATCGCCATGTCACCCTTTTGGCCGGATTTTGGCTAGAGTGGCACTTAAGTGTTCCACTTTACTCCGAAACTAGCACTTAAGTATACATTTTCGAAGTTTTGGCACTTAAGTGTCCCTCCGTGCCAAGTTTTGGCACTTGAGCTGTTCTTCACTCTTCTAAACTTGTATGATGAGAGAAGTCTAGAGTCTTGGTCATCTCTTCGCAACCAGTGAGATCCAGAACTTTAAGCTTCTTGGCAACCTGTTACAATAGCCAGGGGATAGTAAAGGGAAAATTCCATGCAAATAGAGGCAATAAATGGTTATGTTGGAACAAACTCGCAATTGAGTTACTCATTTTCCTCATTTAACACACAGAGATCCGTTCGTGTAGTACTAACACTTATCCAACACGATCCACATATATCCACCTATATGTCAATTCAATTTCTTCGCCTTAATGTGTTAGTTAATACAATTTAATTGTAAATGGCCTCAGCTACGAGAGCAGCTTAGTATTTCATGTGAATGGCCCGGATTAATCCATTCATGAGCCATTTCATTTACAATAGGTTGTTGCCTATATAGCTAAGGTATAGTCATTTTTAGTTAAAAACATAAAAATTGCATAAACAAATATATAGATGGATGGTACCTTGATTTGACTCCATCCAACCCAGTCCTCTGTGATGAAACTATTAGAAAGATCGAGAACTACTAGATTGCTTGGACCAAAATTGATGGCCAAGAGCTCTCGAGGACATAAATGCCAAGACATGTATGTTAACTCCGAGAGTTGATTCTCAAAGTCTCCATCTAATTGCCCCCAAATTAATTCGAGGAACCTTATGATTGGAAGCCTTGAAAACTCTTTGCTTGTATAGGTCCCTGATGCAATTCCATCTAAGCAGCAGATTGATTCAAGGGCTAACGGGACTGCTCGAATGGCCTATAATTCATCTCCCCCTAAGCAGAGTGCTACAATGGCCTCCTTTCTCTGCCATTCAATGGTAAAGTAACATGTCAATAAATGAAAAATGTTTTCAAACTCTCTCTCTATTAAAAAAGGCCTGCTAAATAAATGAAATATTGAGGAAAGTCTAGAATTCAAGGGCCAAACTTATCATTGCACCTCTTTTGTTCTTATGATATTCTTCGCCATATCAAGACACCACAACCTACTTTGCCTTCCTGGATTTATCAACCCGGTATCTCCACGAACGATTTTCCTTCCGAGATCTCTCAGTTGGTCATGCATCCAGAATTTATTGTCATCAGTTATCTTGATCAAGGACATGCAGACAAGGACTTGAATTGAATACTCTGGGAAAAACCTACAATCCTTCCACATGTAGGATGCATTCGTCTTGTCTTTGTCCATAAACATACAGGCAATATCGAGAAAGATTTGTTTTTGCTCATGACTCAACACATTGTAGTTGATCTTCAGCTTGTCTTGGACCTTCTCGTAAGGTATTTCTTTCTGATTGTTCAATACATCTATCCATAAGGCTTTGTTTTGGCGATGAAGTAATGAGCCTATAACTTCAAGAGCCAAGGGAAGTCCTCCAGTCGTAGAAACTACTTGTCTCGAAAGACTAACATAATCATCTAGAGGAAAGTTTCTTTTAAAAGCATGCCTACTGAAAAGCTCAAGTGATTGAATAGAATCCAATGGCTTCACTTCGTACTCCAATGTTTGGTAAGCTTTTAAGACGCTTTTGTTCCTAGTTGTAATAATAATTTTGCTTCCCAAGTTGAAAGAAATGTGCTTGATGGCTAGTTTCTCGAGTTGTTCCTCATTACCCACGTCATCCAAAACGATGAAAACTTTCTTGTTAGAAAGTCGTTGCGCAATCATTTTGATCCCATCATCAACATCATTAATTATGTCACGAAAGCCTGAACCAAAAATATCAGATAATAGTTGTTTCTGTAAAGTAATGAGGCCAAAGCTGAGCAACGACTCTAGAACATTTCCCAGAAAGCAGCAATGACTAAAGAGTGAATTTAGTTTATTGAATACAACCTTAGCAAGAGTCGTTTTACCAATTCCCCCATTCCATGAATTAGAACAAAGCGAATGACCTTGGAGTCCATGTCCAACAACTCCACGACAGCTTCCACTTGTTCATCCATTCCGACTATATGCTCAGCAACGTATTTATCTTTTGTCTTTAGCTTCATCACAATCTCTTGTATCACCGATTTAATGAATTTCCAGTGCCTGCCATATAAGTGAATAATCTAAGTTGAAATTGTAAAAAGAAAACATCAGGGCGCTTGGCAAGTGGTCGCATCAACATGGCTAGTACGGCCTACTAAATCAATTAGTGCACCCAAAAGGAAGAGGCCTCTTAGGTGAGTATGATTTAAACAAATAATCATATATTTGCTTCCGAAATGCTAACACTACCAACCGGCGATTGACAAGGATGAATGGAAAAAACTTGCTCCAATACCATGAAAATATCTCTAGAAAAGGACAACGAAGGCAATTTTAAGGAGGTAATCCACAATTTAGGAACACAAAGATATATAAGTTACATCTACCAATGAAAAGAATACCGGGTTCTTGCATTTTTTGAATTTGGATGAATGACTTGGTTACCAAAAATAGTTTAAAAAACACACATGGTATTCATTCAATTTCAAACCACCTAAACCAGATCTATCCAAGCTTGGGTATAGAGTGAAAGTCCAAAACATAAGTTATAGAGTACTTTACCACACCTACTTACCCTTGGTTTTTCAGTTCCCATCCTTTGATTTGGGCAACGCTTCTGAGGGCATCCTCCCATTTTAACCTTGTCTGGCGACCGAACATATCTTCATGCTTCATCAAAGCGCTACGTACAGTTCAGACTTAAGCTTGACATCGCGAGGCTTGAAAATCGGCAGAATCTCCTTCTCGGATGGTTTGGATTTCTTGCATTCCACCATGTGTGCGAGCTCATGAAGACACCATGCACTCAAAGCATAACCTTTAGAGAAGATGGGTATGTAGATCTTCGACTTTTCGATGGCTGTTGATAGCTCATTGCCTATTTCTTTACCGATGTGGAGTTCTTCCTTGTCGAAGAAAACACAGATGTTCGCATCTAGCATACCGTGGTACAGGCAATCCGTAAATCCTTGGCGAGTATCTGGTCCTCTGAAACTTAAGAAGACCTCATAATCAGTCGCCGATGGCTCACCGCCACTTACCTCAGCCTTCGAGCTCTTCCCCATGTCCATTCTCACAACTATTTTTGGTTTCCTCTATCAGAGCACTCATTCACTTGGCTTTTGCATAGAAAGTAATTGAGTAGCCACAACAGACTTTCATTACATTCCCTCGTCAAGTCGACGTCAACTATTAAATGGCGTAAGCAGTCGGTGCAGCTTTTTGCCCCGATGGGCTCTGTTTCTTGTACACTCGATATGTTATTCGTTCTCAGTGGAAACAAAATATTGAGGAAACTACAGTATTAGTCCATGGCGCTCCCGAGATTTTATTTTTAATCCCTGACTATGCTTTTTTTTTTTTTTTTTTGGCTGGGCACAGACAAATCGAGATTATAATTTTATTTTACTTCCCTAACTCTAGGATTTTTGTGAAATTATTTTCAAACTCAGATAGCATTTTTGAAATAGATTTATGATTGATTTATTTTACTTGAACAGTAAATGTTCCCGTTTTAGCTAATTGGTTTCCTAGATTTGTTTGAAGTGACTTTTATATTTTGATTTTTTTTTTTTGATTTTGATTTTGCGGCACTCGCACCTTGACTTTCTTTTATCTTAAGCAATTGAAACTTTCATATGAAAATATTAACATGTACATTCACCTATAAATCTGTCATAACTCTCCAAAATTTAAATGACAATATTACTAAATTTGATGGGGCTCACTTTTTATAAGGCCAAATTAAGAGGCCCTGATCTCTAGGTTGTTTTATGAATTTTTATGGTTTGAACTATAGGAAAGATTGCCTCTTTGAATTCAGATGTGAAAATTAAGTTCTTTTTTTTTGTCCTTTTGCACTTTTTGCGCCTAGTGATCGGTTCTAGACCTTCTATTAAGCATTTCGAGTTTTGCAGCTATAGTTAAGACACCAGCAGAAAAAAAAAAAAAATTGCCGTGGAAGCAGCTAGAAATTGACTAATATTTGCAATTCTAGTACAATTTTTTTTTTTTTATCAGGAAAGATATTTTATTTATAGAGATGCGAAATATAGTCTACAGCTATAATATCCGATAAAAGCAAGTCTAGTAGGGGAGAAAGGGGGGAGACAGCCCAAGTAGGAGAGAGGCAGCCCTTGTTGTGGGCTCGTGCGACCCAATCAGCTACTGAGTTGGCAGCCCGTTTACAAAACCTAATTTACAAAAGAGGAAGAGCGCTGCATAGAAGTGTTGCTTCGTGGACGAGGGGGCTTATCTCCCATGGGGGCTCTTGCCCGCTGTTGACGGCTTCGACCAAGAGTAAGCAGTCCGAATCAATCTCTAGAGGAGTAGTCACCGTTTGTTGCTGTAGAACGTGGCAGAGAGCACAAATCAGCGCCTGAGCTTCTGTCTGCAGAGCCGACGCCGCCTGCACAGATCTTGTAAATCCCTCCATCAACTGCCCAGAATGATCTCTGCAAATTACTGCAATCGATCCCTCTACATCGCCGGAGTTAAAAGCCCCATCAATGTTGATTCGTAGGGACCCCGGAGTAGGGGATCTCCAGAAGCAATCCAGAGTGTCGCGCGTTTGCCCCTTTCGTAGCAGAGACGGATCGAAAGGCTCAGCAGATCGAACAAGAAGCCTGAAAACTTCCCAACAAAAATGGAAGTTTCCTCCATGGAAAGAAATAATAAATGCCCATTATCAATCTTGAAATGCGTAAGATAGAATCAGATCCAACAATTTGCACATAAGATGAGTCCATACGCAAGCAGCACAGAAAAAAAAAAAAAAAGAATCACAAAGTAAATCATGTGCTCACAGAGGACAGAGAAAAATCTCCACCAATTTGATCCAATTCTACAGGAAGCCTTTGGTAAGAATCAAGAGAAACAAAAATAATATGTAGCAAGTATGTCATCCCAAATACTAGGTTCTCCTAATTTTCAAGTAGACAGCCGTTCAGTCATCAAAATTCTTCTTCGAATTTTGATTCGTACCATAAAATTATCTAATAGCAGAATTTAAATGCACATATAGAATCGTGAGTTCAGCACGGTGAATCGGAATCGAATTGACGGACAAAACAACTTGGCATGGGACACATAAAAAGCACGACAATTGGGAAGAAAAATTGGGCACACGTGAGAAAAGACAAACCGGCAAAAGCAACGGAAATGAGGTGAACTGACAGAACTCTCAGTGGGCTATCATGAGCATCGGGAGTAATCGATTCCTCATCCCGTCTAGTTCTAATGTGAAATCAGAAATCGGTTGGGTTCTGAAAATCGGAAGCGAGGACTAGATCAGTTGATCCTAGGATCATGAATCAAACCGTATCACCGGTCCAGTCTAGTCCAATAGAACCGGTCACTTATTTTTTCTCACTACTTTTTTTTCATTACTTTTTTCCCACTACTTAGACCGAATTGAGATAGTACTTAGTTCACATTTTATTAAATTTTAAAAAAATTATAAAATAAATAAGTATATTTAGTTGGTCTGATTCGGTTCTTCTTTGAAATCAAGAACCGGATTGCTGGATACCGATTTCACCATATCAACACTTCTAGGAATTGGACCAAACCGGCCTGTCCAGGCGGTTCTCGGTTTAGACAATTCGTTTTGCACATTCCTAATGAGCATGAGATGCTTGACCGAGTGTAAAAGTATTTTCACCTGAGGGTTTCTTCTCTCAAAGCACCTGATCAATGAAAGGCTTGTTCCCTTTGCATTTTCCAAAAAAATAAATATATAATAATAATAACTAGCCACTACTGACTTTCGTTTACATTACGGAGACCAATATTCCTCAAACTTTCGTTTGCCTATCCAAAAGTGAAAAAAAAGAGTATATTTCGAGTCTACGTCGACTCTAGAAAAGGGGAATCCCCCCAAGGGGCTCCAGTCCTTTGGAGTGACTTTCATGTCTACGTCAACTCGCCGTAACGCAAATTTCGTTCTCATTGGAGAAAAAGAGTAAAAAGATTGAAAATTTGGTGATATTTTCGGAAATATTCGAGTCTTTTTTTTTTTGTCGGAATTTTCGAGTCTACGTTAACTCTAAAATATGCTTTGTTATTTTATGGGTCACAGACAAATCAAAATTGCAATAGTATTTTATTTAAGTAACTCTAGGATTTTTATCAAAATTTTTAATAGATTTATGATTAGATTTCTTTAACTTGAACCTCAAATTTTCCTTATTCTATTTGCTAATTTATTTCCTAGATTTGTTTTGAGTAACTTTTTCTCTCGTCTTTATATTCTTTTATAATTTTGCTTGGCTCGCAACTTGACTGTCTTTAAACTTATGCAATTAAAAATTTTATGTGAAAATGTCAACATTTGCATTCACCTACAGATTTTTCACAATCCTCTAAAAATCAAAGAATTTTACAAAATTAGGTGGAAAAGCAAAAGAGTTGTTCTTACTCTTGGAATTTGGCTGTGAAAATTCAGAGTTTTTTTTTTCTTTTACACCAAACTAATATGTTCGACTGTCAAAAACTCCAAACTGGTACATTTGTGACAAATTAATCTTCTGTTAAATTGGATTAATAACATAAAAAACTACAAAAATGTTATAATCATGACAAATAGATATTAAAATCCTAAACTAGTACACTAGTACACTATCGCATGTTATTCAACTCAATAATTTGACGATAAAATTTAAAGAAAATTAGCAAATGGTAAATTTGTCACAGATGTACTAGTTTGGGGTAAATTTGTCAAAAACATACTAGTTTGTGTTTTTGGTGGTAAAAAAAAATTGGTTTTGGGTAAATTTATCACAAGTGTACTAATTTGGAGTTTTAATGTATTAACCCTTTTTTTTTTTTAAAAAAAATCAAGTTTTTAATTTTTTTAATTTTATTTCTTTCCTTTTGTTCCTTTTCCTTGGCCTTGGCCGATTGTCGACCACGGCAGTGGCGGTGACTGAGCCATAGGCTAACTCGAGCCTCGCCAATGGTTGGTTGCCGGTCATCGCGTGGCCAACGACCAACCAAGGCCAAGGAAGAAGAAGAAAATGAAAGAAAGAAAAGAAAAAAAAAAGGAAAGGAAAGGAAAAAAGGTTAAAATTTTAAAAATCGATTTTAAAAAAAAAGTAAGAAAATAAAAAATATATATATATTGAAAATGAGTGCATGCAAGAAAATATTTTCCCTATCCAATGATGAAAAATATTATCTAGTTCATTTTCAAATTTCAACCGAATACTGGATAATATGATTATTTTCCTGAAAAATGACTTCAAAAATAATTTTTGGAAATGCTGTATTTTTCGTAAAACGAACAAACTCTAAATATGACATCCTATGAGAAGGTTTCGTGAGGCATACATTTTTCAATCTTGGATATTGTACTAATATTTCAAACCCAAGGTAAGTAGGGAAAACCATAAACGATTCAAACTCTTTAGAGTAAACTTGACCAAGAAAAAAATAATTAAAGAGCAATTCTAGAACCAAGCCGCACAAAATAAAAAATTCAGTACTCGATTTTTTAATTTCATTAAAGTCAATCTTTTCAAAGGACAGCTTACAATATGGAAAATTAAGATATATGGAAAATAAAATGACCTCTCCGAGTAATGACTAGAAGAATAATAGGTTCCTCTTTGACGACAATTGATTAAAATGGTACAACTAAAGTACAGAATTTTCGACCCATGTTCTATCCTCAGGGACTTCCTCTCGACTGAACCCTGTCAACCCAGCCGCGAGAACTACTGACTTGGTACCTGCAAAGGCTAAGTTGAAGAGCATTCAGCAACCTTCATCGGACATTCCTTAACAGAAGAAACCAAAAATCCCTAGAACAATGACAACTGTGGGATCAAGTAAGAAAAACAAGAGATATTCACCATATGACACTCGAGCTCCTTACTCTTCAGACTTGGATGAAACTCAACTTTTGGAAACCCCTGTGCTTGTGGCAGAAAATCCTGCTCCTTGGGCTTTGGCGGCTGGCCCTCAATAGCCATCGCTATCCAAATGAAACTCCTGAGTTGGAATTGTCAGGGGTTGGGCAATCCCCTGACAATTCAAGCCCTGAAGGCGTTGTTAGCCTCTGAAAAGCCCGATATAGTTTTCTTAATGGAAACAAAGAATGTAGAGAAAGTCGTGACGAGCTTACAGCGTAGGTTTCACTTCCCTCACTCCTTCTTGAGGGATCCGGTAGGCTTGTCGGGTGGACTTGCTGTGTTTTGGACTGACCTTTTTGATATTACTGTTGTACAGTCGGATGATAATTTTGTAGATCTCATAGTCCTTGATCCTTTGACAGCTGCTTCGATGCATTTAACATGCCTGCACGCCCCTTCAACTTATCAGGCACGACAGGAATTTTGGGATACAATTAGGGCGATCTCTGTAACAACTCATTTACCTTGGCTGTGTGTAGGTGACTTCAATGATTTCCTTTCCCCCTGGGAGAAAATGGGAAAAAGACCAGCTATTTACTCTTGAATGACATCATTTCGGAATTTAATCAATGACTGTGCTTTATTAGAACTGGAAAGTAAAGGGTGTGAATTTACCTGGTCTAATAATAGAGCAGGGGATGCTCTGGTGAAGGAGAAGTTAGATCGAGTTTTCTGCTCCGTGGATTGGACGCTATCATACCCTTCTGCAGAAGTGTTTGCTCTACCACCTATAGGCTCGGATCACTGTCCTATCCTGCTGCACACTCGTTCTCAATCTGTCAAGCGAACAAAGACTTTTTATTATGAAGCTTTCTGGAGTCAAGATCAAGAATGTAAAGAGGTAATTCAACAGGCATGGGAGAGCAGGCATACCTCTTTGGTCTCTAAATTGCAGGCAGTTTCTGTTAAGCTAGCTAGCTGGAGCAAGTCACGGTTTAGTAATGGCCATCAGTGAATATCTCAGTTGCAGCATCAACTGCAGACAATTATAAACCGGAAATTCTATCAGACTGGAGATAAGGAGCTAGCCACTACCATTCGAATTGAAATTCAAAACCTGTGGAATCAAGAGGAGCAGTTTTGGGCTATGCGTTCACGTATTAACTGGTTGAAATGGGGAGATAACAATTCAAAATTTTTCCATGCCTGTACTATGCAAAGGAGACAAAGAAATAGAATTTGTATGCTTAAAGATGCAAACCAGAACTAGATAAGGGAGCCAGAACAGCTCAAGGACATGACAATGGGTTTCTTTTCTCAATTATATCAGTCAGTGGGATACCGTGATTTCACCCCTTTTTAGAGCAATGTCCAGCTGTGGTAACACCTGCAATGAATCAACAATTGATGAGTGGGGTAACAGAGGAGGAGATTTACCAGGCTACTTTCCAGTTGGGTGCTTCCAAGGCTCTTGGGCCAGATGGCCTTAACGGTCTTTTCTATCAGCATCACTGGAATATCATCAAAACAACTATCATTAAAACAGTTCAAGATTTTTTTACCTCAGGTTGTATGCCTCCTAGACTAAACAGAACGATTATTGCCCTGGTTCCTAAAGTTCACCATCCAGAAAGCATTGACCAGTACCGTCCCATCAGTCTTTGTAATTTCGCTTACAAGATTATTTCAAAAGTTATGGCTAACAGACTCAAGCCTTGGCTTTCTAGTTTGATATCAAAAGAACAAGCAGCATTTGTAAGTGACAGGCAGATTCAAGACAATATCATGGTGGTGCAAGAAGTGCTTCATCAGTTTAAAGTGAGAACATGCAAGAAAAGATTCAATCTTATTCTGAAAACAGATATGCAGAAGGCTTATGATCGGGTAGAATGGGATTTCCTAGCAGCCTATTTGCAGAAGTTGGGCTTTACTAACAGATGGGTTACTATGGTCATGGCTTGCATCACTACGACTTCCTTTAGTATTCGTCTTAATGGGGAACAGCTCCCTTATTTTCAGCCTACTAGAGGGATTCGACAAGGTGACCCCCTCTCCCCATATATTTTCATTCTACTTGCTAATGCTCTGTCAACTAATATAACGCAAGCTGTGGATATGGGCCACCTACAGGGCATTCAATTTAATAGAGCCTGTCCTAAGTTATCCCATTTGTTCTTTGCTGACGACTCAGTATTCTTCCTAAAACCCACAGTTTCTGAATGCCAAAATCTTGCTAATATATTAAACCAGTATTGCCTAGCTACGGGTCAGCTCATCAATAGGAACAAATCTGGTCTATTTTTCAGCAAACACTGTCCTATGACCTTACAAAATAATTTAGCAAGTGAACTGAGAATACCGGTGGTAAGCAAATATGGCAAGTACCTGGGCATCCCTTCTGATTGGGGTCGTTCCAAACGCGAGATGTTCTCCTGGATCCTGGCCAGAGTAAATGCTAAATTAGCTGGCTGGAAGGAAAAATTCTTATCAAAAAGTGGCAAGGAGATTCTACTGAAATCAGTAATTCAGGCATTACCTCAGTATGCCATGTCCATCTTTAAGCTCCCCCTGTCGCTCTGCAGAGTAATAGAGAGGAAGATATCAGCATTCTGGTGGAGCAACAACAACAGTAAATCAGGAATTCATTGGCAGAACTGGTCAGAGTTGAAGCAGTCAAAAGAATCAGGGGGTATGGGATTCCGAGATCTGATTAACTTCAATAGAGCAATGCTTGGTAAGCAAGCTTGGCGTCTTTTTCAACAACCTAATGCTATCTGGAGTCAGCTTTTCAAGGGATTATATTTTAGGAATTCCTCTTTCCAAAGTGCGGGGTGGCAGAGTATGTTAAAGGGTCGAGATACCATTATTCCTAAACTTCGTTGGTTAGTTGGGGATGGATCAAAGATTCGAATAAGAGAAGATATCTGGCTCCCAATTGGTAAGATATGAGGAATAGCAGAGGAGGGTGCACCTGTTGTAGTTGCTGATCTAATGGAATCATCTAAAACAGAATGGAAGACTTCTCTTATCACCACCCTCTTTGATGCCCAGGTCAGTGAAGTTATCTTGAATATACCTTTAAACCCTTCGCTTCTACATGATCAATTAGTGTGGACCGCTATTTCCTCAGGTGACTATACAGTGAAAAGCTGTTACCATTATGTGTCTTCGACCCAACATACCCCACTTAATATCGCTTCATCCTCTTATCAGAACCCTATTCAGTTATGG
Organism: Eucalyptus marginata; assembly: GCA_014182565.1. NCBI lineage: Eukaryota > Viridiplantae > Streptophyta > Magnoliopsida > Myrtales > Myrtaceae > Eucalyptus > Eucalyptus marginata. The sequence goes on along the minus strand of CM024589.1, from coordinate 32,766,430 downwards.
AGGAAAATCTGGCATATGAGAACTGCTCCTAAGATTCATGTTTTTCTGTGGTTAGCCTGTAAAAATGCCATTGCTACTAAAGCCAATCTCTATCAAAGACATATTTCCCCTAACCCCTACTGTACCCTTTGCAACCTCAAAATTCCATAAACGATAGAACACCTTTTCTTCTTCTGCCCTTGGACATGAAACATCTGGAATCATTATAAAGTTAGGGTTTCGATTTCACCTACCTCGGTGCGACGTTTTGATGAGTGGGTTGCAGCCCGAGCTATTCTCCCCAAGGTGTTCCTTGATTTCGACGTGCTCGCCAGTTTGCTGTGGGAGATCTGGCGACAGAGAAACAATGCAGTCTTCAGTGGTGGCGGATCTTCTTTCACCCCTGGGTTGTTCCACGCGCCTCCTGCTATTGAGCTGGGGCTTCTCTCATTTGGGCGGAGACATTACTCCCAAGTTCCAATTCATTCTCGGTTGATTGCTAAAAATCGTCTACCTACGCAAAGAACTCCTTCTATCATATGGTAGAATTGACTACACCACGTGCTTTTTGCAATGAGGTCCCCGATTCCACTGACCACTTATTTTTTGATTGCCATCTAATGGCTTACATGCTACGGGCCACTCGTTGCAATCTTCCCTAGCGTCCTAGGCCTTGGAAGGATAACCTCCTCTGCAGGCTATGCGGTTCCTCAAAGGCAAAGAATTTTTTTGACATTATAGCACGACATTCTTTTGCTTTGCTATGTGCTATATCATTTGGAAGAAAAGGAATGTTGTTATCTTCCGTGGAGAGTCGGTCGTCCTTACTTCAATCAAAAATCACATTATCAAAAGTGTGAAAGACAAAGCTGCAAGTTTTTCTAATATCCCTGATATCCCGAGGAATAGATGTCTCCAACGGAGTTGGGGCTTCCACCAAGCTATCTTCAGCGATCGACAGGAGCATGCTTAGATCGGCGTCCTTCAACATCCCGCCTCTTCGGTGTCCGGATGTTGGCTTCTCTTTTGGCAACGGAGGAGGGTCTTTGCTAGTCTTAGCTCTTTGTTGTCTCTCTTGGACCTTCGGTCCTTGCTTTGTTTAGTCCGTGTTGTTCTTCTTTTCCGGCTTCTTGATTGTGCTCCCTTCCACTCTCCCTGCATTTGTATCGAGAGTGCAAGATTAGGAGCCGGCCGAGTTTTCTTGTAAATTTGTTCAAAGCTATAATACCATTTACCTTACAAAAAAAAAAAAAAAAAAAAAAAAAACAATGCAGTCTTCAGGCAGCACAACCCGGATCCTCTCCAAGCCGTGGAAAACGCCCTAGCCCAACGCGTTGCATAATGACGCTTTTACATCCCTCTATACAGCGGATTCAAAACACATTGGTCAGTCCAGAACGCAGATGGAAACCGCCCGAAAAAGGCTGCCTCAAATGTAATATTGATGGGGCTTTTCGAATAGGGAATGAGGAAGGATCAGTAGTGTGTATTTACAGAGATTTCAACGGAGTTCTTACCGATGTGTTTACTAGAACTGTTCCAGCCCTTTCGGCCTTCCAAGCTGAGATCTACGCTCTCATATTGGCCATCCAACATTTGATCCAGCAGGGGCTTCATCTCGAACGCATCGTGGTTGAGTCTGACTGTCTGTCGCTGGTGGAGATCGTTCAGGAGCAGCAGCAGCCGCCATGGACGGAGCGCCATCTCTTCGCGGTTCTTCGCGATGTGTCTTCTCGATGCCCTAATCTCTCTCTCCAGCATGTTCGACGAGAAGCAAACCTAGCAGCTGACTGGGCTGCCAAAGCCCACCGGGATCACGGCCTGGTTCGAAACTGGCTCCTTTTCCCTCCTTTTATTTTCCAGGATATAATCTCTACTGAAGCTTTAGCATCTGGTTGTACTTCCGTTTGATATAATATATGGTTCGTTTCAACCAAAAAAAAAAAGTACAGAATTCTGAGAAGATTAGATATCGACATGACATCATCGATTTTGACATGGAAGAAGACTTGGCAGCATGAAACATCAATAGTGATGTGATCACCTTTTTGTCTATATGGTTTCACATCCAAGAAAAAAAAAATCAATACAAGGGCGGCCAAATTTGGTTGGAACTTCACACCCATATCATTTGCAAATGAAGGATTGAGTAACATATTTAGTTCTTTTAAGTTTCAGCGTTCGAGTGATTTGGTTCTCTAACTTTGATTTTTTTCTTCAATCGAGTCCTTGAATAGACCGGAGTCATGGAATTTAATCATGTAGTGCTATCAAACCTCTTGGTCAACCACTCTAACACGGCATTGCTTATGTGATGGAAAATGACGGGTCACGTTGATTTGGCTCCAAATGAGCAGAAAACAATCGAGGAGGGATTGTCTACATGTCAGGACAAGGCAGTCTATTACATGAAATGAACTTTCTTTGCAGTTGAAATGATTGTGTGGGATGACAAGCTTGAGAGTATGCTTGTTACTTTAGACCCATGTATGATCCTATTTAGAAGATGTGGCACATATCAAATATCAAAAGGTCACCGCATAAAATGAAAGGTTTTTTTTAAGTCAAAAAATAACTTGCTATTAATATTGTTGACTAACATTAATAAGTGATGCCCTGTTGATATGATTGTCTGGAGATTTCTTTTCCATTGGTGAAAGTGCCTAAAAACTATTAAGCATGTTATCCTTGCAAATAGGCTCAGGCTACTTCAGCTCTCACTGTAGCCAACACTAATTTGCTTTGAGTCACAATGCTTTGCACTCGTGACAACGCAGTAGTAGTTTTGTTATTGACTGACCAGATGTATTGCAGCATAAGTTTGTGCCAGTTTAGTAGTGTGATGAGAAACGCACGTTCTCTAGGGCTTGTGGGATTTTTGAAGCATTGCACATAAATCTTCCTTGTCTACAATTAAGAAACCTTCGTAGCAACCTGCTTCTGCATGCCACCGTGGAGTATGATGTGTGTGTGTGAGAGAGAGAGAGAGAGGTTGGTTTCTAGGTGCAGATGGTACCAACTAGTCTTAAGCACATAATTTGTGCATAGTTTTGAGATATATTTTAGCTGGAGCACGAGTTCAAGCCTCATCTTCTGTGCATTTTCAGTGGTGAAACTTTTAGAGAGACTGAAGATTGTGAAGGAGCTGACGTGAATTGGCATGTCAATATCTTGATGATGTAGTTATGTTTTCTGTTGTATATCACCTGACTTCCCCTCAATCTCTATAGTAATTAAATCTCTCTCTGTCTCACTACCTCTCAGTTTAATTTTGCTTTCAGAGATATGGGATGCTCTGCATGCAGCAGCAGAAGCAGATCTAACGCTTGCCCAAGCAATTTTGGATAGTGCTGGCGTGATTGTTCAAAGAGCTGACTTGACAATATGCTATGATGAAAGAGGTGCTATATATTCATCTATTCCCCCAGTCCCCCACCTGCTTCTCGCCCACCACCACCTAGAAATCTAATTCATGCGATGTTGATCATTGCAGGTGCAAAGTACGAATTGCCCAAGTACGTTTTGAGTGAGCCGACCAATTTGATTGATGATAATTGACAACGGAGATGGGGCAGATTTTGCTCAGCTTCGTGTGTAAATCCTGTGAATTGATATTGATAGTTTGGTAAAACAAATTGCATCAAGGTGGAGGTCATTTAGGCATTTTAATGATGCACGCTTAAATACAAATGTTACGTAACTTTTGCCTCACGAGATGTATAACTACCACAATTTCATATGGTTTGTTTCATTAGTAGTTGAACCTTCTTAGGAAACAAGGAAAGTAATCAATTTAGGTGATTGTTACGGTGGAAAATCATGACAGCCTCGAGTGCTAGACCATTGTTTTCTCCAACTTTTTACTGTTTCTCAGGCACATTGACCTTGTAATATCATCTGTCTGTTATCAGGAGTTGTTGATGGCCCCTACATTTCCAATGCTCTGGATTCATCTTGTAACTAATTATAGTTTCAGATATGTTTCGAAATTTGAAAACTGATCCCTTAATAGACTAGGGATGGTATAAATTGTCCAATGCACAATGGGGAAAATGTGTCGAATTGTGCACAATGCCGTGTGAAGTTTGAATTTGGCATTACTTGTGGGTTTGTTCAGAGCCTTTAAAACCAGATCTGCCCAATTTGTTTCTCTTGATTTAATCAACACGTAGAGTGGAGATATCAATTGGGCAAAACAAACTGGCTAAGGAATATAAACAGATTGCGGATGGCTAACAGCATAGAAGCCCTCTTAAAATTATCTATAGCAAGAGCTCATAGTCGTAGGATTTTAGTACAGGTTCTTCTATAGCAAGAGCTCGTAATTGTAGGATTGTAGTACAAGTTCTTCTAAACGATTATTTATGATGTTGTGATTATGGTCACGGAATACGATTCTATGACATTCTTCTATCGTTCGTTCTTATGTCGCACAAGTTTGGGTTGAAGTTGTTCACCAACCAACGACAAAATTCCCCTTCAACTGATAAGAAAAAATTTATTGTATTGCCTATTTAAGTAATCATCTAACCGAGCAGTTAATCTCATCAACCACATCTTGCCATAATGAACTCCCTACGTTTTGGGGAATGATGAACATATAATTGACATTATGAAGAATGCACCATTATTAAAGGTACGTCTTACTATATTCTGACAAAAATGCTAAATAGAAAAAGTTATGAAATTGATACTACTGATGGAAGTGATATTGACCTTGTTTTTGCTGACATATCGCAAGTGAAATATTTTTCTTGAGAGAAATGGAAGATATAAATTGAAACACAATTGGCATTAAATAAGAATCTACTCCTAAATTTTGCATCCATTAGATATATTCAATGTGTAGATTCAACGTGAAAAATATGTTGGATGTAATATTCACTAGTCTTACATTAGCGAATGAGATCAAATTTAAGCACATAGTATGTGGATATGTTATAAGAGGTACACATGATGTCGTTGATATTTCCTTCTCTTTGCTGAACTTTAAAATATCTCATTAATTGGTTTTAAAATTTTAGCCTTAGAAAAACTGGACAATTAAATGGATTAAAAAAAAAATCTACAAATTTGAAAAAAAGTACATGCCTTTCCAAGCTTTGACAACATTGTCGGAAACACTACAAAAAATTTCATAATAACGACGAAAACGTGATGACGCAATTACAAAAAAACAAAAATGTCACTAAATTCTTGAAATCTTTGTTATTCAATAGTGAGGAACTAACCCAAGGCACTAAAAAATCCCAGTCTCACACTCCTCTCTTTCTTTTCCTTCTTTTGCCCCCGACTTTCTGTTCCTTGTACGTCCTAACTGTGCCAAAACATGGGTCTGCTTCTAAATTTGGGCAGCCCCAAATACTTAGAAAGCACTCGTCTGGTACTTTTGAATTGAATACGTTAAGGAAGCTTTTCAATGATCTGCAACCGCCAAAATCCAAACTTATGAGAGTCTCTAGTTCATCCAGGCCCTCAACTACCTGAAGCTCTTCACAATATGAAACCGTCAAGGACTCCAGCTTTTTCAAATCCGATAGATCATCTAGACTTCCAATTTTAGGACATACACTTATATCCAATTGCTCCAACGAGTCCAATGAACCAAGACCTTGGATGGCAGTAAGATTTTGACACATGTACAGCCTCAACAGCTTCAACCTCTTCAAACTCAAAAGACCAACAAATCCCTCAACGAGTTCTGAGAATCTCACCTCAAATTCAACCAACTGTTCAAGCCCATAGAGTTGAACTTCCTTCCAACAACATTCAAAAATGTACAAACGTGTCCATTTTCTCAAGTTGCAACGAAATGACAAACTAGTTGTTGATTTGTGATATCGCAATGACAATGTTGAAACACATGGTGGAAGGACCCCAAGGGAAAGTTGGCATTGACCATCTTGGAAGAAGAAAGGACCACAGTTCTCATCATAATCATCAAAGCTCAAATCCTCCAATTTAGTTAGGTTTGAGAGATTCGGGAGCCGCCGTAATGAACGTGATCCTAAGCTTAGGCTTATCAAACTTGTGGGAAGCTCCGGTAATACTTTGAGTTTGCTACAACACCCTAAACTCAATTTCTGTAGGTGAGGAAGTTGTTTGATTGTCTGTGGAACATTCTTAATGGGGGTGGATTGCAAGTGCAACACTCTCAAAAGCGATAATTGCCCAATGTCCTCAGGAATTTCCCACTTTAGACCCTGGCAATAGTCAGCATGTAGCTCTTCCAACTCTTTTAGCATGACAATGCTCCGTCGTAGCTTTTTTATTGAAGAACCCGAAATCCTGATGATTTTTAATCTACTTAGGTCCCTAATAGATTTGGGTAACTGCAGACATTTTGTGTTTGAAACGTCCAATTCAAGTAGAGATTCCAAATTACCAATCGAGAATGGAAGTTCCCTTATGTTAGTATATGATAGAAAGAGAGACTTAAGTTCTCGTAAATTCCCAATAGAATTGGGAAGTTCATCAATTTTTGTAAATTGCAGTTTAAGAACTGACAAGCAATTTTGGTTACCAATGGAGTTAGGTAATCTTGTGATGGCCGTAAGCGAGAGATCTAACTCCACTAGTGATGTCACTCTTGCAAATGATTTGGGTAGCTTCCTCAACTTTTTGCAACTACCTAAATACAAGTACTTGAGCTTCTGTAACCCTCCCATTCCTTTGGGCAACTCCCTAAGATTTTTGCACCCATACGCATTGAAGTAAATCAAGCACTTAAGCTTTTTGAGGGAACCATCAACTTCAATTAGTTTTTCACAACCCCTAAGGTCCAATCTCTCTAAACTCAAATAATCGGAGAAGTTTGGAGTCCTGGTCATGTTGCGACAATATGAGATATCCAAAACTTTAAGCTTTTTAGCAACCTGTTACAATAGCAAAATGAGAGTAAAGGGAAAATTCCATACGAATTTAGAGTTAATAAATGGTTGTGCTAGAACCTAGATGTAATTGGGTTGACTCATTTTCCTCATTTAACTCACATAGATCCCTTTAGTACTAACACCTAGCCAACTTGATCCACATATATCCACCTATATATCAATTCAGTGCAATTTAATTTAATGGCCTTGATTACGAGATCATCTTAGTTTTACTTGTGGAATGGCCTTGATTAAATCCATTCATGAGCGATTTTATTTACTTGTTATTGCCTCTATAGTTATGGGTTAGTCAATTTTAGTTAAAAACATAAAAATTGCGTGAGACAATTTAATGGAGATAAACAAATATAGCGACGATGGTACCTTGAATTGACTCCATCCAGCCCATTCCTCTGTGATTGAACTAGACGACAGTTGGAGAACTACAAGATTGCTTGGATGGAAATTGATGGCCAAGAACTCTCGAGAGACCCCTCTGCAGGTCATGTATCTTAACTCTGAGAACTGATTCTCAAAGTCTCCATTGAAATCCCCCCCGGTTCAACATGAGGAACCTTATGTTTGGAAGCCTTGAAAACTCTTTGCTTGTATAAAACCGTGTTGGTTCACATAAGCAAATTGCTTCAATGGCCTTCTTTCTCTGCCATTCAATGGTAAAGTAGCATAAGTGTAAATGACAAATATCTCCGTTCCCTCACCCCCCCCTCTTTTTAAGAAAGGGCTCCTAATTAATAAATGAACTATTGAGAAAAACATAGAATTCGATGGTCGGACATATGCTTTTACCTCTTTTGTTCCTATGATATTATTGGCCATCTCGGGAACCCATAACCTGCTTTGCTTTCTTGGATCGGTTAGTCTCATATCTCCACGAACAATTTTCCTTCCGAGATCTCTCAGTTGGTCGTGCATCCAGAATTTGTTGTGATCAGTTATCTTTATTAAGGACATACAAATAAGGACTTGAATTGAATAATCCGGCCTAAACCCACAATCCTTCCACATGTAGAGTGCATTTGTCTTGTCCTTGTCCACAAAGAGACATGCGATGTCGAGATAAATCTGTTGTTGCTCATGATTCAAGGCATTGTAGCTGATCTTCAGCTTGTCCTGGACCTTCTCAGGAGGTATTTCTCTCAAATTGTCTAGCACATCATACCATGAGGCTTTGTTTTGACGATAAACCAATGAGCCTATGACTTCAAGAGCCAAAGGAAGTCCTCCGGTCGTAGAAATTATTTGTCTCGAAAGATTGACATAATCATCTGGAGGAGGATTCCTTCTAAAAGCATGTCGACTGAAAAGCTCTAATGATCGAACATCATCCAATGACTTCACTTCGTACTGCAAAGTTTTGTTGGATTTTATGATGCTTTTGTTCCTACTTGTCATAATAACTCTACTTCCTAAGCCAAACATAATGTGGTTGATGGCTAGTTTTTGGAGTTGCTCCTCATCATCCACATCGTCAAGAACGAGCAAGACTTTCTTGTTAGAAAGTCGTTGCAAAATCACTTTGATCCCATCGTCGACATCGTTGATATGATCTTGAAAGCCCAAACCCAATGTGTCAGACAATAATTGTTTTTGCAAATTTATGATGCCAAAGCTGGTCGACGATTCCCGGACATTTCCTAGGAAGCAGCATTGATTGAAAACAGAATTTAGTTTGTTGAACACCATCTTAGCAAGAGTTGTTTTACCGATTCCGCCCATTCCATGGATTAGCACAAAGCGCAAGCCCCCGGAGTCCATGTCCAACAACTTCAGAATGGCTTCCACTGGATCGTCCATTCCAACTAAATGCTCGGTAACGTATTTGTCTTTTGTCTTCAGCTTCATCACAATCTCTTGTAGCACCGATTGAATGAATTTCCAATGCCTGCCGAATGAGTGAGTTAACTAAGTTGATATTGTAAAAGATAACCTCAGGACACTCAACATGTGGTTGCAACCAACATGGCTAGTGCCACTTATTTAATCGGCTAGTGCACCCGACAGCAAGACATTTTTATGTGCGCTTAGAACACGATTTCCCAGTGATTTAAACAAATAATCACATACAGAAAATTATGACCTTTTTTTACTTATTTTCTTCCGAAATGGTAACACTTTGACATAGATGGATAGGACACTTGCTCTAATTCCATGTAAAAATCTGTCGATAAGGAGAGAGAAGGTAACTTTTAAGGATGTGATCCACAATTTACAAACACAAACATATATAAAATTAGATCTATCAATGAAAGAATGCCTTCTTGTCTATCATTCAAAGAACAGACTATTAGATGTAGGCATTTTCCCATGTTAAAGGAAGCAAGGCATTGCCAATTGATTCCTAATCCCTTAAGGCAGTCTTGGTAGCAAGGGTAAGAGCTAAGAAGAGATGTATTGAAAATTTTCACACTTAAGATAGTTAGAAGCAAAGTACATGAAAAAGCTAACCCACCAAATTGGAGAGCTAAAGTTTCGACCAAAATAAAAATAAAATTGGAGTGCTAAAGTAACGAAAGAATTAAAAATACAAAAACACAAAAATACAAACGAATTACTCCTTGAATTCATTAACACATGTCCAGCCTCTAAACTTACCTCCCCCTCCCCACCCCCACCCCACCCAAAAGAGAGAGAGAGAGAGAGAGAGAGAGAAAGAACTTTAACTGAATGCTTACCCGGTTTTTGCTTTATTTGGCTTCGGTGAATGACATAATTGATTCGGTTATCGAAAAAAAAATTGAAAACATACATGGTATTCATTCAATTTCAAACAACTTAAACGAGAAGTTTGGGCATATAATTAATGAAAGTCCAAAGCAAAAGTTAATGGAGTGCTTCAAGATCCCTGCATACCCTTGCTTTTTCAACTCCCATCCTTTGATTTGGGCTACACTTTTGAGGGCATCCTCCCACTTTAGCCTCGTTTGGCGACCGAACTTCTCTTCATGCTTCTCCAAAGTGCTGACGTACCGTTGAGACTTAAGCTTAACATCGCGAGGCTTAACATCGTAGAAAATCGGCATAATCTCCTTCTCGGATGGTTTGGATTTCTTGCACTCCACCATGTGTGCGAGCTCGCGAAGGCACCACGCACTTGAAGCATAATCTTTAGAGATGATGGGTATGTAGATTTTCGACTTTTGGATGGCCGCTGGTAGCTCTTCAGCTATTTCTTTACCGACATGGAGCTCTTCCTCATCGAGGAAAACATGGATGTTCGCTTCTTGCATTCCGTGATAAAGACAATCCGTGAAGCCTTGGCGAGTGTCCGGCCCCCTGAAACTCAGGAAGACGTCGTAGTCAATCGCCGACTGCTCACCACCGCTCGTTCCTGCCTCCGAGCCGTTTCCCATGTCCATTCTCACAAGTATTTTCTTCTGAGGGTTTCCTCTCTCGTAGCACCTGAACAAGAAAGGCTCGTTCACTTTACCACCACTGGAGTTCGTTTATATTACGCTTCGGACCTCTCTTCCTAGAACTTTCCCCACTGTTTTTCACATAAGAAAAGCAAACCAATTCGAGTCTTCGTCAACTCTAAAATGGCGTAACCAGTACGCGTAGCTTTTTGCCCCCCGGTGGTCTCTGCCTCTTGTAGACTTGACTTTGGCGAACGCCCGACATGTAAGTCGTTCTCAGTGGAAATAAAATATTGAGGAAATTACAGTACTAGTCCTTGTTTTATCCATGATTTCATTTTCGGTCCCCAGCTATGCTTTGTTTTTTGACGGGCACAGACAAAAAGAGATTACAATTTTATTTTACTTCCTTAAGTCTAGTATTTTTTTTCAAACTTAAGTGATATTTTTAAATAGATTTTTTATTAGATTTCTTTTACTTGAAGAGGAAATTCTCCCCTTTTATTAGCTAATTTGTTTCCTAGATTCGTTTGGAGAGACTTTCTTTTCTCCTTTTTTTTTTTTTGGGTAGTGCTTGCATCTTGACTTTCTTTAAACTTAAGCAATTGAAACTTTCACATGAAAACGTCGACATGTGGAAGATTTCTCCATGGAAAGAACCGGGCAATGCCCGTTATCAATCTTGAAATGCGTAGAACTTAAATAGATCCATCGATTGCACACAACATAAGTCCATAAGTGAGCAATAAAAAAAAAAGTAATCACGACTCGAATCGAGTACTCACATAAATAGATTTTCCAAAAGTGTCACCCACGTTAAAAAAAAATCATTATAAAATCTTTTATTAAATAAAAAAATTAAGAAAAATTAAAGAACAAGGGAATTGGCAGGGAAAAGTAGCCTGGCATGGGACGCTTAAAAGCACAACAATGGGAAAGAAAAAAAGGTAGGCACGCGTGAGAAAAGACATACCCACAAATTGCGAGTTATAATAATAATAATTATTATTACTATTATTTGTCATTTTTCGCTATTGCGCGTGATGAAATTGATTTGTCTTCAATTTCAATTGTGTTACTTTGGTGTTAGAGCAGGTAACTCGGTGTTGTTTTTTCCCTTTATAATAAAGGGCACGACCGTCTTCAGAGTTGAGGTGGTTGGCCTGCCCCCAACGAATCTACAAGCTGTCACAAACAGCTAGTCAAAGTCAAAGATTTCACTAGGTATTTCGCTTAGCCCGCCAGGGTGGTTGCTTTTGTATTGGCGTCGAAAGTTTGCCTTTCTAGATATCTCAACACTTAAATTCGTTGATGCTTTTATTTTTCAAATAGTTGAAATATTATCCATTTAAGGAAAACTTGAATTAACCTCTCTCTCTCTCTCTCTCTCTCTCTCTCTCTCTCTCTCTCTCTTTTATTTTAAAGTTTCTTTGAAATTAAACACATCCTTAACCTTCTTACTATTCCTGCAGAAGAATTTAATTTTTTATCCAAGACGCCTCGTTGATCATTGTTTATTTACAAAAGCAAAATTTTAATTCCAGCACAATCTATCCATCTAAATGATCTATAAAACCTTTCTCAAAGGTAAGTTAATTTAATTTCTGAAATGTTGTTTTTTGATAAATTATTGAGTAGATAAAATAGTTAGACAATTTTTGATTTTCTTTTTAACGTTGATTTTTGAACTATTATTATAACGATACACTTCTTAAGTTCGTATGCTATGCGAAAATTTTCTGTCGAAAATATTTTTCTTATTTTCGGCATTTGAATTGTTTAAGAAAATGTGTCGATAGAAAGTTTTTTCATTGTCAATTGAAGATTGTGCTTCTATTTTGGAGAAAAATTCTTTTAAAAATCAAAAATTATTTTTTAAATTATAACAAGACTCCAGTGCTTGGATTATTTTGACCATTCCTTGAGATTCTTTTGACTATCCTGTGAAATATTGAACTACTAATTTTCTTTGATCGATTAATGCTTGGTCTAAGAGTGTGTGGCCATCTTTATTCTTTCTTTCTTAAAAGAAATTCTCATATCATGGGAAGCTAGCAATAACTTTGATTTATCACCAAAAAAAAAATTGTTACCTTCGAGCCTCCCCGCCCGCCAGGTAATCATCATGGGTTGATAGCACCGTGTTTCTTATTTTAACATGTCGGTGCTTATGTCTCTCGGCCCCTAATTGGGGAGATATATTTTCTTCCCCTCGCTAAAGAAATATCCAGTTTAGATGAAGCAATTTAAGGTTGAGTCTTATGGGAGGTCCCTAGCCACTATGGGTCTGTTTGTTTATATTTCTTGTTTTTGTTTTTTTGTTTCCGAGAACAAAAAAAAGAACGTTTGTTTGTTTGCGTTTTTATTTCAAATCTGTTTTTTTGTCCCGAAACAAAAAAGAACGTAAACAAGAAAACAAAAAAAGTTATTTCTTGTTTAAAAAAAAAAAACAACTTTTCTCTCCTCTTTTTTCTTTTCTTTTTCTTTCTTCTTCTTCTTTTCTTCTTCTTTTTTCTTTGGCCGGTCGTCGGCCTCGGCCATGGCCGGCGACCGGGCGACGAGGGCCTCGCCTCGCCCGGCCACGGCGAGCTCGCCGGCCCGGCAGGCCGAGCCTCGCCCACGACCTTTTGTTCTTTTTTTTTTTATTATTTATTTCGAGAATAAGTTTTTACCAAACACGTTCTTTTGTTGAAAACTATTCCCTAACAAATAATTTTTTCTATTTACGTTCGCAACAAAAAATAACATAAACACAAACAAACGCACCCTATATTTCTTGAGGCATGGGAGTTATCTCTATCCCTTGAGTTTAACACCACAAGATATCTCAAATAGAGGCTAGCGGCAATCAGTTGACCTACCCCCACCATAGGGTAGGTCCCATCATTTTTGCAACAGGGGCATAAGGGGTCGCCCTCCCCTAGAGTGTTTTTCCCTCTATTTCCTTGTAGGCCTTATCAGGACCTGCCTAGGTCCACATCCTATGCGGAAATCCCTAACAATTATATTTATTGAGGTGTGGTAGTTGTTTTTATCCCTTGAGTTTTACGTCAGGAACACCTCTAAGAGAGGCTGGTAGCAATCAGCTGACTTAACCCCCACCCCAATAGGGTAAGTTCCATCATTTTGCAACAAGGGCACGGGGTCTCTCACCCTGTAGGGGGTTCTCCCCTTGTTTTTCTATAGGTATTTTAAGGATCTATCTAGGTTCGATCTATCAAATCTAGCAAATATATGTTTGGAAGACAAATTCCTCACATGCCTTGATGTCACAGACTACACTTATAATCTAAAATTGTTGACGGAGGAGTCGCACTAACTTTCGTTTTTGTTAGGCTAGAGAGTTCTCTCCTACAACTTTCCCTGGTTTAATATTCTTCGCATAATGCCAACCATTGTTTTCTTTTTTTGCATAAAATATAGACAACGGAGTCACTACTGACTTCCGTTCGAATTACGCTTGAGGCCTCTTTCCTAGAACTTTCTCTTAGTTGAATAATCTTTGAATAATGCCAACCATCAAATTCAGACAGCTATTGGCAATTTCCTGCTTAATCTTACGCGTGTCCACAACCGACGCGAAAGGTACCAGTTGCAATATGAAATTTGTTCTTTTATCGGTGACTTGGTAGAGAAAATAAAAAAGAGATTCTTTGAGGGTCATGCGAGGAGCATCTTGAAAAAAGGGAACTTAATACATCGGAAATTTGGTACACCGATCCTTGTTAACAGTATGCTTTAAGACACTCTCTTAACGAATATTCAGTGTGAATTAACATGTGCTGAAACCAGTTCTAATTATTCTTAGAATCCTATTCTAAGAAAAACAAGATTTGTAACACGGAAAGTATTTTAATTTATGCTTATACCATGTGAAATTGAGGTATATGGACTAACACGTGAGTGTTTATGCGGAAAAAACAAAGAGATGTGTCCCGCTCCTTGTAGACTTAACTTTTGACGAACTAAGAACATGCAAGTTTGGTTCTCGATCGAAATAAGAGATCGTGGACATTACCATATTAGTCATTGGTATTTTCAAGATTTCATTTTTGGTCCCCATTTATGCTTTGTTTTTTCAAGGAGCACAGACAGATGGAGTTTGCAACTTTATGTTATTTCTTTATCTCTAGGATATTTTCGTATATGAATTTTAGAATTACATGATATTGTTTAAATAGATTTGTGATTGGATTTCTTTTACTTGAATAGTAAAAATTTGCGTTTTATTAGCTAATTTATTTCCTAGATCTACGTGGAGTGATTTTATTTTGTATTTTAAAAGAGTTAATCTTTATTTGAGTGATAATTGTTTATTCCCATAGTTTTTTTTTTTTTTTTTAATGCTCGTGATCCGCCTGCCTTGCTTATATAATTTGTAGTTGCACCTCGGCCAAAACGTAAAAGAGTTAAGACGTGTTAGCAGTTTATTTGAGTGCGATAAAGTGCCAAAGCTGTTGCCCACCAGTTTGTTTCTTCCCATAGTTCTATTCTAATATATTTAATTTATCCACTTTTTCTGTATTTAGTTAGAGAATAGAGATCGCCTTCTTCATTTTTAAACTTCAGATCATAATTGATTACATTCATCCTTCTAATTGTCTTATTGCTAAAAAATTTTATTCCATGCATGCACACTTTCAAAAAATGCTTGGTCCAATAAGTGGTGACCCGCGTGGCAAATAGCAGTAGTTGATCTTGTTATACCCAAGTATTTGGGTCATCATACAACATAGGCATTTATTTATTACAAATAAATTGGTTGAAACTGACAAGTGATCACACGACATGAATATAGTACAAACTCGACCTACTATAGCGTCGACATTTTTTACCAGATGAGTTGTGTGGGACATTTGATGTCAATTGGGTACTTATTATAGTATTGTTGTCTATGTTGCCACCTAATCTACTTGGAGTATTGCCGTCCATTCGACACACAATGTCATTTCTTTCATTTCTTTATTTATTTATGACCTTGAATGAAATAGCAGTTGACTTGGACATTTAGAGGTAAAGTACTGTTTTGGATTCTCAAGAATACCACTTGATAAAAAGTATTTTATATAAATCACACAACTCTTACAAATTTTCAAATGAGCAATTAACGGCAAGGGTATTCGTGGTCAAATTACCATAAATGTCGACCACGGTCTCCACAAAAATGTCACCTTATAAGGAGCTGCTCAATATCACATTATCGAATCCATCGTCTTTAGCCTTGTGGATTTCGACCCCATCATATGGGAAAGCACAATCTCCATGAAGGAGAACGTTCTCAACCAATTTTGGCAACCGAGTTTCCAATGAAGGGCAAGAGGAGGCCATCCAGAAAATTCTAGGGGGGCAGATTGGTTAGGCCAAGATGGGATTGGAGGAGTGGATTGAAAATCTGCTGGTCCCATTCTTTTCACCAACTCTGGACGTGGTCGCCTGCCACCATCGGCAGGAGGCCCAATGTTGACCCATGAATTTTTTGTCGACACATAATAATAGTAATGATAAATAGATAAATAAATAAATAAATAAAAGGAGGGCTTAATTTGGTTTGGGCCCAGCTTTTAGAGCCTACTGAAGCAGTACCGAGCCTAGTTGCGGCCCAAATCCACCGAACTCAGCAACTCAAGTCCAATTCATCCAAGCCCTATCCGCTCAACAGTTTAGCCCATTCCATTCATCAGAACAACCAGCTGAAACCCATCGACTTTGGCTTTCTCGGGCGTCAAGGGGCGACACAAATGAAAAAGTGCGCAAGCGAGCGGTGACTTGAAGAGCTGAAGTTGTAGCCATGGTCACCTATTTCGCTGACTTAGGCTTGTGTCGACATTCTTGAGCTTCGAAATCATTATATTAATGTTGATTAGTCCTCGTCTCTGCCATTTTCCTACATTCTAGATCTGCAAATTCATTGCTCTGTTCCTCTCTGTTTTCCCGACCGTGAAATGCAAGGAGCTACAGTTCAAGCTTCATAGCCAACGTAAATCTCAACCGGATGTTACTACGATTTGCAATTACGATCAGGACCTCTTTTTATTTAGGTCAGACATAATCCCTTTCAGTGTTCTGTTTTGGAAAGAATAGCTGAGACATTATATTTTACAAAGATCGAAATCCATTAGATATGAGTTGACTGCTCATATTGGTCTGATTTGAGTCAAGATTGTGAGTCGGAAGTTCGATGAAATGTCCATGAAAACTCGGTGCAAGCTAGCTTCGTTTTTGGCTAATCTGAAAGTATATTGACCTGGATTAAATGATGTTACTCGATTTTAAGTCATGGAAATATGATTTTAGCTATTTTATGATGCTCGAACTTGTTTCTGAATCACTGCCTTGCTCTGTTTTGTGTTCCATGAAACAATGGCGTTAAATGTTGAATATCAACGAGAAAGCAGTCGGAGTTGAGGTCACGTTTATGGATTCTCCGAGAGCGTTTTGAGTCGGTTTCCTTGTGGTGGTTTCACTGCACATTTTCATCTCCTGCTTGTCATGGCAAGCTGTGGTTTTGAGGTAAAAGTGCAACGAACAATGGTGGCCGAAGGTTGACGGTGGTGGAAAACGTATATGGATTAACGGTGGAAGTGTTTTTTTTGTTCATTCTTTAATATTTTAGATTGCAAATCTCCATTTGTGTTTTGAGGAGTTCTTGGTCTTGCGAAGAAGACGATTGTAAGTAAAAAATAAATAAATAGAAATAACAATAGGGAAGTAGAAAATGAAAGAAAAAGTATGGTAATGGGCTTTTTATGGTTAAAATGGAAGAGTTGCTGTTATGAAATCCGATTATTTACGTGTGGACTAAACCCAAGAGTTCGGCCCACGTCCTTGGAGTCCAAGTTTGACTCCACACACAGATCAGCCTGTCCCCCTCTATCATAAATTAAAAAATTAATAAATGAATAAATATTTTTAAAATATGGAAATTGGTTAGAAAAATAGGTCTTGATTAGGTAGTTAGATTTTAGTAATAAAATTTAATTAGTTTTATTTAGGCTCTATTTATTTCACAGAAAATGAACGATTTTGAAACATTTTATTAAAGATGATTGCTTATGTCGTCCAAGTATGTATTGCCCAAGTACATTTTGAGCTAGCCAACCAAAATGATTGATGATAATCAACAATAGATGCGGGGTAGAATTTGCTTGGCTTAGTGTGTAAATCCTTTGAATTGCCATTGATAATTTGGTAAAACAAGTTGCGTCAAAATCGTGCGTATTTTGACATTTTCATGATGCACACTCCAATACAAATGTTATGTCACTTCTGCCCTATAAAATTTATAACTTCCACAGTCTCATATGGTTTATTTCATTAGTACCCAAACCTTTAAAAAAAATGCGAAAAGTAATAATTTTAGGTGATTGTACAGTGGAAATCAAGACATCCTTTATCGCTAGAACAATGTTTTCTCTAACTTGGTGGGGGCGTATAAGGCACATTGACCTTATGATATCATTTGCTTATTATGTGGAGTTGTTGTTGTACCTTGCATTTCCAATGCTCTAGATTTCATATTATAACTAATTATAGTTTCAAATGTGATCCCAAATGTGAAAACCAATCCTTGAATGGAACGGGGACAATATAGATTGACTAGTGGATAATGGGCAAAATGTGTTAAATTATGCACGACGCATGATCAAACAAATATTTTGATCTTATTCAAGGATACATATAGTATCTGTACAAGCACAACACATCTTTGTGAAGTTTGTGTTTATCACTACTTGTAGATTCATTCAGAGCCTTCAATAACAAATTTCTCAGTTCGTTTCTCTTGCTTAGGGATTGAGAAATGTCATGCACAGAGGGGAGATAACCATTGGCAAAAACAATTCCGGTCGAGGAGTATAAACAGATTGCTAAGGGCAAACTAAATTAAAGCCCTCCTAAAATTGTCGATAGCAAGAGCACGTAGTTGTAGACTTGTAATAAAAGTTCTTCGAAACAATTGATCACGATGTTCCCATTGTCTACACTCGTCGAATACGATTCTATGACGCTCATTGAATACAATTATATGACATTCCTTTGACAGCATACAATGTGAACATTTGGTCCCTCAGATCGCAAGTCGAAAATCCTTGTCACATGACTAGTTGTGACTCGCATCCTGCCATGGTTCGTCCTTATCTCGGCCAAGTTTGAATGAAAGTTCTCCACCAACCGATGACGAAAATCCCCTGCAACAATTCGGAGATCCAATAGGCACGTGAATACAATTTCTCGTATTTGCTTGCTTTTGGTAATCACCTAATTGAGCAGTTAATCTCCTCTATCTTTCACTAGTACATCTTGTCAAGAATGAAATACTTCCCCTACGTTTTAGTGAATGATCAACATGCATAAAACCAATATGAGGAAAACAACAATAATTGAAGGTCCGTCTTACCATCTTGCAACAACAAAAAAAAGAAAAAGTGATAACTAGGATAAAACTGACAGAAGTAATATTGACCTTTATTTTGCTGATATATCATAAGTGAAGATATTTCTTGGGAAAAAAAAAGTGAAAATCTAAAACAAAAATCAATTGCTTCTAGATAGGAATCAACTCCTAAATTTTGTGTCTATCATATAAATTCAATGTGTAAAGTCAACGTGAATAACGTGTTAAAAATAATATTCACCAATCTTGGATTAGCCACTAAGATCAATATTAAGCAAATAGAACGTATATATGTTATAAAAGGCAGAACTAATGCTGTTAATATTTCCCCTGTCTCCTTAACTGCAAAGAACTCATCAGTTAGATTTTTAATTTTTAGCCTTCAGAAGAATTTGGACAATTATGTAGATTCAAACAAAATAAACAATTTAACCACTTTTTTTAGCCCACCCTTCCATCTTAGAAGGGGAGGTTGGGATTTCAATCCCACCTTCTCAGAATTTGGGTGGGGACGATTTCATTTCGAGATGTTTCGATTCTCACGCAAACAAAATGAAACAAAGTCTACAGGACCGAAAAAAAACAAAAAAACAAAAAAAAAAACAATTCTACGGGAACCGAAAAGTATTGTACATGCCTTTCTATGGCGGGGGAAACATTGATGGAAGCACTACAGAAGTTTTCATGATAACGACAGAAACATGCGAAGCTAATTAAGATAAATGACAATACGAAAGGTCAACAATACTCGGTTGATTGATCAGAACAACACACCCAAATTATGACGAACGCTCATAACCAACAAGCCGAATACACGTGAAGAATTACACAATCAGGAATTAGCTACTCAAAATCATCCAAGTATGACCAGTCTCCGAGTCAATCGTTTCTTCGCTTGAATACCACAACAATGGTATTTACTTATCAGTTGTATAGATTAAATGGGTGATAATGTGGAGATCCAGTAACACGCGAGCCTGAGCCTGAGCCTGAGAGAATGGCCGCCTCATCTTCACTCCTCTCTCTTTTATTCCCTCTTTCTTCCCGGACATTCCGTTGCTCATGCATTCTGACTGTCTCCGTAAACGAACTCGCTCCTAAATTTGGGCAGCCAAAAATTGTTAGTGAGCACTCGTCTGCTACTTTCCAATTGAATACATTAGGGAAACTGGTCAATGATTTGCAACCGATCAATTTCAATTCTGTGAGCGCCTCTAGTTCGTCCAAGCTCTTAATTGCCAGAAGCTCTTCGCATCCTCGAATTTTCAAGGACTAAGCTTTTTCAGATCCGATAGATCTTCTACACTTTCAATCTTAGGACACGTGCATATTTCCAATTGCTCTAACGACTGCACTGAACCAAGACCATGGGTCGCAGTTATATTTGGGCAATAAGTCAGCCTCAACAGTTTCCACCTCTTCAAACTCGAAAGACCGGCAAATCCCTCGAGCAGTTTTAACGTTGACACATGGAATTCAACCAACTGTTCAAGCCCATTAAGTTCAACTTCCTTCCAACGACATTAAAAAATGTGCAAACGTGTCAATTATCTGAAGATGCAACGAAATGACAAACTGTTTCTTGATTCATGATTTACTAGTAAAGTTGTTGACAAAAATGGTGGAAGGAACATGAGGGACTGTTGGCATGGGCCATCTTGGAAGAACAATGGACTGTTCTTAAGGGGACCACTATAGCTCAAATCCACCAAGTTAGTTACGTATGAGAAATCTGGGACCCACCACAGTGAACTTGATCCGAAGCTTAGGCTTATCAACGATCGGTACGGCGCCCCGATCGTTCTCTGTGGCTCTATATTTTCCATCTTGCTGTTCCTATTGGGTTGCCTTGATCTTTGTTCTTCGTGTTGAGAATGTAGCGCTGCAAATTCTTAGAAGGAAGCAGCAGGAAGAAACTCAGCAACGAAAGTCAATTGAAACAGAGGAAACAGAGGATTGGCGTGAAGAAGGAGCAGTTAGTCAAATTAGAAGGGTGTAAAACTACATCGTTTGCTTCAACAAAGTTATTTCTTGTACACATATGCATGATCTCTATTTTTTTGTTATGTGTGTGTGTGCTGAGTTGTCATTCAAGGAGTGGTTGGTTTAGACCTAGAAGTTTTTCCTCTGTTGTTATATAAAAGCATGTAAAAACAGAACGGATGAATATTGAGCTCTCAGATGAAAAGACCATAAAAAGAAAGAAGAAGATGAGCTCGACAGCAAGCTCTCTTCTCATTTAGCTTCAACTACTCTCTTATGCATTGATTTTTCTTCACTTCGAGTGCTGGTGTTTTTGAATTCGGTCTGCTGTTGGAGCGTTGACTGTGACCTAGAATGCCGATATCAGCGACGATCGAGTTTCTTTTCTTGTGTCTTAGCGAGCTCAGTGACTCGATTGTTTGCCTGCTGATTTTTTCGCGCCGTCGGTTTCTTGATTTTGAGCCGCGTTGTTGCCTGTTCAGGGGATGTGATTCGTTAATTCGGTGATTGTGGATTGCATCGGGTTGGTGGAAGTCTTTCTAGATTACACACTTGCTGCTGTGAATCGGATAGGCTGTATTCTTTTGGGATGTGGGATACATTGGTCGGCTAGGCCGTGTTCTGTCGAGAATGGAAGAATTTGTCACAAACTCAAGTAAAGATGTAGGAATTGTATTTTCTTTATTGAATTGTACACTGTTACAGGGATGTATATATTATACAAGAAGATTCAATAAAGAAGTAAAGAAAATATTTCTAGTCCTAAAATAAATACAATCCAAATCAATTACAATCTCCAATCTGATTTCATATCTTCAAAGCATATCTTCTTTCAACACTCCCCCTCAAGCTGGTGGCTTGTATATATCCAAGACGCCAAGCTTGTTTAGAAGATATGTATGCTGCCTTTGGCAAAGATGTTTAGTAAATATAT
The DNA here is from genome assembly GCA_014182565.1 of Eucalyptus marginata. Lineage (NCBI taxonomy): Eukaryota > Viridiplantae > Streptophyta > Magnoliopsida > Myrtales > Myrtaceae > Eucalyptus > Eucalyptus marginata. The sequence continues at coordinate 32,744,896 of CM024589.1, read as the reverse complement.
CCGCAGGTTGCTCCGTGGTTCTAATCCCTCTTGTCTCGATGATACCTTCCTTGATCTTCTCTCGTGTAAAATGGCAATCAACTTCTATATGTTTCGTCCTCTCATGTAATATGGGATTTGCTACAAGCTTGATTGCTAAATCATTATCACAAAAGAGTAGTGTCGGACCTCTAACTTGTATCCCAAGATCCTCGGTAGACCTCGTAACCATACCACCTCACAGACGTCTTTGCCATAGATCGATACTCGCCTTCGGCGATGACAATGATACAAGTGGATTGCTTCTTTGTCTTCCATGAAAGCAAGGTGACTCCCAAAATTTAATACGTAAAACCAGCACAGATCTCCTGCTCATAGGACATGTAGCATAATCCGAATCAAAATAGGCTGTCATCTCCATATTGCACTTCCGAGAAAGAAGTATTCCTAGTCCTGGACATCTCTTCAAATATTTTACCACCTTCAAGGCTGCATTCATGTGAGATTGCTTTAAACTATGCATGAACTGGCTAAGAGTCTGTACAGCATAGCAGATGTCTAGCCTAGTCATGGTGAGATAGATAAGTTTTCCAACAAGTCTCTGGTAACTTGTCGGATCCTTAAGTAATGGATCATCAGAGAAAGACATCCCAGCGTCATAATCAACATTGGTTAATTTTGCATTATGTTCAATAGGAATGACCGCCGGTTTGCATCTTGACAATGCCGCTTCTGATATAATCTCCATCATAAATTTCTTTGGCTAAGAGAAATCCCCTGATCAGAACGAGCTATCTCTATTCCAAGAAAGTATTTAGGTGACCCTAAATCTTTGATATGAAAAGAGGAATGTAGATACTCTTTTAAGCTTCCTCACAAATGAATCATCATTTCCCATAATAAGTATGTCGTCAACATAAATCATCAAGTAGATAGACGACGTACCTTTTGTCCAAGTGAACAGAGCATAATCATGCTTGGACTGCTTAAATCCAGCACCCGTGAGTGCATTAGTAAACTTGGCATACCACCGCCGAGGCCTGTTTTAAACCATAAAGAGATTTGCGGAGACGACATACCTTAGACTCCCCCTGTCTCCGTAATCCTTGTGGAAGATCCATATAAATCTCCTCTTCTAGATCACCATGAAGAAAGGCATTATGGACGTCCATTTGATGTAACGTCCAGTTGCGAAAAGCAGCAACCGATAAGAAAGAGCGAACCGTGACATCCTTGGCTACTAGAGAAAAAGTCTCATGGTAGTCAAATCCTTCTCTTTGTGTGAACCCCTTGGCTACCAATCGGGCCTTGTACCTTTCCACAGAACCATCTGCTTTATATTTAATCTTATATACCCATTTACAACCAATGGGCTTACGATAAGGAGGTAATGATACGATATCCCAAGTGTGATTGTCAATCAGGGCTTTAAGTTTTGCTTCCATGGCCTTTTGCCAGCGTGGATCATGTACAACCTCATGATAATTAGATGGTTCTTGTTCCTCAGAAATGCGGCTAATGCAACATAAATGTTCTGATGACAATTGATCAAAAGACACATAGGAGGAGATAGGGTAACGAGTATCTGACGATTTTGATGAAGAACAGACAAAATCTTTTGTCCAAGCTGGTGGACGAGTGACTCGACCAGATCGTCGAGGTGGCTTAGTTAATACATCCAACGATGGTTCTTCAATATTTGCAGATTCTATGGAATTGATCACTTGAGGTTCCTCTTCTACGAAATCCTTCTCGAATGAATCTCCAGTAGAGTGCTCATTAGGTGGCGAAGGTGATACTGCATCCACTATCTGTTGTGTTGGAGGAGAAGTGACAACATAGGATCCTCCAGAAGATAAATCTTCTTCTGACAAGAAACTATGATTAGTGTTTACATCTTCTTCAGACATGGGAGCAAGTATTCGGAAAGGGAAAGTTTCTTCATGAAAAACCACATCTCTCGCTAATAAAAATTCCCAGTGACTGTTCATAAACTCGATATCCTTTTTAAGATTGGCATACCCCATGAAGATGCACGCCGAGCACGAGGGCCCATTTTATCCCGAGGCCCTACTGTAGTCACATAACAGAGACAACCAAACACTCGAAGATGACTCAAATCTGGTTTCTTTCCATATAATAATTCAAATGGAGTTCTTCCTTTCAAAACCCTAGATGGCATACGATTTATCAGATATGCTGCAGTGATCACACAATCTCCCCAGAAGTTCTCTGGTATAGATGCTTGGAATTATAGGGCCCGTGCCACTTCCAAAAGATGACGGTGCTTTCTCTCTATAACTCCATTCTGTTGTGGTGTATAAGTGCAAGTACTTTCATGCAAAATTCCATTTGAGGAAAAGAAAGAAGCACATTCACCACTTTGAAGAATTCTTTTCCATTATCGACGGATGCGACGAATTGACTTTCCAAACTGAGTTTTGGATAAAGAAATCAAAATTCTAAGGTGAGATAGAACTTGATTTTTGGATTGTATGAGAAAGACCCAGGTGGCACGTGAGAAATCATCCACAATTGTGAGAAAGAACCGTGAACCGTCATGATTTAATGTATGATATGGTCCCCAGACATCAGCATGAATTAAAGAAAAAATGCTATCAACACGAGTGTTACTAGTTGGAAAGGAGGAACGAGTTTGTTTCGCCAAAGGACAAATTGGACACTGAGGATAAGGGAAAGAGGCAGTGTGACCCAATCTTTGATGATAAAGGGAATTTTTATTGCTAGCAACATTACACATTGATTTATTGAAAGCAACAAGAAGTAAAATTGCTTGGAAGATCGATCCAAAAATACAATCCTTGATAGATTCTACCCAAGCCCATCGAGATTGCCGCCGAAAGGGCCCCGAAATAGACATTTATCAGAGTCAAACAAGACATGACAGGAATTTTCTTCACATGCTCGAGAGACTGATATGAGATTAAATTGGAAACTAGGGACATAAAGGACATTTTTAAGACTAATGAGTGGGCTAAGAATCACGGTCCCGATCATATCAACTTGTGTGGTGTTTCCATTCGGAAGTTGTACTGATATAGGAAAGGATAATTTCTTAATATTGGAAAAGAATTTCTGATTGCATACAATATGATCACTAGCTCCAGATCAATAATCCAGGCATCCTTTGTAATTGAGTTCATCGGACAATAAGAAATACCGTGAAACTCCCCGCCTTGTCGAAGCATCTAACTTCTTTAAAGCTTCCATCGCTCCCGATATTCCCCATGAGAAATTGATTTGTCTGCTGATTTTCCCAATACCTGTAAAACAGCTGAAAATTTCCCTTTCTCTTTTTCTCCAGGTTTACCATGAAGCTTCTAACAATTTTCAACCGTGTGATGTGGACGTTTACAATAATCACAATACAGCTTACCCCTTCCCTTTTGATTTTTTTTGTGAAGGAATTGGGCCTATTTACCGCATGGGCCATCGTCGCTCCATACGGCCCATCAGAAATTGCGAGGAAGTTACCTCGCGGCCCTTCAGAATAGACTGGATAACGCCCGCGTGGGCCGTCTGGCCCATTTGCATTTGAACCGCGTGGGCCGTTCAATTCCATCAGCCCCCTGCCTCCAGAGCCGTCGGATCCAGCGCCTCCAGGGAACGATCGAGAGCCGTCCGATCGATCAAACGCATCGTCGCCACTCGTTATTGAGCGATATCCCATAGGGTTTTCCTCATGAAACCCTAGATTGGTTTCGAGAGCCTCTCTTCCTCCCGTGGCCCTCTGTAGCGGGCGAGAAAATCTCTTCACCGCCAGAGCCACGCTCTCGCCATTTTTGCCGTAATCAACTGCTCTCTGCTGGCTTTCTTCTTGAACAGCAAGTTGGTAGATGCGGCCAAGGGTCGGCATTGGCTCCATGGTCAAGATCTGTGACCGAAACGAAAGGTAGGTTCGTTTAATATGAGGATAAAACGTATTGCCTTCTCTCTGTCCCGCATCTTTTTGTATTACTGTAAGATGGGTTCTGCCTAGTCGATTTTCTCCTCGGCTGCCTCCAGTTCGTTCCACAGACCTGAAATTTTGTTAAAATCGTAGCAACAGTCATATTTCCCTGTTTTAAATCTGAAATCTGTTGCGTCAAAGAGAAAATTTTCACTTGATCTAATTTTCCAAATATCTCTTTGATATTTTCCCACATCTGTTTCGAGTCCTTCGTCGGGGGAAGACCGGCCGCAACCTCGGAAGCAATGCAATTTCCGATCCACGTTCGGACCAATTGATTGCATTTCTTCCAGAGTCGTGCCATTCGCTCGTCGGATGGCACCGGAACCGTTCCGTCAATAAATCCCTCTTTATCTTTCGTTACCAGTGCGCGCCGGAACTCACGCGACCAATTTGAGTAATTATCCGATCCGGTTAACTGTTGAGCGATAAGCTTCAGTTCTGGATCGTCAGCATTAGTTGTGAAAAGCGGGTCGCCGGGCTCCGGCCGATTGCTGGCAGCGAAGATCTGGTATGGAAGAAAACCTGGCGGCGGATTCGGGTAGGTATTTGCCCCAAAACCCGATCCGCCGGATCCGATTGCAGAATCTGCATTGGAAAAAAACGGACCCGAGTAGGGATTCGTTCCCATACCCGGTTCGCCGACCCGCCTTCTCTCGTGGATTGATGGTTGCGCCGCCCCATTGCTGGTTGGTAGGCCTCCATCGGGGCCGCACACCATCTCGATAACCCGGCGATGATGTATTTGGGTTTGGCCCATAGTACCAAGGATACGGTACCCATTGGTAAGGCGGCCCGAATAGGGCTGCCCCATATTAAACCGAGCCGAGCGCTTCCCCACCGCACATGCTGAGAAGGATTCTGTGGCTGAATTTGTTCCTGAGATACTGTGATCATCGCCGAGGATTCATGGATCTGAGGAGGTGGCGGCGTTGTTTCTCCTGCAGACTGATCATCGGATCCTGAGGTAAGTGCTTGTGGATTTGCCATGATGACAATTTCCTAAGAATTCTGCAACAATTCTGTCTTGCAGATCAATTCTTGAAAGCTGGGTGAAGAAAATTCCTATCGGGTGTTGTTCTGTTCTACGGAAGTTGCAGCAACAAGAAACAGAGAAGACTGATCTGTTCTGCGAAGGGTTGCAGCAACAGAGGTTGATTCTAGTGCGGAAGCAATGTCAAGATCAAGACATGCTGTAATACCATTTCACAAACTCAAGTAAAGATGTAGGAATTGTATTTTCTTCATTGAATTGTACACTGTTACAGGGATGTATATATTATACAAGAAGATTCAATAAAGAAGTAAAGAAAATATTTCTAGTTCTAAAATAAATACAATCCAAATCAATTACAATCTCCAATCTGATTTCATATCTTCAAAGCATATCTTCTTTCAACAGAATTAATGAAATCATTGGAATCTGTATGTGTAACCTTGGAACATTTAACGCGAATTGTGCTTTTTGACCGAACTGTGATTTCGCTGGAGCCAGTAAATAGTTCAACTTTTTACTCTGTTGGTGTTACAACTTGATCTGCTGAGCATTTGAGAAAGAACAGAATTTGTTTCTAATGGAGCCATCAAGAAAATGTAGTTTGCATATGGCTGCATGTGATTCTTTTCTTGTAAAGCTCGAAAGGGTTTGAGCCTACTAGTGGGTGCTCCCCTTGATATTCTCCTCGCTTCAATTAATGGCAGTGGGCAGCTATTCTTCTTCACTTGAGCAATGTTGGAAGTTTACATCGATCAATCTTTACTCTGACATTCTTTGTTTATATAGATTGTTAAAATTGGTCGCCTAAGTGCTTCAGATAATTCTCTTCTCATGACAGTCTTGCATGGGATGGGGAAATTGATGTCTAAGAAATTTATAGACATTAACACTATGTGAAGTCCTTGAAATTCTGTCCAACAAGTAAAGTCCTTGAAGTTATTTTTCCAATAATTGGTATCAGAAACACTGTTTAGCATTGCGTTTTAGATATTGCTCTACCTACTGCTAACACATTTAGTGCACTTGCCGCATCATTTAAAAGGGAAGCTGAACAATTTAATCGCATAATAACTTATTGCTTGTATGGTTGCTGACAGACTCTTTTAAGAAAATTAGGAAGCCAAAACCTTGGAAGCATCCTGAAGCAATTACAAGGACACAACTGATGAAGATGCGTGAGGAGTTTTGGGACACTGCACCTCATTATGGTGGGAGACAAGGTATTTCTAAATTGTTAGGATAAGATGGTGTTAACATAATGCACGGTCACCACCCTTCACCTTCACTCACCCACCCAGTGCTGTGGGAGAGGGGAAAACTATGCTTTGCACAATGAGTAGATCATACCTACGTGAGTCGTAAGTGCTATTTTTGCTTGAACACGTTCGAGCAATTTCCTTTTGAATTCTTAAGTTTCTTTCATAAATGTGCTGTGTAGCATATTTATCATGCTGTTGTTGAGTACAAAACTATAGATAATGCACATTGCACGAGAAATATGTTTTCCATGGGAAAGCAGGACATGGCTTATCTTCTTATTTTGGGGGGACTCATCGGATATTTGTGGTCTTCTTGTGACTAGATATATTTTTACTTGCCATACTCAAGGATTGCAGTTGTCTTTATTGCTATAGAGGGAGGGATGAGATTTGAGTAACCATGACCTCTATACATGCGTCTATTCCTTAGAAAGTGGTCACTATACTTTGACAGTGGATGTTGGTATTGGTGATGTTGTTTTCTTTAACTCAGCAATGCAATAAGTTACATTGGTTGCTGTATGGGAAGCTTGCTAGCTGCAAATTCTCTTCTATTTATTTTTATGGAAAGATGATCGGGGAATGTAAAGTCTCCTATGTTTTACTGCTCGTTCATCAAGTATTAAAATGACTTGAAATTCGAACAGCAATTGGATAAAGCACATCCATTTAAAGGTCGCAGATGCCTTTTTGTACCTTATGAGTTGTACAATACTTATCACTAAAAATTGGACTGCATGAATTATTTAGAATTAGGGATCCCTTTCCGAAGAATGTGCTTACCTATTCAGTTTTCATATTGAAACTTGTAGAGGCTAGAACTATGATGAATGATAATGTCCATGGGCCTACTTATTCAGTCATTTTTAAACTTTCAGTGAGGTTGAGTAGTCTATCCTCTAACTTGAAGGTTGACACTGTTTTGCTTTGCCTTTGTCAAGCTGCAGCCGTTCTCCTACACGCTGTCATCTTTGATTACCCTAAGTGATTTGAACATTTAGTAGGTTTTGCACTACATCTGTCACACTTAACCAATTCAAAGAGGGATTTCTGGGATTCTTGTATGTGGTGGGGTGGGTGTATGTGGGACCCACCTGTTTTTTTTTTTTTTTTTTTTTATTTGGGGTGGGGGGGGGGGGGTTCGTGGGTGTAGGGATGAGGGGTTGTTTACATGGCAGGATGAGGCAGTCTATTACATGAAATGAACTTTCTTTGCTGTTGAAATGATTGTGTGGGATGACAAGTCTTGAGGGTATGCTTGTTACTTCAAGTTGCTAGACCCATGCTTACGTCGGATGCCTTAAGTATGATCCTATTTAGAAGATGTAGCACATATCAAATATTAAAAGGTCACCCATAAAATGAAAGGTTTTTTTGTAAGTCAAAAATAACTTGCTATTAATATTGTCGACTAACATTAATAAGTGATACCCTATTGATATGATTATCTGGAGATTTCTTTTCAATTGGTGAAAGTGCCTAAAAACTACCAAGCATGTTATCCTTGAAAATAGGTTCCGGCTACATCAGCTCTCACTGTAGCCAACGCTAATTTGCTTTGAGTCATAATGCTTTGCATCCGTGACAACGCGGTAGTAGTTTTTTATTTGACTGACCAGATGTATTGCAGCATAAGCTTGCGCCAGTTTAGTAATGTGATGAGAGACGCACATTCCCTAAGGCTTGTGAGATTTTTGAAGCATTGCACATCAATATTCCTTGTCTACAATTAAGAAACCTTCGTAGCAACCTGCTTCTGCATGCCACCGTGGAGTACGACGCGCGTGTGTGAAAGGGGGGGGGGTTTGGTTTCTAGGTGCAGATGGTACCAACTAGTCTTAAGCACATAATTTGTGCATATTTTTTGAGATATATTTTACCTGGAGCACAAGTTCAAGCCTCATCTTCTGTGCATTTTCAGTGGTGAAACTTTTAGAGACTGAAGATTGTGAAGGAGCTGATGTGAATTGGCATGTCAATATCTTGATGACGTAGTTATGTTTTCTGTTGTATATTACCTGACTTCCCCTCAATCTCTATAGTAATTAAATCTCTCTCTGTCTCACAACCTCTCATTTCATATCACTGTTGTAGACTGGTTAAGCAATTTAATTCTGCTTTCAGAGATATGGGATGCTTTGCATGCAGCAGCAGAAGCAGATCTAACGCTTGCCCAAGCAATCGTGGATAGTGCTGGCGTGATTGTTCAGAGAGCTGACTTGACAATATGCTATGATGAAAGAGGTGCTATATATTCATCTATTCTCCCAGTTCCCCACCCGCTTCTCGCCCACCACCACCAAGAAATCTTTTCCATCTCTATTGTCCCGTCCCAGCATCTAATCCATGCGATGTTGATTGTTGCAGGTGCGAAGTACGAATTGCCCAAGTACGTTTTGAGTGAGCCGACCAATTTGATTGATGATAATTGACAATGGAGGTGGGGCAGATTTTGCTCGGCTTCGTGTGTAAATCCTGTGAATTGATACTGATAGTTTGATAAAACAAATTGCATAAAAGTGGAGGTAATTCAGGCATTTTAATGATGCATGCTTAAATACAAATGTTACATAACTTCTACCTCATGAGATGTATAACTTCCACAATTTCATATGGTTTGTTTCATTAGTACCTGAACCTTCTAAAGAAACACGAAAAGTAAACCATTCAGGTGATTGTTACAGTGGAAAATCATGATAGCCTTGAGTGCTAGACCATTGTTTTGTCCGAATTTTTGCTGTTCCTAAGGCACATTGACCTACAAAAAGCCCGTTTTCCTCTCCGCTTTGCGAGCTCCCCTCTCCCTTCAATGGTGAGTCCTCCTCTACCAGCTGGGTAGTTCTCCCATCTTCATGATCAGATCTGGATAATCTGTGACAATCACCATCTTCATCTTCTCAAGAAGTGGTATGGCGATTTCCCTCTACCAAATGGGTAGTTTCCCCAAAATCGAATCTCAGTAATACCGATAAACCCTAACTTTTCCTTTCTTCCATCACCTATAATCCATCATACATTCGATCTCCATATAACCCAAATCTCCTAGCAATATCGACATAGACTATCCCCCCTTAAAAACCCTAATACCCATCGCTTCCTCACACTGGTGATTCAAAAAAAATCTGCTGCCTGTTACTAGTCAGAGCTCCCTTCAATCGAATCCAGAAACCAGAGATGGAAGAACATCTTGCGGATGAACGACGCCTAGCTGCCCTGTGCAAAAGCTTAGGTGAGTTATGGTCTGAAATGATGTTGTTGATATAAATAGTTCTATCTCGAAGAAAAATTGATTGAATGCCTAAACCGTATTTGGGAAGTCTGTACTCTAGACCGAATGTGAACTTCACAGCTTTTGTGAGTACCATGACACGAGTGTGGAGAGTCAATAAGGTCTATTGTACTCAACTAGGACCGGGATACTTCTCATTCACATTTCAATCGGAAGAAGATAAACAGAGAGTGCTAGCTACGGACCATGGTGCTTCTCTAGCAACCTTTTAGTGCTCCAAGAATGTGACCCCGACACCCCGAAATGCATATGAATTTACCCATTGTGCCTTTTGGGTTAATTTATATGGTCTATTGTTTGGAAGAGTTACTCATGAGGTTATTCGGGATATTGCTTCTAAATTGGGAGAAGTCATTGAGGTGAAACTAGAGGCAAGAGGCAACAGCCATTATAAAATCGGCAAAGCAAAGGTGTTGCTGAATCTGGAAAATCCACTTAAGACAGGAATCCTAGTGAACTTAACAAAGAAGAAATTATGGATTGAGTTCAAATATGAAAGGCTACCCCACTATTGCTACTCATGTGGAAAAATAGGGCATTACGCTACTGCATGCAAGGAAATCCCCTATGAGAAGTCAGGGTTACCAGAGGACTTACCCGGAAAATTTGGGAATTGGCTTCGCGCGGAAGTGCATGAATTGAGCCCCTATGGAAAAATTTTCTATGGCAAAGAAGAACCAATCCTTGAAGAACCAGAAAGCGTGCCTGAAACTCCCATGCACTCTGAATCAGAAAACCATCAGCATGATCAGCACGTAATCACAACATGCGGTCTGACTATTACAGAACCAATGCCCCCAACAGATAATCAGACCTCTTCACAGCAATTAGCACTACCACTTAAGGGAGAAAAAAGCCCACAGAAGAGAGGGAGTTCATGTATAGATGAAGAGTCAATGATGGTCCTCTATAAAGAACAGCAAAAGGAGGCAGAAGTCGATATGCTCGAAGCAGAAACAGGGGAAGCTGGAAAGCTCAGAAGAAAACCTAAAGGTACTAAGCACAACTCAGCCAAGAAAGGAAAGCGTTTCTGCCCTTATGGAGCGCAAAGTTCGAAAACACAAGAGATTGACTGCACTCAGCTGATAGAGACTCCGATTGCAGTAGCAGAGAAGTCAAGTAAGTGGGCTTTGGTGGCTGGCCCTAATAAGCCACCAAAAGAGCCATGAAAATAGTAAGTTGGAATTGTCAGGGGTTGGGCACCCCCCTGACAATTCAGGCTCTGAGAGCCTTAGTGACTCAAGAAAGGCCCAAGTATCGTTTTTAATGGAGACCAAAAATCGGGAGCAAAAAGTTCAACAGGCTGAGGAGGAGGTTAAAGTTTCAGAACTGTTTTATAGTGAACCCAAAAGGAATAGCAGGGGGTATGGCTGTTTTTTGGGATGAACAGGTAATGCTATCAATCCAATCATTCTCAAAGAACTATATAAGTGCATATTGTCAAGTAGTGGAAAACAGAAAGCATATGCAGCTTACTTTCATACATGCACCTTATATATTCAAAAAGAACACAACTATGGGAGGACATGTATAGAGCAAGTAGAAGCTATCACTTACCATGGCTTTGCGTTGGAGATTTCAACGAAATTTTGAACCATTGGGAGAAAGCAGGCAGCAAACGAGCGTAAAACTATCGTCTCACAGCCTTTAGGGATTTTCTTGGTAAGTGCTCTTTAATGGATTTGGAATCCAAAGGCTGCGCATTCACCTGGACAAATAACCGAACAGAAATCAACTTGTCAAAAAGAGAGACTAGACAGGGGACTATGTAATTTTGACTGGAGGATCTCTTATCCTAATGCGAAAGTATTGCACTACCAGCTATAGGGTCGGATCACAGCCCTATAATTATTTCCCTACAAGCACGAAAAGCTAAGCAAAGAAAGGTATTTCGCTATGAAGCCTTCTGGGCAGAAAATGATGAAAGTAAGGACATAGTTAAAAAGGCATGGGCTGCAGGGGATCTTCAAGGTTTGAACATAGTCCACAAGTTGCAGATGGTGGCTACTCAACTAGCAAAGTGGAGCAGCAGAAGCTTTTATAATGCCAAACAGAGAATAGACGAATTGAAAAATGTACTACAAAAGCTGACAAACAGAACAGATGCACAAAACGAAACTATGACAGCAAAGGGGATTAAGCAGGAAATAGAAAAACTCTGGCAACAAGAGGAGAGATGTTTTGGGGGATGAGATCAAGAATCAAATGGTTAACATGGGGCAGTAAATACAAAATTTTTCCATGCAACAACCATCCGTAGAAGAAATAGAAATGTGGATCACCTTATTAAAAATGCAACCGATGAATGGGTGCAAGGTGATCGCCATTGAAGGTGATGACAAGCCTTCTTCAAGAACCTTTACTTGTCTGTGGGGAGCGTGAATTTCAGCCTCTGTCATCCAACAAATACCAACATTAGTTGATGACAAATGAACCAAACTCTCGGTCAAAGCTGTTACACCGAGGAGGTGACAGAGGCAATGCGACAATTAGGAGCTAACAAGGCTCAGACCGGATGGCCTCAATGGGCTTTTTACAAAACCATTGGTCGACCTTAGACAGGGATTTTCACCGAAGTTCGACTTTCTTTGAAACAGACAGCTCAACCCCGACCTAAATCAGAACCCACATCACCCTTATACCTAAAGTCCAAAACCCCGAAAAGCTTGAACAATTCCGTCCCATTAGTCTATGTAATTTCATTTACAAAATCATTTCCAAAGTAATGACTAATAGACTTAAACCCTTACTTCCTACCCTCATATCTCGAAGAGCAAAGTGCCTTTGTGGGAGGAAGGCAAATTCAAGATAATATCTTGATTGTTCAAGAGGTGCTACACAAGGCGAGAACTCGAGAAACAAAGAGGAAGTTTCAGGCGGTCCTAAACTTGATATGCAAAAAGCTTATGATCGAATAGAATGGGACTTTCTCGCAAGATTGTTTGACGAAGATGGGATTTAGTGCACAATGGATAAAATGGGTGATGCAATGTGTTTCTACGGTGTCTTACAGCATAATCTTTAATGGTGAACCCCAACCTTTCTTCAAACCTTCTCGAGGACTACGACAAGGTGATCCAATCTCCCCATATCTCTTTATTCTAGTGGCAAATGTGTTATCCTACCTTATGAAACAAGCTGTGAGAGATGGAACAATACGTGGTATTAAATTAAACAGATGCTGTCCAAACTTGTCACACTTGCTTTTTGCGGATGATTCGGTATTCTTTCTACATGGCACTGTTATGGAATGTCAAAATTTGACAGCTATCCTACACCAATACTGCTTTGCCTCAGGACAGGAAATTAATCTCAACAAATCTGGTATCCATTTTAGTAAAAGTTGCCCTTTGACTCTAAGAAGAAACATGGCTGAGATGCTGAGAGTTCAAGAAATAGAGAAAACAGGAAAGTATTTAGGGATTCCATCGGATTGGGGGAGGATCGAAAAAAAGATATATTTGCATGGATTCTTGCAAAAGTCAGCACGAAGTTAGAAAGTTGGAAGGATAACCCGCTTCTAAATCCGGAAAGAAATTTTGATTAAATCGGTTGTGTGCCATCCCACACTATGCTATGTCTGTTTTCAAACTCCCTGTGTCCATTTGTAAAGCTATTGAGAAGAAAACTGCAAATTTTTGGTGGCGAAATGGCCACAAAGCTGCTGGAATTCACTGGAAGAAATGGGAACAATTAAAACTCAGAAAGGAGGAAGGAGGGCTCGGCTTTAAAGATTTGCTAGAATTTAATAAGGCCATGTTAGGCAAGCAAGCTTGGCGTATGGCTCAAAGCCCAATTCACTTCTCGCCTCAATTAATGAAGGGTCTATACTACCCACAAGGTGATTTCTGGAAAGCTGAGAAAGGTTGTAGACCCTCTTGGGGATGGCAAAGTATCATCTTGGGAAGAGATTCGATAATTCCTAAAGTGATGTGGGCTGTAGGCAACGGACAGTCAATTTCAATCAGAGATGACCAATGGTTAAAAAGTGGCAAAATCGGGGACAACGACAAGGAGTGAACCTCTAGTAGTGGGGCTCTAATCGACCAATCGAAGGAAAATGGAATGAGGCTTTACCGCGGATGTTCGATGATAGCATAGTCACGGAAATCCTACAAATCCCTATTGGACTACCCCTCCACACGGACAAGCAAGTCCGGATGAGCAACAAATCGGAGACTACTCGGTAAAAGTGGATATATACAAAACAGAAAGCAATCAGCCTCAACAATTAACACAAAGAAGATACTCATCGCATCGACAAAGCCGAATTATGGAACTTAACTGAAAGCAAATACTCGCCTAGAGTTAAGCAATTCCTCTCGGAATGTGTGCCGAATACTCTTCCTACAAGTGGAAAACCCGCATAGAAGGAGAGTCGCACCTGATCCGTTATGCCCGATCTGTCAGAAAGAAGCCGAGACTACAGAGCACGCGCTTTTGCTATGCCCATGGACAATTCAGGTATGGAACGCCAGTCCCCTGCATATTCAGATTTCCAGAATTGGATTAACAAGAGTGGATGAATGGATTTATTTGATGAGCAAAGATCAAAGAAGTGTTCGAGATCTCAACTTAATTGCCACGGTAATGTGGTGTATCCGGAAAGCCCGCAACCGGTATATTTTGAACATTATCCCCTGTCTCCGCATCAAACACTCTCCACGCACTCGCGCTCCATGAAAACTATAAGCTTTGCAATAGACAGCCCATTTTGCGGGGAACAACCATCACTTCTCAAAAACATTTTTGGAAGCCACCACCCATCAACACATTGAGAATAAACATAGATGCTTCTTTTGTGGGGGATGGACCGGAAAATCTAACCCGGAGAGGCACAATAGGGCCGAGAACGAGAAGACCACAGGACTCCACCGAGGACAACTTTGAAAGGGATGAACTACGGGTCCCGTCTTCGGTCGCCACATCACAAAGACCAAAGATCGAAATACTTCAGAGAACAGGGTTATTCTCGCAACCACGGAAAGCTGGGGAGGAACCTCATCCAGAGTCTCGGCTAGTGACAAAAATCTGGAAAAACAAACAGAGGAGGGTCATTCTCGCTACATTCCCAATCTCAGACCTCAACATGAGAGGACTGAAAATAGCAACGTTACTAGAGACAAATTTGTCGCGAACGATGGATTTTTACCAGATCTGGAGCTTCGGGGTAGTATTGAGCCCCGATTGAACCGACAGCTTCCACATCTTGGCCAGAACAGAGACGGATCTAAGAACAGCAGCGCCATCTCCGCATCTGCCGAGACTTCCGGGCTGCCCGGTGGATGGCTTCGTGAAGACGGTAGCGCTTCCTCGGCGGGAACAAGCGGAAGCCCTTGCTCTCATGGAAACCCTAGACTTCCTCTCTCACGCATCGCACGAAGACTTGAAGTACTTTCGGACTCTTTGTCGCTCGTGCAAGCGGTTCAAGGACAAACACAACCAAACCGGAGATTGCTTTGGCTGGTGGACCGTATTCGTACGAAAATAAGATGCATTCCGGGCCCGGGCCGTGGCCCATTGCAACGAGAAGCGAACCGGCCTGCGGACTATCTTGCACGAGCCCAACGACAACACACCCTCCCTCAAAATTGGGTACACTATCCTCCGACAGGGCTAATTGATTTACTTAGTGCTGATGCTTATTTTGTAATCGCCCCGAACTTATCCAAGTAAATGAAAAGGAGAAGCAATTTCGACCAAAAAAAAAAAGGCACATTGACCTTGTAATATTTTCTGTCTGTTATGTGGAGTTGTCGATGGCCCCTACATTTCCAATGCTTCGGATTCATCTTGTAACTGATTACAGTTTCAAATGTGTTTCAAAATTTGAAAACCGATCCCTTAATAGACTAGGAACAGTATAGATTGTCCAATGCACAATGGGGAAAATGTGTTGAATTGTGCACAATGCTGTGTGAAGTTTGAATTTAGCATTACTTGTAGATTCATTCGAGCTTTTAAAAACCAAAGGATCGCCCGATTTGTTTCTCTTGATTTAATCAACACGTAGAGTGGAGATATTAATTGGGCAAAACAAGCTGGTCAAGGAATATAAACAGATTGCCGATGGCTAACAAAGAGAAGCCTGCTTAAAATTATCTATAGCAAGAGCACGTAGTTGTCGGATCGTAGTACAAGTTATTCCAAACGATTATTAATGATGTTGTGATTATGGTCACGAATACGATTCTAGGACATTCTTCTATCGTTCGATCTTATGTCGCACGAGTTTGGGTCGAAGTTGTTCACCAAACAATGACAAAATTCCCTTCAACCGGTAAAAAAATTTCTCGTGTTGCTTTGGAGATCCATTAGACATGGTTATACAATTTCTTGTATTGCTTGTTTGTGGTAATCATCTAATCAACTCATCAACCACATCTTGCCATAATGGAGTCCCTACGTTTATAGGGAATGATGAACATATAATTGACATTATGAAGAATGCACCATTATTAAAGGTACGTCTTACTACATTCTGATAAAAATGCAACAAAGAAAGAAGTTATGAATTTGACACGACTGATATAAGTGATATTGATGTTGTGTTTTTGCTGACATATCCCAAGTGAAAATATTATTCTAGAGAGAGTGAAGATATAAATCAAAACTCAATTGGTTCTAAACACGGACCCACTCCTAAATTTTGCATCTATTAGATATATTCGATGTGTAAATTCAACACGAAAAATGTGTTGAATGTAATATTCACCAATCTTTCATTAGTCACTAAGATCAAATTTAAGCATACAGTATGTGGATATGTTATAAGAGGTACACAGCTGATGTTTTTTTTTTTTTTTTTGGTAAAGGTAAAAAGGTATTATAGCTTTGCACAAATATACAAGAAAGACGAAACGGCTCCTAAGCTTGCACTCTCAACAGAAGAAAGAGAGTGGAAGGGAGCCGAAACGACCAAGAAAAAGAAAAGGACACAAGCTAAGACCGATCGGTCAGCAAGCAGCACACTAGTGCAGAACAAAAGAAGACCACCAAAGCCGCCAAAAAAAAAACAGGACGGCGCCAACACCGTAAGAAGACGGGGTGATGAGATCGGGCGGGCGGATGAGCAATCTCCTCACGGCCAACAAAGATAGTAGGGTCAAAACCCCAGCCCTCCGAAGCCTTCTATTCCTGGGGTGTCGGGGACATGAGAGAAGGTAGTAGCTTTATCTTTAACATGCTTGATGATGTAATTCTTCATAGCGGCGGAACCATAGATTCTCCACGAAAGATAATAGCATTCCTTTTCTTCCATATGATATAACACATAGCTGCAAAAGAGTGGCGAGCTATGCTATAATAAAAATCTTTGCCCTTGAGGAAGGACACAGCCCACAAGAGGTTATCTTTCCAAGGTCTTGGACGCCAAGGAAGATTGCAACGAGTAGCCTGAAATAAGCGATAGAGGTCGGCACGCGGCATTCAAAAACAAGTGGTCAATGGAGTCCTGGACTTCATTACAAAAGGCACAAGTGGCATAATCGATTCTACCGTAAGAGAGAAGTAACCGCCGGGTAGGCATACGGTTTTTTTAGCAAGAAGCCGAGATTGAATTGGAACCTGGGGTGATGTCATTAGCCCGATGAGAGAAGCCCAGTGGAACACGGCCGCCTTTTGCTTCTCAACCGGTTCCAAGCCGAGCCGACCGAGAAACATCCCGAAGGGTGCCAACACCAAAATTTATCCGGTTCCCGGGCCGAGCGCCAGTGGAGATGCCCTGTTCCCAAAAGGTTGCGCGGAAGACCCAGTGGCGAGAAGATGTCGCCAGCCGCCAGAGGAAGACCCGAGCTCGGGATAGTAGAAGACGGTAGTAGGGCATGAAGAGGGCCTTTTAGGTGCCACCGATCGAACCATAAGGAAACCGAAAGACCATCCCCAAGCCTCCATAAAAGGACATGCGCGAATCCCTTCTTAGTTGTAGAATCTTCTTCCACGCCCAAGAGCATACTTTGGGGGCGGAAGCAATCCAGAAGTTCTTTTCCTTTAAAAAATTGGAGTGGATCCAGCGGCACCAAAGAGACTCCTTGTTCGTGAAAAGGATCCATATATACTTCAACATTGCAAGCCAAGTTGCAGCCTTTTAATTTGCGAATTCCAAGACCACCCTCCAACTTCGCCGGCAAACGTCATCCCATGATACCTTCGCCCTACCCTGACCGAGGGCGGCTCCTTTCCATAGGAATTGTCGCAGTAATCACTTCTATGCCGTTAATGACCGGTTCCGGTAATGTGAAGACACTCGACCCGAAAGCTTGAATTGAATGTAAGACCGACCGATCAATTGAAGCCTTCCAAAGAAAAGAGAGCAAGCGATGGGCCAGACTTTGCTCTAGCAAAGTGATCCGTTCACTTAAGGCACAAGCAATCTGATTTGCTAAGTCTAGAAGAAATAATAGGCACTCCAAGATAACGAACCGGAAGCGAACCTTCGCAAAGCCAAAAGCCAACAGATATAATTCCCGAAGAGTCGAAGAGCCGCCCGACAGAAGACTTCGCTCTTATTCTTGTTTGGAAGTAATCCACCTCCAGGAGGAGAACAAGTCGAGGCCCTTCTTTAGTAAGGTGATGGAGCCCCAATCAGCCCTGGCTAAAAGGAAAACATCATCGGCGAAAAATAAGTGAGATAGCTCGACCGACTTACATCGCCAATAGTATTTGAATTTCTTGTGGGTGGTGCGATCTCTTAGAATTCCTGAGAAGACCTCCATCACTAAGGTGAATAGATAGGGACATAGGGTCGCCCGGCGAAGACCACGGCCGTAATGGCCCGATGTTTCCTTCTCTTGCTGAACTTTAAAATATCTCATTAATTGAATTTTTAAATTTTAGCCTTAAAAAAAAAAACTGGACAATTAAATGGATTAAAAAATTCTACCAATGTGAAAAAAGTACATGCCTTTCCGTGCTTTGACAACATTGTCGAAACACTACAAAAATTTCATAATAACGACAAAAACACGACGACGCAATTTAAGATAAACTACGTAACAAAAATGTCACTAAATTCTTGAAATCTTTGTTATTCAATAGTAAGAAACTAACCCAAGGCACTAAAAAATCCCAGTCTTACACTCCTCTCTTTCTTTTCCTTCTTTTGCCCCGACTTTCCGTTCCTTGTACGTGCCGACTTTGCCAATAAACGGTCCTCCTTCCAGATTTGCAGCCCCAATACGTAGATAGCACTTGTCTGGTACTTTCGAATTGAATACGTCGGGGAAAATTGTCAATGATCTGCAACTTGAAATAATCAAACTTGTGAGAGTTTCTAGTTCACTCAAAGCCCTTAACCGCCCGAAGCTCTTCACAATTATCAATCATCAAGCACTTCAAATTTTTCAAATCCGATAGATCATCTAGACTTCCAATCTTAGGACACAAATGTATTATCAATTGCTCCAACGAGTCCAATGAACCAAGACCTTTGATGGCGCTAGGTTTGCGCACGACCGTACCCTCAAATGCCTTTCAAATTAAACTCGAAAAGACCAAAGAAATCCCTCAAGGATGTCTAAGCCCCACACATTAAAGTTAACCAAGTGTTCAAGTCCATCGAGTTGAACTTCCTTCCAACAACATTGATAAATGTACAAATGTGTCAAATTTTCCAAGTTGCAACGAAATGACAAACTAGTTGTCGATTTGTGATGTCGCAATGTCAATTTTGAAACACATGGTGGAAGGACCCGAGGGACAGTGGCACTGACCATCTTGGAAGAAGAAAGGACCACAGCCATCATCAAAAACATCATAGCTCAAATCCTCCAATTTAGTTAGGTTTGAGAGATTTGGAGCCGCCGCAATGAACATGATCCTAAGCTTAGGCTTAACAAACTTGTGGAAGCTTCGGTAATACTTTGAGTTTGCTACAACACTTTAAACTCAATTTCGTAAGTGAGGAAGTTGTTTGATCGCTTGTGAACATTCTTAATGGGGGTGGATTGCAAGTGCAGCACTCTCAAAAGCGATAATTGCCAAATGTCCTCAGGAATTTCCCACTTTAGACCCCAGCAATAGTCGGCATGTAGCTCTTCCAACTCTTTTAGCATGACAATGCTCCGTGGTAGCTTTTTTATCGAAGTATGCGAAATCCTAATGATTTTTAATCTACTTAGGTATCCAATAGATTTGGGTAACTGCAGACATTGTGTGCTTGAAACGTCCAACTCAAGTAGAGATTCCAAGTTACCAATCGAGAACGGAAGTTCTCTTATGTTAGTATACGATAGAAAGAGAAACTTAAGTTCTCGTAAATTCCCAATAGAATTGGGAAGTTCATCGATTTTTGTAAATTGCGCTTAAGAACCGACAAGTGCTTTTGGTTACCAATGGAGTCGCATCTTGTGATGGCCAGAACGAGAGATCTAACTCTACTAGTGATGTCACTCGCAAATGATTTGGGTAGCTTCCTCAACTTTTTGCAACCACATAAATACAAGTACTCGAGGTTCTGTAACCTTCCAATCCCTTTGGGCAACTCCCTAAGATTTTTGCACCCACACGCATTGAAGTAAATCAAGCACTTAAGCTTTTTGAGGGAACCATCAACTTCAGTTAGTTTTCCACAATCCTCAAGGTTCAATCTCTCTAAACTCAAATAATCGGAGAAGTTTGGAGTCCTGGTCATGTTGCTACAATATGAGATATCCAAAACTTTAAGCTTTTTAGCAACCTCGTTACAATAGCAAAATGAGAGTAAAGGGAAAATTCCATACGGATTTAGAGTTAATAAATGGTTGTGCTAGAACCTAGATGTAATTGGGTTGACTCATTTTCCTCATTTAACTCACATAGATCTGTTTAGTACTAAAACCTAGCCAACCTGAGCCACATATATCCACCTATATATCAATTTAGTGCAATTTAATTTAATGGCCTTGATTACGAGATGAGCTTAGTTTTACTTGTGGAATGGCCTTGATTAAATCCATTCATGAGCGATTTTATTTACAGCATGTTATTGCCTATATAGTTATGGGTAAGTCAATTTTAGTTAAAAACATAAAAATTGCGTGAGACAATTCAATGGAGATAAACAAATATAGTGACGATGGTACCTTGAATTGACTCCATCCAGCCCATTCCTCGGTGATTGAACTAAATCTCGCCGAAGAACTACAAGATTGCTTGGATGGAAATTGATGGCCAAGAACTCTTGAGAGACCCCTTTGCAAGTCATGTATCTTAACTTTGAAAACTGATTCTCAAAGTCTCCATTGAAATTCTCCCCCTCTAACATGAGGAACCTTATGTTTGGAAGCCTTGAAAACTCTTTGCTCGTATAAACTCGTGTTGGTTCACATAAGCGAATTGCTTCAATGGCCTTCTTTCTCTGCCATTCAATGGTAAAGTAGCATCAGTGTAAATCAAAAATGGCTCATCCCCCCGCTCTTTAAGAAAGGGCTCCTAATTAATAAATGAACTATTTAGAAAAACATAGAATTCGATGGTCGGACATATGCTTTTACCTCTTTTGTTCCTATGATATTATTGGCCGTCTCAGAACCCATAACCTGCTTTGCTTTGTTGGATCGGTTAGTCTCGTATCTCCACTAACAATTTTCCTCCCGAGATCTCTCGCTTGGTCATGCATCCAGAATTTGTTGTCATCAGTTATCTTTATTAAGGACATGCGACAGGACTTGAATTGAATAATCTGCCCAAACCCACAATCCTTCCACATGTAGAATGCATTCGTCTTGTCCTCGTCCACAAAGAGACATGCGATGTCGAAAATCTGTTGTTGCTCATGATTCAAGGCATTGTAGCTGATCTTCAACTTGTCCCGGACCTTCTCATGAGGTATTTTTCTCATATTGTCTAGCACATCGTACCATGAGGCTTTGTTTTGACGATAAACCAATGAGCCTATGACTTCAAGAGCCAAAGGAAGTCCTCCGGTCGTAGAAATTATTTGTCTCGAAAGATTGACATAATCATCTGGAGGAGGATTCCTTCTAAAAGCATGTCGACTGAAAAGCTCTAGTGATCGAACATCATCCAATGGCTTCACTTCGTACTCCAAAGTTTTGTTGGATTTTATGATGCTTTTGTTCCTACTTGTCATAATAACTCTACTTCCTAAGCCGAACATAATGTGGTTGATGGCTAGTTTCCGGAGTTGCTCCTCATCATCCACATCATCAAGAACAAGCAAGACTTTCTTGTTAGAAAGTCGTTGCAAAATCACTTTGATCCCATCGTCGACATCGTTGATTTGATCTTGAAAGCCCAAACCCAATGTGTCGACAATAATTGTTTTTGCAAATTTATGATGCCAAAGTTGGTCGACGATTCCTCGGACATTTCCTAGGAAGCAGCATTGATTGAAAACGGAATTTAGTTTGTTGAACACCATCTTAGCAAGAGTTGTTTTACCGATTCCACCCATTCCATGGATTAGCACAAAGCGCAAGCCCCCAGAGTCCATGTCCAGCAACTTCATAACGGTTTCCACTGGATCGTCCATTCCAACTAAATGCTCGGTAAGGTATTTGTCTTTTGTCTTCAGCTTCATCACAATCTCTCGTAGCACCGATTGAATGAATTTCCAATGCCTGCCACATGAGTGAGTTAACTAAGTTGATATTGTAAAAGATAACCTCAGGACACTCAACATGTGGTTGCAACCAACATGGCCAGTGCCACTTATTTAATCGGCTAGTGCACCCGACAAGAAGACATTTTTATGTGCGTTTAGAACACGGTTTTCCTATGATTTAAACAAATAATCACATACAGAAAATTAAGACCTTTTTTTATTTATTTGCTTCCGAAATGGTAACACTTTGACGTAGATGGATAGGACACTTGCTCTAGTTCCATGTAAAAATCTATCGATAAGGAGAGAGAAGGTAACTTGTAAGGATGTGATCCACAATTTACAAACACAGAAATGTATAACATTAGATCTATCAATGAAAGAATGCCCTCTTGTCCATCATTCAAAGAATAGACTATTAGACGTAGGCATTTTCCCATGTTAAAGGAAGCAAGGCATTGCTAATTGATTCCTAATCCCTTTTTAAGGCAGTCTTGGTAGCTAGGATAAGAGCTAAGAAGAAATGTATTGAAAGTTTTCACACTTAAGATAGTTAGAAGCAAAGTACATGAAAAAGCTAACCCACCAAATTGGAGAGCTAAAGTTTCGACCAAAAATAAAAATAAAAATTGGAGTGCTAAAGTAAGGGAAGAATTATAAAAACAAAAACACAAAAATACATCCTTGAATTTATTAACACATCTCCCACCTCTAAACTTAACCCCCCCCCCAAAAAAAAAAAAAAAAAAAAAGAAAAAGAACTAACTGATTGCTTACCCGGTTTTTGCTTTATTTGGCTTCGGTGAATGACTTAATTGATTCGGTTATCGAAAATAAATTTGAAAAACAAACATGGTATTCATTCAATTTCAAACAACTTAAACGAGAATTCATCCAAGTTTAGGCATATAATTAATGAAAGTCCAAAGCAAAAGTTAATGGAGTGCTTCAGGATCCCTGCATACCCTTGCTTTTTCAACTCCCATCCTTTGATTTGGGCTACACTTTTGAGGGCATCCTCCCACTTTAGCCTCGTCTGGCGACCGCACTTCTCTTCATGCTCCTCGAAAGCGCTGACGTACCATTGAGACTTAAGCTTAACATCGCGAGGCTTAACGTCGTAGAAAATCGGCATAATATCCTTTTCGGATGGTTTGGATTTCTTGCAATCCACCATGTGTGCGAGCTCGCGAAGGCACCATGCGCTCGAAGCATAACCTTTAGAGAAGATAGGTACGTAGATCTTCGACTTTTGGATGGCCGCCGGTAGCTCATCAGCTATTTCTTTGCCGACGTGGAGCTCTTCCTCATCGACGAAAAGACGGATGTTTGCTTGTAGCATTTGGTGATAAAGACAATCCGTGAAACCTTGGCGAGTGTCTGGCCCCCTGAAACTCAGGAAGACGTCGTAGTCAATCGCCGACGGCTCACCACCGTTCGTTCCTGCCTCCGAGCCGTTTCCCATGTCCATTCTCACAAGTATTTTCTTCCGAGGGTTTCCTCTCTCGTAGCACCTGAACAAGAAAGGCTCGTTCACTTTACCACCACCGAAGTTCGTTTATATTACGCTTCGGACCTCTCTTCCTAGAACTTTCCCCACTGTTTTTCACATAAGAAAAGCAAACCAATTCGAGTCTTCGTCAACTCTAAAATGGCGTAAGCAGTACGCGTGGCTTTTTGCCCCCCGGTGGGCTCTGCTTCTTGTAGAGTTGACTTTCACGAACGCCCAATCTGTGAGTCGTTCTCAAAGGAAATAAAATATTGATGAAATTACAGTACTAGTCCTTGTTTTCTCCATGATTTCATTTCCGGTCCCCAGATATGCTTTTTTTTTTTTTTTTGGGCACAGACAAATCGAGATTACAATTTTATTTTACTTCCTTAAGTCTAGTATCTTTTGAAATTAAGTGATATTTTTTACATAGTTTTTCATTAGATTTCTTTTACTTGAAAAGGAAATTCTCCCCTTTTATTAGTTAATTTGTTTCCTAGATTTGTTTGGAGAGACTTTCTTCTGTCTTTTTTTTTTTGGTAGTGCTCGCATCTTGATTTTCTTTAAATTTAAGCAATTGAAACTTACACATGAAAACTGTTGAGTAGGTCACTCCCAATTGGAGAGGCCAATGCAATTATGTATATCTGTAATAGAATATATATAGTAGTGAGTGTGTAAGTAAAAAAAAAAAAAAGGAGAAAAAGAAAAAAAAAAAGAAGATATCAAAAGAGGTCGGAGATATACCAATGTGATCTTCCACATCCAGAAAATCAAAGGAGATTGGAAAAGTGATATTCTCGGATCTACAAAATCACGAGAGATTAGGAGATATATTTACGTGATTTTTTTTATATCGTACAATTCCAATTGGGATTGCATTTGCTCCTATAAATAGGAGTCCTCCTCAACGGAGAAGATGTGACACGTGAGCAAGAATATCATAGCAATGGGGCGTAGCGGAAGAAACGGTTTTCTTCTTCCAAGAAGAGAGTTATCTTTGGTAGCTTATTCAATTTATGAGGTTCGATCCACAAATCAAGACAATGAGGATTGTATCCCATTATTATTTATCATAGTGGAAGTTTGAAGTGGACTACGGTCCCGTGGTTTTTCCCCTTCACCTTGGAGGGTTTTCCACGTTAAAAATTCTGGTGTTATTTACTATTCATATTTACTGCTTTCATTGAATATCCTATTTAATTTTCACGAAATAGTAGCGGAAAAATTATCTGGGCATTCTCCGCAAATATTATTTTCTTTTTCCCAACAAAAGCGTTGACATGTGGAAGATTTCTCCGTGGAAAGAACGAAGCAAGGCCCATTATCAACATTGAAATGCATAAAATAGAAGTAGATCCATCAAGGGTGTATGATAATCATTTTTTTTATTTTTGAGAGAACAACTTTGGAATAAAATCCGTTCGATAAGACAATTTCATTTTTTACTGAACAATTTCTTAGTCTATAAATAAGTTTCTAATAGAAATGAAAAGTAAAAATTTCTACTTTTCTATTTTTAGAACAAAAATTAGGAATAAAATCTCTTCTCATCGCTCGTCCTCGCTACTAGTTGGCTGCCCACCCGTCGCTTGCCACCTCCCGTTCACTCGTTGGCCGTCGTCCCCGCCGGCCGCCTCCTCGCTACCCACTACCGTCGGCCACTTGGAAAAATGAAATTTTGTATCGTTATCAAACGAATTTTTATTCAAGAGTAATTTATATTATCATCAAACATGTAAAAAAATCTATTTTTGGCAAAAAAAATGATTTCTAGAATAGAAATCGCACCCAACATGAGTCCATAAGCAAGCAAAAAAAAAAAAAGGGATCGTGACACGAATCAAGTACTCACAGAGGTAGATTTTCCAAAAGAGTCACTTACATTAAAGAAAAAAAGATCATTAAAAAATTTAATAAAAAAATTAAATTAATAAAAATTAATAAAAAATTAATAAAAAAATAAAAGAAAAGGGCATTGGCTGGCAAAAGTAGCCTGGCATGTTAAAAGCACAACAACATAGAGAAGAAAAAGGTGGGCACGCGTGAGAAAGGACATACTGGCAAAAGCAGTGGAAATGGTGGGGGTATAACGAGCACGAGATGTTTGACCGAGTGCAAGATTGAATTGCAATTTTCTTTTGTCTACCGATGGACGTGCCAGGGCCATTGTGGTACATTCATTCAGCGATAAAAAGACGGATCCCCGGATTTATTAATATTAATATTTTATTTTATTTTTTTGTGGGGAGAGGGGAGGATAGGAGGAAGGAGGGAGGGAAGAGTCGGTCATCCCGCTGCAAGTCTTGCTTTGTTTCGTTTTCGTTTTCGTAGGTCGTTTTTGTTTTTGGTTTATCTCCACTAGTCCGGTCCGATTCTACTTTGGACCACCAATTTTTAGGTAGAACCTTAAGTTTAGCACAATACATTGGGAACCGTACTTACTCTTATCAATTGAAGGGATTGAAGCAGGATTGATGTTCATCCCTAATTTTAATTGTACTTATTTGATAGTGCAGCAAGTAACTCGTCTTTTTACAAAAGTCAAAGGATTCCACCAGGACTTACGCTTAGCCTGCCAATCTCTCTCTGGCCTGAATGTCGGATTGACAAGCTTTCCTTTTTTCTGTTGTTGCTTTTGTATTAGCATTAAAAGTTTATATTTCTAGATATCTCAACAATTAAATTAATGGATACTTTGCTTTTCAAATAATCACTATATTCTTCATTTAGGAAAACTTAAAGTAAGCTCTTGTAGAAGAACTTAATATCAAATCTAAGAGGCCGAGTTGATATTTTTTATTAGCAAAAGCAAAATTTCATAGTCAGCTCAATAAAATATTACGTAGGCCTGCCGTGGGGTAAGTGCGTGAAATGTTTGCGAGTGTGTATGAACTCTTTTTTGATTATGTTGACTTGAAATACCCCAAAACTCTTTTTTTTTAAATGTATCTGTAAATTGAGATTGAATTCATTTAAAAGTTATAATTGTCAGAAAGAGAGGCATGTGACCTTAGTATATAAAGTGTTCCTAAATTATACACACCTAACTACCTTACATGTGCCGTGACATTATTTTATTTATCCAAAGATGCCCCTCCCGTCGTCCAACGCACATAGGCTGTACATTATTTTGATTATGTTGACTTCAGAGGCCCCGAGACTCATTTTTAAAAAATGTATCTCCAAAAGATCGAAATCTAGGGCAAAGAAGAAGTCATTTAAATGATGAATTAATATAAATAAAGCTGAGTGATTCCAAATTTCAAGATTGGTTTCAAGATTTATCCCGGTTTCACATGTATTATTAATTGAATGATTACAGTAAATGATCAAATTTAATAATCATTACTTGCTGCTACAATTCACTGACCATAACCTATATTTAAAGACACGAAGAATATGAAATATTAACAAAGCAAAACTTTCGGTTATAAAATGAAAGTTCAAATTAGTGATTTCAAAAATGCCATGAAATGTCATAAGATCGTGTGAATATATATACCAAGAAAAACATAAAAATTATTTCAAATTCTAAGTTACGGGTTCTAGATTTCACCAATCTAGAATATGAAACTTACCCATCAAAGCAATTGAAATTTATTATGCATATCTTGGAACTTGGAATTAGATAGGTTTCCATTGGTCTAATTTTCAAATTTTAGGTTCTACTCTGAAATCATGCTTATTCATAATCCCACGACAGATGGCTGTCTTTGCATAGCATTTCTTTTTCTTTCTGGAGTAGTAATTCTCTCGTGAGGGGAATCTAGGAATGACTTTGATTTACCTCAAAACTAAATACTGACGATATGGCGTGCTCTATGTCGGCACCTAGAATTTTTTAAAGTGCCACTTGCATTAAAAGAATCATTATAAGATTTAATAATAAATAAATAAATAAAATTATTAAGAATAAAATTTTAAAAAAGGGGAATGGCACTGGCAGGACGCTGGTGGATTGCGCAAAAAATGGCAATGATATTTGCGCTCCCATGTGATATCTGGTTTCCTGTATTCATGTTTTATTAAATTAACTTGGTTTCTCGTGTTGTTTTTAGCGGTTGTGTGCAATGAACAAACTGATCCGAAAGGCATTATATACACGAATCGCGGGAAGTGAAATTGGAAACTTGCTACGACCATGAACTCCTAGCAGCATGAAGAAATGTCAAACAATAGCAATTTTGTACATTGGTCGCATTGATCATGTTGTCCTCATGACTACATCTCATTTTATTTAGCACTTAAGTATTAGATATATTCATGTTCAATTGGCTTGTTACATCGTAAGTCTTTATCACGAACTTTAACTATCACACGAAATATCTTGCCTATTTCCCGACATGAAATGGTACGTCTTTTTGTGTGTATCAATAAGTGATGCATGAGCATCATCAAAAAAGTTTGTGCAATAACGACTTTCTTTACTACATTCTTTGTGCAATCAATCACTCGAGGTAGCCTTTGATCATGTTGGGTTAATACCATTTTGCCAATATCCACAATATCAACATAAGCCAACTGCATAACAGGGAAAGAGCATTAAATTGTGCACAATGCATGATCAAAAAACTAATTTTTATATTGTCCACATCTGAATTTTTGCAGGTAAAACGGACATGAATTTTTGTTAAAAAAATAATAAAGTTCAATAATAAAAAAGGGACAGAGCCCCAGTCCAATTGGGTCTTTTTTTCTAAAGGACCTGGTCCGGCCCACATCAGCTTAACCAAGCCCGATTCACTGCAGCCCATTAATTCGACCCAGTTCATTAAGCCCATGAATAGATCAGGTCCAAGTGGATTTCTTCATCTTCGTTCTGCCATCGCCGGTTCGGCCACGGTGGTAATTCCTCTGTTCGCCCCTGTTTCTCGGCCAGGGAGTTTGAAGTGCTTGAAGATTATTCGTTCATTGGTCGTCATCTCTGATCCTCAGCCTCGTCGTCATGGATGATATCTCCCTTTGATCCGATCGCTCTTTGCGCTGGACATCAGCAATTTCAAGGTAATTATCGTCTATGCTCTGTTTCCGTTGCTCTTCACAAGAAGCAGAGGCTGAGAGCTATATAGACAACTGTGATTGAAATTGTTTTTGATAATTTGAACTTTTATTGATTTTGATTTGATGAACTAAAAGTGAACCAATACTTTAAATCCGCCGCCGCCGCCGCCGATTCGATGCGATGGGCTGCGCCGGATCTCGGCCCAAGGGAGACGGTACGGCGCCCCCCGATCGCTCTCCGCGGCTCTGGATTTTCCATGTCGCCGGTTCCTGTTGGGTTCCGTCGATCTTTTTGTTCTTCGAGTGCTGGCGTCTTTGAATTCGGTCTGCTGCTGGAGCGTTGACTGTGTGACCTAGAACGCCGATATCGGCGACGATCGAGTTTCTTTTCTTGTACCTTAGCGAGCTCAGTGACTCGATTGTTTGCCTGCTGATTTTCTCGCGCCGTCGGTTTCTTGATTTCTAGCCGTGTCATTGCCTGTTCGGGGGATGTGGTTCGTTAATTCGGTGATTGTGGATTGCATTGGGTTGGTGGAAGTCTTTCTAGATTACACACTTGCTGCTGTGAATCGGATAGGCTGTATTCTTTTGGGATGTGGGATACATTGGTCGGCTAGGCCGTGTTCTGTTGGGAATTGAACAATTAATGAAATCATTTGAATCTGTATGTGAAACCTTGGAACATTTAATGCGAATTGTGCATTTTGACAAAACTGTGATTTCGCTGGAGCCAGTAAATAGTTTGACTTTTTACTCTGTTGGTGTTACAACTTGATCTGCTGAGCATTTGAGAAAGAACAGAATTTGTTTCTAATGGAGCCATCAAGAATATGTAGTTTGCATATGGCTGCATGTGATTCTTTTCATGTAAAGCTCGAAAGGGTTTGAACCTACTAGTTGATGCTCCCCTTGATATTCTCCTCGCTTCAATTAACGGCAGTGGGCAGCTATTCTTCTTCACTTGAGCAATGTTGGAAGTTTACATCGATCAATCTTTACTCTGTGACATTCTTTGTTTATATAGATTATTAAAATTGGTTGCCTAAGTAGTAAGTGCTTCAGGTAATTCTCTTCTCATGACAGTCTTGCATTGGATGGGGAAATTGATGTCTAAGAAATTTATAGACATTAACACTATGTGAAGTCCTTGAAATTATCTGTCCAACAAGTAAAGTCCTTGAAATTATTTTTCCAATAATTGGTATCAGAAACACTGTTTAGCATTGCGTTTTAGATATTGCTCTGCCTACTGCTAACTCATTTAGTGCACTTGTCGCATCATTTAAAAGGGAAGCTGAACAATTTAATCGCATAATAACTTATTGCTTGTTTGGTTGCTGACAGACTCTTCTAAGAAAATTAGGAAGCCGAAACCTTGGAAGCATCCTGAAGCAATTACAAGGACACAACTGATGAAGATGCGTGAGGAGTTTTGGGATACTGCACCTCATTATGGTGGGAGACAAGGTATTTCTAAATTGTTAGGATAAGATGGTGTTAACGTAATGCATGGTCACCACCCTTTATCTTCACCCAACCCCCGGTGCTGTAGGGGAGAGGGGAAAACTACGCCTTGCAAAATGGGTAGATCATAACTATGTGAGTCGTAAGTGCTATTTTTGTTGGAACACGTTTGAGCAATTTCCTTTTGAATTATTAAGTTTCTTGTGTAAATGTGCTGTGTAGCATATTTATCATGCTGCTGTTAAGTACAAAACTATAGATAATGCACATGCATGAGGGGTTGTTTACATGTCAGAACGAGGCAGTCTATTGCATGAAATGAACTTTCTTTGCTTTTGAAATGATTGTGTGGGATGACAAGTCTTGAGGGTATGCTTGTTACTACAAGTTGCTTAGACCCATGCTTACGTAAAACGCCTTAAGTATGATCCTATTTAGAAGATGTGGCACATATCAAATATCAAAAGGTCACCCGTAAAATGAAAGGTTTTTTGTAAGTCAAAAAATAACTTGCTATTAATATTGTCGACTAACATTAATAAGTGATACCCTGTTGATATGATTATCTGGAGATTTCTTTTCAATTGGTGAAAGTGCCTAAAACTACCAAGCATGTTATCCTTGAAAATAGGTTCCGGCTACATCAGCTCTCACTGTAGCCAACGCTAATTTGCTTTGAGTCATAATGCTTTGCATCCGTGATAACGCGGTAGTAGTTTTTTTATTGACTGACCAGATGTATTGCAGCATAAGCTTGCGCCAGTTTAGTAATGTGATGAGAAACGCACATTCCCTAAGGCTTGTGAGATTTTTGAAGCATTGCACATCAATATTCCTTGTCTACAATTAAGAAACCTTCGTAGCAACCTGCTTTTGCATGCCACCGTGGAGTACGACGTGTGTGTGTGTGTGAGAGAGAGAGAGAGAGAGAGAGAGGGGGGTGGGTTTCTAGGCAGATGGTACCAACTAGTCTTAAGCACATAATTTGTGCATATTTTTTGAGATATATTTTAGCTGGAGCACAAGTTCAAGCCTCATCTTCTGTGCATTTTCAGTGGTGAAACTTTTAGAGAGACTGAAGATTGTGAAGGAGCTGATGTGAATTGGCATGTCAATATCTTGATGACGTAGTTATGTTTTCTGTTGTATATTACCTGACTTCCCTCAATCTCTATAGTAATTAAATCTCTCTGTCTCACTACCTCTCATTTCATATCACTGTTGTAGACTGGTTAAGCAATTTAATTCTGCTTTCAGAGATATGGGATGCTCTGCATGCAGCAGCAGAAGCAGATCTAACGCTTGCCCAAGCAATTGTGGATAGTGGTGCTGGCGTGATTGTTCAGAGAGCTGACTTGACAATATGCTATGATGAAAGAGGTGCTACGTTCATCTATTCACACAGTCCCCCACCCGCTTCTCGCCCACCACCACCTAGAAATCTTTTCCATCTCTACCGTCCTGTCCAGCATCTAATTCATGCGATGTTGATTGTTGCAGGTGCGAAGTATGAATTGCCCAAGTACGTTTTGAGTGAGCCGACCAATTTGATTGATGATAATTGACAATGGAGGTGGGGCAGATTTTGCTCAGCTTCGTGTGTAAATCCTGTGAATTGATACTGATAGTTTGATAAAACAAATTGCATCAAAGTGGAGGTAATTCAGGTATTTTAATGATGCATGCTTAAATACAAATGTTACGTAACTTCTGCCTCATGAGATGTATGACTTCCACAATTTCATATGGTTTGTTTCATTAGTACCTGAACCTTCTAAAGAAACACGAAAAGTAATCCATTCAAGTGATTGTTACAGTGGAAAATCATGACGGCCTTGAGTGCTAGACCATTGTTTTGTCCGAATTTTTGCTGTTCCTAAGGCACATTGACCTTGTAATATTTTCTGTCTGTTATGTGGAGTTGTCGATGGCCCCTACATTTCCAATGCTTCGGATTCATCTTGTAACTGATTACAGTTTGAGATGTGTTTCAAAATTTGAAAACCGATCCCTTAATAGACTAGGAACAGTATAGATTGTCCAATGCACAATGGGGAAAATGTGTTGAATTGTGCACAATGTTGTGTGAAGTTTGAATTTAGCATTACTTGTAGATTCATTCAGAGTTTTTAAAACCAGTGACTGCCCGGTTTGTTTCTCTTGATTTAATCAACACGTAGAGTGGAGATATTAATTGGGCAAAACAAGCTGGTCAAGGAATATAAACAGATTGCCGATGGCTAACAGCAGAGAAGCCTGCTTAAAATTATCTATAGCAAGAGCACCTAGTTGTCGGATCGTAGTACAAGTTATTCCTAACGATTATTAATGATGTTGTGATTATGGTCACGGAATACGATTCTAGGACATTCTTCTATCGTTCGATCTTATGTCGCACGAGTTTGGGTCGAAGTTGTTCACCAAACAATGACAAAATTCCCCTTCAACTGGTAAAAAAATTTCTCGTGTTGCTTTGGAGATCCATTAGACATGGTTATACAATTTCTTGTATTACTTGTTTGTGGTAATCATCTAATCAACTCATCAACCACATCTTGCCATAATGGAGTCCCTACGTTTATAGGGAATGATGAACATGTAATTGACATTATGAAGAATGCACCATTATTAAAGGTACGTCTTACTACGTTCTGATAAAAATGCAACAAAGAAAGAAGTTATGAATTTGACACGACTGATATAAGTGATATTGATCTTGTGTTTTTGCTGACATATCCCAAGTGAAAATATTATTCTAGAGAGAGTGAAGATATAAATCAAAACTCAATTGGTTCTAAACACGGACCCACTCCTAAATTTTGCATCTATTAGATATATTCGATGTGTAAATTCAACACGAAAATGTGTTGAATGTAATATTCACCAATCTTTCATTAGTCACTAAGATCAAATTTAAGCATACAGTATGTGGATATGTTATAAGAGGTACACAGCTGATGTTTCCTTCTCTTTGCTGAACTTTAAAATATCTCATTAATTGAATTTTAAATTTTAGCCTTAAAAAAAATCTGGACAATTAAATGGATTAAAAAAATTCTACCAATGTGAAAAAAAAAGTACATGCCTTTCCAGGCTTTGACAACATTGTCAGAAACACTACAAAAAATTTCATAATAACGACAAAAACACGACGACGCAATTTAAGATAAACTACAGAACAAAAATGTCACTAAATAGTAAGAAACTAACCCAAGGCACTAAAAAATCCCAGTCTTACACTCCTCTCTTTCTTTTCCTTCTTTTGCCCCCGACTTTCCGTTTTTTGTACGTGCTGACTTTGCCAATAAACGGTCCTCCTTCCAGATTTGGGCAGCCCCCAATACGTAGATAGCACTTGTCTGGTACTTTCGAATTGAATACGTCGGGGAAAATTGTCAATGATCTGCAACTTGAAATAATCAAACTTGTGAGAGTTTCTAGTTCACTCAGGCCCTTAACTGCCTGAAGCTCTTCACAATTATCAATCATCAAGTACTTCAGCTTTTTCAAATCCGATAGATCATCTAGACTTCCAATCTTAGGACACAAATGTATTATCAATTGCTCCAATGAGTCCAATGAACCAAGACCTTGGATGGCAGTTAGGTTTGCGCACGACTGTACCCTCAACAGCTTCAGCCTCCTCAAACTCGAAAGACCAGCAAATCCCTCAAGGATGTCTAAGCCACTCACATTAAAGTTAACCAACTGTTCAAGCCCATCAAGTTGAACTTCCTTCCAACAACATTGATAAATGTACAAATGTGTCAAATTTTCCAAGTTGCAATGAAATGACAAACTAGTTGTCGATTTGTGATGTCGCAATGTCAATTTTGAAACACATGGTGGAAGGACCTCGAGGGACAGGTGGCACTGACCATCTTGGAAGAAGAAAGGACCACAGTTCTCATCAAAAACATCATAGCTCAAATCCTCCAATTTAGTTAGGTTTGAGAGATTCGGGAGCTGCCGCAATGAACATGATCCTAAGCTTAGGCTTAACAAACTTGTGGGAAGCTTCGGTAATACTTTGAGTTTGCTACAACACTTTAAACTCAATTTCTGTAGGTGAGGAAGTTGTTTGATCGTTTGTGGAACATTCTTAATGAGGGTGGATTGCAAGTGCAACACTCTCAAAAGCGATAATTGCCAAATGTCCTCAGGAATTTCCCACTTTAGACCCCAGCAATAGTCGGCATGTAGCTCTTCCAACTCTTTTAGCATGACAATGCTCCGTTGTAGCTTTTTTATCGGAGTATGCGAAATCCTAATGATTTTTAATCTACTTAGGTATCCAATAGATTTGGGTAACTGCAGACATTGTGTGCTTGAAACGTCCAACTCAAGTAGAGATTCCAAGTTACCAATCGAGAACGGAAGTTCCCTTATGTTAGTATACGATAGAAAGAGAAACTTAAGTTCTCGTAAATTCCCAATAGAATTGGGAAGTTCATCGATTTTTGTAAATTGCAGTTTAAGAACTGACAAGTGCTTTTGGTTACCAATGGAGTCAGGTAATCTTGTGATGGCCGTACACGAGAGATCTAACTCTACTAGTGATGTCACTCTCGCAAATGATTTGGGTAGCTTCCTCAACTTTTCGCAACCACATAAATCCAAGTACTCGAGGTTCTGTAACCCTCCAATCCCTTTGGGCAACTCCCTAAGATTTTTGCACCCACACGCATTGAAGTAAATCAAGCACTTAAGCTTTTGAGGGAACCATCAACTTCAGTTAGTTTTCCACAATCCTCAAGGTTCAATCTCTAAACTCAAATAATCGGAGAAGTTTGGAGTCCTGGTCATGTTGCTACAATATGAGATATCCAAAACTTTAAGCTTTTTAGCAACCTGTTACAATAGCAAAATGAGAGTAAAGGGAAAATTCCATACGGATTTAGAGTTAATAAATGGTTTTGCTAGAACCTAGATGTAATTGGGTTGACTCATTTTCCTCATTTAACTCACATAAATCTGTTTAGTACTAAAACCTAGCCAACCTGAGCCACATATATCCACCTATATATCAATTTAGTGCAATTTAATTTAATGGCCTTGATTACGAGATGAGCTTAGTTTTACTTGTGGAATGGCCTTGATTAAATCCATTCATGAGCGATTTTATTTACAGCATGTTATTGCCTATATAGTTATGGGTAAGTCAATTTTAGTTAAAAACATAAAAATTGCGTGAGACAATTCAATGAAGATAAACAAATATAGTGACGATGGTACCTTGAATTGACTCCATCCAGCCCATTCCTCGGTGATTGAACTAAATCTCAGTCGAAGAACTACAAGATTGCTTGGATGGAAATTGATGGCCAAGAACTCTTGAGAGACCCCTTTGCAGGTCATGTATCTTAACTTTGAAAACTGATTCTTAAAGTCTCCATTGAAATTCTCCCCCTCTAACATGAGGAACCTTATGTTTGGAAGCCTTGAAAACTCTTTGCTCGTATAAACTCGTGTTGGTTCACATAAGCGAATTGCTTCAATGGCCTTCTTTCTCTGCCATTTAATGGTAAAGTAGCATAAGTGTAAATAAAAAATGGCTCATCCCCCGCTCTTTAAGAAAGGGCTCCTAATTAATAAATGAACTATTTAGAAAAACATAGAATTCGATGGTCGGACATATGCTTTTACCTCTTTTGTTCCTATGATATTATTGGCCGTCTCAGGAACCCATAACCTGCTTTGCTTTGTTGGATCGGTTAGTCTCGTATCTCCACTAACAATTTTCCTCCCGAGATCTCTCAGTTGGTCATGCATCCAAAATTTGTTGTCATCAGTTATCTTTATTAAGGACATGCAGACAAGGACTTGAATTGAATAATCTGGCCCAAACCCACAATCCTTCCACATGTAGAATGCATTCGTCTTGTCCTCGTCCACAAAGAGACATGCGATGTCGAGAAAAATCTGTCGTTGCTCATGATTCAAGGCATTGTAGCTGATCTTCAACTTGTCCTGGACCTTCTCATGAGGTATTTTTCTCATATTGTCTAGCACATCGTACCATGAGGCTTTGTTTTGACGATAAACCAATGAGCCTATGACTTCAAGAGCCAAAGGAAGTCCTCCGGTCGTAGAAATTATTTGTCTCGAAAGATTGACATAATCATCTGGAGGAGGATTCCTTCTAAAAGCATGTCGACTGAAAAGCTCTAGTGATCGAACATCATCCAATGGCTTCACTTCGTACACCAAAGTTTTGTTGGATTTTATGATGCTTTTGTTCCTACTTGTCATAATAACTCTACTTCCTAAGCCGAACATAATGTGGTTGATGGCTAGTTTCCGGAGTTGCTCCTCATCATCCACATCATCAAGAACAAGCAAGACTTTCTTGTTAGAAAGTCGTTGCAAAATCACTTTGATCCCATCGTCGACATCGTTGATTTGATCTTGAAAGCCCAAACCCAATGTGTCAGACAATAATTGTTTTTGCAAATTTATGATGCCAAAGCTGGTCGACGATTCCCGGACATTTCCTAGGAAGCAGCATTGATTGAAAACGGAATTTAGTTTGTTGAACACCATCTTAGCAAGAGTTGTTTTACCGATTCCACCCATTCCATGGATTAGCACAAAGCGCAAGCCCCCAGAGTCCATGTCCAGCAACTTCAGAACGGCTTCCACTGGATCGTCCATTCCAACTAAATGCTCGGTAAGGTATTTGTCTTTTTTGTCTTCAGCTTCATCACAATCTCTCGTAGCACCGATTGAATGAATTTCCAATGCCTGCCACATGAGTGAGTTAACTAAGTTGATATTGTAAAAGATAACCTCAGGACACTCAACATGTGGTTGCAACCAACATGGTTAGTGCCACTTATTTAATCGGCTAGTGCACCCGACAAGAAGACATTTTTATGTGCGTTTAGAACACGGTTTTCCTATGATTTAAACAAATAATCACATACAGAAAATTAAGACCTTTTTTATTTATTTGCTTCCGAAATTGTAACACTTTGACGTAGATGGATAGGACACTTGCTCTAGTTCCATGTAAAAATCTATCGATAAGGAGAGAGAAGGTAACTTTTAAGGATGTGATCCACAATTTACAAACACAAAAATGTATAAAATTAGATCTATCAATGAAAGAATGCCCTCTTGTCCATCATTCAAAGAATAGACTATTAGACGTAGGCATTTTCCCATGTTAAAGGAAGCAAGGCATTGCTAATTGATTCCTAATCCCTTTTTAAGGCAGTCTTGGTAGCTAGGATAAGAGCTAAGAAGAAATGTATTGAAAGTTTTCACACTTAAGATAGTTAGAAGCAAAGTACATGAAAAAGCTAACCCACCAAATTGGAGAGCTAAAGTTTCGACCAAAAATAAAAATAAAAATTGGAGTGCTAAAGTAAGGGAAGAATTATAAAAACAAAAACACAAAAATACATCCTTGAATTTATTAACACATCTCCCACCTCTAAACTTAACCCCCACCCCCAAAAAAAAAAAAAAAAAAGAAAAAGAACTAACTGATTGCTTACCCGGTTTTTGCTTTATTTGGCTTCGGTGAATGACATAATTGATTCGGTTATCGAAAATAAATTTGAAAAACAAACATGGTATTCATTCAATTTCAAACAACTTAAACGAGAATTCATCCAAGTTTAGGCATATAATTAATGAAAGTCCAAAGCAAAAGTTAATGGAGTGCTTCAGGGTCCCTGCATACCCTTGCTTTTTCAACTCCCATCCTTTGATTTGGGCTACACTTTTGAGGGCATCCTCCCACTTTTGCCTCGTCTCGCGACCGAACTTCTCTTCATGCTCCTCCAAAACGCTGACGTACCGTTGAGACTTAAGCTTAACATCACGAGGCTTAACGTCATAGAAAATCGGCATAATCTCCTTCTCGGATGGTGTGGATTTCTTGCACTCCACCATGTGTGCGAGCTCGCAAAGGCACCACGCGCTCGAAGCATAACCTTTAGAGAAGATAGGTATGTAGATCTTCGACTTTTGGATGGCCGCCGGTAGCTCATCAGCTATTTCTTCACCGACATGAAGCTCTTCCTCATCGAGGAAAACACGGATGTTTGCTTCTAGCATTTGGTGATAAAGACAATCCGTGAAGGCTTGGCGAGTGTCCGGTCCCCTGAAACTCAGGAAGACGTCGTAGTCAATCGCCAACGGCTCACCACCGCTCGTTCCTGCCTCCGAGCCGTTTCCCATGTCCATTCTCACAAGTATTTTCTTCCGGGGGTTTCCTCTCTCGTGGCACCTGAAAAAGAAAGGCTCGTTCACTTTACCACCACCGAAGTTCGTTTATATTACGCTTCGGACCTCTCTTCCTAGAACTTTCCCCACTGTTTTTCACATAAGAAAAGCAAACCAATTTGAGTCTTCGTCAACTCTAAAATGGCGTAAACAGTACGCGTGCCCCCCGGTGGGCTCTGCTTCTTGTAGAGTTGACTTTCACTAACGCCCAATCTGTGAGTCGTTCTCAAAGGAAATAAAATATTGAGGAAATTACAGTACTAGTCCTTGTTTTCTCCATGATTTCATTTCCGGTCCCCAGATATGTTTTTTTTTTTTTTTTTTGGGCACAGACAAATCGAGATTACAATTTTATTTTACTTCCTTAATTCTAGTATCTTTTTGAAATTAAGTGATATTTTTGACATAGTTTTTCATTAGATTTCTTTTACTTGAAAAGGAAATCCTCCCCTTTTATTAGTTAATTTGTTTCCTAGATTTGTTTGGAGAGACTTTCTTCTGTCTTTTTTTTTTTTTTTTTTTTTTTGGTAGTGCTCGCATCTTGATTTTCTTTAAATTTAAGCAATTGAAACTTACACATGAAAACGTTGACATGTGGAAGATTTCTCCGTGGAAAGAACGAAGCAAGGCCCATTATCAACATTGAAATGCATAAAATAGAAGTAGATCCATCAAGAGGGCGTATGATAATCATTTTTTTTTTTTGTTTTTGAGAGAACAACTTTGGAATAAAAATCCGTCGATAAGGCAATTTCATTTTCTACTTTTGGAACAATTTTTTTGTTTATAAATACGTTTCTAATATTAATGAAAAGTAAAAATTTTATACTTTTCTATTTTTAGAACAAAAATTAGGAATAAAATCTCTTCTCACCACTCATTCTCGCTACTAGTTGGCTGCCCACCCGTCCTTGCCACCTCTCGCTGCCTGTTGGCTGTCGTCCCCACTGGCCGCCTCCCGCGCCCACTACCGTTGGCACCCTTAAAGATGAAATTTTGTATCGTTATCAAACGAATTTTCATTTCAAGAATAAAAATTTTATATTATCATCAAACATGTAAAAAGTCTATTTCTAGCTAAAAATTGATTTCTAGAATAGAAATCGCACCCAAAGATGAGTCCATAAGCAAGCAACCAAAAAAAAAAAAAAAATAAGGGGTCGTGACGCTAATCAAGTACTCACATAGGTAGATTTTCCAAAAGAGTCACTTACATTAAAGAAAAAAATATCATTAAAAAATTTAATAAAAAATTTAATAAAAAATTTAAATGAATAAAAATTAAGAAAAAAATAAAAGAAAAAGGGCATTGGCAGGCAAACTGGCAAAAGCAGTGGAAATGCAATTTTCTTTTCGTCTACCGAATATGGTAAGCGCTTGCTTGGCAAATTCCGATGGACGTGCCAGCCTGCCAGGGCCATTCTGGTATATTCATTCAGCGATAAAAAAGACGGATCCCCGGATTTATTTATTTATTATTATTATTATTATTTTGGTAGGGGAGAGGGAGGATAGGAGGAAGGAGGGATTGAAGGGATTGAAGCGGGATTGAGATTCATCCCTAATTTTAATTTAATTGTACTTATTTGATAGTGGAGCAGATAACTCGTCTTTTTTATTACAAAAGTCAAAAGATTCCACCAGGACTCACGCTTAGCCTGCCAATCTCTCTCTCTTCTTTGGCCTGAATGTCGGATTGACAAGCTTTCCTTTTTTCTGTTGTTGCTTTTGTATTAGCATTAAAAGTTTATATTTCTAGATATCTCAACAATTAAATTAATGGATACTTTGCTTTTCAAAAAATCACTGTATTCTTCATTTAGGAAAACTTAAAGTAAGCTCTTGTAGAAGAACTTAATATCAAATCTAAGAGGCTGCGTTGATATTTTTTATTAGCAAAAGCAAAATTTCATAGTCAGCTCAATAAAATATTATGTAGGCCTGCCGTGGGGTAAGTGCGTGAAATGTTTGCGAGCGTGTAAAAACTCTTTTTTGATTATGTTGACTCGAAAGACCCCAAAACTCTTTTTAAAAAAATGTATCTGTAAATTGAGATTGAATTCATTTAAAAGTTATAATTGTCAGGAAGAGAGGCATGTAACCTTAGTATATAAAGTGTTCCTAAATTATACACACGTAACTACCTTACATGTGCCGTGACATTATTTTTATTTTCCCAAAGATTCCGCTCCCTTCGTCCAACGCACATAGGCTGTACGTTATTTTGATTATGTTGACTTCAAAGACCCCGAGACTCATTTTTGAAAAATGTATCTCCAAAAGATCGAA
Organism: Eucalyptus marginata; assembly: GCA_014182565.1. Taxonomy (NCBI): domain Eukaryota; kingdom Viridiplantae; phylum Streptophyta; class Magnoliopsida; order Myrtales; family Myrtaceae; genus Eucalyptus; species Eucalyptus marginata. The sequence continues at coordinate 32,704,374 of CM024589.1, read as the reverse complement.
ATCTAGGGTAAAGAAGAAATCATTTGACTTATTATAAATAGGGATGAGTGATTTCAAATTTCAAGATTGGTTTCAAGATTTACCCAGATTTCATATGTATTATTAATTGAATGATTAGAGTAAATTATCAAATTTAATAACCATTACTTGCTCTTACAATTCACTAACCATAATCTATATTTAAAGACACAAAAAATATGAAATTAATAAAGCAAAACTTTCAGTTATAAAATGAAAGTTCAAATTAGTTGTTTCAAATTATATACTCATCATTGACACCAAATGAAATGTCAAAGATCGTGCGAATATATATACCAAGAAAAACATAAAAATTTATTTCAAATTCTAAGTTACAGGTTTCAGATTTCACAAATCTAGAATATGAAACTTACCTGTCAAAGCAATTGAAATTTATTATGCATATCTTGGAACTTGGAATTAGATAGGTTTCCAATGGTCTAATTTTCGGATTTTAGGTTCAACTATGAAATCATGCTTATCCATAATCCTAAGACAGATGGCTGTCTTTGCATAGCATTTCTTTTTCTTTCTGGAGTAGTAATTCTCTCGCGAGGGGAATCTAGGAATGACTTTGATTTACCTCAAAACTAAATACTGACGATATGGCGTGCTCTATGTCGGCACCACTAGAATTTTTTAAAGTGCCACTTGCATTAAAAGAATCATTATAAGATTTAATAATAAATAAATAAATAAAATTATTAAGAATAAAATTTTAAAAAAGGGGAATGGCACTGGCAGGACGCTGGTGGAGTGCGTAAAAAATGGCAATGATATTCGCGATCCCATGTGATATTTGGTTTCCCGTATTCATGTTTTATTAAATTAACTTGGTTTCTCGTGTTGTTTTTAGCGGTTGTGTGCAATGAACAAACTGATCCGAAAGGCATTATATACACAAATCGCGGGAAGTGAAATTGGAAACTTGCTACGACCATGAACTCCTAGCAGCATGAAGAACATGTCAAACAATAGCAATTTTCTACGTTGGTCGCATCGATCACGTTGTCCGCATGACTACATCTCATTTTATTTAGCACTTAAGTGTTAGACATATTCACTTTCAATTGACTTGTTACCTCATAAGTCTTTATCACAAACTTTAACTGTCACAAAATATCTTGCCTATTTCTCGACATGAAATGGTACGTCTTTTTGTGTGTATTAATAAGTGATGCATGAGCATCATCAAAAAAGTTTGTGCATGAACGACTTTCTTTACTACATTCTTTGTGCAATCAATAACTTGAGGTAGCTACCACCGCCGGGGTGGCTCATTGGGTAGGCTCTACAACGTCCCCTCGGGGAGGGCGGGGTAATCCCCGCAACGCAAGTTGCGGGGGAGGCCAGCGGATCATTAGGCGATTTAAGCGTGGCGTCGAGGTGGTGGTTTCGCTTGCTAGCGTCACTGCAGGGGTTTACGGTGCGGCCGTCGGTCGGCAGTTCTGCTCCTCCCGCATCAAAAAAAAAAAAAAATAACTTGAGGTAGCTTTTGATCATGCTGGGTTAATACCATTTTTCCAATATCCACATTATCAACATAAGCCAACTGCATAACGGGGAAAGTGCATTAAATTGTGCACAAATGCATGATCAAAAAACTAATTTTTATATTGTCCCCATCTGAATCTTTGCAGGTAAAACGGAAATGAATTTTTGTGAAAAAAATAATAAAGTTAAATAATAAAAAAGGGACAGAGCCCCAGTCCAATTGGGTCATTTTTCTAAAGGACCTTATCCGGCCCACATCAGCTTAACCAAGCCCTATTCACTACAGCCCATTACTTCGACCCAGTTCATTAAGCCCATGAATAGATCAGGTCCAAGTGGATTTCTTCATCTTCGTTCCCTTCAGTGATCCTGTATCCGCCAGCAAAAGGCGCCGTAGCCGTTCCGCCGTCGCCGGTTCGGCCACGGTGGTAATTCCTCTGTTCGCCCCTGTTTCTCGGCCAAGGGAGTTTGAAGTGCTGGAAGATTATTCGTTCATTGGTCGTCATCACTGATCCTCAGCCTCGTCGTCATGGATGATGTCTCCCTTTGATCCGATCGCTATTTGCGGTGGACGTCAGCAATTTCGAGGTAATTATCGTCTATGCTCTGTTTCGGTTGCTCTTCACGCGAAGAAGAGGCTGAGAACTATATAGACAACTGTGATTGAAATTGTTTTTGATAATTGGAACTTTTATTGATTTTGATTTGATGAACTAAAAGTGAACCAATGCTTTAAATCCGCCGCCGCCGTCGACGCCGATTCGATGCGATGGGCTGCGCCGGATCTCGGCCCAAGGGAGACGGTACGGCGCCCCCGATCGCTCTCCGCGGCTCTGGATTTTCCGTGTCGCCGTTCCTGTTGGGTCCCGTCGATCTTTTTGTTCTTCGAGTGCTGGCGTCTTTGAATCTGTATCCGAAACGTTGGAACGATTAACGTGAATTACGCATTTTGACCAAACTATGATTTTGATGGAGCCAGTGAATAGTTTCAACTTTTTACTCTGTTGGTATGACAACTTGATCTGCTGAGCATTTGAGAAAGAACAGAATTTGTTTCTAATGGAGCCATCAAGAAAATGTAGTTTGCATATGGCTGCATGTGATTCTTTTCTTGTAAAGCTCGGAAGGGTTTGAGCCTACTAGTGGATGCTCCCCTTGATATTCTCCTCGCTTCAATTAACGGCAGTGGGCAGCTATTCTTCTTCACTTGAGCAATGTTGGAAAGTTTACATCGATCAATCTTTACTCTGTGACATTCTTTGTTTATTTAGATTGTTAGAACTGGTCGCCTAAGTGCTTCAGATAATTCTCTTCTCATGACAGTCTTGCATGGGATGGGGAAATTTATGTCTAAGAATTTTATAGACATTAACACTATGTGAAGTCCTTGAAATTATCTGTCCAACAAGTAAAGTCCCTGAAATTATTTTTCCAATAATTGGTATCAGAAACACTGTTTAGCATTGTGTTTTTAGATATTGCTCTGCCTACTGCCAACACATTTAGTGCATTCGTCACATCATTTCAACTGGAAGCTGAACAATTTAATCCCATAATATCTTATTGTTTGTATGGTTGCTGACAGACTCTTCTAAGAAAATTAGGAAGCCAAAACCTTGGAAGCATCCTGAAGCAATTACTAGGACACAACTGATGAAGATGCGTGAGGAGTTTTGGGACACTGCACCTCATTATGGTGGGAGACAAGGTATTTCTAAATTGTTAGGATAAGATGGTGTTAATGTAATGCACGGTCACCACCCTTTATCTTCACCCAACCCCCAGTGCTGTGGGGGAGAGGGGAAAACTATGCCTCGCACAATGGGTAGATCATAACTATGTGAGTCGTAAGTGCTATTTTTGTTGGAACACGTTTAAGCAATTTCCTTTTGAATTCTTAAGTTTCTTGTGCAAATGTGCTGTGTAGCATATTTATCATGCTGCTGTTAAGTACAAAACTGTAGATAATGCACATTGCATGAGAAACATGTTTTCCATAAGAAAGCCGGACATGGCTTACCTTCTTATTTTGGGGGAACTTATCGGATATTTGTGGTCTTCTTGCAACTAGATCTATTTTCAAATGTTAAAAACATGGGAACTGGTTTTCTCTTGATTAAGTATTGCCTAAATGTCCCTTTAGTTTTGATCTGTATATATCAATAAATTATCTCTTCTGGACTTTTTCAGTTAAGAGTTGGTATTTGCCATACTCAAGGATTACAGTTGTATTTATAGCTATAGAGGGAGGGATGAGATTGGAGTAACCATGGCCTATTTACGCGCATCTATTCCTTAGAAAGTGGTCACTATACTTTGACCCTAGATGTTGGTATTGGTGATGTTGTTTTCTTTAACTCAGCAATGCAATAAGTTACCTTAGTGACATTGTTGCTGTATGGGAAACTTGTTAGCTGCAAATTCTCTTCTATTTATATTAATGGAAAGATGGTTGTGGAATGTAAAGTTTCCCACGTTTTACTGCTTGTTCATCAAGTATTAAAATGACTTGAAATAAGATTAGCAATTGGATAAAGCACATCCATCTAAATGTCGCAGTTGGCTTTTTGTACCTTATGAGTGGTACAATACTTATCACTAAAAAGTGGATTGCATGAATTATTTAGAATTAGGGATCCCTTTCCGAAGAATGAGCTTACCTGTTCAGTTTTCACATTGAAACTTGTAACGGCTAGAACTATGATGAATTATAATGTTTATCGGCCTACTTATTCAGTCATTTTTAAACTTTCAGTGGGGTTATACTTTTACACTTCCAGCTTGAGTAGTCTATCCTCTAACTTGAAGGCTGACACTGTTTTGCTTTGCCTTTGTCAAGCTACAGTCTTTCTCCTACACACTATCATCTTTGATTACGCTAAGTGATTTGAACATTTAGTAGGTTTTGCACTTCATTTCTCTCTCTTAACCAATTCAAAGAGGGATTTCTGGAATTCTTGTATGTGGTGGTGTGGGTGTGTGGGACCCTCTTTTTTTTTTTTTTTTTTTTTTTTTTTTTTTTTGGGGGGGTGGAGGGAATGAGGGGTTGTTTACATGTCGGAACGAGGCTGTCTATTACATGAAATGAACTTTCTTTGCTTTTGAAATGATTGTGTGGGATGACAAGTCTTGAGGGTATGCTTGTTACTTCAAGTTGCTTAGACCCATTCTTACGTAAGACGCCTTAAGTATGATCCTATTTAGAAGATGTGGCACATATCAAATATCAAAAGGTCACCCATAAAATGAAAGGTTCTTTGTAAGTCAAAAAATAACTTGCTATTAATTTCGTCAACTAACATTAATAAGTGATACCCTGTCGATATGATTATCTAGAGATTTCTTTTCAGTTGATGAAAGTGCCTAAAAACTACCAAGCATGTTATCCTTAAAAATAGGCTGAGGCTACTTCAGCTCTCACTGTAGCCACTAGCCAACGCTAATTTGCTTTGAGTCACAATGCTTTGCACTTGTGACAATGCGGTAGTAGTTTTGTTATTGACTGACCAAATTTATTGCAGCATAAGTTTGTGCCGATTTAGTAATGTGATGAGAAACGCACATTCCCTAAAGCTTGTGGGATTTTGGAAGCGTTGTACATCAATCTTCCTTGTCTACAATTAAGAAACCTCCATGGCAACCTGCTTCTGCATGCCACCGTGGAGTACGACGCACGCGCGCCCGCATGAGAGAAGGGGGGGAGGGGGTGTTGGTTTGTAGGTGCAGATGGGATCAACTAGTCTTAAGCACATAATTTGTGCATATTTTTTGAGACACATTTTAGCTGGACCACAAGTTCGGGCTTCATCTTCTGTGCATTTTAAGTGGTGAAACTTTTAGAGAGACCGAAGATGGTGAAGGACCTGACGTGAATTGGCACGTCAATATCTTGATGACGTAGTTATGTTTTCTGTTGTGTATTGCCTGACTTCCCCTCAATCTCTATAGTAATTAAATCTCTCTGTGTCTCACTACCTCTCATTTCATATCACTGTTGTAGACTGGTTAAGCAATTTATTTCTGCTTTCAGAGATATGGGATGCTCTGCATGCAACAGCAGAAGTAGATCTAACGCTTGCCCAAGCAATTGTGGATAGTGCAGGCGTGATTGTTCAAAGAGTGGACTTGACAATATGCTATGATGAAAGAGGTGCTATATTCATCTATTCTCCCAGTCCCCCACCAGCTTCTCCCCCACCACCACCTAGAAATATTTTCATCTCTATTGTCTTGTCCAGCATCTAATCCATGCGATGTTGATCGTTGCAGGTGCGAAGTACGAATTGCCCAAGTACGTTTTGAGTGAGCTGACCAATTTGATTGATGATAATTGACAATGGAGGTGGGGCAGATTTTGCTCAGCTTCGTGTGTAAATCCTGTGAATGGATGTTGATAGTTTGGTAAAACAAATTGCATCAAAGTGGAGGTCATTCATGCATTTTAATGATGAACAATTAAATACAAATATTACGTAACTTCTGCCTCACGAGATGTATAACTTCCGCAATTTCATATGGTTTGTTTCATTAGTACACTAAACCTTCTAAGAAACACGAAAAGTAATCAATTCAGGTGATTCTTACGGTGGAAAATCATGACATCCTCGAGTGCTCATTGTTTTCTCCAACTTTTTACTCTTTCTCCGGCACATTGACCTTGTAATGTTATCTTTCTGTTATGTGGAGTTGTTGATGGCCCCTACATTTCCAATGCTCCGGATTCATCTTGTAACTGATTATAGTTTCAGATGTGTTTCGAAATTTTAAAACCGATCCCCGAATAGACTAGGGACAGTATGGATTGTGTCCAATGCACAATGGGGAAAGTGTGGTGAATTGTGCATAATGCTGTGTGAAGTTTGAATTTAGCATTACTTGTAGATTCATTCAGAGCCTTTAAAACCAGATCTGCCCAATTTGTTTCTCTTGATTTAATCAACACGTAGAGTGGAGATATCAATTGGGCAAAACAAACTGGTTAAGGAATATAAACAAATTGCGGATGGCTAACAGCATAGAAGCCCTCTTAAAATTATCTATAGCAAGAGCTCTTAGTCGTAGGATTTTAGTACAGGTTCTTCTATAGCAAGAGCTCGTAATTGTAGGATTGTAGTACAAGTTCTTCTAAACGATTATTTATGATGTTGTGATTATGGTCACGGAATACGATTCTATGACATTCTTCTATCGTTCGTTCTTATGTCGCACAAGTTTGGGTCGAAGTTGTTCACCAACCAACGACAAAATTCCCCTTCAACTGATAAGAAAAAATTCATTGTATTGCCTGTTTTTTGTAATCATCTAACCAAGCAGTTAATCTCATCAACCACATCTTGCCACAATGAACTCCCTACGTTTTGGGGGATGATGAACATATAATTGACATTATGAAGAATGCACCATTATTAAAGGTACGTCTTACTATATTCTGACGAAAATGCTACATAGAAAAAGTTATGAAATCGATACTACTGATGGAAGTGATATTGACCTTGTTTTTGCTGACATATTGCAAGTGAAATATTTTTCTTGAGAGAAAGTGAAGATATAAATCGAAACACAATTGGCATTAAATAAGAATCTACTCCTAAATTTTGCATCCATTAGATATATTCAATGTGTAGATTCAACGCAAAAAATATGTTGGATGTAATATTCACCAGCTTACATTAGCCACTGAGATCAAATTTAAGCATATAGAGAATATGTTATAAGAGGTACGCATGATGTCGTTGATATTTCCTTCTCTTTGCTGAACTTTAAAATATCTCCTTAATTGGATTTTAAATTTTAGCCTTAGAAAAACTGGACAATTAAATGGATTAAAAAAAATTCTACCAATTTGAAAAAAAGTACATGCCTTTCCAGGCTTTGACAACATTGTCGGAAACACTACAAATAATTTCATAACAACGACAAAAATGTGACGACGCAATTACAGAAAAAAAAAATGTCACTAAATTCTTGAAATCTTTGTTATTCAATAGTGAGAAACTAACCCAAGGCACTAGAAAATCCCAGTCTCACACTCCTCTCTTTCTTTTCCTTCTTTTCGCCTCGACATTCCATTCCTTGTACTCGCTGACTCTACCAACAAACCAGTTTGCTTCTAAATTTGGGCAGCCGCAAATACTTAGAAAGCACTCGTCTGGTACTTTCGAATTGAATACGTTAGGGAAACTTTTCAATGATCTGCAACTATGAAAAGTCAAATTTATAAGGGTCTCTAGTTCATCCAGGCCCTCAACTACCTGAAGCTCTTCACAAGATACAATCGTCAAGGACTTCAGCTTTTTCAAATCCGATAGATCATCTAGACTTCCAATGTTAGGACACCACCATATTTCCAATCGCTCCAACAAGTCCAATGAACCAAGACCTTGGATGGCAGTAAGATTTTGACACGCGTGCAGCCTCAACAGCTTCAACCTCTTCAAACTCGAAAGACCAGCAAATCCCTCAACAAGATTTGAACTACTCACGTCAAATTCAACCAACTGTTCAAGCCCATCGAGTAGAACTTCCTTCCAACGACATTGACAAATGCACAAACGCGTCACTTTTCTCAAGTTGCAACAAAATGACAAACTAATTGTCGATTTGTGATATTTCAATGACAATGTTGAAACACATGGTGGAAGGACCCCAAAGGACAATTGGCATTGACCATCTTGGAAGAAGAAAGGACCACAGTTCTCATCATAATCATCATAGCTCAAATCCTCCAATTTAGTTAGGGTTGAGAGATTCGGGAGCTGCCGCAATGAACATGATCCTAAGCTTAGGCTTATCAAACTTGTGGGAAGCTCCGGTAATACTTTGAGTTTCCTACAACACCCTAAACTCAATTTCTCTAGGCAAGGAAGTAGTTTGATCGTCCGTGGAACATTTTTAATAGGGGTGAATTGCAAGTGCAACACTCTCAAAAGCGATAATTGCCAAATGTCCTCAGGAATTTCCCACTCTAGATCTGAGCAACCGTCGGCATGTAGCTCTTCCAACTCTTTTAATGCGATAATGCTCCGTTGTAGCTTTTTTATCGGAGAACCCGAAATCCTGATGATTTTTAATCTACTTAGGTCTCCAATAGATTTGGGTAACTGCAGACATTTTGTGTATGAAACGTCCAACTCAAGTAGAGATTTCTAAGTTACCAATCGAGAACGGAAGTTCCCTTATGTTAGTATACGATAGAAAGAGAGACTTAAGTTCTCGTAAATTCCCAATAGAATTGGGAAGTTCATTGATTTTTGTAAATTGCAAATTAAGAACTGACAAGCGGTTTTGGTTACCGATGGAGTCAGGTAATCTTGTGATGGCCGTATACGAGAGATCTAACTCTACTAGTGATGTCACTCTCGCAAATGATTCGGGTAGCTTCCTCAACTTTTCGCAACCATATAAATACAAGTACTCAGCTTCTGTAACCCTCCGATCCCTTTGGGCAACTCCCTAAGATTTTTGCACCCATTCGCATTGAAGTAAATCAAGCACTTAAGCTTTTTGAGGGAACCATCAACTTCAGTTAGTTTTTCACAATACCCAAGGTTCAATCTCTCTAAACTCAAATAATTGGAGAAGTTTGGAGTCCTGGTCATGTTGCTACAATGTGAGATATCCAAAACTTTAAGCTTTTTAGCAACCTGTTACAATAGCAAAATGAGAGTAAAGGGAAAATTATATACGAATTTAGAGTTAATAAATGGTTGTGCTAGAACCTAGATGTAATTGAGTTGACTCATTTTCCTCATTTAACTCACATAGATCCGTTTAGTACTAACACCTAGCCAACCTGATCCACATATATCCACCTATATACCAATTCAGTGCAATTTAATTTAATGGCCTTGATTACGAGATCAGCTTAGTTTTACTTGTGGAATGGCTTTGATTAAATCCATTCGTGAGCGATTTTATTTTACAGCATGTTATTGCCTATATAGTTATGAGTTAGTCAATTTTAGTTAAAAACATAAAAATTACATGAGACAATTCAATGGAGATAAACAAATATAGCGACGATGGTACCTTGAATTGACTCCATCCAGCCCATTCCTCTGTGATTGAACTAAACGTCAGTTGAAGAACTACAAGATTGCTTGGATGGAAATTGATGGCCAAGAACTCTCGAGAGACCCTTGTGCAGGTCATGTATCTTAACTCTGAAAACTGATTCTCAAAGTCTCCTTTGAAATTTCCCCCCCTAATATGAGGAACCTTATGTTTGGAAACCTTGAAAACTCTTTGCTCGTATAAACTCGTGTGGGTTCACGTAAGCAAATTGCTTCAATGGCCTTCTTTCTCTGCCATTCAATGGTAAAGTAGCATAAGTGTAAATGAAAAATGTCTTCATTCTCCCCACCCCCCTTTAAGAAAGGGCTCCTAATTAATAAATGAACTTTTGAGAAAAACATAGAATTCAATGGTCGGACATATGCTTTTACCTCTTTTGTTCCTATGATATTATTGGCCGTTTCAGGAACCCATAACCTGCTTTGCTTTCTTGGATCGGTTAGTCTCGTATCTCCACGAACAATTTTCCTTCCAAGATCTCTCAGTTGGTCGTGCATCCAGAATTTGTTGTGATCAGTTATCTTTATTAAGGACATACAAACAAGGACTTGAATTGAATAATCCGGCCTAAACCCACAATCCTTCCACATGTAGAGTGCATTCATCTTGTCCTTGTCCACAAAGAGACATGCGATGTCGAGAAAAATCTGTTGTTGCTTGTGATTCAAGGCATTGTAGCTAATCTTCAGCTTGTCCTGTACCTTCTCATGAGGTATTTCTCTCAGATTGTCTAGCACATCATACCATAAGGCTTTGCTTTGACGATAAACCAATGAGCCTATGACTTCAAGAGCCAAAGGAAGTCCTCCGGTCGTAGAAATTATTTGTCTCGAAAGATTGACATAATCATCTGGAGGAGGATTCCTTCTAAAAGCATGTCGACTGAAAAGCTCTAGTGATCGAACATTATCCAACGGCTTCACTTCATACTCCAAAGTTTTGTTGGATTTTATGATGCTTTTGTTCCTACTTGTCATAATAACTCTGCTTCCTAAGCCGAACATAATGTGGTCGATGGCTAGTTTCTGGAGTTGCTCCTCATCATCCACATCGTCAAGAACGAGCAAGACTTTCTTGTTAGAAAGTCGTTGCAAAATCACTTTGATCCCATCGTCGACATCGTTGATTTGATCTTGAAAGCCCAAACCCAATGTATCAGACAATAATTGTTTTTGCAAATTTATGATGCCAAAGCTGGTCGACAATTCTCGGACATTTCCTAGGAAGCAGCATTGATTGAAAAGGGAATTTAGTTTGTTGAACACCATCTTAGCAAGAGTTGTTTTACCGATTCCACCCATTCCATGGATTAGCACAAAGCGCAAGCCCCCGGAGTCCACGTCCAACAACTTCAGAACGGCTTCCACTTGATCGTCCATTCCAACTAAATGCTCAGTAACGTATTTGTCTTTTGTCTTCAGCTTCATCACAATCTCTTGTAGCAGCGATTGAATGAATTTCCAATGCCTGCCACATATGTGAGTTAACTAACTTGATATTGTAAAAGATAACCGCAGGACACTTTGACATCGATGGATAGGACACTTGCTCTAATTCCATGTAAAAATCTATTGATAAGGAGAGAGAAGGTAACTTTTAAGGATGTGATCCACAATTTACAAATACAAAGATATATAAAATTAGATCTATCAATGAAAGAATGCCTTCTTGTCTATCATTCAAAGAATAAACTATTAGATGTAGGCATTTTTCCATGTTACAGGAAGCAAGGCATTGCTAATTGATTCCTAATCCCTTAAGGCAGTATTGGTAGCAAGGGTAAGAGCTAAGAAGAGATGTATTGAAAATCTTCACACTTAAGATGGTTAGAAGCAAAGTACATGAAAAAGCTAACCCACCAAATTGGAGAGCTAAAGTTTCGACCAAAAAAAAAAAAAATGGAGTGCCAAAGTAACGAAAGAATTAAAAATACAAAAACACAAAAATACAAACGAATTACTCCTTGATTTATTAACACATCTCCCACCTCTAAACTTAGCCACCCCCCCCAAAAAAAAAAAAAAAAGAAAGAAAAAGAACTTTAACCGAATGCTTACCCGGTTTTTGCTTTATTTGGCTTCGGTGAATGACATAATTGATTCGGTTATCGAAAACAAATTTGAAAACATACATGGTATTCATTTAATTTCAAACAACTTAAACGAGAATTCATCCAAGTTTGGGCATATAATTAAAGAAAGTCCAAAGCAAAAGTTAATGGAGTGCTTTAGGATCCCTGCATACCCTTGCTTTTTCAACTCCCATCCTTTGATTTGGGCTACACTTTTGAGGGCATCCTCCCACTTTAGCCTCGTCTGGTGACCGAACTTCTCTTCATGCTCCTCCAAAGCGCTGACATACCGTTGAGACTTAAGCTTAACATCACGAGGCTTAACGTTGTAGAAAATCGGCATAATCTCCTTCTCGGATGGTTTGGATTTCTTGCAATCCATCATGTGTGCGAGCTCACGAAGGCACCACGCGCTCGAAGCATAACCTTTAGAGAAGATAGGTATGTAGATCTTTGACTTTTCGATGGCTGCCGGTAGCTCATCAGCTATTTCTTTACCAAAGTGGAGCTCTTCCTCATCGAGGAAAACACGGATGTTCGCTTCTCGCATTTTGTGATAAAGGCAATCCGTGAAGCCTTGGCGAGTGTCCGGGCCTCTGAAACTCAAGAAGACGTCGTAGTCAATCGCCGACGGCTCACCGCCACTCGTTCCAGCCTCCGAGCCGTTTCCCATGTCCATTCTCACAACTATTTTTCTTCTGAGGGTTTCCTCTCTCGGAGCACCTGAACAAGAAAGGCTCGTTCACTTTACCAGCACTGAAATTCGTTTATATTACGCTTCGGACCTCTCTTCCTAGAACTTTCCCCACTGTTTTTCACATAAGAAAAGCAAACCAATTCGAGTCTTCGTCAACTCTAAAATGGCGTAACCAGTACGCTTACCTTTTTGCCCCCCGGTGGTCTTTGCCTCTCGTAGACTTGACTTAGGCTAACGCTCGACATGTAAGGGCTGCGACCGCCGACTGCAACGCGGAGATGGAGAACCGCAATGTCGCGATGGAGGGCTGGACGCGAGGCTACGACGGCAAAGGGGGAACGGAGGCGAGGCAGCAGCGAGAGAGGTAGAGACCGAGCAAGGGAGAGGAGAAGGCGATTGCTAGGTTTTTGCCCTTTGGGCTGTTACTTTACTGATTGCGTTTTCAATTTTGGGAAGAAGAGCAAGGAGAGAGACGACGGCTTCTGGGGAAGAAACGAAAGTCTCGTGCAGCGTGACTTCAATCTTGGGGAGTGACAGGCGTAGGCGGTGGGTGGGGTGGAGGAAGAAAACAGATGGTGAAATAAATGGGTGGGACCCATTTAGCCCAAAAAAATATTAAATATTAAATAACCTTATTAATACATGATAAGACTATAAAATAAATAAATAGGCGGGTTAAAAAATTATTTCGAAAAATAAAAGCACTAAATGTGAAATAATAATAAAATTTTATTATCATAGAAAAATATAAATTTATTTTGACTCTAATCTCTCGTTAGTTATTTATTTCATCAATAACTTTTGTTAAAATCAAAAAAATGTCTTTCCAATTTTTTATGAATAAATTTATTAATGTTATTAGTATAGATTTATTATAGGCTCTTTTTATTATTTAATTATGAATTTGAATAATTAATCATGTATATATAAAAATATTCATTTATATACAACGTGTCAACGTGTCGGAATTCTTTTTTTCTAAAAAACGTGTGTTGGCGTGTCGTGTCGTATCGCGTTTTTGTTGCGTCCATGTTAGTCTTCAAGTCGTTCTCAGTGGAAATAAAATATTGAGAAAATTACAATACTAGTCCTTGTTTTCTCCATGATTTCATTTCCGGTCCCCAGCTATGCTTTGTCTTTTTTACAGGCACGGAGATTACAATTTTATTTTACTTCCTTAAGTCTAGTATATTTTTCAAACTTAAGTGATATTTTTGAAATAGATTTTTGATTAGATTTCTTTTACTTGAAGAGGAAATTCTCCCCTTTTATTAGCTAATTTGTTTCCTAGATTTGTTTGGAGAGACTTTCTATTGTCTTTTTTTTTTTTTGGTAGTGCTCGCATCTTCATTTTCTTTAAACTTAAGCAATTGAAACTTACACCTGAAAACGTTGACATGTGGAAGATTTCTCCATGGAAAGAACGAAGCAATGCCCATTATCAACATTGAAATGCATAAAACAGAAATAGATCTATCAAGAGCGCGTATGATAATTATTCTATTTTTTTTTTTTTCTGTTTTCAAAGAGAATAACTTTAGAATAGAAATCCGTCGATAAGACAATTTCATTTTTCTACTTTTGGAACAATTTTTTAGTTTATAAATAAGTTTCTAATAGAAATGAAAAGTAAAAATTTTCTACTTTTCTATTTTTAGAACAAAAATTAGGAATAAAATCTCTTCTCATCGCTCGTCCTCACTACTAGCTAGCCCCCCACCTGTCGCTTGCCACCTCCCGCTACTTGCTGGCTATCGTCCCTCGCTGGCCGTCTCCTGCTACTCACTATAATAAAGCTACTCGGGAAAAAGAAATTTTGTGTCGTTACTGCGCGAATTTTTATTTCAAGAATGAAAATTTTATATTATCATTAAACATGTAAAACATTTTATTTCTAGGTAAAAATTGATTTCTAGAATAGAAATCGCACACAACATGAGCCCATAAGCAAGCAAAAAAAAAAAGGGATTACGATGCGAATCAAGTACTCACAGAGGTAGATTTTCCAAAAGAGTCACTTACATAAAAAAAAAAAAAAAAAAAAATCGTTAAAAAATTTAATAAAAAAAAAAAGTTAAATGAATAAAAATTAAGAAAAGATAAAAGAAAAAGGGCATTGGCAGTCAAAAGTAGCCTGGCATGGTTAAAAGCACAACAACGGAGAGAAGAAAAAGGTGGGCAGCGTGAGAAAGGACGTACTGGCAAAAGCAGTGGAAATGGTGGGGGTACAACGAGCACGAGATGTCTGACCGAGTGCAAGATTGAATTACAATTTTCTTTCGGGCCCGTTTGGTTTGGCTTTTTGAGGAATGCGCTTTGGCCAAAACGCAAATATCTTTTTAGCGCTAAAGGAGTTTTCGGAAATCTTTCGAGTGTTTGGCAAATTATGCATTGGAAAGTGGCTTGTGTGAAAATACCGTTTGGCAAAATTTATTACAAATGGGCTTTTGCTTTTAATTTTTTTTTTAAAAAAAAATATGAAAATCAAATTCGGCGGCCAGATCAGGCGACGCCGTCGGCTGTGACCTCGGGCGCCCGGGAGGCGCAGAGGCCGATCTAGCCGTCCGACGGCGATCGGCCTCCGACCATAGATCTCGGCGACCGAGGTCGCGCCGCCCGGCCAGATCCGGCGGCTCGAGGTCCGCGCCGCCCCGGGTCGCGTGTCGCGCCACCCCCTGCAGCGGTGGTCACCGGCGACGCGCGACCCTCAAGCGCGGCGGCGATGGTGGTGGCCGGAGAAGCCCTGGCGGAAGAAAAAGAAGAAGACAGATGGGGAAGAAGAAGAAGAAGGTGAACAGTAGCGTGGCATTTCCAAAATGCCGAATGCTCAATCTTTTCCTCCCCAGATTGAGCATTGAGCATTTTAATCTTCATATTTGGGCAGAAAGGGGCTTTTGAAAATATTGCACAAACATCAAAAATTTTCCCAAATGGGCTTTTGGGGCCCAAAGCCCCTTTGGAATACTCAACCAAACACCCCCTTCGTCTACCGAATATGGTGAGCATTTGCTTGGCAAATTCCGATGGACGTGCCAATGCCATTATGGTATATTCATTCACCGATAAAGAAGACGGATCCCCGGATTTTTTTATTTTTTATTTTTGGTGGGGGAGAGGGAGGATAGGAAGGAGGGAGGGAAGAGTCCCTCATCCCGCTGCAAGTCTTGCTTTGGTCATGGGGTTGGGTTGTGGGGACGGAAGGAGAGGGGTCCGGTCCGTGACTGTCGGCAGCTCCTCTGGTCTCTCGTTTCGTTGTTTTGATTGGCGGCGGTGCGATTTTCTCAATCACTGTAGGGGCGCGTTTGGACCAAGGGTCTGAGAGAGGGTAGCTATCTTTGGATAGCATTTCTTATTTTTACCGATTTTCAATCAGTATCGACACATGGTAAACTTATTAAAGGGCTAATTAAAAAAATAATGGTAAAGCTTACCTTGATTGACAATTCTGGCCTGAACCTTTTTTTATGTCAATAAAAATCACAAATTTTATTTAGTCTCAAATCTAGCCCTGTTAATTGAAGCTTGAGATCTTATAGATTGTGACAAGCGCTTTGGTAGGGCATGACTTTAGATTCTCCCTTACTATACTTCTTAACAAAATCAATTTATGTATTAAATGAGATCGATTTTTTTTTTTTTTTTTGGTCGCAAAATGAGATCGATTGATTAATGTCCATTTGAAGTGAATTTCGAAGTTTCAAGGGGAGGGCTTGGGCTTGCTCTAGAAAATAAGGTTTTGATTATGAGTTTGGCAAATCTTGTCCATGGCGTCTCTTGATGGGTGGTGGCCCACGTCCACAACTTCATATTATGACAAAGTAGTGGAGGCTGGCTAGAGAGATTCAATTGGGAGGTCTTTTTGACTTGCCGGTGAAGTGAACAAGACTACTAATAGTTTCACCATTATTTTTCAAGTTGTGGCTGAAAAAAAAAAACAATGGATAGTGATTTAAATTGGGTAGCAAGCAATGTGGATTTATAGTTGAGGCGAAATAGTCACGCTGGACAATTAAGATCTCAAGTCAACAGGACTAGATTTGAGATTTAAGTAAAAGTTAGTATTTTTTATAAACCAAAAAAAAGTTCAAAGCATAATTGTCCTTTTTTTTTCCTGTGAGCAAATTTGTCATTCTCAAGGTAACTTAGTACTTGGTTTTCTAGTTAATGCATTTTTTTATGTCATATCTCAAATCTAATGTTTTCATACAGATTCTGCATAGGGATTGCAAGACGCATATTTGCATAGTTAGGTATTGATAATCGAATATTTGCATAACTATAACTGCCATTTCTAGAATAGAATTTTCCTTGAATAATTGTGAATGCATGTTTAGTACATTAAGATCGCATTTCTTTTTTTCTTTTTTTTGTAATCTTTATCTCTATCTTGCATGGATCATATGCAATGAAAAGTATAAAAATAAAGTAATTACAACTTGCATGTTAGTAATTTAGATTGTGTCTTCATTTAAAAAAATCACGAAAAAATATGTTTAGGGGTTTATTTGGGGAAATTTAGATTCATTTCCATTATATTTGTATTATTCTCCAAGGATTGTGTTCCATTTAGATTACATTACGCTAAATTTTCGTAATTACAAGAATGATTTTTAGGAAAGCAACTTATTTTGACAAGTTGCGTCCGGATATTTATATATATATATATCCCTTGACACATTAGTACATCTCAAAAGTCTTGCACAGACTTCCCATTCACTACTCACAGGGTCTCATCTTGAAGCTCGATGTCGAGGTCTTATGTCATTTTATCAGATGCGGCTCGGGGTTTTATTTTATTCCTACTTTATTTATTTTAACTGCTTTGATTATTGATTTTTTATTTTGCCTGAGGGTTTCCCCTTGTCAAAGCACCTAATCAATGAAAGGCTCGTTCCCTTTGCGTTTGCATAAAAAGTAGATTGGCCAGCCACTACTGAATTTCGTTTGTATTATGCTTGAGAGCTCTATTTCTAGACCTAAATTTTAATTTAGAGTAAATATGATATGGATGTATCAATTTGAGAATTTTTATGGTATTTACTTTTATTTTTTGACATAACACAGAGAAATCGAGATTGCAATTTTATTTTATTTCCTTTAACTCTAGGGCTTCTTAGATCCCACTTTTAAAAAGGTAATTTTTTTTTTTTTGTAAAATAAATTTATGAGTAGATTTCCACTTGAACAGTAAATTTCCTGATTTATTAGCAAATTTGTTTCCTAGATATATTTGGAGTGACTTTTGTTTTTTATATTTTTTTGTGGTACTCGCACTTTGGCTTTCTTTAGTATTAAGCAATCAAAACTTTCTTATAAAAATGTTGACATGTACATTCACCTAAATTTTTTTCATAATCTCTAAAATTTAAATTACAATATTACTAAATTTGAAGGGAAAGCAAAAAAGTTGTTCTTACTTTTTATAAGCCCAAACAAATAGACCCTGATCTCTAGGTTGTTTTGGATTCGACTCTTTGAATTCATATGTGAAAATTAAGTTTTTTCCCCCCTTTAGAGCTTAGTGATTGGTTCCGGGCCTTTTATTAAGCATTCCGAGTTTTGCAACTACACTTACAAAAAAAAAAAAAAAAAAAAAATCTTCGTAAAAACAGCAAGAAATTGGCTAACATTTGCAATTCCAGTACAAGTTAGACCTTCAATTTTCTAAAAAAAGAGCATGAAAATGCCCATTATCAACCTTGAAATGCGCAAGACAGAAACAGGTCCAAGAGTGTGCGTGACAGAATAAATATTGATTTACAGATCCAAATCTATTTACAATATAAATGCAAATCACCTTGTTTCGGGAAACGATGAGTCCACGTCCCAACCGCAAGCAACAAACAAAGAAAAAAGAAGGAATCTCCGAGCGATTCAAGTACTCACAAAGGAAAGAGAAAAATCTCCACTTTCGACCACTCAGTTCTCAGGCAGAACCGTGAGTTTAGCATAATACAGTGGGAACCGAATTAATTATTATGGTTGAAACGGCACTGACGTTCACCCCTAATTTTAATTGTACTTATTTGACAGTGGAGCAGGTAAGTCATCTTTTTTATTTCAAAAGTCAAAAGATTCCACCAGGAATTACGCTTAGCCGCCCATCTCTCTTTATCTCTGGCTTGAATGTTGGATTAACAAGCTTTCCTTTTTTTTCTGTCGTTGCTTTTGTATTAGTATTAAAAATTTTATATTTCTAGATATCTCAACATTTAAATTAATGGATACTTTTGCTTTTTAAATGATCGCAATATTCTCCATTTAGGAAAAGTTAAAGTAAGCTCTTGTAGAAGAACTCAATATCAAATCTAAGAAGCCATGTTGATATCTTTTTATTAGCAAAAGAAAAATTTCAAAATCAGCTTAATCAATCTATCTAAACGAAACCAAACCATGTATCTCAACGGTAAGTTTATTTGATTTCTTGCACATTGTTTTGTAATAAATTGTTTTTGACTAAAAAAAAAAAGGTAAACAAATTTTAATTTTCTTTTTTGACATTAATTTTTGAAATTTTACTATCATAATACATCACTTTGGGTCCATTTATTTCACGAAAATTTTCATTTTGGCAAGCATTCTCTACAATTTTTGTCATGTTTCGTTTAGGAAAATGAGTCAATAGAAGCGATTCTCATGATTAGTAAAAAATTTATACTCAAATTTAGTAAATGTATTCTTTAAAAAGTTAGAAATTTTATTTTTTTGAAATATGACGACTCCGGCACTTGGAGTATCCCGATTATTCATTTGAGATACTTTCGGTACTGTTAAAAATGAATTGCAACTATCTTGCCTCTACTGATGTTCGGTCTAAGACGGTGGCTATTTTTGCGTAGCATTTCATACTCTTTTTGGAATATCGAGAAAATTTCAGAGTGACTTTGATTTATCTCAAAACAAAATATTGACAATATAACGTGCTATAAGTGGGCAACTAGATTTTTTAAAGTGTCACCTGCAATAAAAAATTATCATAAAATATAATAATAATAATAATAATAATAATAATAATAATAATAATAATAATAATAATAATAATAATAATAATACAGTTAATTAATTAAAAAATTAAAGAAAAGGAATTGGCAGGCAAAAACAGCCTGGCCATAAAAGCACAATAACAGAGAAGAAAAAGAGGGCACGCGTCAAAAAAGACAAACCGGCGAAACCAGCGGGGAAAAAGGGAAAACTGAGAAGAAAAAAAAAAAGGAAAGATAAGATAAAAAAGAGAAAAGTTCAGAAAATTTACAAATCATAAAAATTATCCACATCAGCATGATGTATAGAAGTCTTTAAAAGATTTATAATTAAATTGATAACTCATAAAAATTTTAAAATTAAATTGATATCATTAAAATTGGTAAGTTGTCAAAAAATTTAGGATTAAATTGATATAATTGAAATATTTAGAATTAAATTAACTGCCGGGCTGTACATTTTTAGAATTTGTTGGACAATTTGTTCACATAGCTCACCATATTTGACACCTAATTTTTTCATAACTGTCGGTTTGTTACTTACATTAAAAAAATCAAAAAATAATTAAATGAATAAAAATGACAAAAACAGAGAAAAGGGAATTGGCAGACCAAAACAGCCTGGCATGGGGTGCATAAAAGCAGAGCAACAGAGAGGAAATGGCGGGACGCTCGGTGTGTAAAAAGATGCCGAGTGATACTCGTGCTCGGTGGGGTATGGACTTAACCGTCTCTCAAACACATTTCATCCGAATTTCCCAACTCATTTTCCAAGCGAAAATTTTAGGGCTAAATTGCATTTTCTGATAAGTTTTAGGACTTTTAATACACTTAGCCCTCGGAATTACAATCGTGAAAGAGTACTTTGGAGTGGGTGTACCATGTCTTCAAAGATATAGATAGAAAAGGCATTTGTGCGTTCTATAAGGACTAAAGAGAAATTGCTACACTAGGTGTGTTGGAATGATATGTCTGATCAAATGCATAACCCAACTCTGTTTGATGAACTTAACCGTCTCTCAAACACTTTTCATCCGAATTTCCCAACTCATTTTCCTAGCGAATTCATGTCCAGAGCAGATTTCACGCAGCAAAGCTTAGGTAGAGCACACATTTGTGTTAATTATTAGCGAGGGAGCGATGAAACAAACTTCCCTTGTTGGTGAAATGATTGTGCGGGATGACAAGTCTTGAGGGAAACTTCTTGTCGCTCCATGTTGCTCAGACCCATGCTTAAACTCTAGCCTAATGAGATGCGTGTTGGTCTCTCGAATAAGGCAGCTCGTTCTTCTTTGTCACAGCTTTAGCAAGTGATCCTCAACATGAAAAATCATCAAATAGCGACAAGCAAATATTTCGCGGCCTCAGGCGGTAACTTGTTCCAAATTCCCAACTAAGCAAGATCAAGCAAAACAGCTGGTGTACTCAAATTTTAGCTTAACCAAATCACCAAAACACTTCGCAACAAGGGTTATGGAATCAGGGATTATATCGTCCCTACTCAATTTTCTACTATATTTGCCAATGTTCATCTATGGTTTCCATGGTCTACATGGAATCAAGGTGACTTCCCTAGGAAGTTTTGTTCCTCTCGAGCTCATCCCGTCCACCAAAACACTCAGCATGCAAATCCACAGTTAATGATAGACCAAAATCCTATTCAATCTCCTTATCCAGCTTATTCTGCCTAAGTGCACCAGACTTATAATCCCTGAATAAAGCCGAGGAAGACACCAACAGATGATTATTATCATGTGTCAATTGAAGCAATTCCTTTGAGGCATGTCATCAAACAGTCACCGAGCATTATCCATTTGGCCACATTGGATCAATAGCTAAGAATAACTTCCTGACACCTCGAAGATATAACAGAGTCAATGTCAGAATGAGTGATTTCGACTTCGTTTAGGAAGATCCTAGTAGTACCGGTCGCACGTGGAGCGAATCATGGATCAGTTCCTGCTGTTGAGCTTGAGACTGCGACAGGGATGAAGCGACAGGAGCTTCGTCCATGGAGGTTGTGGTTGCGGAGAAGAAGACGGCTCCATAGAAAGGAAGATGGCGAAGCAACTGAGAGAGAGCGACGGAGAGAGAGTTTGGCGGGCCGAGCCCAACTGGAGCTGAAAAATCGGGCTTTATGGATGGGCTGGATTAGTGACCCGATGGACTTGGTGCTTTATTTACTATCTTTTATTATATTTTTATGTGAATTTTAACAAAACTCCAATATTCAATTTGCCGGTAAAAATTCAGATGTCAACACACCTACTCTTTTTTTTTTTCTTTTTTAATTCCATCAAATTTGCTCTTCAGCGGTCATAAATTACTGCATTTGTATCATTCTCGTACCCTTTAATTTGCTAGTAATCATTCAATTTTAAAAGAAATTGCTAGTAATGACACTTTAGATACCTTTACTTTGAAAAACCATTTATTTTCCTGTCAAAAAGCAACAACAAATCCACATTCACAAAAATCCAACAATTTCCATCTCTATACTACATTTTTCACCTTTTCGGTGAAACACATATAAAATCGGGTGAGGTCTTTATAGGCCAAGATCGAAAGAGGAACCGCATGGCTAGACTTGCCTATGTGCACTTCGAGCTCGGGAGGGTCTAGCGGGCTGCGGCACTCAAGGTTGCAATTGTCTTTTATGGCTAGCGATGGAGGGATGACATTTGAGTAACCATGGTCACTTCACCTTTGACACTAGAAGTGGGTAATTAGTGATGTTGCTTTCTTTTAACTCAGGAATGCAATGGGTTACCTATCTATTTACTGCTCGTTTGTCAAGTATTGAAATGACTTTTATTTAGGAAAAGCAATCGGATGAAGCTCATCCAGTAAAATGTCTCGGATACATCAAGTTGCTTGGACCCCATGCTTATGTCCATCTCCTTACCCGTAACCCTAGCATTAAGCTAGATGATGCGGCACATATTGAATATCAAAAGGCCACCCCAAGAAATGACAAGTTTCTAGTAAGTCAGAAAAATAACTCGCTACTAATATTGTCGGCTAACATTAAATAATGATATCCTGCTGATATGATTATATTGAGATTGATTTCAATTTGTGGAAGTGCGCGAAAACTAACAAGCATGTTGTGCATGAAAATAGGCTCAGGCCACTTCCACTCTCCTTGTACCCAGAACTAATTCGCCATGAGCCACGATTCTTTGCACTCCTGCCAACGTTTGTAGCTTTCTTATTGACTC
Source organism: Eucalyptus marginata (assembly GCA_014182565.1). NCBI lineage: Eukaryota > Viridiplantae > Streptophyta > Magnoliopsida > Myrtales > Myrtaceae > Eucalyptus > Eucalyptus marginata. Next base: position 32,681,820 of record CM024589.1, on the reverse strand, counting down.
ACAGGATGTATCGCAGCATGAGTTTGTGCTAGTTTTATAAAGTGTTAACGAAAGAAGTGAAGAATTTGATAGACGGTGAAAACCTTGTTAGAAAAACAATTCTGCGGATACGAAAAAGACGAAATAGGAGTGTACATTGTTGAAAGCACTTCAGAAGGTTTCATAATAACGACAGAAACATGTGAAGCAATCTAAGACAAACTACATAGCGAAAATGTGAGCAGATACCGTGATTGATTGACCGGACCTAATGCAGGGAACGCAAAACTGCATGGAAGGACGACACATTGAATTATGCCGAACCCTCGTTACCCAAAAGCCAGTACACATGAATAATTACAACCGGATCATATATTATGGTGTCCAACTTGAAAGACACTTCGAGGGCAATAGCTAGTGAAAATAACACGGGTTGAATATTGGGGAAGCTGAAAATTCTTGAGATCGAACCTGAGAGAATGGCCGCCTCATCATAGTAACAGGCGAGACTTGAATTTCAAATGTTTCCACTGCTTGTACATGCTGACTGTCTCTTCAAACCAATCATCTCTTAAATTTGGGCAGTCGGAAATAGTTAGTGAGCACTCGTCTGATAATTTCCAATTGAGTACATTTGGGAAACTTCTCAGTGATATGCAACCTACAAATTCCAAATATTTGAGAGCCTCTAATTCATCCAGGCCCTTAATTGCTAGAAGCTCTTCGCATCCTCGAATTACCAAGGACTCCAGCATTTTCAAATCCGATAGGTCATCTAGACTTTCAATCTTAGGACACTTGTCTATTTCCAAATGTTTCAAGGACTCCACTGAACCAAGACCTTGGATCGTAGTTAGATTTGGGCAATCGCTCAGCCTCAACAGCTTCAACCTCGTCAAACTCAAAAGACCCGCAAATCCCTCGAGGTGTTTTAACCCTTCCACTTCGAATTCTATCAACTGTTCGAGCCCATCGAGTTGAACTTCCTTCCAAAAACAGTGACTAATGTGCAAATGTGTCAATTTTCTCAAGTTGCAATGAAATGATGAGCTGGCTATTGATTCATGATATTGGGCACACAATGTTGACAGAGACGGTGGAAGGTTTGCGAGGGATTGTCGGCATGGACCATCTTGGGAGTAAAGACGACGCCAATTCTCATCATGACCACCATATCTAAGATTCACCAATTCAGTGAGGTTTGAGAGATCCGGGATCCATCTCAATGAACTTGATCCGAGGTTTAGGCTTATCAAACTTGAGGGAAACTCGGGCAATAGTTCGAGTTTGCTGCAATCACATAATCCCAATTTCTCTAGGCGAGGAAGTAGTTTGATTGTCACCGGAACATTTCTAACAAGGGATAATTCCAAGTGCAGAACTCTCAAAAGTGATAATTTCCAAATGTCCTCGGGAATTTCCCACTCCAAACACGGGCAATTCCCAGCATGTAGCTCTTCCAACTCTTTTAGCTCAACAATGCTCTGTGGTAGCTCCCTCATCAAAGAATATGAAATGTTGATGACTTTTAATCTACTCAAGTTCCCAATAGATTCGGGTAACCGTAAACATTGCGTTTCCGAGACATCCAACTCAAGTAGTGATTTCAAGTTCCCAATTGACATTGGGAGTTCCCTTATTTTAGTATACGATAGAATGAGAAACTTAAGTTTGTATAGATTCCCGATAGAACTAGGAAGTTCATTGATTTCTGTATATTGTAGTTTAAGAACTAACAAGCACTCTTGGTTACCAATGGCGTCGGGTAATCTTGTAATAGTCGTATTTGAGAGATCCAACTCTACTAGTGATGACACTCTCGCAAATGATTCAGGCAGCTTACTCAACTTTTTGCAATTGCCTAAATACAAGTATTCAAGCTTCTCCAACTGCCCGATTCCTTCAGGCAACTCCCCAAGACTTGTACACCCATTCGCATTGAAGTAAATCAGGCATTTAAGCTTTCCGAGGGAATCGTCAACCTCAAGAAGTCCTTGGCAATTTTCAAGGTTCAATCTTTCTAAACTCAAATAATCAGAGAAGTTTGGAGTCCTGGTCATGCTGTCGCAATATGTGAGATCCAGAACTTTAAGCTTCTTGGCAACCTATCACAATATCTAAAAGAGATGAAGGGAAAATTATGTGCAAATTTAGAGGCAACAAATGATTGTGCTAGAACCTAGATGTAATTGGGTTGACTATTTTTCTCATTTAACCCGCATAATCCACCTACAAATCAATCCAACACAATTTAATTTAATGGCCTCGATTATGAGACCAGCTTAGTCAGCTTAGTTTCACTTGTAGAATAGCCTTGATGAATCCATTTATGAGCCATTTTTTTTACAATAGCTTATTGTCTACATTGTTATGGTACATCAATTTTAGTTAAAAACATAAAAACAACATGAGACAATTCAATGGAGTTAAAGATAAACAAATACAACGACGGAATACCTTGATTTGACTCCATCCAGCCCACTCCTTCGTGATGGAACTATAAGAAAGGTTGAGAACTACAAGATTGCTCGGATGAAAATTGATGGTGGAGAGCTCTTGAGGACACCCATACCAGGTCATGTATCTTAACTCTGAAAGTTGGTTCTCAAAGTTTCCATCTAATTGTCCCCAAACTAATTCGAGGAACCTTATGTTTGGAAGCCTCGAAAACTCATCGCTCGTATAGCTTCCTAGTGCATTTCCATTTAAGCAGACTGCTTCAATGGCCTCCTTTCTCTGCCATTCAATGATAAAGTAGCATAAGTGCAAATGAAATGTCTTCATTCTCTCTCTACTATGATGAAATGGCTCTTAATTGATAAATGAACTATTGAGAAAAGCATAGATTACGATGGTTGAACATATGTTTCACCTCTTCTGTTCTTATGGTATTAAAGGCAGACAAAGGATCCCACAACCTGCTCTGTTTTCTAGGATCGATTTGCCTCATATATCCATAGACGATTTTCCTCCCAAGATCTCTTAGTTGATCGTGCATCCAAAATTTGTTATCGTCGGTTATCTTTATCAAGGACATGTGGACAAGGACTTGAATTGAATAATCTGGAAAAAACCTACAATCTTTCCACATGTAGAATGCACTTGTTTGGTCTTTGTCCACAAAGAGACATGCGATGTCGAGGAAGATCTGTTTTTGCTCATGACTCAGGGCATCATAGCTGATCTTCAGCCTGTCCAAGACCTTCTCATGAGGTATTTTCCTTAGATTGTCTAACACATCTGTCCATAAGGCTTCGTTTTGGCAATGAAGTAATGAGCCAACGACTTCAAGAGCCAGTGGAAGTCCTCTAGTCGTAGAAACTACTTGTCTTGAAAGATAGACATAATCATTCGGAGGAAACTTTCTTCCAAAAGCATGTCTACTAAAAAGCTCAAGCGAATGAATAGAATCTAACGACTTCACTTCGTAGTCAAATGTTTGGTTGGCTTTAAAGATGCTTCTTTTCCTTGTTGTAATAATAATTTTACTCCCTGAGTTGAGCGAGACATGCTTGATGGCTAGTTTCTTGAGTTGTTCCTCATCATCCACATCATCTAGAATGATGAAAACTTTCTTGTTAGAAAGTCGTTGCGCAATCACCTTGATCCCATCATCAACATCATTGATTATGTTGGGAAAGCTCGAACCAAACATGTCAGATAATAATTGTTTTTGTAAAGTTATGAGGCCAAAGCTGAGCGATGATTCCCGGATATTTCCCAAGAAACAACAATGACTAAGAGGGGATTTAGTTTGTTGAATACAACCTTAGCAAGAGTTGTTTTACCGATTCCTCCCATTCCATGAATTAGAACAACTTGCATGCCCTTGGAGTGCACATCCAATAACTTCAGAACAGCTTCCACTTGATCATCCATTCCGACCACATGCTCAGCGACATATTTGTCTTTTGTCTTCAATTTCATCACAATCTCTCGTATCACTGACTTAATGAATTTCCAGTGCCTGCCACAATATCAAATCATCTAAGTTGAAAATTGAGAAAAATAACTCAGGACACTTGGCAAGTTGCATCAACATGGCTAGTAACGCTTACTAAATCGACTAAACCCAAAAGGAAGAGATGTCTTAGGTGCTCATGGAACCCGGCGTCTTTATGATTTAAACAAATGATCATGTAGCAAATATTATGAACTTTTCACTTCTTATTTGCTTCCGAAATGGCAACACCTTGAAAGGGTGATTGATACCGTGTAAAAATTTCTCGGAAAGAGAAAGGAGGCAATTTAAAGGAGGTAATCCCCAATTTACGAACACAATGATATAGAAAATTACATCTATCAATGAAAAGAATAACAGATTCTTACTTTATTTGGTTTGGATGAACGAGATGGTTTCCAAAAATAGTTTTCAAAACGCACTTGCTATTCCTTCAATTACAGACCGCCCAAACATGATCTTAACCAAACTCGGGTATACATTGAAAGTCCAAAACAAAAGTTACGGAGAACGGTAGGACATCTACATACCCTTGGCTTTTCAGCTCCCATCCTTTGATTTTAGCTACACTTTTGAGGGCATCCTCCCACTTTAGCCTCGTCTGGCAACCAAACTTCTTTTCATGCTCCTTCAAATCGCGGGCGTACAGTGGAGACATAAGCCTAACATCGCGAGGTTTCACGTTGTAGAAAATCGGCATGATTTCCTTCTCGGACGGTTTGGTATTCGTGCACTCCACCATGTGTGCAAGCTCACGAAGGCACCAAGGACTCGAAACATAACCTTTAGAGAAGATTGGTACATAGATCTTCGACTTTTCGATAGCCATCGGTAGTTCATCAGCTATTTCTTTACCGACGTGGAGCTCTTCCTCATCGAAGAAAACACGGATGTTAGCTTCTTGCATTTCGTGGTAAAGGCAATCCGTGAATCCTTGGCGAGTGTCGGGCCCTCTAAAACTCAAGAAGACCTCATAGTCAATCGTTGATAACTCACCGCCACTCGTTCCAGCCACTGAGCTCTTTCCCTTATCCATTCTCGCAAGCATTTTCGCTGAGGGTTTGCTCTCTCAGATCACCTGATCAATGAAAGGCTCGTTCCCTTTGCATTTGCATAACTTTTTAAAAAAAAATACTAGCCACCGCTGACTTTCGTGTGCGTTATGGAGACCTCCATTTCCTGGTACTTTCGTTTGCCTTATCTTTAAGCCTCCAAAATTGAAATTAAAATATATATATTTGGAGTCTACGTCAACTCTAGAAAAGCGGAATCAGTCCCCACAGCTTTTTCCTCCGGTGTGCTCCGCTCCCCTAGAGTGACTTTCGACGAACTCGCAATAATACAAGTTTCGTTCTCACTGGAGAAAAAATAAAAATATTGAGGATTAGTTGATATTTCCGAAAATATTCGAGTCTGCGTCAACTCTAAAACTAGGCTTTGTCTTTTTATGGGTCACGGACAAATCAAGATTGCAATTTTATTTTATTTACGTAACTCTAGGATTTTTATCAAAAATTTTAATAGATTTATGATTGGATTTCTCTAACTTGAATATTTAATTTTCCCTACTCTACTTACTAATTTATTTCCTAGATTTGTTTTGAGTGACTTTTTATTTTGTCTTTGTTTATTTAATAATTTTACGGCGCTCACAACTTGACTGTCTTTAAACTTATGCAAAAAAAAAGTTTATGTGAAAATGTTGACATGTACATTCACCTACAGATTTTTCATAATTCTCTAAAATTTGAAGAATATTACAAAATTAGGTGGGAAAGCAAAAAATTTGTTTTCATTCTTTGAATTCGGATGTGAAAATTCAGAGTTTTTTTTTTTTTTTTCTGTGCTTTTGCACCTAGTGATCGGTTTCAAGATAATTAGGCCCCCATCTTGGAACTCGAAATCTCCTTAGTCAAGGCCAAAACTATCATTCCAAGCTGATTCTAGGGTTGAGCTGGCTGAGTCTTTTTTTTTTTTTTCCTCTAGTTTTTTAAAGTTCAGTGAAGTTCATTTTATATCGTTATCAAATGAAAAAAAAAATTGTATCATCATCAAATACATTTTTATCCAAAAATTGATTTTTCGAACATAAATTGCACCCAACATGAGTCCATAAGCGAGCAACGAACAAAAAGATAAAAAGGGAATCATGATGCGAATCAAGTACTCATAGAGGGAGATTTTCCAAAAGTGTCAGTTACTTAAAAAAAAATCATTAAAAATTTTAATAAATAAAAAATAAATGAATAGAAATTAAAAAAAGAAAAAAGAAAAAGGGCATTGGCAGGCAAAAGTAGCCTGGCATGGTTAAAAGCACAACAACAGAGAGCAGAAAAAGGTGTGCACCCGTGAGAAAGGACATACCGGCAAAAGCAGTGGAAACTGCAATTTCCTTTCGTCTACTGATTATGGCGAGCGCTTGTTTGGCAAATTCCGATCCACTTGCCAGGGCCATTATCCATTCAGCAAATTCCGATCCACTTGTCAGGGCCATTATGGTATATCCATTATGGCTTGGTTTTTTTTTTTCTTTTATTTTTGGTGGGGGAGAGGGAGGATAGGAAGGAGGGAGGGAAGAGTCCCTCATCCTGCTGCAAGTCCTGCTTTGGTCATGGGGTGGGGTTGTGGGGACGGAAGGAGAGGGGTCCGGTCGGTGACTGTCGGCAGCTCCTCTGCTCTCTCGTTTCATTGTTTTGATTGGCGGCGGTGCGATTTTCTCGATCACTGTAGGGGCGCGTTTGGACCAAGGGTCCGAGAGAGGGTAGCTATCTTTGGATAGCATTTCTTATTTTTACCGATTTTCAATTATTAGAGCACATGATAAACTTATTAAAGAGTTAATTCCCCCCCCTCCTAAAAAAAAAAAAAAAAAAAACCACAAAGTTTACCTTGAGTGACAATTCTAGCCTACTTTTTTTTTTTTTAATAAAAATCATAAATTTTATATGAGTCTCAAATCTGACCCTTGTTAATTGAAGTTTGAGATTTTATAGATTGTGACAAATACTTTGGTAGGGCACAACTTTAGATTCTCCTTCATTATACTTCTTAACAAAATCAATTTATATATTAAATGAGATCGATTGATCAATGTCCATTTGAAGTAAATTTTGAAGTTTCAAGGGGAGGGCTTGGGCTTGTTCTAGAAAATAAGGTTTTGATCATGAGTTTGGCGGATTTTGTCCATGGCGTCTCTTGATGCGTGGTGGTCCATTTCCACAACTTCATATTATGACGAAATAGTGGAGGCTGATAATAGAGATTTAATCCAAAGATCTTTTTGACTTGCCGGTGAAGTGAAGAAGACTATAAATAGCTTCACCATTATTTTTCAAGCTGTAGCTCATAAAAGAAGATGATGGATAGTGATTTAAATTCAGCTAGCAAGCGATGTGAATTTATTGTTGATGTGGAATAGTCATGTTGGACATTAAGATTTCAAGTCAACGGAACTAGATTTAAGATTTAAGTGAAAGTTGATTTTTTTATAAAACAAAGAAAAAAAAATTTAGAGCAGAATTGACTTTATTTTTTTAGCAGAGTTGTCATTTAAGGTAGAGTTCATTTCGATTACAAAGAGAAGAAGATTCCACCAGGAATTACGCGTCTCTCTCTCTCTCTCTCTCTGCGCGGCTAGAATGTTGAATTAACAAGCTTTCCTCCTGTTGTTGCTTTTGTATTAGCATTAGCACTAAAAGTTTAAATTTCTAGATATCTCAACAATTAAATTAATGGATACTTTTGTTGTTTAAATAATCACGATATTCTCCATTTAGGAAAACTTAAAGTAAGCTCTTGTAGAACTTAATGTCAAATCTAAGAAGCCGCGTTGATATCTCTTTTATTAGCAAAAACAAAATTTCAAAGTCAGCTTAATTAATCTATCTAAATGAAACCAAACTATGTATCTCAGTGGTAAGTTAATTTGATTTCTTGCACATTGTTTTGTAATAAATTGTTATTGACTAGATAAAATATTTAAACAAATTTTAATATTCATTTTTACATTGATTTTTGAATTTTTACTATCACAATACATTTCTTAAGATCCATTTATTTTGCGAAAATATTTCTATTGAAAAACATTCTCCAAAAATTTTTCGTGGTTAGATTGCCCAAGAAAATGAATTTAATAGAAAGTATTCTCATAGTTAGTGGAAAATTTATACTCAAATTCAATATAATGAATTCTTTAAAAAATTAGAAAATATTTTTAGAAATATAGCAAGACTCGGGCACTTGGAGTTTTCTGATTATTCCTTTGTGATATTTTCAATTGTACTATAAAAAATGAATTGCAATTTTCTTTGAGACGGGATCTCTACATAGCATTTCTTAGGAAAATTCCAAATAAGAACCCGAAATGGATCAATTTTCTCAAATAAATATTCGAAATGAACTTTGTGTTAGATAAAGACTTAAAGTGGACTCATTGTCTCAAATAAGGACCCGAAGTGGTTGAATCAATTCCAAATAAGGACCTGAGCTTGCTGGTCAGCCAAATATTCACCAGCTATCAAGCATGCAACATTTCCGACGACCGGAGTTTGGGCAATCTTGTCCAAAAAAAATATCTAGGGAAAATTAACAAATATTAAAATAGAAAAAAAAAAACCCCTAGGTTTTTTACGGTCTCCCCATTCCTTATATCTATCCTCTGCAAAGTAAAAGACCGAAGTTCTCCCCATTCATTGTACCCACCCATCCTCCGCAAAGTCGAAGACCCAAATTCTCTGTTGGTTGAGGCATGAACTCAAAAACAAGAAGAAAACCATATGCTTCTTTCTTTGTTTATGGAGACCCAAATTCTCCGCCAGTCGAGCAAGGCAAGGAGCAACGAGAATCGAGTCACGACGATGGCCAGGTAGCAATTTGGTTGAGGAGCAGCAAAGGAGAAGAAAGAAAAAAACGTAAACATCTAAATGAATAACCTAAACTTAATTAATTTAGAATTTTCCCTTTTTTTCCAATCACAAAATTCTGACAAAATTGTCCATTTTTTAATACCAGAAAATGTCTGCCGGCGAGCTAAGGTCCTCAATAGAGATTAACTTGATTACTTCGAGTCCTTATTTGAAACATAGGTCCACTTTGGGTTCTTATTTGACACAAAGTTCACTTTGGGTCCTTATTTAAGAAAATAGATTCATTTCAGGTCCTTATTTGGAATTTTTCCCATTTCTTATTCCTTGGGCACCTAGATATTTCCAAAATGTTACTTGCATTGAAAATAGGAAAAATTCCAAATAAAAGCTCGAAATGCTCTTATTTTCTTAAATAAAGACTTGAAGTAGACATTATTTCAAATAAAGGCCTGAAGTACCTTTTTTTTCTTAAATAATGGTCTGAAGTGCCCATATTAGTTTTAAAAAGGGCTTGAAGAGAAATTTTGCCTTTTAAAATTTTTAATTTTTTTCCTTTTGTTCTTTCTTTAATCTTTAGAACACAAAAAAAAAAAAAAAAATGATATTTGTGCCACAGTGTGTATAATTTAGGGTTTTTGATGGTATCTTTCCATATATATATACTTTTTACATATAAAATGGACTAGGCCTAGACAGATTAAGATCAAGAAAACAACCACATGCACAGCCTCCCCTATTTGCCCTTCAAGCTTGGGAGGTTCTAGCGGGCTGTTACTGTTAGGCGTATAATTACCTCTCTTGTCAAAATTTCACGTCTTAATTACGATTTGAAGTTTCAATTTAAAAGTATAGTCTTGACACCTTTGAGTCTAATATCGTTCTCATAAGCTTGGGACGATTATAGAAAGTAAATGGTATCAAGGGTCGATTACAGAGAAAAAAAATGGATAATGAAATAGTGTCTCCCCAAATACTATTTTCAGCAAATAAGGAGGAAGAGAAGGGAAAAAAGTAAAAGAAAAAGTAAAAAATTAATGAAAAATTCGAAAAAATAATTATGTAAGTCAAAATGTCCACATCAGTAATTTCCGGCCTAATTTGGCTGGATTAGCTTAATTGGTATTAATATGAAAAGATTTAAAATTAAATTGATCTAATTAAAAGGTTTAGGACTGAATTGATACAAATGCAATAAATTTATGACTTTTTTGGTATATTTTCCCTATAATGGCATAGTTGGTCCCTATAGTGTTTTTCCGAGATGTGCCCCGCTCCTCGTAGACTTGACTTTTGACAAACCAACGATATGCTAGTTTTCTTGTTACAATATTAGTCCTTGGTTTTTCCAGGATTTCGCTTTTGGTCCTCGACTATGCTTTGTTCGTTTTTAACGAGGCTCTGACAAATCGAGATTGCAATTTTGTTTTATTTCCTTAACCAAGAACTTTTACAGATAGTATTTTCAGAATAAGGTTATTATATTTCTTTTAGTTGATTAGTAAATTTTCTTATTTATTAGCTAATTTGTTTCCTACGTCTGTTCGGAGTGACTATTATATATTTTTTTTCTTTGCTTGTTATTTTTCTTATTTTTGCGGCGCTCGCACTCTGCCTTTCCTTAATCTTTTGCGATCAAAACTTTTGATAATATAAATGTTGACATGTACATGCACCTATAATTATTTTCACAATTTTCTAACATTTGAATAATATTTTAAAATTTGGCGGAAAAGCAAAAATGTCGTTCTTACTTTCTACAAAGGCCAAACAAAAGCCCTGATCGCTAGAAGTATGGTGGGTTCTAATAAAAGTTCTCTAAACAACGTAAAACGAGTTTTTTTTTTTTTTTTTTTTTTTTTTAATGCGAATTCGATGACGAGCTGAACCCTAGATCCATAAAGCTGATCCAGCAATCCTCTTCTTATAAGATCGTCATCGTTAGACGGTAAAATGAATTAATTCTGCAATAGAACAATGGAAGATTCAACCATTCCGATGAAGCTAGACGAGAGAACAGTTCAATCATGTCAGCTTCTTATGAAAACGACATTATAGTCTCCCCAATAGCACCTAGTTTATATTTTATCATCTTATTAAAACTTCAGATAATTTCTCATGTTGTTTTTAGCGATTGTGTGCCGTGAACAAATTGATATCGTCCTAAAGCATTATATACACACACCGCGGGTGGTGAAATTGGAAACTTGCTACGACCATGAACTCCTACTAGCATGAAGAACATGTCAAACAATCACAACTTTGTATGTTGGTCGCATCGATCACGTTGCCTGCATGACTACGTCTCATCCTATTTAGCACTTAAATATTAGATATACTCATGTTTAAGTGGCTTGTTGCATCATAGGTTGTTATCACAAACTTTAACCGTTACACGAAATATCTTGCCTGTTCCTCAACATGAAATGATATGCCTTCTTGTGTGTATTAATAAGTGATGCGTGAGCATTATCAAATACATTTGTGCATGAACGACTTTCTTTACTACATCCTTTGTCCAATCAATGAGCTGAGGTAGCTTTCCATCATGGTGGGTTAATACCATTTTGCCAATGTGCACATTATCAACATAAGTCAAATGCACAACGAGCAAAATGCATTGAATTGTGCACAATGCATGATCAAAAAACTAATTTTTGTATTGTCCACATCTGAATTTTTGCAGGTAAAACGGAAATGAATTTTTGTTAAAAAAATAATAAAGTTAAATAATAAAAAAAGGGACAGAGCCCCAGTCCAATTCGGTCATTTTTCTAAAGGACCTGGTCCGGCCCACATCAACTTCACCATGCCCGATTCACTGCAGCCCATTAATTCGACCCAGTTCTTTAAGCCCATGAATAGATCAGGTCCAAGTGGATTCCTTCATCTTCGTTCCCTTCCGTGATCCCGTATCCGCCAGTAACCGCCGCCGTAGCCGTTCCGTCATCGCCGGTTCGGCCACGGTGGTAATTCCTCTGTTCGCCCCTGTTTCTCGGCCAGGGAGTTTGAAGTGCTTGAAGATTATTCGTTCATCGGTCGTCATCTCTGATCCTCAGCCTCGTCGTCATGGATGATGTCTCCCTTTGATCCGATCGCTATTTACGGTGGACGTCAGCAATTTCAAGGTAATTATCGTCTATGCTCTGTTTCCGTTGCTCTTCACGCGAAGCGGAGGCTGAGAGCTATATAGACAACTGTGATTGAAGTTGTTTTTGATAATTTGATCTTTTATTGTTGTTGATTTGATGATCTAACAGTGAATCATTTCTTTAAATATGTGCCGAAGCCCCTCGACTGGAATGTATATCACCTGTTCGATGATTTACCTCAGTGACCTCCATATTGATTTACTCACACCATTGATCAATTAAGAAGTTACTAGTCCGACTTGAATGTTATTGCTCGAGACACTGACCTTGCAACATGATAACCACTCTGTTCTATAGTCCTTCAATCTAGATGCTCTGATTTGTTCGGTTCGACTTTGATTTTGACAATTCGATTTTTTTCACGTTTGATTGAGTTGTGCTTTTGCAAATAACCATGCATGAGTATTTAGGATGCACCTAGGGTATCAAAATGAGCAAGACCATATGATTCATGTCTTTGAAATAAAACAATTTTGGACACCAAAAGAGGTTAACCAAACGTTAGCACAATCAAGTCCCTGACTCTAAATATGTTGGTTTGTAGGATGAGATTTCACTTGGCTTTTAACCAATTTCAATAGATTAGTGGCAACTTCCATTAGGTAGAATTATCTCGTTAATCATTCGAATATATCTCCCAACGTTGCACAAGGTTAGGGTTTCAGAAAACCACACCAAGGAAGAGTAAGCACCTCAATTTAGAGTGATTGCACGTTCCTATTCAACAACCGGATAAAATCGCTTGGCTTGCTTGAGAGGGTCAAGACATTTATAAATTGTTGATAAATATACTATTTGTAGCAGTTCATTTCAAAGTCTTTGAGTATTAGATTTACCCAATTCGTTTGTCTTGATTAACGTCATGGGTAGAGTGGGCAAAACAGTGCTGGTCGAGCAGCATAAACAGATTGCTGGTGGCAAACAAAATAAAGCCCTCTTAAAATTATATAGAGCAAGAGCATCTAGTTGGAGACTTGTGGAGAAGTTCTTCGAAAGGATTGATCATGATGTTCCCATTGTCTGCAGTCATTGAATACGGTATTGACCGACAGAACTGATATTGTCCTTGATTTTTGCTGACATATCACAAGTGAAGATATAAATAAAAAGTCGCTCGATTCTTATCAATTAAATTTGGATTTATAGCCTTTAAAAGACTTGTACATGCCTTTCTGGGCAGTGAAAACATTGTTGAAAGCACTACATAAATGACAAGCAATCTATGAATGAAAATGTCGACAAATACCTGGTTTGATCAACCGGACTTGATCGACCGAAAATGCACGTAGTGCAAACTCAAAGGAAAGGACAACACACCAAATTATGATGAACACTCATGATTAAAGACAGATCACAAATTATGGAGTCTATCCTGAAAACCACTTCCCAGGAGATAACTAGTAAGAAACATCCAAGTATCACCGATCTTTGGATCAATCGTTTCTTCGCTTGGGTAGATCTTATTTGCTTCAAACGTCTGCAGAAAGATTTCTCAATTTATTCTGGCTGGACTGATTACGAACCCTGTTGGACACTTCTTGGTCTCTCCATTGCTTGTACGAGCTGACCAGGCCTCCATACGAAGGATCTACTAACTTTGAGCAGTTGAAAATGGTTATGCAGCACCTGTCTCGTATTTTCGAGTTGAAGACATTAGTGAAACTTTCCAATGACCTGCAACGGTTAAAATCCAATCTTTTGAGAGTCTCTAGCTCATCCAATCCCTTAACCGCCGGAAGCTCTTCGCATCCTCGAATTACCAAGTACTCCAGCTTTTTCAAATTCGATAGATCATCTAGACTTTCAATCTTAGGACATTCTTTTATTTCCAATTGTTCCAATGACTCCATGGAACCAAGACCTTGGATCGCAGTTAGATTTGGGCAACCAATCAGCTTCCACAGTTTCAACCTCTTCAACCTCGAAAGGCCAGCAAATCTCTCGAGGAGTTTTAACCCCTCCACTTCGAATTCAATCAACTGTTCAAGCCCATCGAGTTGGACTTCCTTCCAACGACATTGATATATACGCAAACGAGTCAAGTTTCTCAAGTCGCAATGAAATGACAAACTGGTTATTAATCCATGATATTCGAGTGACAATATTGACAGTGATGGTGGAAGGAACACAAGAGATTGTTGGCATGGTCCATCTTGGAAGAACAAAGGATGACAGTTCTCATCATGACCACCATAGCTCAATTCCGCCAATTCAGTTAGGTTTGAAAGATCCGGGACATACTGGAGCAAACTGGATCCAAAGCTTAGGCTTATCAAGCTTGTGGGAAGCTTAGGCAATACTTCGAGTTTCCTGCATTGCCATAAACTCAATTTCTCTAGCTGAGGAAGTAGTTGGATCGTCACTGGAACATTTATAATACGAGTTGCTTGCAAGTCAAGGACTCTCAAAAGCAATAATTCGGAAATGCCCTCAGGAATTTCCCACTTTAGAGACAGGCAATCCCTGCCATGTAGTTCTTCCAACTCTTTTAGCATGACAAGACTCCTCGGTAACTCCCTTATCCAAGAATTTGAAATATTTATGACTTTCAATCTACTTAGGCCTCCAATAGATTCGGGTAACCGCAAACATCGTGTTCCCGAGACATCCAACTCGAGTAGCGATTCCAAGTTCCCAATGGAGATAGGAAGTGCCTTTATTTTAGTACCCGATAGAAAGAGAGACTTAAGTTCCCTTAGATTTCCAATAGAACTAGGAAGTTCATCGATTTGTGTTGATTGCAGTTTAAGAATGGATGAGCGCTTTTGGTTACCAATGGAGACAGGTAATCTTGTGATGGCCGTATATGAGAGATCCAACTCTACTAGTGATGCCACTCTCGCAAATGATTCAGGTAGCTTACTCAACTTTCTACAGTTGCCTAAATACAAGTACTCGAGTTTCTCTAACTGTCCCATTTCTTCGGACAACTCTGTAAGATTTGTACACCCATCCATATTGAAGAAAATTAGGCACTTAAGCTTTTCGAGGGAACCATCAATGTTAATCAGCCTTCTGCAATTTTTTAGGATCAATCTCTCTAAACTCAAATAACCAGAAAAGTTTGGAGTCCTAGTCATGTTGTTGCAGTTTGAGAGATCCAGAACTTTCAACTTCTTGGCAACCTGTTACAATAGTTAAAACAGAGTAATGGCGAAATTCCATGCAAATTTAGAGGCAATGAATGGGTACGTTGGAACTGAGTTGTAGTTGGGTTGACTCGTTTTTGCCTTTTAAACCCCATGGACCCAATCATTTTAGTATGAACTCCTATCCAACTTGATTCACACATATCCACCTATATATCAATTCAACTTCTTCCCCAGAATATGTAATAATTGAAAATGGCCGTGATTATGAGACCAGCTTAGTGTTAGTTGTGAAAGGGCTTGATTACTCCATTCACGACGTATTTTATTTACAACGTGTTATAGTCTATGTAGTTATTTTATAGTCAATAGGAGTTCCAGAAATTAAAATAAAAAACTCTATGAGAGATATCCAATTGAGATCTAGATAAACAAATAGCAACATACTATACCTTAATTTGACTCCATCCAGCCCAGTCCTCCGCGATGGCACTATAAGACAAGTTGAGAACTACAAGATTGCTTGGATGAAAATTGATGGCCAAGAGCTCATGAGGACACCTATTCCAGGACAAGTATCTTAATCCTGAAAGCTGCTTCTTAAAGTCTCCAACAAAGTATCCCCCACGTAATTTGAGGAACCTTATGTTTGGAAGCCTTGAAAACTCTTCGCTTTTATAGATTTCTTGTGCATTTCCATCCAAGCAAACTGCTTCAATGGTCTCCTTTCTCTGTCATTCAATGGTAAGGTAGCATAAGAATAAATGAAAAAAGTCTTCATCCTCTCTCTCCCTATTAAAAAGGGCTCCCAATTAATAAATGAACCATCAAGAGAAGCATGGAATTCAACAGTCAAACATATGGTCTCACCTCTTCTGTTCTAATTATTTTAATGGCTGTATCAGGAATCCACAACCTGCTTTGCTTTCTTGGATCCATCAGCCTTGTATCTTCACAGACGATTTTCCTCCCGAGATCTCTCAATTGGTCGTGCATCCAGAATTTGTTGTCATTAGTTATCTTTATCAAGGACATGCAGACAAGGACTTGAGTCGAATAATCTGGTAGAAACCCACAATCTTTCCACATGTAGAATGCATTCGTCTTGTCTTCATCCACAAAAAGACATGCGATGTCAAGAAATATCTGTTTTTGCTCATGACTCAAGGCATTGTAGCAAATCTTCAACGTTTCCTGGACCTTCTCATGAGTTATTTCCCTTAGGTTGTGTAGTACACCTATCCATAAGCCTTTGTTTTGGCGACGAAGTAATGAGCCTATGACTTCGAGAGCCAAGGGAAGTCCTCCAGTAGTACAAACTACTTGTTTTGAAAGACTAACATAATCATCTGGGGGAGAATTTCTTCCGAATGCATGTCTACTAAAAAGCTCGAGCGATTGAACAAATTCCAATGGCTTCATTTCGTACTCTAAGGTTCGATTAGCTTCTATGATGCTTCTGTCCCTAGTCGTCATAATAACTCTGCTTCCGGAGCCGAAGGAAATGTGCTTGATGGCTAGTTTCTCGATTTGTTCCTCGCCCACATCATCGAGAACAATGAAGACTTTCCTGTTAGAAAGTCGTTGTGCAATCATCTTGATCCCATCGTCAATGTCATTGATTCCATTGTGAAAGCTCGAACCAAACATGTTAGATAATAGTTGTTTCTGTAAAGTTACAAGGCCAAAGCGGAGTGACAATTCTCGGACATTTCCTAAGAAGCAACAATGACTAAAGAGTGAATTTAGTTTGTTGTAGACAACTTTAGCAAGAGTTGTTTTACCAATTCCGCCCATTCCATGGATTAGCACAAATCGCATGCCCCCGGAGTCCACTTTCAATAACTTCACTACTGCTTTCACTCGATCGTCCATTCCGACTAAATGTCCAGCCACGTATTTGTCTTTTATCTTGAGCTTCATCAGAATCTCTCGGGTCACTGATTTAATGAATTTCCAATACCTGCAATGTTAGTGAGTCATCTAATTAGATATTGTAAAAGATAACCCTAAGACATCCAGCAAATGGTTGCAATCAACACGGCTAGTACCTCTTACTAGATGAATGACATGGTTAATTCTGTTACTAGAAATAGTTTTCCAAATACACATGATATTCATTCAATTTCAAACTGCCTAAACGAAAACTTATCCAAGCATGGGTACATAATAAAAGTCCAAAGCAAAAGTCACGGAGTGCTTAACATTTACATACCCTTGCCTTTTCAACTCCCATCCTTTGATCTGGGCAACACTTGTGAGGGCATCCTCCCACTTTCGCCTCATCTCGGGGCCGAACCTCTCCTCATGCTCCTCCAAGGGGCCAACATATAGTTGAGACTTAAGCTTGACATCACAAGGTTCCACATCATAGAAAATTGGCAAAATCTCTTTCTCGGATGGTTTGTCTTTCTTGCACTCCACCATTCGTGCGAGCTCATGAAGGCACCATGGACTCGAAGCATACCCTCTAGAGAAAATTGGTATGTAGATCTTCGACTTTTCAATGGCCGTCGATAGTTCATCGCCTATTTCTTTGCCAACATGGATCTCTTCATTGTCGAAGAAAACACGGATGTTCGCTTCTAGCATTTCATGATAAAGACAATCCGTGAATGCTTGGCGAGTGTCCGGTCCCCTGAAACTCAAGAAGACATCATAATCAATCACCGATGACTCACCATCACTGGTTTCAGCCTCCAAGCTCTTTCCCATGTCCATTCTCGCAAGTATTTTCGCCCGAGGGCTTCCTGTCTCAGGGTACCTGATCAAGAAAGTCTCGTTCACTTTTATGACCTAGTCATAGAAAGTGGACTGACTGGGCACTACTGACTTTCGTTTATATTTCTCTGGAGTCCTCTATTCCTGGAACTTTCCCTCGTTGAGTGGCCTTTGAATAGTACCAACGATTTTTTCGCTAATCAAGTCTACGTCAACGCTAAAATGGCGTGGCCAAACCGCGTAGCATATTCTCCCGGTAGGCTCGGCTTCTAGTAGGCTTGACTTTTGACGAAGTCACTAAATGCACGTCGATCTCAGTAGATATAAAATATTTAGGAAATTAAAGTATTAGTCCTTGGTTTCTCCTCGGCTAATGCTTTGTTTTTTTGACGAGCACAAAACAAATCGAGGTTACTATTTTATATTACTTCCTTAACTCTAGGATTTTTTTAGACACTGTTTTCCAACTTAGCGGTGATGTTTTGAAAATAGATTTATGAGTAGCTTTCTTTTACTTGAACAGTAAATTTTCCCATTTTATCAGTTTATTCGTTTCCTAAATCTATTTGAAGTGACTTTATCTTTCAATTTTTTTTTTATTTATATTTTGCGGCACTCGCACTATGACTCTTTTTTTTTTCTTTTTTTTTTTTTATCTTAAACAAGTAAAACATTCATATGGAATTGTTGACAAGTTATTTCACCTAACTATATTTCATTACTTTCTAAAATTTGAATAATATTTTAAACTTTGGCTGGAAAGCAAAAAAGATGTCCTTACTTTTTACTAGGCCAAACAAAAGGGCCCTGATGTTTTGGTTGCATCCTAGTTTGTCTTCATTTATTGATTTTTATGGTCTGATTTCTAAGGAAGTTTGCCTCTATGAATTTTCAATGTGAAATTAGGAATTTTTTTTTTCTTTTTTTTCGCAATTTTGCATGTTAAGCGATCTGTCATATGAATTTAGTGGTTGAGTCATATCCTTCTTCATTTTATTATTTTGGTGTTGGAGCAGGTAATTCGTTTCTGCTTGATGAAGCATTGCCAAAATGTTCCTGTACTTTTTGGCCTAAATATTTCATAGCCACATGTTCCAGCCTCCGAACTATTTCCCATGTCCATTCTCACAAGTATTTTCCTCTGATGGTTTCCTCTCTAAGAGCACCAAATTAAGAAAGGCACTGTTGAGTTTCGTTTATGTTACTCTTCAGACCTCTATTCCTAGAACTTTGCATAACCAGTCCGCGTAGCTTTTTCTCCCGGTAGGCTCGGCTTCTCGTAGACTTGACTTTCGACGAAGGCACATTACGAAAGTCGTTCTCAATGGAAATAAAATATTGAGGAAATTAGAGTATTAGTCCTTGTTGCTTCCATGATTTAATTTTCGCTCCCCCTGGCTATGCATTATTTTTTGAGGGGCACAGACAAATCGACATTTCATTTTTTTTTTTATTTCCTTAAATCTAGGATTTTCAGATACTATTTTTAGAATTCGGTGATATTTTTGAAATAGATTTATTACTTGAACAGTAAATTTGCCCATTTTATTAGCTAATTTGCTATAGATTAGTTTGTCTATTTTTTTTTTAATGGCGCTCGCACCTTGACTTTCTTTAAACTTAAATAATTGAAACCTTCACAAGAAAATGTCGACATGTACATTCACCTGCATACCTGCAGATTTTTCTTAGTTCTCTCAAAATTTAAAGGATGTTACAAAATTAGGTGGCAGAGCAAAAAAGTAGTTCTTTCTTTTTATGAGGCCAAACAAAGAGGCGTTGATTTAGGTTGTCTCTTTGAATTCGTATGTAAAAATTTAGAGTCTCTCTCCTTTTCTTTTGCGCTTTTGCAGCCAATGATCGGTTCAAACTAGATAGGTCTCATCTTGGGACTTGAAACCTCCCTAGTTAGGGCCAGAACTGAACTTGTTGACTTTGTTCCAGCTGGTTCCAGGGTTGAATCGATTGAGTGTTTTTCTTTCACATTTTTAAACTTAGGTGAAGTTTATATCTGTCATGCCACGCCTTTTATTGAGCATTGCTAGTTTTGCAGCTACAGTTGAAACACCAGAAAAAATCTCGCCATATAAACACCTAGAAATTGAGTAAACTTTGCAATTCCAGCACAGTTTAAGACTTTCGGTTTTCTGAAAAACGAGTACGAAAATTTGCAATAAAAGTGGAATATTGCTCCCTGGAAAGAACCAAGAAATGCCCATTATCAACCTTGAAATGCGCAAAACAGAAATGTATCCACCAAGTTGCATACAAGATAGTCCATGTGCGAACAACAAAGGAAAGAGGGGAAAAAAAAAGAATCACGAAGCGAATCAAGTGCTCCTAGAGAAATCACGAAAAGAAAAATATCAGACAGTTCGACGTGATTTTATTTTGGGTCATCAATTCTCGAGTTGATTCATAGGTTTAGCACAATGAATCGAGAACCAAACCGATTTATTGTCGGTCCTTAAAATTTGAAACTCGGACTTCTTAGGATTGAATTGGAATTGATGCTTACCCCTGATTTTAACTGTATTTATTTGGTATTGGAGTAGGTAACTCGTTTTTTATTTAATTAAAAAAAGACATGACCGTTTTAGGGGGGATATATACATATATAATTTTTTGTCGAAAGAGTGGACGTAGTTGGCCCGTCCAACAGGAATTCGGCTTACCCACCAATCTCTCTCTCTCTCTCTTACTTGAATGTTGGATTAACAAGACTTCCTTTTCCCCGTTGTTGCTTTTAATATGTCTCAAGTTTGAGTCCGTGAACGAAACCGAACCCAAGATAAATTAAAAGAAAGTGGATATTTGGACTTCAAGTTGCTGATTTGTAGAGACCGAGCAATGAATTTGTAGATTACGGAAACAAAGCTTCGTTGGAATCCAAGTTCAAGAAGTTTGACTTTGTGTCAGAAAAGGAAATAAAATCAAGGCTATCCTAGTAGGTGTGGGCTTATGGAACTCGGTCAAACAACAAAGAATAAAAGGAAATAAAAATTGGCTTGAATTCTAAGTGCATATATAAATATATGCACGTTCTCGTGGGATGCCTAGGTGGATCACAAATTGTCTTGAAGCGCCGTGTGAGTGCTTGGTGTTCCGCCGTTGTTGATGCATGCAAACTTGAAGCACCAAATATCAAGTGCTTGAAAGTGGGCTTGTTGTTTTTTGTTCATGCAATTACATCTTAGAAGAATTAGTGTTTGTAGCCGATTAAATCTTGAGGTAAGATTTGCGTGTAATTTCTTCGTGAGATTGAGAGATTAATTTTTAAAGGAATTTCGGGGCTAAACACTACGTGCGTTATTGGGTATAATTGGAGCTTGGGAAACACCGAGAGAGTGTTTGAGTGATTCAAATGTGTAATTTCCTTGTATCGCTTGATTTATAGTGAAATTCGCTGCTGCTCTCCCCGTGGATGTAGATCTTTACGACCGAATCATGTAAATTTGGTGTCCGATTTATTTTCTTCTTTTGTCTATATTATTGTTCGATCGCTCACCCTATCGCAACAGCTTTTATATTAGCATTGAAAGTTTATATTTCTATTTTCAAGATATCTCAACACTTAAATTCATGATACTTTCGTTTTTCAAAACAATCGCAATATTCTTCATTAAGGGAAAATTTTAGTTAAGCTCTTGTAGAAGAGCTTGATATCAAATCTAAGAGGGTGCATTGACTTTTTTTTATTAGCAAAAGCAAAATTTTGAAGTCAGCTTAACCAAACTATCTAAACCAATACAAACTATTTATCTAAATGGTACGTTGATTTAATCTCTTGCACATTCTTTTGTAATAAATTGTTATCAACTAAATAAAACAGTTAAACAAAATTTAATTTTTTTTCCAATAATTTTTTAACTTTCAGTATCATAATACACTTCTCGGGATCCATTTGTTTTGCGAAAATTTTTTGTTGAAAAACACATCCATAATTTTTGGTGTTTGGATCTCTTACAAAATGAGTCAATAAAAAATATTACCATGGTTAGTAGAAAACTTAAATTTTTGTTTTTTTGGTTAGTCAGTGGAAAACTTATACTTAAGTTCAATATAATGACTTTTTTAAAAAATTAGATTTTTTTTTTTTGAAATATGACAAGACTCTAGCACTTAGAGTCTCCTGATCATTCCTTTGGGATACTTTAAATTGGGGAGAAGTGCCAAAAAAGTCCTAAACCTTTTGCCTTTGTGCCGATTTAGTCCTAAACCTTTTTTTGGTGCCGATTCAGTCCTAAACCTTTTTATGTTGTGCCGATTCAGTCATTTCCGGCCAATTTTGGCCGGATTTTGCTGACGGGCGCGCCGGCCGGCTGACGTGGCATTATCGGCGCCGACGTGGACAACTTTTAATAATATTTTAATATTTTTGAAATATTTTTTTTTTTATTTTTTGAATTTTTTTTTTTATTTTTTGAATTTTTTTTTTTTTTGAATTTTTATTTTATTTGTTTTGGTCTTCTTCCTCCGGCCGGTCACCGAGGTCCGGGCGACCGGCCAGCCGGAGGCCGGCGAGGGCGAGGCCGACCTCGCCGGCCACCTCGCGGCGAGGGTCGAGCCTCGCCCATGGCGGCGAGGCTCGACCTCGCCGATCCGGCCATGGGCGAGGCTCGCCCTCGCCGGATCTGGCGAGGTCGAGCCTCGCCGCCATGGGCGAGGCTCCCCCTCGCCGGATCGACGAGGCGAGCCTCGCCCATGGCCGGCGAGGCTCGACCTCGCCCGATCCGGCGAGCCTCGCCCATGGCCGGATCCGGCGAGGTCGAGCCTCGCCGGCCATGGGCGAGGCTCGCCCTCGCCGGATCCGGCGAGGGGGAGCCTCGCCCATGGCCGGCGAGGCTCGACCTCGCCGGATCCGGCGAGGGGGAGCCTCGCCCATGGCCGGATCCGCGGCGAGGTCGAGCCTCGCCATGGGCGAGGCTCGCCTCGTCGATCCGGCGAGGGGGAGCCTCGCCCATGGCGGCGAGGCTCGACCTCGCCGGATCCGGCGAGGGCGAGCCTCGCCCATGGCGGCGAGGCTCGACCTCGCCGAGATCCGGCCATGGGCGAGGCTCGCCCTCGCCGGATCTGGCGAGGTCGAGCCTCGCCGGCCATGGGCGAGGCTCCCCCTCGCCGATCCGGCGAGGGCGAGCCTCGCCCATGGCGGCGAGGCTCGACCCTCGCCCGCGAGGTGGCCGGCGAGGTCGGCCTCGCCCTCGCCGGCCTCCGGCTCGGCCGGTCGCCGGACCTCGGTGACCGGCCGAGGAAGAAGACCAAAAAAATAAAAAAAATTCAAAAAATTCAAAAAATTCAAAAAAATTCAAAAATATTAAAATATTATTAAAAGTTGTCCACGTCGCCGATAATGCCACGTCGCCGGCCGGCGTCCAAAAATCCGCCAAAATTGGCCTGGAAAGGACTCGAATCGCACAACGTAAAAAAGGTTTAGGACCGAATCGACCAAAAAGCAGGACTAAATCGCAAGACAAAGCGCAAAAGCCGCTTTAGACTTTTTTTTCACTTCTCCCTTTAAATTGTAACGTGAAAAGTGGGTGGCAATTTTCGTTCATCAACCGATGCTCGGTCTGAATGGGTGGCTGAATAGAAATTCTCTCGTCAAGAGAATCTAGGAATGACTTTGATTTACCTCCAAGCAAAATGCTGACAATATGGCGAGCCATTTGTGGGCACCTATATTTTTCCAAAGCGTCACTAGCATTAAAAAAATTTACCATAAAAGATAATGATAAAAAAATAAAGAAAATTAATTAATTAAAAAAATTAAAGAAAAGGGAATTAGCAGACAAAAACAGCCTGGTATGCAGCCATAGACGCATCCAAACACAACTACGGAGAAGAAAAAGTGGGCACGCGTGAAAGAAGACAAACCGGCAAAAGCAGCGGAAATCGACGAGGGGAAATGGCAGAACTCTCGGTAAGAGCGTGACATGTCTGACTGAGCGTGTCCTAATGGTGGTCCTTGGTTTTCTAGTAATTGCATTTTTATTTTTATTTTTATTATTTCTCAAATCTAATGTCTGCATAAAAATTCTTCATAGGGATTGCATGATATGCATATTTGCACGATTAGATGGCGTCTTCATTAATAAATCAGAAGAAATATGTTTAAGGGCTCATTTGGGAATATTGAAGATTTGTTGTTGTAAGTATGCTTGCTTTAGTCCTACTCTCTGGGCAGCAACCATCTCTTGAATAAAATTACCTAGAGTCCAAAAAGTAGACATTTGGTTTGCTATCTGTTAAACTTGCGCATGATTTGTCAATAGATACCATGGTCTGAGTTGAGGGAAAATTATCAAAAAATTCATAAATTTATTGTAATTGTGCCGATTCAATCTTAAATTTTTAATTGTCCTAATTGAATCTTAAATCTTTTCACATTTTGTTGGTTGAGTCAATTCAGCCAATTTTGACCGGAATCACTGACGTGGATGCCAACTGTCATGGCACGGTCGGCATTGACATTACCATTTTTAATATTCTTTTCTTTTTTTCTTTTCTTTTCTCTATGTTTTCTTTTCTTGAACTTAATAATTATTAAAATATTTATTACTAGCCTTTTGGTATATTCTCCTCTAAGTTTAGAGAATTATCTCCAAACTAGCATACAAATCCTTTAAGTTTAAAGAACTATATTCTCCTCCTTTGTCAAATCTAAGTACTTAATTCACTTATCAAGTTGGTTTTCGACCTCATCTTTATGCTTGATAAACATGTTTGTAGTCTCATCTTTGCTAATTAATAAATAAACATAGCACAGTCGAGTACAATCATCTATAAAAGTGATGAAGTACTTCTTTCCATCTCTACCTTCTATAAACTTTAAATCACATAAATAGCTATGGATTAATTATAGAGTTTCAACCGTTCTTTCAATAGATTTGAAAGATTTCTTAGCAAACTTAGCCTCAACATAAGTCTTGCACTTGTAATAGGCATCCAACTCAAATTTTGGAATTAGCCATAAGTTTGCTATCTTCTTCATTATACAATAGCTTATATGTCCTAATCTACCATGCTATTGATAAGAAGACACAAGAATGTAAACTAAAGACTTCACTTTATTACTAGCCTTTGGGCACAAGAATTTCGAGGTTACTTCAGTGATAGCCACATTGGCTTTGAATACCTACAAGTACCATTTTTCCACAGACATCCCCCTCTGGAAAGTACAAACTTGTTAGATTCAAATACAATTTTAAAACCTTTCTCGACAAGTATGGGTCATAAATGAGATTCTTTCGGATTTTCGATACATGCAGCACATTTAGCAAAATGATTTCTTTGCAGGAAGGCCAAGTTTAAGATCACATTTCCTTTCCCCTCCCAGCAATATTTGCCGATGTAGAGTTAGCCACATAGAGCTTCTCTTCTTCCTCAACCTTCTCATAAGATAAGAAGGTAATTTGTGGTTGTTGTATCTTACCACCAATCAATATTTTTCAATGCCAAGGATACCTCAAACATCATTATTCAGTCTCTCATTTTCTTCCTATTGCCACTACTTAAGCCTAACCAATGAATTTCTCCAGTTTCTTATTTGGTATTACTAGAGATGATACCATTAAACTAGGCAAAGCCTATTGAACCATTCCTCCAGAAATTGGATCATATGCCATTTGACCTTTGAAAAAAAAAACAATCTCAGGTGTATTAGTTAAGTGACTTGTACCCATACTACCATAGATGGTTTTAGCCCAAAATCTCACAACATATGTTGCCATAACACCAGGTCATGAGGTTTGAACCTCATTGACCACAATGATCATAGGAGCATCTCTAAGAACATTCTAAACATTATTATTATCAATCATCTTGATTTTCAGATAAACCCAACAAACATTGAGAGCGATAACTTTCTAATGGTGCTAAGCAGATTTGCAAACTTTGCTTTCAAGATATAACGCTTTGAACCCGCTGGTATCAACATTATATGAATAGGACTCTATCGAACACTTGATGAAATCAGCACACTTAGAGAAACTACTTGACGAATAGAGATGTGGGTGTTTCCGCTTCTCTTTCAAATAAAGAATTTCAAATCTATTTATAGAGTTTTGGAATTCAAGCGTAGAAGCAATAAAAGGAACCCTGAATTAAATAGATATAAGAATGTAGAAGACTCATGAATTAAATAGATACACGAATCCAAGAGATACGTGAACTACTGAGATACGTGAACTCATTTTGCTCATTCTCGTTGACCTGTTAACACATGATAATTATAATAACTTTCACGTCCACTTGACTAAGCAACAAAACATATAGGCCCACCACTGAAATTACAGAAAGAAAAGACATGTCTCCCATATTACTCTACACAAAGAGGATGCCATCGATCTCCTAAGTGAAGAAAAAAGAAGAACAAGCAGTGGCACAGCAAGTCAGACCTCGAACGAACATAGACAAGATTGCCCATCAACATTGCAGATCGAATGCCATGGAAGAAGCGCAAACGATGAAAAGTTGCTTCTTTTTCTATTTTTTTATTTTTTCCCCCGACATTACCGATCAAAGGGCCAAAGACGGGCGAGCCACCGAAAAGAAGAAAGAAAAAAGAAAAAGAGAAGCAAGAAAGTGAATCAAATGACGTTGAGTGCACAAAACGCGTTGTGTGAAATTAGGGTTTGCAAGAGAAGGTTCTACCGTGTACTCCATCTCCTCTGCATTTTCTTCGCGATATGGGATTGGAGGCCACCCCCCGCGCGCGCGCGCGAGAGAGACGCATGTGCTGGTTCTGAGGAGGTGAAAAAGAAATAATACAATGCGGGAATGACCGTCTTCTGTCATGCCTACCGTTGGGGCAACGCGACCCATCCGGTTAGTTCATGATGGTTCGATGCGATCGTGCCACGTGGGCGAGAGAGAGACAATAACGCATGCGCTGTTTCCGAGGATGATAAAAATGTGGGACCAAGCGCCTGCTATCGTGCCCACCGCTGATCCAGTTGACCTGACGATGGTTCGATGCAATCGCGCCACGTGGCATCGTGAGCTTTGGTCAATGTCTCCATTCTCTGGGTCTTTTTAGGGATCGTCTCGTTTGGGGTGAACGCGCTGCGGAGGATATATAAGCCAAAAATCAAAAATCAAAAAATAAAAAAGATTGTTCAGAAAATGGATGATAATACTTATAAGGATGACATGGACGTGTTATGAAATGAAAGCAAGTCGCGTCGGGCCACTTCCTTTTCTTTTTAGTCTGAGTCAAATTCGAGTGCTCCATAGAAGAAATCATTATTTTTTATATATATGTCTTGAGCAAGCGAGCGAGCCTAACTTGGGAATTGCATATTGTATATACTATAATCAGTTATATTCCATTTTAATTGTAATGTAAGTGGATGAACTACCCCCTCCCAAACATTTATCTTCACTTTTGACATTAAATGCGAGGCAGCATGCGGTTTCAATGAATGGCGAATAGTAGGGCTATCAATGATCTGGTTCAAGATTCTATGATAAACTTTCTACCCATGTGCTTATTGTAACCTAAAAATTGACCCATAGTTTTTTTTTTTGGCGCCCCATAGGTAAGTGTGGTGAATCAAAACTAAGTTTTCTTTCACCAATTTCACCAAACCATCATCAATCATACTCTTTTTTTCTTTTTAGGAACTTTCATCACCATCATCTACCCAAACAAACCACTAAATACCTACGGTGTATTTAGTAGCATTTTTGTTTCCTAGAACCAATTCTATTCAAAAATAGTTTTTTTCCATATCTATTCCTAGGATAAATTTATGAACATTTGAACCTGTTTGACAACTATACAAAATTTTTATTTCTTGAATAAAAAGAATAGGAATGTATTTAGTACGAACCTTAAAATTCCTTTTAGTTTTTTTGCGAATTTTATGAGATTTTTTTTTAAAAATTTTTTATGAATTTTTTTCTTTTTTTTTCTTTTCCTCCCTTCTTCTTCCTCCTCTAGCTAATTGCTAAGCCTTGGCGATGGCCCGCAACTTGCCAAACATAAAAGTTGGTGACCTAGTCAGCCTTATGGGAGTCTCGTTGTGGTCAGGTGAGACTTGACCTCGCGATGGTTGGGCGAGGTTGGAGTGGGAGGACTCGAGGGTAGCAAAAGGTCGGGTGTATTATAATCCAAGATCTTCTTGGTTTTCAAAGAAGTAAAAACCAGTTCCTCCATCTAAGTCATTAGATTGATCCGAGTCAGCGCTACTTGTTTCAAAAATGTTTCAAGGGTGCATATTGTTCCGTCTAAGGGTTCTTTATCAAGAGAGAAGATGGACTCAAGCTCATCATCTTCCAAAGAAATAATTCTCTTTTTGAGGATAGCATCCATGAGATTCATGCGCCTCTTTTTGCCTAGGGGCATGTTTTGGCAAAATGCCATTTCTTTCCACAAAAATAATAATAATAATAATAATCTTTTCTTTTATTGCCACTAGTGTGTTTGTCATGCTTGCTAGGGATGAGCAAAGGAAACTACCAAGATTAGACTAGACTGGCCGATTTGGTTTGATCCCTAAGGATGCCAGTTCGGTTCCCTAAGGAATCGTTGATATTGGTCCGATTTCTGATTCTAGGGATGGAACTGCCCCAATCGGACTGATTATTTTTTTAATTTTAATTTAATTTCTTTGAAAATATTAAAGAAACAATTTTAACTACTAATTATTAAAAATTTTCTAAATTAGCTAAGAAAAGCATGCTTAGGAAGAGCATGCCATGGCTTTTATGCACAACTCCTCTCATGGTCTTTAGATTTTCATTCAATGTGGGACTTTGGTATCTAGCTTGTCTCTCTTGTGGTGTCTAGTCTTCCACGCAAACGCCTTTGATGTGGGACTCTTGGTTTGTGTTTATTGTTGTGTCTAGTCTTCCATGCGAATGCCGAGAATCCCATATCAAATGGTCACACAAAGACCGTAAGAGGGATTGTGTATAAAAGCCAACCCATACTCCAACTAAAGCATCCCTTTATTGGCCTTTTGGCAAAGATTAATTTTAGTATTTGTTATGTGTGATGTACACAAAAAAATTTTCTTGGCCTTTTGGTTAAGATTAATTTTAGTATTTGCTATGTGTGATGTTCACATACTTGTTGTAGTATTTTGACTTTTTCATGGAAAAAGAGCAAATGCTTGATTTTAAAGGGGAAGGGAAATCGGTTTAATCACGGTTCCATTGGACCGCCCGGATTTTGCTTTTTTCTTTTCTCTAAGAAATCTATCACAGATTGCGAGAATATCATACTTAGATGTTGTCGGGTTCTGATTTGTGAGGCCAGACAAGATAGATGAGGAGGTGGAAGGTTGAAACATTCGTGCCTTTTCCCAAGAGGGAATAAGCAGTAGTTCAGAGGAAAAGGGTTGGGAACAATGGAAATGATGTCTCTCTTAATGGCCTTAATCGGTCTATTCAACAATTCAATTTCAGCAATTTGATCATCAAGATAGTGCTTAGGAGGCAAGGCACCCGTTCCCATTTTGTGAAGCCTTTCTCGATAAAGTTGTAACAACTTAGTTTGAGCAACGATTGTCTGATCTACGCATTGATGGACACAATCTAGATGAGTCTTGACTTCACCTACCTCAAACTTAACCTTGCTGATCTCAGAGGTCAATGTTTTGAGTGCTTGATTTTGAGCAAGAGCTTTCTCAGTCTGCTAGTTGAGAACAAATTTAGTAGAGCTGATTCGTTTGGTGTTTCCTTGGCTATCCACGCTAGTTGGATTTCTGATCTTCGGAAGGTGTTCATAGCCAATGGGGCTTGTAAATTCTTCCAACGGACATAAATAAGAGGGTTTGAACATACAAACTCTGAGTAAAACTAGTGAAGGAGCTAGAGTGGCATTTAAAATATCTTCTTGTTTGTAGAATTGGGCTATGACCTTATTACACTTTGGTTTTTTTGTATCCATTTAAAGATGAGTTTGTAATAGGGCTTGATGATAGGAGGCTTCAAACGTTAGGATGTGGAGTCATGTTTGGGTGAGATGGGGGTGACGGCTCAAGTGAGGACTCTTTGGACAGGAAAGTCTATAGGAAATCAAGAATTGATAACGGCCTTCATCTTCGACGAGTGGACTAAAAGATGGGTCACATCTTCCCACTTTTTGAAGAAGTCACATTCCAAACACATCCTCTTTTTCTGGAAGGTTTATCATTTTTCTCATCATCAAAGGCTGAGCAGGCTTGGCATTGACAATATGGGTACCATGGATAGTGTCCGATGACAGATTTTTGACATAGACTAAAGGGTCTCCTTCGGAATTGAATGCCTCTATTTCCAATCTATCACCTTGGCTATTAAGAACATCTGGGGCATATGGTTGCGTATTAAATTGGTGGAGAAGACAGAAGGAGAAGTTTCTACCTTTTCTTGAGAGTGGTCAAATTTGATAATTATAATACCATTGTTTTGTTTCGTAAATTTAGACTCAGTGGCTTGAATAGGTCGGGAATTTCAATGGAGTTTTTCGTAGTTAGTACCCCAAGTATCTAACAGGAGTTCTTTTTTTTTTTTGGTCGTAAATGAAATTTCATTCAAGAATTAGCTACAATACAACCCACAGCCAGTGCGTCCGAACAGAGAAGATCAAGCAAAAAAGAAGGGGGCTCGATGGCCCAATTAGCAGGAAGGGTGCCGTTCATATTGGCTTTTGCAGCCCAGTCAGCTGCAAAGTTACCCTCTCTTCTGCAATGCCCTACGCGAAGTTGAGAGAAACAGGGGAGAAGGGCGGCAGCTTCAGCAAACAGAGGTCGGAATTCTAAGAGGAGTTTGACTAGCTCTAAATGAGGAATTTGTCGAGGTATATGAATATAGTATGGAGTCTAGCTATTATCAACATAGATCAAGAAAGCATCTTCAGCTATACTAGGTAGTGTATGGTCCAAAGCATGCTTTTGGACATGAGACAACATCTTATGATAAGGTGTTGCGATAATGGATATTGGGGTTTGAGGTGCTCCAGTGATTTACAATTGGACCTTTAAAGCATTCAACAAATGGGGATCAGAAAGACCAATATTGAAGTTTGGAAATAAGGTAACAAATAATATGCCCGTATTCAAAGTGGTTTCACCTATCCCAATATAAGCATATTAGTAGTGAAGAAACCGAGTGTGAAGAAGAGCCATACGGGCAAAAACTGGAAGGCCTTTACGACCATGGAAGGTCAAGGCTAAACGGATTGCTCTAAACTAGAAATGAGTATAACCCTAATTAAGCTATTGGCGTATGAATTCTAAAGGGATGTATAGGGTAACGGTGTTCTTGCCGTGTGACTAGAATAGGGTGTCATTCAACTATGGTGAATTGGACATATCCTTGCCATCTCTGGATATATGTTGGAAGAGTTTGCGAATAGATCTTATTGAAGAGAATGAAGAAGGTTTAACAAAAGCAGAGTATGAATTGACAAGGGGAAGATCTTATCATCTTCATTGACGTAAAAAAACCTCAGAAAGATAATCGAGCTTGGATGAAGTGGATTTTTGGAAAGAAAGATCAAGAGATAAGGACATCAATTACAATAGAGGTTTTTTCAAAGTCATATCTGTGGAGTGTTCTTCACCCTCGGAATAAGAACATCAAACCGATTTCTGATACTAGTTTAGGTTTATGGAATGGATTATGATAATCTGCGACATGTATGCTATCTCAATTGGACAACCACCATACCTTTCACTAAGGATTGCCTCTTAGTCCCTAGATATCAAGCATTTATTCCATAATGCCTTCAGGTTTCGAAAGTGTTTTCTGATCTATATGATCCATAAAGTGGTAAGTGAAGAGCATACTCATACCCATAAGATTTCTTGACTTAGGAGGAGGAAAGAGGAACCTTGGGAGCCATGAAAGGAAAGCGTATTCACAATTTAATTGTTGAAGGCTAGTCTGCCTCTAAATATCATAATCGCTTCCTTTTATAGGCTCGAGGGAACAAAAGATGACTGACGAGTTCTTACAACGGACACAGTTACCACTCCGAACACATACAATTATCATATCTGATATATCAAATATGTTTATCACACTTGATACAATAAATAGACACGTTGCTCTTTTTAGATCTAAAGCAAGTTGGTTCTTTTCAAAGTTCTCTTCAGTGACTTTTACTCTCTTCCTATGGGGTCTGGATGTGCTAGTGTCAGGTGCATTGGATTCTCTTTGAGGCATGATAGGCTAGGGCCAGGTGGAAATGTCTAGCATTCCATAGGGCTCATCAATCATCATGTCTATTAGAGGAGTCCTAAAGTCTCGTGGGTTTTGAAAAAATGGTTCACCTCAGGGGTCTGAGTACTAAGTTGATTGTTGTGGGGGTGGTGGGGTTGCAATGAATTTTGCAATAGATTGTGAGCATCTCTGGTAGGTTCATGTGCTTGAGAGTAATTGTTATGCCCCGACCCCTGAACGTGCGGCATCTCGTCTTTCTTTTTGGTCATTTAATTGCGACGTCCTAGGAGGCTTCATCGACCCATTCATTTTATCTTTCGATTAAATGCAAGCGAAAGCATATTTAACTTCACATAATCATAGACAACAAAATAGGGATAGCATGGAAACATACCGGTAAATGCTTTTATATATACATATACACATTGACTTAACATGTTAGAAACTTCATAATTACACATCGCCTTGCAGATTCCTTCTGATTCATCAAAGGGGGATTGGGGTTAACCTCGCACCTCTATCCTATGAGAGCGACCTCAAAAAGTGGTATTCCTTACACGTCTAGTACGCATCCATGTCAAAGTACCATGGCTTGGGCTCACGGTTTGACTCCAGAGTCGAGTTCATCTTCGAGTTGGTGACAGCACCGTTGGGGGTATTCATGACCATAGGGTCCCAAATTGAACCCCTGAATCCACCACCTAGTGGTTTGTCAAAACCACGAAGAGGGGCTAAAGAGCTCCCATCCAAATTAGACAGACCAAGCCATAAACCTATGGGCACCAAATTTGTCAGCTCTCTCATTCACCCAGAAGGTGGACGCATATTTCTCGTGAACCACGTTTGTATCCTCGATTAGGTAGGGGGTCACTTGGGTGTCCTGGTCAATAGGCACCCTGAAGCAAACATGGCGGAAAGGGCTAGACATGGTTAGGGCCTAAAACATTTAAACAACAATGAGTAATATATACTTAGAGAGTAAACTTCTGAAGCCTAGTGTAGGAGAGTACTTCTCCTTGGAGATGCCTTATATATGCAGCTCAATTGTCGATGGCAAATCAATAGACAAGTTCCCTTTGTTAGAGAAGACTCCTTATTGTTTTGAAGCTAACAAAGCCTTTCCAAAAAGTCTAGTCTGTAGAGTTGCAGACTCAAGTGTTATAGTCTGAAGAATTCAAGACTCTTCTATCGAAGTCTGAAGACTGAAGTTCAAAGTCTGACCTCACTGACAGATTCCAGACCGACGAAAAAAGACTTATCCGGATGCGAGTTTATCTTTAAGAATTCGGTTCGTACAGTTTGTGGAAGATCTTACGACTGGAGATAGCACCTTGTGATCAATTATTCTTATTGGAATCAATTTGGATAATTAGATTTCTTGAAAGGTGAACTATACTTGGAAGGTTCTACTTATGGAAACCAAGATCCTGATTGTATGGGCGAGCATGATTGATGGGCTATCAACACATCCCTTAAATGACTTGAGATCTCCTTTGATTGATTCTGTCCAATGGTTAGATTGGAGGAACTCCTTTGGAAAGTGCCAACGGTTGTAAAGGCATGGAGGAGTATATAAGGATGACTCTCAAGTTGTTCGAGGGAGTGCGTGAAAGAAAAATTCCAAAGTCTGAAGCTCTTAGTTCTTTGCTATTTCAATTGTTGAGCCAATCTTGTACTCAAAAGAGAGAACAAACACTCGAGAGACTTTGAGAGAGTGTAGTAGAATTTCTACATTGTGAAGTCGTGGATGTGAGACTGTAAAATTTCTTTCGATTCTTAGTGAAATCCAGCCAGTGGGTTATCAGTGCGGAAAACTATACGTAGGCTTGGTCTAAGCCGAACCACTATAAATTTCGTGTGCAACATTCTCTTTCCTTAACTCCTTTACTGTATTTGCTACGATATACTTTCTGTGTTTTGAAATAGATGTTAAAGTCTGATTTCTTCTGCAAAGTCTGTAGTCGACCAGACTTAGATTAAAAGTAAAGTTTTTTATTGCATTTTGCAAAATCCGTTTTCACACCTATTTACCCCTCTCTAGGTGCTCGTACTAGCCCTTACAATTGGTATCAGAGTTTGTGTGCTCATTTATTGAAGTGTTATTATTTCTGAGTTAAAGATCTATGGCTAGTATCTTGGCTCCAAGTTTGGTTGAAGGCTAGAGCAACACCAGACCTCCCTACTTTGATGGAAATGAATACAATGTGTGGAAAAACAAAATGAAGGCATTCTTGAGATCGAAAGATCCCCTGGAATGGGATGTGGTAGAAAGAAGAATCATTCCCAAAGCTACACCAACCTCAGAAAGAGGAAAGGAAGTTGCAAATGCTGGTGAAATGACACAAGCAGACATAACCAAGAGACAAGCTCTTGATGCTAAAGCTATTTACTCCTTATATTGTACTTTATCTCCTACTGAATATAACATAATTTCATATTGTGAAACAACAAAAGAAGTCTAGGACAGGCTGCATGTCACTTATGAAGGGACTGATCGAGTTAAAGAGACAAAAATCAACATACTACTTGGACAGTATGAAGCCTTCAAGATGAAGCCAGAAGAATCTATTACTGACATATTTAGTCGGTTCACAGAAATTGTAAATGGTCTAGCATATCATGGACAGCCAATCTCTGGGCAGATGAAGGTCAATAAATTGCTTCGTGGACTCTTCAAAGACTGGAATCACACTAAAACTTCAATAAGAGAAACACAAATGATTGTGCCTCTGTCGGTAGACGAATTAATTGGGACACTTCAATCATATGAAGTGGAGCAAATCAATGAGGATGCAGATCCTAAAGGTAAAAAGTTGATTGCTTTAAAGTCTAACGATGATTCTGATGATATAGATTCAGAAGACGACTTAGATGATAAAGAACTTGCACTCATGATAAGGAAGTTCAGGAAGTTAAACAGGAAAGGAAAAAGGTTCAACTGGAAGAAGCAAAGCACTCAGAGATTTCAGAAGAAATCAAATGAAGACAATGAAATTAATAAAGATGTGATTTGCTTTGAATGTAAGAAAAATGGGCATAGCAGACCTAACTGCCCTCTGTTGAAGAAAAAGAAAGGAAATACAGAGAAATTCAAGAAGGTTCTCAAAGTAGAAACATGGAGTGATACTGAATGCGAAGAGAGTGAAGATGAATATGCCAACATATGTTTAATGGCAAATTATGAATCAAACTCAGACTCTGGAACAGATCCAAACTCAGACTCAGATGAGTAAATCGAGGTTAGTAATCTTAAATTCCTGCTAAAGTCTCAAAGTACATAGATGAACTCTGTTTTAGTCTCAAAACATCTCTTAAAAAGGATTTTTGAGCTAAAAATGGAGAATTCTAAACTAAAGCAACAGGAAATTTCTTGGATAAAAAAGTTTGAAAATCTAAACAAAAGTTTTAATGATTTAAAGGAAGAAGCAGACTCTCTTTCAAAGGAAAATATTTTCTTGAAAGAAGACATTTCAAGTATATCAAAAAAGTTTTCAATGGGATCTGAAAAATTGGAAAAGATTCTTTCGATACAAAGATCTTACTTCAACAGATATGGGTTAGGCATGACACCAGAAACTATTCATTTAATTGATTTTCCAAAAGTAAAGGAAATAATCAAATAAAGACCTACAAAAACATTTTACAAAAATCACTTTCAAAGAGTTTTTGTAAAACTTGTTGGCTGAAGTGCTCTCAAACGTTCAAAGTGTGATAGCTTAGAACATTTTGAGAAAGAATGCCCTAAAGCTTGGAAACCTGTTAAGAAAGATTGGGCAAAGATAGTGTTCAAAACTAACACTTCTGGACCCAAGAAAATCTAGGTACCAAAGAAAGTTTGAGTCCCTTTTGTAATTGTAGGTCACTATCAAGAAAAAGATCAAGTGGTATTTGGATAGTGGTTGTTCAAGACACATGACTAGAGATTCAAGTTGTTTCATTAAGCTTGTGCAAATAAACAGTGGAAAAGTCTCATTTGGTGGAAACAACAAAGGAAGAATTGTTGGATGTGGAACTGTGAAAATTGGAAGTCTCATGATCAACAATGTCTCCTTGGTGGAAGGTTTGAATTATAATCTACTTAGCATTAGTCAACTGTGCGACACTGGATTCAAAATCAATTTCCAAGAGGAAATTTGTTCGGGAATCAATAAAGACTTTTCACAATATTTCACTGGACGAAGACATGAAAATATTTATCTTCTGGATATAAAACCAGAAAGTTCTCAGTGTCTAATATCCATTCAAGATGAAGCAAATCTTTGGCATCGAAAGCTTGGCCATGTCAATATGAAACTAAATTGCCAAGATATCTTCGAAGAAACTTGTTCGTGGACTTCCTAGTCTGACTTATCAAAAGTCTGATCTATGTACACCATGTGTCTTGGGAAAACATGTTAGAAGTTCTTTTAAGCCTATAAATCAAGTTTCTACTAATCGTGTTTTATAGCTTCTGCATATGGATTTTTTTGGACTAACCAGAACTCAAAGCATTGGTGGAAAGAGATACTGTCTAGTAATCGTGGATGATTATTCTCGATTTACTTGGGTTCACTTCCTGGCAAGTAAGTCTGAAATCTTTTTCACTTTTCAAAGTTTGCCAAGAAAGTCCAAAATGAGAAAGGTTATGTTATTTCAAGCATATGGACATACCATGAAGGTGAGTTTGAAAATCAAGACTTTGCTAAATTTTATGATAAATCTGGAATACAACATTTTTACTCTTCTCCATATACTCCAAAACAAATGGAGTTATGGAAAGAAAGAATAGATCATTGCAAGAGATGGCAAGAATTCTTTTAATTGAAAGCAACATTCTTTCTCGTTTCTAGGTTGAAACAATTTCTATAGCTTGTTATATTATTAACAGAGTATTCTTAAGGCCAATTTTAGAGAAAACTCCTTATGAAATATTTAAAGGGAAAAAGCCAAATGTTTCTTATTTTCATGTTTTTGGTTGTAAGTGTTTTGTTTTGAAAAATGCAATTGATCGAACTGGTAAGTTTGAAGAAAAATCAGACGAATGTATCTTCCTTGGCTACTCAACTTCAAGCAAAGCCTACAGATTATTCAACAAGAAGACTCAATCTGTGGAGGAATCCATGAATGTCAAATTCCAAGACTCTATACAGAACCAGACTCAACTTGAAGAATCTAAACCTACTCTAAATCTCACAAAGTCTACCTCCCCTAAAGTGGCTCAGACTTCTGAAGATCATCAACAAACAAAAGCTATAGATTCAGCTGAAGCAGAAGATCGGCAGACCATCAAACCAACCAGTAATTGGAAGCATAAGTCTAGTCATCCCAAAGAACTTATCATCGGCAACATTGATGAAGGGATTCGCACCATATCCAAAAGGCAAAAAGAGTCAAGTGCTGTAGCACTTATTTCTGAGATAGAACTCAAAAGTATAGAAGAAGTCTTAGCTGACGAAAGCTGGATTGAAGCCATGCAAGAAGAACTTAGACAATTTAGCATCAAAGATGTTTGGGAGCTAATTCCTAAACCAAAAGGTAAATCTATTATTTGAGCTAAATGGGTTTTCAGGAACAAAATGAACGAGAAAGGAAAAGTGGTCAGAAATAAAGCAACACTCGTGGCCAAAGGATATACGCAAGAAGAAGGGATAGACTACAATGAGACATATGCACCAGTGGCAAGATTAGAAGCAATTAGATTATTGATTGCTTTTGCTTGGTACAAAAATTTCAGGTTATTCCAAATGGATGTCAAAAGTGTATTTCTAAATGGGTTTATCCAAGAAGAAGTCTATGTGGAACAACCGCATGGATTTGAAGATCCAAAAAGACCAGACTCAGTTTTCAGATTGAAAAAGGCTTTATATGGATTAAAGCAAGCGCCTCGAGCTTGGTATGATAGGTTAAGTAAATTTCTAATTCAAAATGGTTTTGTTAAAGGAAAAGTGGATACCACTTTGTTTATTAAAAAGGAAGGTAAAGATTTTCTACTCGTACAAATTTATGTTGATAACATTATCTTTGGAACATCTAATGAAAATTTGTACAAGAAATTTTCTAAGTCTATGCAGGATGAATTTGAGATGAGCATGATGGGTGAATTATCATTCTTTCTCGGATTACAAGTGAAACAATCAAAGAAAGGAATTTTCATCCACTAAGAAAAATATGCAAAAGATCTCATTAAGAAGTTCGGAATGGAGAATTGCAAAAAGACTAATATACCAATGTCAAGCTCTTCGAAGCTGGAGAAAGATGAAGGAGGAAAGAAAGTTGACCAGAAGCTCTACAGAAGTATCATTGGTTCACTTCTTTATCTTACTGCTTCTAAACCTAACATTTTGTTTAGTGTTTGCATTTGTGCTAGATTTCAATCGGATCCTAAAGAATCTCATTTAAGCGCCGCAAAACGCATCATCAAATACGTTGCAACTACTTCAAAGTTAGATATGTGGTATCCAAAAGAGGGAGACTTTACTCTTCTTGGATATTCAGATGCAAACTTAGCAGGTTGCAGATTCGATAGAAAGAGCACTTCTGGTACTTGTCAATTATTGGGGAACAAGATAGTATCTTGGTTTTCAAGGAAACAAAGTACTGTAACTCTGTCAATAGCAAAAGCGGAATATGTGGCTCTTAGAAGCTGTTGTTCTCAAATCTTATGAATAAAGCAACAACTGAGAGACTTTAGAATCGAAGACTCATGCACCGAGATCAAATGCGATAACACCAATGCAATCAATCTCACAAAGAATCCAATTCTTTATTCAAGAGCTAAGCACATAGAGATTCGACACCATTTTATTAAAGATCATGTTCAGAATGGAGAAGTTATGGTACAACCCATTGACTCGAAAAATCAGTTGGCAGACATATTTACAAAGCCACTGGAGAAAAGTCTTTTTGAGTCTATTCGTACCAGATTGAACATTATATCCTTTATTAGTTAAAGTCTAAAGATGATCAGACTTAAAACAACCTCAAATGGCGAATGTAAGTTTATTATGTATCAGCAATTTAATTTATGAGTTAAAAGTTAAAAATGTATGTTTAATTTTTCTGAATCGTCATTTATATTTAACAATTTTTTTATGGCAGTTTTTTCATTTTCGAAAAGGCAT
This sequence comes from Eucalyptus marginata, assembly GCA_014182565.1. NCBI lineage: Eukaryota > Viridiplantae > Streptophyta > Magnoliopsida > Myrtales > Myrtaceae > Eucalyptus > Eucalyptus marginata. Next base: position 32,642,802 of record CM024589.1, on the reverse strand, counting down.
CTTTTCATTTTCAAAAAGGGAGTTTTTATTTTCAAAAAGGTAGTTTTTCCTGACGATCCGTATACCCCGTTTCATTTACTTTATATACTACAGTTTGTCTTCTTCATTTTCACCCAAACCCTAGAATACAGAACCCCATCTTGTTTCACTTTCTCTCTAGTTTATTCCAAAACGACTTCTTTTTGTCACGATCGAGTTCGAGAAATCCCTCAAAGAAAGTGACAATGTCTACTCAAAGAAAGTCTTCTAGAATCGCAAGCAGAGGACCACAGAGAATGCGTGAGGGTCCTACGCACTTTGATCTAACTGAGGAAGAAGACTCTCCTCAACAGCAACAGCAAAGTCAACAACAACCTTCTCAACCGCGCCAATCTTCTCTGCCTAGGACTCAAGTTCCTCCACAGCAACAACCAGAGGAAGAAATTCTCGAAGATGTTGAACCCGTAAGGTCACAAAAACCCCAGTTTCTTTTCAGACTATACACTAACTTAAAAAGGGGTGGTTCGGCGATGATGCTCATTGATGAATTCTTGAAAGCACATGGCTACAAAAATGAGACTTATTTCTTAAACGTCATGGAAAAGATAGGCGTTGCGCCTGAAAGATTGGTTGATTGGACGTTTGTCAATTTTCCAAGCGATCCGCGTGTTGGTAGTTTTAAGCAAACCGAAGGGAAAGATGATGATGAGAGAATGTTCTTTCATTTCCAGCCTAGGATGGGTGTAGCCGCAAATGTTCGTAGTGGAAAGATGGAACTTTTTTGTTCTAAAGGCCACAAGAGGGCTTATTCTAAACTGCTGAAGCGAGGGGTGATGAATCCCAAGAGTGTTGATTTTGATTTTCTTGATTCGTTGAAAGTCAATCTAAGGGAGAAGTTTGCTCTTCTACAACTTGAACGTTTTTGCACTGAAACGACTGTTGCTCAATTGGAACTTGGAGCTTACTCCTATTGGAATCTATCCTTTTTAGATGCGAATAAATTTTGCTTTTGTGTTAGAGACAAGGATTTTGTGGTCGATACGGACACTCTGGCTAATGTGATTGGGGTGGAAAGAGGGAGTTTCCAACCAATCAGTGTGTCTGTTAGTCATGTTACTTTGGAGCTTATTCGGGATAGGATTGCTAAAGGCAGGATCTTTTACTCCAGAATGAATGCATCCAATATCCTGCTTCATAAGATTGTAATTAACTGTTTCAGACCCAAATCCACATCAAAAAATGATGTCTCAAACTCTGAAGCCAAGCTGATGTATGCGATCAATATCGGATACAAATTCTCTCTGCCTCATACAATTCTCATGCACATGTACAAAATAATGGTGAAGGACAAGGGACAACTCATTTATTCTGCTCTTATTACTCGACTATTCAGACATCTCGACATTCAGTCTCCCAAAATTCTTTATGTTCGTACCATTGATACAATGGTAGTGGGACTGAAAATGGTTTCCAAGATGCGTCTGAAGGAGCTAAGCAAGGTTTTAGAGAGCATGAAGGTGAAGTCTCCTGTCAAAGCTAGACAAGACTCCGCAGCAGGAAAAAGAAAAGGCAAAGAGCCAGTCACTGAACCAATTAAGAAGAAGAGAGCACTCATCTTGCAAGATGATGAAGAAGATGAGGATAACCTTACTCTCACCACTATTGCCTCAAGGAATCTTCAAAGTTTTAGCTTTCCAGAGACAGAGAATCGAGAAAACAGAGCAAGAGAAGAAGCAGAACAGAGAGATGAAGAAAAAGAAGCAATGAGAACAGAGGAAGAGGAAGACAAAGAAGGAGAACAACAAGATGAAAGAGAAAGTCATGATGATTCTCCTCACCTTAATGCTGAAGAAAAGCAAGATCAAGAAGAAGAGTACTTTTCTCCACCAGAAGACATAGAAATAGGGGGAGCCGCTACTAAAAAAGGTACTTCTTCACTTGCTAGTGATGATGTTAGTCGTTCTCCTGCAGAACCAGAGGATGTGTATGCCTCTCAGTTTCCTGAAAGTGATCATGAGGCTTCATCTCCAAGTCTGGATATCCCTACTGAGATCCCATCATTTGTGAACACTCCTCAAACTACACATGCTGAAGCAAGTACTCAAACTGACAATACAACAGACTTTAAGAGACTGCTCGAGCTTCTTTTGGAGATCAACGCTTAGCTTTATGGATTGGAGTGTGAATTTCAGACCATGTAGTCAACTCATCAAGCCTATTCAGTTATGTTGCACGATCAAGTACAAGCCCTTTCGCTTCAAGTTCAAGCTAATGCCAAGGGTGAAGATGTTCAACAACTGAAGCAGGACCTGAAGAAACTGGAAGAGACTATCACATCTATGGGGGATTTCCAGCTAGTTCGTATTCCCAAGAAGCCCTAATTTTCATCCAACTCTTTTTATCATAATTTCTCACTTTTTGCTATGACAAAAAGGGGGAGAGTTTATGCAGATTTGATTTCTGTTTTGATTTGTTTAGTTTGGTGTGACTTTATTTGTTTTGATTTGTTTAGTTTGGTGTGACTTTATTTAGACTATTGTGCTTTAGACTATTTGGATTTGAACTTTGAACTTTGATGCTTGCAACAACTTAGTTTGTGATACAGATTGTGACTGGATAATTAGTTTGTTTTTGCAGGACTAACATGTTTCCTGTGATTGCAGAATTGTTGATTTACAGGTCTCACTCAATTTTTATCATAGATTACTTAAGTGTTGTTTTGCAGGATAAAAGTTTCAAATCTTGCGGAAAGTTTTGTCAACATAAAAAAGGGGGAGATTGTTAGAGAAGACTCCTTATTGTTTTGAAGTTGACAAAGCTTTTCCAAAAAGTCTAGTCTATAGGGTTGCAGACTCAAGTGTTATAGTCTAAAGAACTCAAGACTCTTCTATCAAAGTCTGAAGACTGAAATTCAAAGTCTAACCTGTGACATCCCAAATTTCATTGACCTTCATTAAAGTAATCGAATCATTAGGAGTTCAGATTATTTTAAATCGGGCCAAGAAGTGAACCCGATGGACCGTGAGGATTGAATGGGCTTGAGAAATAAGTGGGCCACATGAATTGGACTTGTGAATTCGAGTGAGAGATAGTGGGCTTGGACTTGGTTTAAGTGGGCCAAGGTTCGGGATTCTTAGGATCATAGATTTAGTTTAGTGGGCCGAGATTGTTATGGATTAGACCCATTGGGCCAGGGATAGATAAATTAGGCCCAAGTAATTTTATTCTTGGTTAAGATTTATAAATCACAATTAAGATCATTTAAATTAATGATTGTGATGCTAATATAAATTTCTGACTTTAGTATTTTGTGATGGATTCTTTTTAGACTAACATTAACTAGTTGATATGTGGTATATGTTACAATTTCGTGTAATTGAACCAAGCGGAAATAAAAGGGATTAATTGAAGAACATTATCAACTAATGTTGTAACTAATGACATGAATTAAGACCTAACAAAAATTAAATGGCAAATGGCAAGGAAACTCCTCAATTGAAGCCGCGACACACCCTTTCCCTCCTCTCCCTCCGTTTTCTCTCTCTCCACCACCCACGGTTTTCTTCTCAAATCCATAGAACCGAAAATGGCAACTTCAAGGAAATATAATCATTAACTAAATCCAATCATTTCACTAACCTAGGACTAGCTTATAGATTATTTTCCCCTCATAAATTCGAAATCCTCTCTCTCTCTCCTCAAAACCGAACAAACTCATCTTCATCTTCTTCTCTTCTCTCGGACGGGCAGTGAAGAACCAGCAACAAAAACCAGCCATTTTCCTCTTGCATGTGAAGTTTTGGTGTTGTTCTTGAAGTGTTTTTGTGTTAGATTGATAGCCGAACAAGGTAAGGAAAAATAGAACTCTAAATTGAAGTGTATCCACTACTTCATCAAGAAAGCTTGTGGATCTAACCAAGCTATGAGGAATATGAGATGTAGTTGTTGTTTTATGGTTAAATTGAGTTGAGTAAGTGATGGATTAGGGATAGAAGTCATTGCATGTTATATTCGAACCATGCATGTTGCGAATTCCAAATGTAAGTGTGCTGTCTTGTGAAGAAAAGTGATGAGAAGTGATGGTTTTGTGTTGTTTTGAGCTTGATGGACCTAAGAGTGAAGCTAGAAGTCTTTGCATGTTGTTTTTGAGCTTTGCATGTCTCGAAAATTTGATGAAAGTTGGCTGTTTTGTTGAGCGAAGTGATGAAGTGGATGTCGAGTGTGTTGTTTTGGTAGAATTCGTGATCAGTGACTTACGGGTGCAACGACACTTCGAGCCGAGCTGTGGAATTGATCATTTGTTAAAGAAAGATATGTTTTGAGTTGCTGTGAGTAAGCATTGGAGTATTTTAGAAGAGATTTGTGGATAGATAAGTTGTTTCGTTGAGTTAGAAGTAAGAAAAGTGATGTATCTATTCGGTTCTAGGCGAAAACAATTATAGATTCTTTTGTTTGTGTTTAATTCTCTTTATGTATGTTAATAGAAATATGAAAGAACCATTTTACATGATGGAACATATATAAGATTGAGTTATACACGTAGTTATAATAATATAAATATATAAAAACGTAGAAATGGAAGTGAACTTAGTAAAGTCAGTAAACTGTTTTTGTGATAAACGGTATGACCTTTACTGATTATGTGAATTTTCTGTATTTACCTAGTTATAATTGTACTTCGAGTTCTTAATGAAAATTGTAGAACACATCTTAAGGAATAACGTGTCAAAATTTGAGATTAAATGAACAAGAATTGATTAGTAAAACAATTTTCTTAGTGAATATAAAATCTGGACGTCAGTATAGGGTAATAATAAAGATTACAGTAATTTTTTTTCTTAATAAAGCAAGATTCGAAATTAAGTTTCTTCACGGAAGTTGTCAATCTATGTCTCTAGTATAACATACTAAAATTTGGTAATATTTTGACAAGAATTTATATATTTTCTATTACCAAAACAGAAACTGTGCATTGAACTAATAATGTGTCCTAATCCGAGAACTTATATATACTGTGTTATATAATCGACTCGTGAGGTATTTATATATATATATAAAGTCTAATAAGCTCACGGTAGACATAGTCTTAGGCCACATACATCATTAGAAATATAAGTGCATATAGTACCATGCGAGTGTAATGTGTGCGGTGCATAGTGCTTGATTATGGGATGAATATTTGTTCGGCATGGTATGGGACATGTCGTAATGGATTTTATCTTATAATTTGGACACGCACATGTGCTAGGATCATGAGAATTAGATACCTAGATAGATACTTTGGAGTCTTTTCTTTTGCATACGATAAATGCATTAATCAAAGGTGTGATGGTGTGAAATGTGTGCTTAAGAGAGTGAACGAACCCATCGGTACGAGATACCGGTGATGCCCCGGAAGTTTGGGATGCCCTTGCTGAGTGGTCTTGGATGCCTCGGTAGAGAGATACCGGGATGCCTCGGAGTGAGATGCCCTTGTGTGTGATCAAGGATGCCTCAGCAGTGTGTGATACTGAGATGCCTCAGAGTGAGATGCCCTTGTGTGTGATCAAGGACTCCTCAGTAGTGTGTGATACTGAGATGCCTCAGAGTGAGATGCCCCTTGCTGAGTGGTCTTGGGAGGACCTCGGTTGTGTGATACCGGGATGCCTCGGAGTGAGATGCCCATAATAGAAATATTGTGGAAGTCCGGATAACGTACTTTCCGGAAGTGACTCGATCAGGCCGGCAGAGTTCCGATTATGACTGATTCGAGGGTGGATCATATGCACACTAAATAAAATTCTATTTGGCGAGTGAGTTCATGCATTATTGTTGCATTGTGTCTTGATATGAAATTGATTTTGAAAAGGTAAGTATGGAGATGGATGCATACAAGGTGATCATTTAGGTGATGTATTAATATCTAATTAACTATGCTTGTGACAATTATATTATTATGTTCTGAATTGTTTGGATTATGATTCCCTGGTAATATTGATGGTTGTGGATTATTTAAGTTAGAGTTTTATTATTCTTTACTGGGCATAGATTTGCTCATACCTTACATTTTTCAGATTGATAGTATGGACGTGCCGCCAGTAGCTCGTTACGGTGTGATAACGAACATTGAGATTACTTTTACCGATGTGTATGATGATGATGTTGAGCTGACCTTCTCCAAGTACGAGGCCACGTTATGGATGGATGATGGTAGAGTGGAGATGACTCCCCTGAAGTTTGTTGCTTGGTTTATCAAGCACGATGGTGCGATGTTTGGCCCCATACCTTTTGGAAACAATGGAGCAGGAGCTGGGACGGATGGCGCCTAGATGCCTTTGATCACGAAGGAGCTGTCTAACTTTCTTTTCTTTTTGCAAGTGGGCTTGTGTGGGAACTTATGAAGTAGATACCCTCACCCTATTATCCCTGGTTTATGATGCGCCTTACTTTTGCTATATATATGTTGTACATAAAGGCGAGGAACATGAAAGAAGTCCAGTCGATAAAATTTTGTAGGCCCTATGATGATAAAGAAATGAAGCTTCTTGTGATCTTATCTATGTGGACTATATTAATCATTGGTAGAGTAATAGTAGGATAACCTCAAAATACAAACTATAGATTTTAAATAATCCATGTTATACATGCTAACCTTCAATGGTAAATACTATAGATACCTAAGAAGGAGGTTATAACTAAAGGAAGATAATAATATTAATTATAATTAAGTTTCCGCCTGCACTTAGTACGTGACGCCCTGGGACGTCACATAACCTCACTGACAGATTCTAGATCGACGAAAGAAGACTTATCCGGATGCGAGTTTATCTTTAAGAATTCGGTTCGTACGATTTGTGGAAGATCTTATGGCTGGAGATAGCACCTTGTGATCAATTATTCTTATTGGAATCAATTTGGATAATCAGATCTCTTGAAAGGCGAAGTATACTTGAAAGGTTCTACTTATGGAAACCAAGATCCTGATTATATGGGCGAGCAGGATTGATGGGCTATCAACATATTTCTTAAATGACTCGAGATCTCCTTTGATTGATTCTGTCCAACGGTTAGATTGGAGGAACTCATTTGGAAAGTGCCAACGGTTGTAAAGGCATGGAGGAGTATATAAGGATGACTCTCAAGTTGTTCGAGGGAGTGCGTGAAAGAAAAATTCCAAAGTCTAAAGCTCTTAGTTCTTTGCTATTTCAATTGTTGAGCCAATCTTGTACTCAAAAGAGAGAACAAACACTCGAGAGACTTTGAGAGAGTGTAGTAGAATTTCTACACTGTGAAGTTGTGGACGTGAGACTGTAAAATTTCTTTCGATTCTTAGTGAAATCCAGCCAGTGGGTTATCAGTGCGGGAGACTATACGTAGGCTTGGTCTAAGCCGAACCACTATAAATTTCGTGTGCAACATTCTCTTTCCTTAACTCCTTTACTATATTTGCTGCGATATACTTCTGTGTTTTGAAATAGATGTTAAAGTCTGATTCCTTCTGAAAAGTCTGTAGTCGACCAAACTTAGATTAAAAGTAAAGTTTTTATTGCATTTTGCAAAATCTGTTTTCACACCTATTTACCCCCCTCTAGGTGCTCATACTAGCCCTTACACCCTTTACCGTCTCAAAATTCCCTTTTTGTTGGATTATCCAAAGCCCACATCTATATTAAATTCGATCTCAAAGCTGGATTTTAGCAATTGAGCATCCATTTTGAAGATAGACCCAGAATAGGGTTCAGTATTCCAAACTAATATTTTCAATAGAAAATTTTCTCTTTTGGCCTCAAAGTAGCCCTGTCCTTGTTCCAAAAGGCCAAGTGTGGTATTTTTCGACCAATCTTGTCAAGTATAGCAATGTACATGGATGACATCTTACTTTACAGTCCTAATGAGAAATCCTACCGTCGACTCCTCGATCAGTTTGCAAACATCGTAAAAAAATATAAAATCATGCTTTCTTAGAGAAAAATGAACATTGCCCAAACATAAATTGAATTTCTTGTCATATACCTTAACAAAAGTACATACTATCTAGGGTTGCATATTGTTCAGAAATTGTTAAAATTTCCAATAGAAAACTTTACAACAAAACAAGTTCAGTAATTTCTTGGCATAATTAATTATCTCCAAGATTTTCTTCCTAACATTGCCAAATTGCTGCTTCTATTACAATTGATACTGAAGGAGTAAAGTTCAAACCAAAGCAGTTGTAGAGTTAAAAGAAGTAATGCAAAATCTTCCTCCATTACAAATACCATCTATTGGGAAGAGAATCTTCTAGACCGATACTAGTGATGAATATTGGGCGGCTATACTATTTGAAGAAATTGAAAATAAGCGAAACCTTTGCACTTACAAAAGGCGGAAAATTTTCCTAGGCTGAAATGCATTATCATTCTACTTGCAAAGAAACATTGGCAGTAACAAATGTGATAAAAAAGTTTGAATTATATTTTATTGGCCATTATTTTTGGTAGAATTTGATATGACATCCTTTCCTCAGATGACTATGTTCAAATAAAAGCAGATTCCCCATTCTCAACTGCTTCGATGGGTAGAATGGTTTTGAAATACTATTTTGAAACCAAACACATTGCGGGAAAGAAAAATGTTCTTATAGATTTTCTCTCCAGACTAAAGGTATCAGTAGAGATCAACATGTATATTTTCAAGCGTGCTTTTCCTCAACAGGAAAAATATAAGATTGAAAGAATACGAGATTGGCCAAGTCTAGAATATTCTCGGGAAATCGTTGAATAGATCCAAAATAATAGCCTCACTGAAAATCTTGATAATCTCATATGGCAACGCCATATATATCTATTCAAATTTCATAGAGGCTCAATTCTTTATCCTTTTGGATTAAACTCCAGGTATCCATTAATTTATTCATTAATTTGGAAAGGAGATGATTTCCCTAATCAGCTTCTATGATTGTTTTGGTACTTAACTAATAAGTACTTAATAGTTGAGTCCGGAAAATTCATTGTCAAGTTAACCAAATTAATTGCGCTTCGGCACAACAAAGGGAGTAAAAATAATAAGGATCTCTTGACTGTACTTAATTGGTTCTATCCTCCTACTATATGGAAATGTCTCTTTGTACATCAATGATTTTGGAATCAATCATCTTGAAAGCATTGTTGTGTGCCAAAAGGGTTTCTGATTGCCAATTAAGGACGGCTTCGGTAACATGAGTTCTTTTTTGCCTTCTATTTTTGTCCACGTCAGTAAGAGCAGAATTTTTAGAACATGACAATATCTTCTTTTTCTTTGTCGAATTTGACAACAATATGCCATTCTTTTTCCTTACAAATTCAGAATCTGATGATTGGATAGCCTTGTTGTTCTAGTGTAGCTTTTCATAGTTGGTAATTCAAGCCTCTAGAAGGAGTTTAGCCAACTTCTCTTTGGGAATTTGCCTAGGGACACGGGTGCAGGATGCCTAGTCATTTTACATGTGGATGAACATGGCATCTTCATTCCCATTTTGGAAATTTATATCAAGGGCATGATTCTGCACTCGATAGACCATCTGGTAAGATAGTGTTGCTGCAATAGAATCAACAGCCTGGGGTGCTCCAGTAAGCTGAATCTGAACCTTCAAAAAGAAAAGCAGTTGAGGATCTGAAAGAGCAACATTGAAGTTTGGCTATAGGGTTACAAAGACTGTCTCAACACTCGAAATAGTTTGGACAGTGCTAATACAAGCATCCTAGTATTCTAGGAACCGAATATCCAATAGGGCCATTCTACCTACAATTGGAAAACCTTTTCGGCCATGGAAAGTGAGTGCAAGATGGACAGTTCCATAATGCATATGAGAGTATCCCTATTGGGTTCACTATTTGGGAAATTCTGGAGGGATTTGGAAGGTAACAAAATACTCATTTTCAGTGGTTAGAATGAGATGTTGATCAAACTTGAAGGACTGTACGTACTCTTTCACTTCTTTGAGAGTTTGGTGTATAAGATGTCGAATAGAATGGATGGGAGAATATGATGAGGAGGGTTTAGCAAAAGTAGAATACAGGTTCATAAGAGGAAGTTAAGTTTAAGAGATTTTAGTGTCATCACTAAGAGAGACCTCATAAAAATAGTTAATTTTAGAAGCATTTGACACACAAAAGTTTGAAAGAGAGGAAGAAGAGGTTAAGGAGCTGGTAATTTATTACTAGCCGTATCTTTCCTCTGTTCTATTTAGCTCACTTATTGACATAAAAAGCTTCACAGCCTATTGAGAATCTGAGATTTCAACAAGGTCTTACTGTAGTAGTTTTGAACATTTCTTATGAACAAAAAGCTCTAGATTTTTCCACAAAAGGATGATGACATTTCTTAGAGAATTCAGAAATGCATTGTGGATAAGATTCTAACAACTTTTGCATCATCGAATCTAACAAACTCATTTGAATGGAGAAAAACCTTTGAATATTGATAAATTCATAAAACTGGTCTTTATACTTAAGGCCTTTTAGGAATGATTCATAGTTGAGAAATTTGAATCATAACATCCCAACCGATGATCAAATCTTTGTTAGGGAGATTAGATCCAAAGATCTTAGTGATTATATAACACTAAGGGAAGAACTAAATAGTTACTGATGTAGTTTGCACATTTATAAAAAAAAAGTATCTCCTGAGGTAGAATTGAAATACCGAACGCAAAAAGTTCAATATTCTTCAAGTTGAACCTTTGTTTCTAGAATTGAAGAACTTGCACCATTAAATATAAGAGCAATAACTGTAATTGGTTTAACAAACTTTGAGGTAAGTACTTTTATAGGAAAATGAAGACAATGGAATTAACTTAAATATATACTAGGGTCTTGCTCTGAAGAGGTAAGAGATATACGAAAAAGAAATTTAGAATTTGAGTCAGAATTAGTTTCACTAAGAGTTTGCTCAAATGGGTCTTCATCAATGGAAACCAATGATTTGGCATCATCATTTTCAAGTGAAACACTAGTTTCAATTTCAATGTGATGTATCAAGTGGTTTTTTGACTTTTTTTTTTTTTTTTTTTTGTCTAGAGACAATCTTTGGTGAAATGACCCCTTTTGTTGCAGATGAAGTATCGAGTTGATTTCTTGCGGTCTAATCGATCTTTCTTTTTTTTGTAGAAATTGCCATTTTTTATTTCTTTGAAAATGCTTAGATCCATGCTTGGATTTCCCCACCCAATATCTTTTGAAATGTTTTTTCTTTCTGCAAGATTTTCGCAAGAGCCATCATAATCTTTGTTGGAACACTTAATCTTCAATTTCTGGTGCAAACAAGCTCCATCAAATTCTCGATTGTCTTTGAGGTAGGTTTTCATGGCTTTGCATTATCTATAAGCATGGAATGTGCAACTCACCGTACAATGCCCAAATTTAATATCTAATAATTACATAGATATATTAGCACGTAAGTGCACAATTTTAGCAAGCATATGACAATCATGCATAATAATCCAGACATAAAGATTATTACTTCCATGAATCATGTATCCACACGAATCTAGATTATTTCGACTGCTCTCGGCCACGATCGACACTCACGTTGATAGTCTTCCGATATGACCGGGCATCGTCCTACTCCATCGGGCATAGCAACATCTCGGCCTCACTCGAATATAGCATTCCATTTAGGAGATTCGTTCCAAAATCCATTTGTGAACGGCATTTCATTGATGTGGGGGCATCCAAAATCCATTGGGCATCATCCATCGTAATCATATGAGTACGGAACCATTAATGTGATCATATGTGCTCAAGCCAACTTTTATCTTTCTCATTAGTCAATGCAAAAGTGTTTAGTGCTCACATGTTATACATTAGCAATTTTTCACACAAAAATGCCATGAAATAAATTGACGTAATCTCTCATTGATTATTTATTCAACAAAATAATCATACATTAACATCATAGCATATAGCATCATACCATAAGTTCAGTTATCAACTTAGCACATGCTTCTCAAAATAATATTTCACAGATACTTATCATTTATAAAAACCATTCATGATAGGCTATCACATTTTTTATCACTATTCACGATAACCTATCACGCGCATTTATCACTTATTCATGATAAGTTACCACATCGGCTAATCACTTATCAATGATGAGTTATCATCTTAATCAACCTATCACATAATTTAGCTATTATTAACCCTAATTCTAACGATAATCCTAAGCAAAACCACCATCCTAAACAAGGTTTAGAAGGTTACCCACTGGATCAGTCTTTGAGCTTGACAGCAAGCGGTGGAGACAAAGGCTCATGGTGTGGATAGCGATGGTGGCGGCGTGAGGTGCGGTAATGGTGTGCGATGAGGTGGTGATGGTGCGGTCGGCGATGGTGACGAGCGAGATGGCGGACGGCGAGGAGGTGACAATGGCTCGGCAACAATGGCTCGCAACGTGATGACAAATGGCAACGCCACAACGTTATGACGGTGTGATGGCGGTGGCTTGATGGTGAGGTGGCAACGGCCGGTAAGACGGTGGATGGTTGATAGCTTAGCAATGGCAACGACAAGGGCGGCAACAAGAGAGAATGAGGGGAAGAAGATGACTATCAAGAGAGCGCAAGAGAGATGGGTGCCGAGTGAAGGGGTTCGATTGAGAGAGAGAGAGAGAGAAATAAGTGAGGTTGAGAGCTCATTCAAGATTTTTTCCTATCCAAGCATTGATGAGCTTAGTTACAATCTCCCTAATTTACTCATAGCGAAGCCATTTACATGGTCACAATTGCTTATTGCAATTCTTCTAATCCAATTTCATTAATGGCAAGATATTAAGTATGTGCCATAATTGGGAATGAACTAGAAAAGCAAACCAAGTTAATCTCTCTCTCTCCCCCCCCCTCTCTCCCTCCTCCCTCTTCTCTTGGGTGCCGATTCACTTCTTGGATGCCAACAAATTTGACCCATTAAGCTAACTAGTTTCTAGAAGAAGCAAATTAGGAAATAAATCAAATTATAGTCCAAGTACTATTCATGCACACGGGAAAATTTAATGTGCAAGCTTCCAAAAAACAAGAATGGGCTTGGATGGCTGGGCGGGCCCCCTTGACCAACCAAGATGGGCGTGAGGCCCATTGGGCCTGTTCGTGGCTTAAAGTCCTTATGGCTCCTCGTTCGTAGCTTGTTTTTATTTTTCCAAAATTTTACAGTCCATTGATGAAAAATTGAGTTTTCCTCCTAAGGTGATCATTCTTAGCTTCTCCATGATTTGTCAATTATTATCATAACTCCATTTCGTAGATAGGTCGATTGAGGATGTCATAGTAATCTCATGGTAATTCTCCATTATGGGCACTAGGCCATATCTTTGTGGTTATCGTATGATTCTTTTTATGAAATATCTTTTGGACTGCTCTGTAATCTACATCTAGATTTGTAATACTACATCCATACGGCCTATGGATTTGGATGTAAGATATAAAGGGATTGAGATACTAAGCTTGTGAGTATGAGGGAGAAGGAATCTGTTGGTGGGAGAGATATATCTCCAAGATCGATGAAATATCACTGTGGTCTGGATCAATTCCTCTGGATAACCAAACCTAATCTGTAGAAACTAGATTTGCTGTCAAATTGGACTCTTCAAAAGCATATGAGCCAAAACCATTGCAACATTTCTACCGAGAGTTGGAAATAAGGATCTCCACGGCATTCCTCATATCTTTGGGTAAGCCTAAGAATCCTTGCGGTTGGAAACTCAATGGCTATTGTAAAATTATGAAAACTTATAAGAATAACCATTTAAGTTCCTTCGGAAAGGAGATTGTGTCAAATGTGAACACATGGATGAAGGGATAATCATGACACATGTTGGATGGTCAAAGATTGAGGCCATCATACTGTCAGAAAATCTTGAGCTTATAATCTCACATCATTTCTTTATAGCTAGAGTAAAACCTTCTTGATGAAGAGTACGAACCTTTAGAGCAAGGTATATTTGAGTGCTTGAACATGAGGATAGAAGATATGGTTTTTTGTGGTCTGGAGAGAAAATCTGCAAGAACTTTTTTTTTTTCTCCTTTGATATACTTGGTATCAAAAGAATATTTGGATAACCATTCTACTCATTGCCAAAGCTGTGGATGGAAAATTGTCTTCAATTTGAGCTTCATCATTTGAGAAAAAGAAGACATGTCTGTTTCTATCAATAAATGATGACTGATAAAATGAAATTCAAATTTCTTGATTTCATATTTAATTGCCAGAATTTCTTTGAATGTAGAATGATAATACATCTCAACTTGAGAGAATCTTCCACTCTTGTGCCCATATATGAGTCCCTTTATTATTGTTGCAATCTACCCCTAAATAGGGGGAGAATAAGTCTAAATTTGAGCCAACGACCTTCAGTTGGTGTGGATTCTTGCAAATCCATACCTCATGTGACATTAGACATGTGATTTTCATTCAATTGATCCTATATGAATTCTATATAAGGAATCGTCACTAACCTATTAAGATTGGCTATAAACCAAGTGAGATATATGAGAATATATCACTTTCTAAGCAATTAGAGATCTTGGGAATGGGATCTTAATTACACTGGTTAGAGCTAATGCCCTTTTGATAACTAAACCTGATTACATGCCAACCAAAACACTAGAGTAGCCTATTGAAGAATTTTAGGTTTCATCCTAACCATTCTAAAAATGAGAACAACACTCAAGATATTAAGGGGCACAACCAAGTGTAATCAAAGTAAAAACATACAAGGAATCTAATATTGTCTCTAAAAGAAAATGATATCCAAAAATCCTTATTATAAAACCCTAAAGGCTTACTCAATTTCGGGTTTCAATTTTTGAAGGATTTTCCTCTTTTTAAGAGAAAAATATTTGAAAAGGTAATTTTTAAAATTTTCCAAGAATTTTATGATTTTTTGAATTTTCCAGAACTTTCCGATTTTTTATGAATTTTTGGAATTTTCAGAATTTTCTGAATATTTTAATGATTTTTCTGGTTTTTCGAATTTTTAGAATTTTCTGAATTTTATTTTTTATTAATTTTTTAATTATTAATGATTTAAAAAAAATTACATATATTTTTAGACTGTTAATGTTATTAATATTTTTTATGATTTTTTAATACATCTGTAACCCTTTTTTCGAAAATATTCTTCGGGCCGAGTCCAAGGACCCCGTCCAAACAGTTGGTCTGACGCGGATCTGGATCCGGGTTGGATCTAAAATGTTGGATTGGCCCCTGGGCCTGGTCTGAATAAAGGCAAACTATCAAACCGACAACACTCAGCCCAACTCTATTCATTTTAATCTCACTACACTCAGTCCATAACTCCCAGCCAGCACCATTTTCCGATGAGCCCCTCGCCGGCGCTCAGGCCACCGTCGAGCCAGCACCCGCCTCGGTCGTTCGGTCCGACAGGCGCCAGTCACCGCCGGCCATCGCTTGGTCTCCGGCCGCCCCTCTCCGGCCATCACCGAACCTCACCGGCGATGTTAAGCCGCCAAAAAAAATAAAAAAAATGAACATTGTAAAACGGCATCCATTCTTACAGAACAAGCACACAAGTGCGTAAACGAGAAACTAACTACAGCGGCCTCCAACCACGGGTTCCTCCGGCGAGGCGCTTACGGCTGACTCGGATGATGAGAAACATGCTAGCAAAAAGTCAAAGAAAAAGCCTATTCAGTCTCGGTTTAATGATTTCAGAACTAATAGAGCATAAAAATAACATCTTGAACACTGTTTTGGCTAAATCGGATTCGATTCCTTCATTGAGGCATTTCGTCGAACAGTTCATGGGCGATTTAGAAACTGAGCTACGCACTCGATTTCAACGTTTCACTTCACCTGATATATCAGCATCCAACAGGCGTTATATCTTACAAATAAAACTCGGCGTGGTTCGATCGAATTGCGAGAAACACAAACGTATCCGGTGAGCTCGGAGGTAGCGGAAGGCAGGGGCAACCGAGAGGAGCGTCTTTGGTTTGTTCGGTGTGGCTGGGCCTGGCTTTGTACTTGCTTCGTGGTCGGAACTTGGGCTTCCGCATCGATTTGGAGTCGAGAAAAGTGGATCTTAACAGAAGCGAAGAAGGAACTCTCGGTGCCAGTCGGGGATCATCGTTTCCGGCGAGGTCAGAAACGGTGGCTACAAACGAACGGCGGCGAACGGAGGAGTATAAACGGCCAACTGGCCGTTTCTTTCAGAGAGAACGCTTTTTTTTTTTTTTGAGTCCAAGTTAGATAGGCCTTGGCTAGGCTCAGGAATTGGGCTGAATGCATGGTCTAATCAAGCTT
This sequence comes from Eucalyptus marginata, assembly GCA_014182565.1. Lineage (NCBI taxonomy): Eukaryota > Viridiplantae > Streptophyta > Magnoliopsida > Myrtales > Myrtaceae > Eucalyptus > Eucalyptus marginata. The sequence goes on along the minus strand of CM024589.1, from coordinate 32,626,567 downwards.
TTTTTTTTTTTCTCTCTCTTATTTATTATTGTATTTTTTTATGCTATATATTTTTTTTCTATATTTATGTAAAATGGATGCATAAATGATCAACAAAAATTTGGATATCAACTAGTGTAACATTGGGACATGTCTAATGCCCAAGGCAAACGAATTATATGGGTATTGATGTATGCCATCCGACTTTGGTCATCAAATTGGTTGGGAAGTCTTACATGAAGTTATAGAGAGTGAACTTGTAGCCAAGATGATTTGCTGGCTTTGTAGCGCCGTGAAGGGCATTCACATCGGATGGGCCGGCAAGTAATTCTTGGTGATATTTTGTTCTCTTCTTCTCAAACGAGGCTCAGAGACCCTACTATCGCAAGTTGTTCTTCGAAAATTTAATGTACCTAAGAAAAAGAAGTCAACCACTTTTTTTTTTTTTTTTTTTTTTTTTTATAATTTAGGGTGTGGTGTGAAGCCCGGCTATCTAAAAGCTCATAGAACATCCTTTAAGTCCATGAATAAGTTGAGTCAAGCCCTTTTATCTCCTGCAAGATCCAATTAAATTTGAATACAATTGGTGGAATTCAAATGGTTAACCTCCTGCTATCATATAAATGCCCATTTCTCTTGAATAGAAGCTCAATTCAATGAATGTTTACTCATAGCATCACTATAGAAATCTTAATTTGACCAGGGTCCTAATGAACCGGGTCAATCACCACATTGATCATTACGGGTCATGGATTCCTCGTGGATCTCACAAAATTTGATTATTTTGATTAAGGCCCTGTTTGGTTCAGCATTTGGAATGCTCATTTGAACTCTAAAATCCCTTGGCCAAATGCAAACGCGTTTGGTTCGTATTTTTGCACGACTTTGGCAAGATGCAATTGCATCTCCAAAGGAGTCTAAAGGCTTTAGCTCAATGGAGCTCTTGAGGTGCATTGGCAAGTTGCATCCTGGGAATGCAAGTCGGTACTGTTCATCTTCTCCAAGCCACCGCCGATTGGAGGCCGACAACCGCCGGCCAAGGGGTCGCGCGCGCCGGCGACCGCCGCCTGAGGGTCGCCCGACCTCGGCGACCATCACTGAACCTCAGGCGGTCACCTGAGGCCGCGCGACCTCAGGCGACGGTCACTAGGGTTGGGCGACCCCAAGCGATGGTCGCCGTAGGACCTCGGCGGCCATCGCCGGGGTCGCGCGACCCAGGCGACAACCGCCCGAGGCCACGCGAACCTAGGGCGACAACCGCCCGGGTCGTGTGAACCGCACGACCTCGGCCGTCATCGCTTGGGTCGCCTAACCTCGGCGACCGTCCAAGGGCCGATCCGACCATCCGGACCGCCAAATCCAAATGCGGACCAAAGTGGCGAACGTCAAAAAAAAAAAAAAAAAAAAAAATATAAGTGTATTTTTGCTTTTTTAACTTAATAAAAGTTAATTACAAATGCAAATTTTACCAAACGGTATTTTAGTCAAAGTTGTTTTTCAATGCAAATTTTACGAAATGATATTTGCATTTTGGAAAATCCCCTTCACCCAAAGGTATTTGCAGTGCATTCCCCAAAAGTCGAACCAAACGGGTCCTATGTCCGGTTTATAAACTCGAATCTAGGTAAGAGTTTCCCATCAATAGCACCTGGGTGGTGGACAGAGGAATGGCCGTGTCGTAATTGATTCTTTTGGATAAAAAATGTTATGGATGCCCTCGGTCGAAAGAACTATGCTTCATCCTTTCATATGATTGCATATATGGGTTTGGATAAGCACATAAATACTTAGGGTTAAATAATAAATGATGTAGGACTTAACACAATATAGGACTATATTACAGAAAGGACATAGTGGGATGCTAATCTGGTCACGCGTAATGGCATTCTTGACTTAAGATATTAGTCCTTGTTGATCAGTTTCCTTCACACGTGCACTTCGGTAGCCAAATTTCCCATTATTGCTCTAGCCTTAAGGTGCTTAATCCTAGGTTTTTTGAACTGATTGGTGGCAACTCTAGTCTGGTACTTGAGTTTAGGATCATTTTGCATCTCGTAGATTTTCCGAGCTTAGTATTTGAATAGATTTTAAAAACCGAGGCTCTCTTGTTTGGCTACTCTCGATTTGCGAAAGATATCTTTCTCTCCTTTAGGCACACCAAGGACATAAGTTGAATTTATCCAGAATGTCAATGCAAGGGTTCACGAGGCATTTTCATAATACATATTGACTTCACACATGGTAAAGAACACCTTGCTTGTGGTCAGGATTTTCGTTGACGCCACATGCATTAATTCCTTCAGATGCGCTCAAATTTCGCGTGTCGGCATGCCAATTGAGCTCAGTGGTCAAATTCCACTCAAATCGGATTGCAGCAAATATTCCTTTTTCTCAAATTTTCACCCCAACCTCATTATCTTCCACTCAAAAAATCCCCAGCATATCTCTTTGATTGCGCCACAATCACCTTTGCACGTCCTTTTAATTACCGTTCTATGGACCACTGCCCAACTCCTTCGTCAACCATTAATTAATTTCATATCAGTGGTAAAATCTCGGTCTCCAGCGGGTTCTATTATGCATGAGCTAGTCAGCATGACCAATGAAGATCGAGCACAAACAGGATTATTATCCTGAATTTTAAATAAAGACACTGCGTACGGGATTTAGCCTTTCTTTTGATAATATGGCATGCTCCATCGAATCATGTTCTCGAATTCTGATGGACTAAAACCATATATTGAGTCTAAGTAGTGAGTTTCTTTTGTTTTTTTCTTTAATATTTTTTTTTGTCGCAGTCCTTTTAGCTATTGACTATGAGAGCTTCAGTCACAGAGCACCCACATAACTATCATGTTGAATAAACGGAATGACTGAGGCATGAAGATGGTTCTACATTAAATAAGGAACATCTGATTTTTAATTTTTATTTTTTGGTAAGAAAAGGGTGCAAAGCTTGAGTTTTATGCTGTTACTCTTCGAGTACAACTTAGTCTAGTCTGATCTCCTATAAACAAAGGAAGTGAAACTCTTGGTGGCCTATCTAATGCTAGAGTGTCATCATTCAAATTTGAATTTAATTTGATCTGGCTAAAGTCACTCGTAAAGCAAAACGGAAAAAGGAAATAAAAAAGAGGGGAAAGGTAAAAAAGAAGAAGATAATATCTTCAGGCTCGTGGTTTCAGAATTCAAGCAAAACCAACTAGCAAATCTTATTCCAACCTTCACTATGGTCCTCGTGCTTACCCTCCCTTTTGAGAAAAGGAAATTGCAAGAGAAGAAATTCTGTCCGCATCCCATATTATTTAAAATTCATAAGCATTTTTTGTTGAAGCAATTCAAACCAACCATAATGGATTCTACATGCACAGAGGGGGACCATCGTATTGCCCGGACCCTAAAAGTAGAAGTCTCCAGATGAGAGAAGATTTTGGACGGTAGCAGAAGATGGAAGTGTGTTCGTGGAACAGTGTGACCAACCGCATCTTTTAGAAAGAACGTCGGGCTTTGCCAATATTATATTGGAGTCGTCGACTCTTGCCTGCGGGCATGCACATACTTGCCTTCTAGGCTTCTTTCCTCAGGCTCTATATAAGTGTATCTGTGTTCGTCATGGTTCATAGAAGCATAAGAAAGAAAGAGGGTGTGATTTTATGAACAAACATCGTGGTACCAAAGAGACATGAGTTGTCAAAGTCAGATCCGAGGCTCTTTCATGAAGAGGTAGAGAGGTGTTGAACGCAGCCAAGGATGACTTGCCGGCGTTCCTTTTCTCTCGACGCGAAAAATGTAGCCGGCAAGTTGTTCTTGGCTAAGTTTATCTCTCTTCTTCTCATGCAAGGCTCCATGGATCTAGTGCTATAGGAAATTAAGCGAGAAGATCCCAGAAAGGACTGACTCTCTTTCTCTCTTTCTCTCTCATCGCTGATTGTAATTGTGAGTTACAATCGGGAAAATAACAAAGGTTTGATTCACAAAATTGATTTTCCTGTTTTGGTTCAAAAATTTAGGTGCTGTTTGGTTTAAAATTTTTTTTTTTTTATTTTCATTTACATTTATAAACATTTAAATTGTTTAACTTGATTGTAGTTTACTAGATGTATTTTTATTGAAAATAATGGTTGGTCACGCCAAATAATAATTGTTTATGTAACATCTTTTTACTAAACAACGTATGTGATGTCTAAAGGCTACGCTTAAATATCGTCAAATGAAAATTGTAATTATTACAATAGCTCTCATAACATGACTTGAGTAGGATCACTATTAATGATCTTGTCTACTAATATGCGGCAGCAATTGAATTTGTTATTTCATCCCAATAAAAATTTCAAAGGCATTAAAACCTTTTCATCGATTTCGTGAGACAAAATAGAGAGAGATATTGGCCTTGAGTAGAAAAGATCCACAATCTATCCTCTATTAATCTGATATTGGAGATAAGCGATATCGATATTCTAATCATGAAAAACAATTTTTTTCTATTAGGTTGAACAAGAGCACATTCGATCATGTTGATATTTGTATGAGCCGAAAGATTTTTGGTCCATGCACGAGAGTCCAATTGCGAAATGCCATCGGCTAAGTATTGGACCATTGTACATTCTATACAAATGGAAGCGGGTCCATTAATGGAATTGTAAGGGCAGGACCTTAACATTAACCTATTAATTCTCGTAACTTTTCACATGCTCAAATCTTGTCTTATAAATAAATCATGCTGGAAATTGTCCAATTAGTCCTATTATACGGATGCCAATTCATTCATAAACAATCCAATTTTACCAATTTAGTTCTACACTCGTCAAGTGAAATTCTAATTTAGTCATTCCAGTCAATTTTTCTGAAAATTGTTGACTTGGCAATGTGCCACGCAGGACAGTTCAAGATGACTACGCTACCACGTTAGCTATATTCGACCATAAATAGACTAAATGATTAATACTACGAAAAATCCTAAACTAGTACACATGTAACAAATTTATTTCAAATTAATTTTTTGACAATGAAAAACCCAAAACTGATACAATCGTAACAAATTTACCATTTGTTAGTTTCAATTAAACTATATTAATATTACAAAAAACCACTAATTGGGACACATATGACATGGAGGGTAAAATCCCAAATTGGTATACCTGTTGATTGTCACATGATCTAACTTAGTAATTTGATAATAAAATTTAACATAAATTAATAGATGACAAAGTTATTGCAAATGTACTAATTTGAGATTTGGGGTTTTTTGTGATCAAAAAATTAGTTTGAGGTAAATTTATCATAAATGTACCAGTTTGGAGTTTTTTGTGGTATTAACCCTAAACTAAATGCCATAGATGAACATTGTCATAGTCTATGTTATGGCTAGATATATAATCTAGAGCAGGTGAATAGGATATTTTGGTTAAAATCTACTGCATTTGTTATTTATTCCTAAACACGCATGATATTTTGCAATAATTCAAAATCCTTAGAGGACAATCACATCAAAGAATGGAGCATACTCAAAAAGTAAGGGCTAATTTTTTTCATGCGTGAGCATCCATTACATTTATTTTCCTGAAGAAATCTTTTAAGAGACCGTCATTCCTATGTCCACCACCCTAGTGCTACTGATGGGAAGCTGTTATCTAGATTTGCGAGACCTGCGTGAAATTCTTACCTATATGATCAATGCGGCGATTGACCCGGTCCATGTGAATCGAGGTCAAAGTAAGATTTCTCGCTATCGATTGCACAAGTCAACGTTCGTAGAACTAAGCATCTATATGAGAGAAATGGCTATTAGTGTTGTAGGCAGAGGTTAACCATTTGAAGACAAACAACTTTGAATCTTGATCGGGTAAAACGTCTTGACTTAACATGTTCATGGAACTTATTGATTGTTCCATGGGGCTCTTAATAGCCGATCTTCATGCCTACACCCTTACTAAATTACCGAAAAATGGAAAAAACAAATTGATTGACTTCTTTCTTTTAGGGACATTAAGTTTTCAAAGAACAATCGGCAATAGTAGAGTCTCTTGAGCCTAACATTAGATGAAGAGAACAAAATGTCGCCAAGAAAAACTTGCCAGCCATCCAATGTAAATGCCCTTCAAGGCGCTACAAAGCCGGCAAATAATTCTTGGCTACAAGTTTGCTCTCTGCAACTTCTCGTAAGACTTCCCAATCTTTGTTATGACCAAACTTGAATGGCATACATCAATGTATCACCAAAATTCGTTTTCATTGGGCATCAGACATGTCCTAATGCTAAACTGAAGTGACTGATATATATATATATGTTACGGCACCTGCATTATTATGTTGCTTTAGATTCTTCACGTGACTAGCTACTATTACTCATGGACAACGTTTGACATTCCAAACGAATAAGTCCAACTTTCCTAAAGTAGTGCTAGTGTACCATTCTCATTCGAAACGAAAACATAAAGTGCTAGGGCACCACCTTTAAAGAGTGACCACATATGTCCAAAATAAAACCTTTCCCATCCAACTATGCGAGAAGGGCTTAATTCTAAATTGATCTTGACAGGGCTCTTGGGTAAAGCAAGACACCTTTAGGCTCTCTCTTTTTTTATATATCGAAGTGCCCTACTGCAAGGCGAAGAAAAACGGTGCTTCTTTTTCTTTGAAAATGCTTGATGTAAAAGGAAAAGCCGCAGTATCATTCCTAGTCTCGCACAAAATCTTTTAAGCATGAGCTAAATCATACAAAGTGATTATTCTCTATACTTTAGAGGAGATGCCTACATTATATGATAAATATAAAAATATTATTACCTTTGTTAAAACGGAGAATAGGAACTTTCCTATTCAATGGAAATATGTCTGAGACATAGCCATGAAAGCTCAACTTGATGGTTTGTGGCTATGGCGTTGAGGATTTGACCACTTAAACTTTGCTGGGCTAAAATTCCCATAACAAAAAATAATGAGAAACTTTCCAGCCATTTTAGAAATTTCAAATGTTTGTGAAGGTTGCCTCCTTGGAAAATAACAAAGGCAATCCTTTCCATCTAGAGGTGTATGGAGAGATAAAAAGTCATTGGAACTTGTTCATAAGGAATGTGTTGGTCCAATGAGGACCCCTACACTCACTTAGAATAAATATTTCATCCTCTTCATCGAGGATTACACAAGAATGATGTGGTCTACTTTCTTCGAGAAAGATAAGAGGTTTTCTCTATTTTCAGGAAATTCAAGAATGACTTCAAGAATCAAAGTGGCCGGAGAATCAAGCATCCGAGAAGTGACTAAGCTGAGAAGTGACTAAGGCATTGAGTACAACTCTTATGAGTTTAAGAAACTCTCTAAAGATGAAGCAGTTCATCATCAACTAAGCATTGGCTATGCCCCAGAGCAAAATGGAGTAACAAAAAGAAAGAATAGTACCATCATGGAGATGACAAGGACCATGTTGAAGGAGAAAAGCCTTCCTAACTCGTTTTGTGCAAAAGCAATTTATACGATGGGATACATCTTAAATAGATTTCCAACTGAAGCAATGGAAAATAAAACTCCAATCGAAGCATGAAGTAGATGAAAGACTTTGGCAAAGCATCTCAAGGTGTTCGGTTGTTTATGATATGTCCATGTCCATACTAGAAAAAAATGGGTAAGCTCGGTGAGAAAATGGAAAAGGGTGTCTTCCTCAATTATAGTGACCAATCAAAATGCTATCGAGTGTACTACCTAAGAACTAAGAAGCTCATGATTAATCAAGACGTTGAGTTTGACGAGAGTGTCACTAGGAATTAGGGGGAAGAGAAGATAGAGAATAAGCATGTCACCTTACTAGACATACCATCGCACCAGAGGAGTCAATGTCACAAGAATAAGGTGAAGTATCGAAATTCCACAATTCATGTTGTAACACCACCCTCACTACCATCCTCTCCAAGAGCGACACAGGAAGATTCTACTCTAGAGTCTCCAATAACGAGGGTAAAAAACCTTAAAAGAATTTATGACACATGCAACTTTGCTGCTTTAGAACTAAAGAAAGAGGAAGAGATGTCCAAAGAAGAAATTTGGATAAAAACCATGGAGGAAGAAATCAAGATAATAGAGAAAATGAAATTTGGGAGCATGTCAATCGTCCTAAAGACATAGAAATTATTGGAGTCAAGTGGTTCTACAAAGCAAAGCTAAATGCAAATGGATACATCTAGAAGTATAAAGCAACGCTAGCAGTGAAAGGACATTTGCAATAGCCAAGCATTGACTATATTGAAACTTTCACTTCTAGTGCTTGCCTTGATATTATTTGGGCACTCATAACCCTTGTAGTACAAAAAGAATGGAAGATCCATCAACTAGATGTTAAGTCATCATTCCTAAATGAATTTCTTGAAGAAGAAATATATGTGGAACAACCACAAAACTTTACTGTTGAATGCCAAAAAGAAAATATTCTAAAGCTCAAGAATGCTCTATATGGGTTAAAAGCAAGCACCACGATCTTAGTATAGTAAAATTGACGAGTACTTCACCAAGCAAGGATTTAGGAAGAGCGTGAGCAAGCCAACACTCTATATCAAGACCCAAGGTAAGTCTGACACTCACATCATCTCTCTATATAAATGATCTCATATATTCAAGGAACACAAAGAAGATGGTTCAAGAATTCAAAGAAGAAATGATGAAGACATTCGAGATGATGAACTTAGGCTTGATGCACTACTTCCTCAGCATCGAGATCAAATGAAATGAAGGAGTCTTTTATCTCATAGACGAGATATGCTGCGAATCTCCTGAAGAAAAAAAAAAGGACTATTGTTAAGCAGTTGCAACATCACTTGTGACACATGAGAAGCTACTAAAGAAAGAGCAAAAAAAGTTGATGCTTCTCTCTACATAAGTCCGATTGGCAATCTACTATATCTCTCTATTACACAAGTGGACATCATTTATGTGACAAGTCTACTATCACAATTCATGCAAAGTCCAAGTCAAATTCACTAAGGTGCCACCAAGAGAATTATAAGATACTTATGTGTTACTACTTATTATGGCATTTGGTATAGGCTAAGTGTGATGACTAAGCTCATTGGCTACACCAATAGTGACTAGGTAGGTTCAGCTAACGATAGGAAGAGCATTGCCAGCTATGCATTCACTCTAGGTTTTGGAATATTCTCGTGGGCATCCAAGCATGGCATAATCTATTGCAGAAGAAGAATATATTGCAACTACTACTACCACCGATCAAGCAATATGACGTCCAAGAATTCTAGAAGACATCAGAGAAGCACACATATATCTTAATCCAATATTTTGTGACAAAAAGTCCGCCATTGCTATCTCAAAAGATCTAGTTTTTCAAGGATGAACTAAGCATATCAATATCATATATTCCTTTGTTCAAGAAGCATAGAGCAATGGAGAGATCAAGCTCAAATAGTGCAAGGGCGAGGATCAAGGTGTGGATATATTCCCTAAGGTGCTACCCCAATCCAAGTTTGAGACTTCGAGAAGCATGGTTGGAGTTTCACAAAATTGGATCAAGGAGGAGTGTTGAAATGGTGATCCAATTTTTATAAGTCTCTAGCATGCTCAAGATGTTTGGAGAATAGATACTTGGATGAGTAGTCTATAGACTCGTAAGAAATATCTAAGATATTTCTAGAAAAGTGGTATGATATATGTAATAAAATCTAGAGTAATATCTATGCAACTTGCTGAAGATTTTTCCTTGTAATGGCGGTGGAAGAGGGCTATAAATAGCCAATCCCTCTCCACTTGAAGGTCACGCCCAGCCAAAGAAATTAAGTCCTTTGTACAAGCCTTCATAAAATAATACCCTTCTTGCTTTTCTTTGCTCCCTTCCTTGCCTTCCACTATCGTCCATTTCCAACATAATAATAAAGTCCTTCTCCTGTTGTTGCTTGATAAGTTCTCGCACCTACACATGCACTAGCTAAATCACTCACTAAACTACTTACTCACTTACAAAACCATCCACGCTTCCGCTTACCAACAGTCTCACTCCCAGAGCATTTCCATAGTTAGGCCTTGTTGACATCTTTCTGATGGTTGGACCGATGGAACACTTACACCAGTTGACATTGATAACTTGCCCGATATTAAGGAAGTTTTGAAGACTGCATTCTCTGCAAGGAAGAAGCAGAAGATCATCATCCTCGGACAGGTGTTCAGATACACTTGAGAAGCATTAAGTAATTCTGCACTAGAACAAAGGAAGACTGTATCATCCCAAGATAAGCTAGATGACAGAACAGTTCAAATATGATAGCTTCTATGATCTTCCCAGTAGCCCTTTATAACTTATTATCTTGTTAACTATTGGATACACTTTTTTTTATTGGCTTGTTAGAGCATAAGTCATACCATTTGTGACATGAAATGACATGCCCTCTTGTGTCCATTGTTAAGTGATGTGTGAGCATCATAAAAAATATTCATGCATATGTTTAATTCACGTCATTAGATGAATGACTTTCTTTGCTACATCCTCTGTTCAATCAATAACCCAAAGTAGCGTTCAGTTACACAGGGCCATTAACATTTTGCCAATATCCACATTATTAACATAAGCCAACTGCATAATGGAGAAAAAGTGTTTAATTTTGAAGTTGGATTTATCTTTTACCTTCAGCTTCATCAGAATCTCTCGCGTCACCAAATAAATGAATTTCCAATGCCTGTCACATTATCTTCTAAGTTGAAATTGTAAAAGATAACCTCAAGATAACCGACAAGTGGTTGCAATCAACATGGCTATTACCGTTTACTGGATGAATGACATGATTGATTCTATCACCAAAAATAGTTTTCAAATCACATATGGTGCTCATTCAATTTCAAACTACCTAAACGAGAACTTATCCCAGTTTGGGTATATATTTAAAGTCCTAACAGATTTGGAGTTATTTAGGAACCTACATATCCTTGCCTTTTCAACTCCCATCCTTTGATTTGGGCTACACTTCTGAGGGCATCTTCCCACACTCTCGCCATCTGCTGGCTGAACTCCTCCTCATGCTTCGCTAAAGCATCAACGTATAAGTCAGACTTAAGCATAATATTGCGACGTTCCACGACATAGAAAATAGGCAAAATCTTTTTTTTTTTTTTTTGAATGATTTGGATTTTTTACACTTGACCATGTATGCGAGCTCATGAAAACATGACAGACGACGGACTGGAACAGTAATTTTCAAAGAAAATGGGTAAGTAGATCTTCAAATTTTGTATAGCCCTCCAAAGATTATGTTTTATATCTCTTCCATCGAGGAGCTCTTCCTCATTGTGGAAAACATGGATGTTCTCTCTTCCATGATGTGGTAAAGGCAACCCATGAATTCTTGGTGAGTGTCCAGCCCTCTAAAATTCATGAAGACGTCATAGCCATTCGCTGGTGAGACATCGCCACTCTTTTCAGGCTCCGATCTCATTCCCATGTCCACTCTCACATAGTATTTCACCAGCCAACTTACATAGCACTCTGATGTTAATGTGGATAATTTTTAATAATTTTTAAATAAATTTTCGATTTTTTTTCTCTCGTTTCTTTTTACTTTTGCTGGTGACCAGCCACCGACCATGACCAAGCTGGCTAGCCCGCCTGGCCATGGTGAGGCCAAGCCCCGATGAGGCCACCTTGGCCTAGGTGAGGACCGGCCTTGCCAAATTTGGAGAGGGGCACCCTCACCAAGGCTCGTCCTAGATCAGGCAAGGCCCACTGTCATTGATACCCTATGTGACATGAACGTTTAGTAAGTTTGGCACTGCATTTCTCACTTTTAACCAATTCAATGGACGATTTATGTCGCCTTGGGTCTTGTTACCTCAGGCAGCGTCATATTCTTGTATATGGTATGGGACCCCCTCCCCAACCCCACCACCCCCTCCGGGGTTGTTTGTTTTGCCGGGGCCGGGTTTGGTTTTCATGTAAAGAGGCAGTCTATTACATGAAACAAACTTTCGTTTCTGTTGAAATGAATGTGTGGGATGACAAGTCTTGAGGTACTTCAAGTTTCTTACACCCATGCTTATGTCAAACGCTTTATAATGATCCTGTTAATATGGAAGATGTGGCAAATATTGAATATCAAAAGGTCACCCCAAATAAAAATGATTTTTAGTCAGTCCAAAAATAACTTGCTACTAATTATCAACTAACATTATTAAGTGATAACCTGTTGATATAATTATATGGAGATTCTTTTCCATTTGTGAAAGTGCCTGGAAACTCCAAGCATTTTGTTCTTGAAAATTGGCCCAGGATCCGTCAACTCTCACCATAGCCAAGACTAATTCACCATGAGTCACGACTGTTTGCACTCTTGAAAACACCATATATAGTTTTGTTAATTATGGTGCCATATGCATTACAGCATGAGTTTGTGCTAGTTCAGACAAGCGTGTGTCCCCTAACGCTTGCAGGATTTCAGAAGCATTGCACCTCAATCTTCCTTATCTACAATTAAGAAAACTTCACTTCATAGTAACCTAACTTCTGCTTTCCACCATGCGGAGAGAGAAGGGGGAGCGGCAGCGGGGAGGGGTCAGTTGGGGTGAGAGTAGCTCAAATCCTCTCCATGATTGAAGGTTGAAGAATACAATCGAAAGAGAAGACGAAGATGGAAGCAAAGGAGACAGGAACAATGCCACCTATGCCTCCAGCTTTCACTCACCAAAAATTTGTTCTGCTTTATCTTCTTTGCTTCTCCTCGTCTCTCTTCTCTCTCAGCTTCATCTGTTGTCAACGTGCTCAGAGTGGCTTGAATTCTCTGGCTTTGACTGATTATGAAGCCTGTTGGACATTTCCTGGACTCTCCATTGCTTGTACCAGCTCACTAGGCCTCCATACAAAGGATCTACTAAGTTCGAGCAATTGAAAATGGTTATGTGACACATGTCTAGTATTTTCAAACTGAATATACTAGTGAAACTTTCCAATGATCTGCAACGGTTAAAATCCATTATTTTGAGAGTTTCTAATTCATCAAAGCCCTTTACCACTGGGAGCTTTTCACATCCTCGAATTACCAAGTACTCCAGCTATTTCAAGTCCGATAAATCATCTAGACTTTTAATCTCGGGACATTCTTTTGTAAATATCTAAATTTTGGTTAAATATTTAGGATTAAAATTGCATAGAAAATTAGGGACTAATTTGGACCTAACAAAAAGGATTTCTGCATCACCTAAATATTAATATTATTTACATTTACTAAGTTTTTTTTCCCCTATTCTATTCTCCCTTATCTTACCTTATTTTGGATAAATGGAATTTAGAAAAAAAAGGTAGAAGAGGGCTCGTGTGTGCTGGGCTTGACCACAGCCCCCTCTCCTCCTTCCTTTGCACAGGCTAGGCCCATCTAGCCTCTCTCTTTTCCCCAGCCCAGCCCGCGTGCCTCTCTTCTTCCTCCCTCTTTCCTCCTTCCTTCCTCCCTCCTCTACAACTCACGCAAGCGTGAAGACCGACGAAAGACCTGGACGAATGGGACATGTCTTCAATGTCACCGAGCTACGAGCAGGCCTAGCTAGAGCCACCTCAATTGGTGAGACGTCGGTTCGGTTGGGGGAGGCCAGTCGAAGCGTCGAAGACCGGCGGTCAAAGAGACACTGTCGACCAACCCCTAGGCCTATAAATAGAGCATCGGGCGGAGGCCGAAACATACACACACGGAGAGGGCAATGAGCTCAGAGGACTTCCCCCAAGAGACATCCGGGGAGGCCCAAGAGTGAGCAAGATCACAGAGAGAGAGAGAGAGAGAGAGAGAGGGAGATGCGAGACCAATCCTTGCCATCATGTGCAGCGGTGGCCTGACGCCGCCGTGGTTCAACCACTGATGATGCTCGCTCACGCCGCCACAAGCTGGAGTTGCCGCTGTTCGCAACCCATTGCTAGAGCCAACGACGACTGAACTCATCGCTCCAACTGTCTAGACAACTCGGCCGCTCACTGATCTCAGCCAGGCCTCATGCCGCAGAGCCCATCGTCGCTCACCACCTCGCCATTGCGTCAACTGGTTCCACAATGACCGGCGCTGCTCGTTGCAGCTAGGCCGTGATGAGCTTGGCGTTCCCCATTGGCGTCGCGGAGAGGTAGAGAAGGAGGGAGGCGCGAGTCGGGTCAGAGTTGGGTCGGGCGTGGGTCGTATTTCGGTAGGATTTCAGTTATTTGGAAAATGTAGGCTTGTTTTGTTTGGGAAGTGGGCCTAGCCTACGTATAAAGCCTAGCTTGGTCAGCAGATTGACGAGTCGGGTTAGTTTTGACCGAGAAATCCGACCTGGGTCGGTTTTATGATATAATAATAAAAATCCAAAAATATTTTACATTTTCCAAAAAATAGAAAAAGCGAAAAATAGTTTCTTTTCACAAGTACATGGAAAATCCTTTAAAAAAAATAGTGTTTAACTTCTTGGAAGCAAATATTCGCTTATTTCCCTTATTCCAATTACATGTTTGTGATACATGGACTTCTTTTTCCTCAATAGAAAACCGAATCCTAGAGCTTGTGATTGGTATAAAATATTGCATAAATGTTTTACTTGATGTTTAACAAGATTAGATATCGGAAGGACATTAGAGATTAACTAATGTAATCAAGTTCTCGATTCTAATTTCTCTGGTTGTATAGAAGTAAAATATTTTTCCCAATATTTTAAATATTTTACTTGGGTTTCTAATTGACTAACCTCAAATTGATTAGGAGCGACTCCTAAATAAAATTGACTTTACAGGTTAAAAACTCAAATCATAAATCGTAAATTAGTGGGTTTGGGAGAGCCCATGCTAAGCCTAAACACTTAGCAAGCCATTAACCTCCATATGCGTTCGCGTGTAAAGGCATTGAAATAGGAGGTCGCGACAGTTTGGCGACTCCGCTAAGAACTCGTTTTTTTTTTTTTTTTTTTTGGTTGACTTAGGCCTTTTGTCTTGTTTAAATGTTTCACTAACTTTTTGTTTTTTTGTGTAGGTTAGTAGCTTAAGGATTACTTTTAATAAAATGTTGTGATTTTAAATTGTTGTGAATGCTTTAATATTTTAGCACTACACGTGACACACAAAACCCAACCGCTGGACCTAGGCCACCGCCAAATATTTTAGGATGGTATTAAAAAAGATATAGCTTTGAACGTGAGACCGCGATGTAGAGCTTGCCTTTCTTTTTCTCAAATTTCTTTAGGTAAAGCCGACGTTAAGAGGACATGATGCCAATGCGAGACTGTGACGGGTAAACACCCTCTTAACTTTACTAAGCCTTCTTAGTTAGAAAGCGAACCACACATATCATGTGTATGTTTATGTGATTGACATCAATTTTTTCTAAATAGGCAAGTTTTTTATTCTTGTACTTTGTAATTTACTTACTTTCCCGGATGTCTCGATCAATCCATGATTAGTCTAGGTTAGTTATAGATTTGACACCATGGTCATTCCAATTTGGAAGTAATTGTCATGGAGTCTTCTTCTTTTTTCTTTTAAAAATTCTAGTTTTTAAGTTTTGCAAAAAATTCTAGTTTTAGTTCACACCTTTGTTTCCTCAAGCATGCTATAATTTTTCCCCCCAAGAAATTTCTTGTTGCTTTCAAAAAATAAAAAAATGGAAGAAAACTTTTTAGAATTTGTTTTCAACTCATGCCTCTATCATCTCAAGTTTTTCTATTTTAAATTTGACATAATTTCAGTCCATGCTAACGTGCCACATGTCTTTATTTTTTTAGTCTGTCATTAGGAAATGCCCTCCATGTACAAATTTTTCATGAATAAATAAAAAGGGTAGGGTTAGGTTGTCGTCATGGACTAACTCTCTATTGATGCTTCATGTTTACACATGCTTGTTTAGTTATGACTAAGTAGTCACGTAATGTCAACCTTCGCTGATCCAATCTCGCTCAAAAGCGAGAGTAAGAATGGCCGAAAATCAACCTATGCTATATTTCTATTTCCCGGGAATAATATATAGCATGACACTCCACATGACGATATACTCTTCTTCTGACTTACACATGCAATACGGGAAACCAACTTATTCTCTGAGAGCCGGAGAATTGTATCCACGTAGAGTTCCAAATGAGGTCACTTAAGCTCCAATTGATCAACCTGAATTGTAGTATATACGTAATCTGGAGTCTGACTGGTAAAGAAGCTTTGAATTACACTATTTTCTCCTTTTTTTTTCTTATATATGGAGTTTCCATGCTGTTGCTGCGTGAAGGGAGAATTGTGCATTGACAAGTTAGCTTGGGGTCTGAACCGTGAAAATTTGAATTGACTGAACACTTACCTGGTTCTTGCTCTACTGGGTCTAAATGAATGACATGGTTGAACCCGTTAAAAATTAGAGTTTTGAAAACGCACAAGGTGGGGTTCATTCAATTTTCAGAACGGCCTAAACGAGATCTTATTGAGCTTGGGTATACAATGAATGTCCAAAACAGAAGTTATGGAGTACTTTGGGATACTTATCGCTGGCGCTTTTGCCTCGTCGGTCGGCCGAACTAAATGTTGTCTCCATCGGCAAACTGATCTCTCTTGAAAGTATAGACTCATTTCAAGTATCCGGGTTTGTCCCGATGTTCCTCTTTTTGTCGTATGTTCCGTTCGAAAGTACACTTTCAAGTTTGAGTAATTGTCTTTTTTTCGGTGATTGTCTAGAAAGAAATGAGGCCTCACTTCATGAAAGTTATCTTTCGTTCTTTCTCGAAAGGACAAGCGAGGTCCTCCCTCGTCTAAAATTGACGACATCACCAAGGATCTCGCCAGATCATGTTGCGAAAGCGGCTGCAAATGAGTGTCGGCATTTACAAAAACAAAATCAGAATGCGAATACGCGAGGCGCCAGTACAGGAGACACTGCACCAACAGGCGCAAATACCTTGAGTCGATGGACAAAAGCTCATATCATATGATGGTGATGATTATTATGAAAACAGACGTCCAAGAAGATTATGCCCCATGGAACAACAAAACTTGTAATAAGCTCAAACTCGAACACATCCCTGACCTTCTTTCTATCCTTGTAAAATAACTTCATTTCAATTCTAAGAGACCTCCGTAATCATTCTTTACTAACAAAAGCAAACTTTTAATGTCCACTGAATCACCCTATCCAAACGAAGCTACACATGGTAAGTTAAAAGGATTTATAGTACATCATTTTTTAAAAATTTGTCGACTAGATAAAATATCTAAAGAACTTTTAATTTTCTTTTTGACATAGGTTTTTGAACTTTTACAATCACAATACACTTAGGTTCTATTTGTTTTGTAAAAAATTATCTGTCAGACTGCATTTCCTTTAATTTCCAATCTTTCGATCACTTAGGAATACAAATGGGAGAAGTGCCAAAAAAGTCCTAAACCTTTTGTATTTGTGCCAGTTTAGTCATAAATCTTTTTTTGGTGCCAATTTAGTCCTAAACCTTTTTACTTAGTGCCGATTCAATCCTTTCCGGCCAAATTTGGCCGGATTTTCTGATTGGACGCCGAGCGACCGACGTGACCTATCGATGTTGACGTGGACAATTTTTAATAATATTTTAATATTTTAAAATTTTTTTATTCTTTTTCTTTATTCTTTATTCTTTTTTTCTTTTTTCTCTTTTTCTCCTCTCCTCCTCCCTCCAGTCGTTGGCCAGACCACAGCGACCAGCCAGAGGCGACAGTCGGCGAGGCTCGCCGGCCACCTCGCCAGTGCCCGCGAGGGCGGCCTAGTGCTGGGTGGCGAGGCTCGCCGCGCCACCCGGGCCACGATTCGACGAGGTCAAGTCTCGCCGGCCATGGGCAAGGCTCGACCCTCGCCAACCCGGCGGGAGACGCCTCGCGCCGAATGCGGCGAGGGTCGAGCCTCGCCCATGGCTGTGAGGCTCGACCTCGGCGAATCGCCGCCTAGGCCGCGATTCACCATGGGCAAGGCTCGACCCTTGCTAAATCCGGCAAGGGCAAGTCTCGCCGCCAGACGAGGCCGCCCTCGCAGCCACTAGCGAGGTGGCCGGCGAGCCTCGCCGGCCGTCGCCTTTAGCCGATCGCCGTGGTTCGGCCGGCGGCCGGAGGGAGGAGGAGAGGAGAAAAAGAGGAAAAAAAAAAAAGAATAAAGAATAAAGAATAAAGAATAAAAAAATTCTAAAATATTAAAATATTATTAAAATCATTCACGTCACCATTAGGCCACGTCAAGACTATGTTTGGCCTCTTTGAGAAGTTGCAGACACAGATCTCACCTGAAGTAGACAGGATTGTGTTTGGCTTCTTTCCTAGTGGGCACCAAGGACCTATTTGATAACCATCCAAACAGTGTCAGATTATATTCTTTTGTTCCTGGGAATAGTTTTGAAATAGAATCGTGTTTGATAAAATTTATGTTTCCGGGAACAAATTTCTATTTTTTTGTTCCAAGAATTAGATTTGAAACAAAATCAAGAATAAAAAAAAAAAAAAAAGTTGATTCTTGTTTCCGGGAACAAATATAAGAATCAAGCCAATATTTTCTCTTCTTCCCTTTTTTTCTTCTTCATCTACCGCCATTGCCGCGTGGTTGCCGTCTATTGCCACCGGTATCCGCCACCCACCCGCCACCGGTGAGGCTCGCCTAGCCCCGGTGGCCACTGGCGAGGCTCGCCGGCAATCCCGCCTCGCCTAGCCTTGGCGGTGGCCAGGCGGGCCTCGCCCCGCCCCAGTGAGGCCAGCCTAGCCATCGGTGAGGCTCGGCGAGGCTAGGCAAGCCTTGCCCAACTACTGGCGAGGCTCGGTCGACGAGGGCCGGCCTCGCCAGGATCGGCGACGCTCCAATGAGGTCGCCTACCCTCGTCTAGCCGGTCACCACTTCAAGAAGAATAGGAGAGAGAAAGGAAAAAAGAAAAGTAAAAAAGTAAAAAAAAAAAATTATTTAAAAATTAAAAGAAAATAATTTTGAGTAGAAATTTTGAGCACGATACAAACGCATTGTATATCGAGAATTAGAAGTTTTTTACGGTTACCAAACAACTTAAAATGCTTAAAAATTGTTCTCGAGAACAGAATAAAAAATAATAATTTCTGATCAGAAATTATTTTCGTGAATAAAATCGTTATCGAATGCTAACCAAACCTCTCCACAATTCCAAGAAACCGTACAAAGTGCAAATGCAACAAAAGGGACAGGAGTGATAGGACCAAGCAGTCAAAACATAAACAAAAGCGCATTAACGCCAAAACGATCTGCACAAGTCAAACCACTTGGTTGTGTCTCAACTTCCCCACCAAGTGAGAGCGGTATAGCTGCAAAGATCTATGAAAAAAAAAACTGCAAGTGAGATGATAGGGACGCCACCACTATAGCTGGGTGAGTTCATTTGAAAAGAAGGAAAAAGGATTGACCAATCACTGGGAAAAGAAAAGGATGGATTAACAGTATTGACTAGGACATATCAGAAGAGATTCAGAGGGAAATTCCCAATCCTCTCTCTTTCCTCCACTAAAACAAACCAGACAACATAAGCTGAAAATCACCCCTCCAATTCCCTTACTTTTTCTCCGAATCTCTCCAACCAAGGGGTAGTGTACTTGATGACTGAAGACTGTCACCCCACAATCTTGACACATCAGAGCCGACGAGAACATAAATCATGCACTCGTTTTCCGGACGATCACGATTCAGTGGTCTGCGTTTTCTAACTATGTGCTGCAAAAATGTGATGAAAAAGCTACACAAAGCAACACAAATTCTAGAGGAAACTTTAAGACCATTCTCTATGCAAGCGTAGGTGCACATGCATCAGTCATAACCCACACTGCACATCCGCACATGCCCGCAAGCCCACCCGTGCACAGAGAGAGAGAGAGAGAGAGAGTTCCCCTCGGCCCTGAGCACTGATAACACAATTATGACCCTAAATTTTCTGATGAAATACAGGGAATGCATGTCTGCATTTCAGCATGTCTGCATTTGAGCAATAGATTAATCACATATTGGCATAAAATCTACTCCGGGCCAGTAACCAAAAGGAGAAAACAAAAATGGAGCGAGAAGGTTCCTTCTAAATCTCACTCTTCCTCATGTCCATTTCCCTCCTGTTTGGCTATTCTTGGGCAGGACAAAGACCATCATATTGGATAGGCAAATATAATCTCTCAGCTTATTTGAGTCAAAGACCATATGGCGATGTTTCCAGCTGAGTAATGATAACAGGCAGCAATGAAACTACAGGTGTGTGATCTGCAGAGCCCTTGACACAATCTACAACTGCAAGAGTGTTTGCCTTTTACTTAAGATTCATATGCAAAGTAAGCACCTGCATGGGGGAGAACATTATTTCAAATAAAGCAAACAAACGAGAAATCATCAGTAACTCCTCAAAAGATGCATGACGACAGTCAGTACCATCGTCATGTAACACCGTATGGGATATCACCAACCTCACATAACTATGTTAACTGGAACCATACAAAATGCTACAAAACTCAAGGACAATAATCAAGAGAGATCTCATCAACGTCAATGCAGCAAGCCAGACACCCTAAGCATTTATTACCTATTTATTTCAAGACCCACAATACCATACCTACTATATTACAATGCCCTGGCTGAGCCATCAAAATCCCCAAAAAAGATCGACCAACTTCAAGTGCTTTCTGCTGGGGTAAGACGCCCCAATTGTTCTGCTACATTATTTACATTCTTCGTACTCCATCAAAACCTACCGTGATCAGCGGGTTGCTCTCATTCCTTCTACCATCAGTATTCTTTCTTTCTGACTGAACTTCCTGAACATCAGAGGAACCGGGATTCTCCATCAAGAATTGCTCCTAGAAGACATCATTAACCCCTGCCGGCACATTAGGAGCTGTGGCTGAGGCTTGTTCTTTAGAGGAAACTGGCTCAGAAGCAACAGTTGAAGCTGGCTAGGAAGTAGTAGCCATGGCAGGCTCAAAAACAGTCGCGGGCTCAGAATTCATGTCAATTGTGGGTGATCTAGGCTGTGCGCCAATATTAAACTAAATGCAGGATATAGAGGGCTATCAGCACAACTAGTAGTCTCATCTAAATCTAGGGTTGAGTTGCGCTGACTAAAGTTTTCACAATCATGTGCAATGTATTCCCAGATTGGGAGCAATGATTCCAATTGATCATATAAATCCAGTATTGATGGTAAGGATGAAGCTCCATCAATGTTCTCTCTCGTCAAAACTTAACCAATTAGAGGCAATCTCCCCTTCTTATCATTAAACTCCGACTCAATGAACAAATTCAAGGCAAGAACCAGGTTTCTGTGAAACATTACCTAAGTTAGACACCATATTCTCCTGTCATTCTTCCATTTTCAATAACCACGCCTTCACATTCTGCATCTGCAGTTCAAAAACCTTCCTCTCTTCTTCATGCATCTGTAGTTCCAACTGAAGTGATTCCTTGTTGCTTTTAAGCCTTTCTACCTCTTCCTTCAGTTCTTGTCTCTCTCCTTCAGTTAAAGGAGAAGAATTCCCTGATTTTGGAGATTCTGAAGGGAATGGCTGTGGACTGGTTTCTGCTGATGGATGTTCTTCAGAAGCTGTGGCTGACCTCTTACAAAATCCTCGTTCGCAAATTCTCATCATTCCAGGTCAATCTTCCACAAAACCCTGTCGAAAAGTGAAATGTACATTTATTGCAAGTTATGCGTTTGCATGATCACTTCATAGAAAGCCAAATCGTATCAGAAGACAGGAGCAAGCAGAAACACAAGTAGAAAGGACTCAGAGGCTTCAAACCAGAAGGAAAGAATTCTCAATTTGTTCTTAGCTCGACCGGTCCCTGTTGGACAGAGGCTTTCCATTGTTTGTACGAGATGCCTCGATCTAGAGCCCAATCAGATAACTTTGGGCACTCGAAAATGTTTATCCAGCACTCATCTGGAATTTTCGAATTGACTATATTAGAGAAACTTTCCAATGATCCGCAATGGTTAAAATCCAATCTTTTGATAGTCTCTCGTTCATCTAGGCCCTTAACCGCCAAAAGCCCTTTGCATCCTCGAATTACCAAAGACTCCAGCTTTTTCAAATCCGCTAGATCATCTACACATTGAATCTCAGGACATTCTTTTATTACCAATTGTTCCAACGACTCTACCGAACCAAGACCCTGGATCGCAGTTAGATTTGGGCAATCAATTAGCGTCCACAGCTTCAACCTCTTCAACCTCGAAAGACCAGCAAATCCCATGAGAAATTCTAACCCTTCCACTTGGAATTCAATTAACTGTTCAAGCCCATCGAGTTGAACTTCAATCCATTTACATTGGTAAATGCGCAAACATGTCAGGTTTCTCAAGTTGCAACGAAATGATAAACTGCTTATTGATTTATGATATTCAAGCGATAATGTTGATAGAGACAGTGGAAGGAACATGAAGCATTGTCTGAATGGACCATCTTGGATGAACAAAGGATGCCAGATCTTATCACTACCACCATAGCTCAAATCCACCAATTTAGTTAGGTTTGAGAGATCTGGTACCCACTGCAGCAAACTTGCTCCAAAGCTTAGGCTTATCAAACTAGTGGGAAGCTCAGGCAATACTACAAGTTCTCTGCAACGCCATAAACTCAATTTCTCTAGGCGAGGAGGTAGTTTGATAGTCACCAGAACATTTCTAGTACAGGTCACTTGCAAGTTAAGGACTCTCAAAAGTGACAGTTTCCCAATGTCTTCAGGAATTTCCCATTCCAGAAATGGGCAATCATTGCCATGTAGCTCTTCCAACTCTTTTAGAGCGAGAATACTCCTCGGTAGCTCACTTATTGAAGAATTCGAAATGTTGAGGACTTTTAATCTACTCAGGTCTCCAATAGATTCGGGTAACTGCAGACATCGTGTTCCCGAGACATCCAACTCAAGTAGTGATTTCAAGTTCCCAATGGAGATGGGAAGTTCCACTATTTTAGTATACGATAGTAAGAGAGACTTAAGATCCTTTAGATTCCCAATAGAACTAGGAAGCTCATCAATTTCTGTATATCGCAATTTAAGTACTGACAAGCACTTTTGGTCGCCAATGGAGTCAGGTAATCTTGTGATGGCTGTACATGAGAGATCCAACTCTACCAGTGATGCCACTCTCACAAATGATTCAGGCAGCTTCCTCAACCTTTTGCAATTGCCTAAATACAAGTACTTGAGATTCTCTAACCCTCCGATTCCTTCGGGCAACTCTGTAAGACTTGTACACCCATCCGCATTAAAGTAAATCAGGCACTTAAGCTTTTCGAGGGAACCATCGACTTCAATCAGTCTTTTGCAATTTTTAAGGACCAATCGCTCTAAACTCAAATAATCAGAGAAGTTTGGACTCCTGGTCATGCTGTTGCAATTTGTGAGATTCAAAACTTTCAGCTTCTTGGTAACCTGTTACCATAGCTAAAAGAGTGTAAAGGGAACGTAATATGTGAATTTAGAGGCAGTAAATAGCTGTGTTGGAACTGAGTTGTAATTGTAGTGGCTCCTTTTCCCAATTAAACCCAAGCAGACCCATTCATTTTAGTACTAAGACCTATCCAACCTGTACAGCATATCTCCACCTACAAATCAGTACAACTTCTTCCTCGTCATATGGTAATTAATACAATCTAACTGTCAATTGTTTAGTTACAAGACCAGGTCAGTTTTACTTGTGGAAAAACTCGATGACTCATGACCCATTTTATTTAAGTGGTATTGCCTATATAATTATGGTATAGTCAATAGGAGTTAAACAATTTAACTAAGATAGAGATAAAGAAATAGCAGAGGATAGCACCTTAATTTGACTCCATCCAGTCCAGTTCTCCGTGATAGAACTAAAAGACAGGTCGAGAACTACAAGATTGCTTGGATGGAAGTTGATGGCGAAGAGCTCTAGAGGACACCTATGCCAGGACATGTATCTCAACTCTGAAAGCTGATTCTTGAAGTCTCCATCAAACTGTCCCCAACGCACTTTGAGGAACCTTATGTTTTGAAGCCTTGAAAACTCCTTGCTCGTATATATTCCTGGTGCATTTCCTTCTAAGCAGATTGCTTCAACGGCATCCTTTCTCTATCATTCAATGGTAATATAACATTAGAGTAAATGAAAAATGTCTTCATTCTCTCTCTCTCTAGATTAAAAAAGGGCTCCAAATTAATAAATGAACTACTGGGAATAGTATAGAATTCAAGAGTCGATTGTCTTGTTTTACCTCTTCTGTTCTTATGATATTCACGGCCATCTCAGGATTCCACAACCTGCTCTGCTTTCTTGGATCTATCGGCCTTGTATCTCCACAAACAATTTTCCTTCCAAGATCTCTCAGTTGATCATGCATCCAGAATTTGTTGTCATCAGTTATGTTTATCAACGACAAGTTCTCAAGTACTGGAATCGAATAATCTGGCCTAAACCCACAATCTTTCCACATGTAGAATGCGTTCGTCTTGTCTTCATCTACAAAGAGACACGCAATGTCGAGAAAGATCTGTTGTTGTCGATGGTTGAGGGCATTGAAGCTAATCTTCAGCTTGTCCTGGACCTTCTCATGAGGTATTTCCCTCAGATCGTCCAGAACATCCATCCAAAAAGCTTTGTTTTGGCGACAAAGTAATGAGCCTATGACTTCAAGAGCCAAGGGAAGTCCTGCGGTCGTAGAAACCACTTCTCTCGAAAGACTGACATAATCGTCTGGAGGAGCAATTCTTCCAAAAGCATGTCTACTGAAAAGCTTGAGCGATTGAACGTGATCCAACGGATTCACTTGGTACTCAAAAGTGTAATCGGCTTCTAAGATGCTTCTGTTCCTAGTTGTCATAATGATTCTGCTTCCTGAGCCAAAGGAAACATGCTTGATAGCTAGTTTCTCAAGTTGTTCCTCATCATTCACATCGTCGAGCACCATGAAGACTTTCCTGTTGGAAAGTCGCTGTGCAATCAGTTTGACCCCATCACCATCATCGATTCCGTTGTGAAAGCCCGAACCAAACATGTTAGATAATATTTGTTTCTGTAAGGCTACAAAGCCAAAGCTGCTCGAAGATTCCTGGACATTTTCCAGGAAGCAGCAATGACTGAAGAGGGAATTTAGTTTGTTGAATACAACCTTAGCGAGAGTCGTTTTACCGATTCCGCCCATTCCATGGAGTAGTACAAAGCGCATGCCTCCTGAGTCCAGGTCCAACAACTTCGCAACGGCTTCCACTCGCTCATCCATTCCTATTAAATGCTTAGTGACATGTTTGTCTTTTATCTTCAGCTTTGTCAAAATCTCTCGTACCACTGATTCAAGAAAGTTCCAGTACCTGCCAAGGTAGTGAGTCATCTAAGTCGAAATTGTAAATGATAACCTTGGGACACTCAGTAAGTGGCATTTTAAATTTAAATAACTTTCTAATCCTACAGTTAAGCTTACTGAATCAACAGTGCACCCCAAAGGAAGAGACATTTTAGGTGTTTTTAGAACGCAACGTCCTACGATTCTAGCAAATAATCATATGCTGAATATTATGAACTCTTTTTATGTACTTGCCCTCCAAATGGTAACACTTCCAACAGGCGATTGGGAAACTTGCTCCAGTGCCATGTAAGAATCTTTTAAAAGGAGAGAAGGTAACTTTTAAGGAGGTAATCCATAATTTACGAACACGATGACATATAAAATTAGATCTGTCAACGAAAGAATTAGAGGAAAAACACAAGAATTCAAAAGATATACTCCTTGTCTTTATTAACCCATCTCCCCCGCTAAACTTACCAGAAGACAAATAGAAGTTTGACTGAATACATATCCGGCTCCTGCTCTATTTGGTTTGGGTGAAATCAAATGGTTGATTTTAGTTCTAAAAATATGGTATTCATTCCATTTCAAACCGCCTAAACGAGATCTCACACAAACTCGTACACGATGAATTCCAAAACAAAATTTGCGGAGTGATTTAGGACACTACATACCCTTGCTTTTTCAATTCCCATCCTTTGATTTGGGCTACACTTTTCAGTGCTTCCTCCCACTTTCGCCTCTCCTGGCAGCCAAACCTTTCCTCATGCTCCTCCAAAGCACCAACATACAATTGAGACTTAAGCTTAACATCGTGAGGCTCCACGTCATAGAAAATCGGCATAATCTCCTTTTCGGATGGTTTGGATTTCATGCACTCCACCATGTGCGCCAGCTCACGAAGGCACCATGCACTCGAAGCATAACCTTTAGAGAAGACGGGTATATAGATCTTCGACTTTTCGATGGCCATTGGCAATTCATCACCTATTCTTTTACCAACGCGGAGCTCTTCCTCATCGAGGAAGACATGGATGTTTGCTTCCAGCATCATGTGATATAGGCAATCTATGAATCCTTGGCGAGTGTCCGGCCCTCTAAAACTCAAGAAGACCTTGTAATCAATTGCCGATGGCTCACCGTCACTCGTTCCAGCCTCCAAGCTCTTTCCCAAGTCCGCTGTGCCGAGTATTTTTGCCTCGGATTTTCCCCTCTCTAAGTCTGAAAGCCCCCGTCTCATCGCCGACGACTCACCGCCACTCGTTCCAGCCTCTGAGCTCTTTTGCATGTCCATTATCCGGAGTCTTACTGCCTCAGAGTAGTTCCTTGTCAGTGAACGTCTCCGTTCCTCAAGTCTCTGTGGCTCCAGCCCAGTGAAATTCGATAAGACCTCGTAATCATTTGCCGACGACTCACCGTCATTCATTCCAGCCTCCGAGCTCTGTCCTGAGTCTATTAACCCGAACTCCGAGAAAAAAAACTCCCATCCCATCCCTGATGACTCACCGTCACTCGTTCCACCCTCCCATCCCATCCCTGTTGCTCAAGTATCTGTCTCAGTCTCTCCCTCAAGTATCCGTTCCCGGAGTCTCCGCGGATGCGTTTGTACCGTCGTGGATGAGGCTTGAGATAGATGAAATCCACAAGGCCCAGGGTTTAGCTTGTTGTCTATATGGACGACCCAGAGAGAGAGCGAGAGAGAGGTGTTTTTGTAACTGTTGCCTCTCCTCAAACCCTATCGGTGGGCGTCCACCCCACGGTCAACAGACGTCGGAAAATCCGACACGTTGATCAACTCGTCAACTCTCCCCAAACGCTGCGACAAGCGAGTCCGGAATCGGAAGAGGCATGGTGGGTTTCTCGGGTGGGTCTGCAAGTGCGATGGTAGAGAGAATTGTTGAAGAAGGCGATGGAGGATGGAGGCGAGGGCGGCGAGGGACTGTGAATACCGATGAGGCGACCGAGAGAGAGCAGAGATTGAGAGGAAGAGGACCGTGCGACAAGGAGGAGGACGACGCGGCTAGGGGTTTTGGGTGTTCAAGTCTTGAGGCAAGCCTTACTCCACACTGAGTTTTATAGAAAGGTTTCTTCAGCCGGCCCTTTTTCTCTGAAAGGGTCTTTTTGTTTTTTTCCGTTTTTGGGAAAGGACAAAAACGAGTTCTTAAATTGTTACTCAATTTGACGACATTCGTAAAGCATCTCTAACCTAGGCAAATTGATAAAATGTCTCATTTGGGACTCTCGTCCGAACTTCGAGATTGCCTTAAAAGTAAAACAAAAGAGGATATCGGCACGATACTAAAACCCGATACTAAAGGAATTACGTAGGGAAGGGGATGCAAATGAGTATGGCTATTTACAAAGACCAAAATCAGATTGCGGATAAATACAACAAGGAATAGTTTCATCCACAAAATTCATGGAGATTTTTCTAAAGAAATAAATGAAAGATTATCCAGTTAGCACAACTTGAAATAATTCCTTGTTTAAGTTTTCTATGAACTCAAAACACATTCTTCACCTTCCTACTATCATTATAAGAGGGCTCGTTGATCATTCTTTATTAGCAAAAGCAAAATTTTATCTAAACGAAGCTACATTGTGTATGTCATTGATAACTTAATTTGATTTCTTGCACATTATTTTTTAATGAACTATTAAATTGATAAAATAGTAGCCGTTTTAATTTTTTTTTTTTTAACTCTTACTATCTAATACACTTCTTATGATTCCTTTGTTTCAAAAAAGGCTAGCAAGGGTCTTTGCACATTATTTTTTTTTGTTTTTGAACTTTTACTAGGATCTCCTCGCTAGGTTTAGCAAGGGGTAGCCTCGCCCAGCCCTCTCCAAAGGCCAGCAAGGGTCAACTTGCCTGTGGCCGACAAGGGCGTCCTGCCCTCACCCTCACCGGTGACTAGCAACTCCACTAGCCATCACGGAGGTGGCAACTAGCGGCAGAGGGAAATAAGGAAAAAAAGAAAAAAGGAAAAGAGAAGAACAAACAAGAAAAAAGGAATAGGAGGCCAAGCTTTTGGTGCCTTGTGCCATTTGATTTGGAAGACTAGGAATAACATCCTCTTCCGGGGCCAAGCTTTGTTTTTCCAGCATTGAAACAACATCTCATTAAAGTTATCAAGGATAAGGCTATCACCTTCAACCACATTGCAAATACTCCAAGGAATAGGAGGTTACAACGAAGTTGGGGACTTGACCCTTCTATCTTCTCTTCCCAAGCGTCAGGTATTCCTTAGAGCTTGCATGAGGGTTGCTGTTGTCTTCGCTTGCGGGAGGACTCAGCGAAGTCGAGGGCTTGGTCCATCTTTGGATGCTGCGGTGGCTTGATGCGTTGAGGGTTGCCGCTGGTTTGCTGTGTCCTTTGAGCTTGATTGAGGGTTGCCGTTGTCCTGAGGTGCGGGTAGGTGCACTCAGTGAAGTTGGGGTTTAGGTACAGCCTTTTCTTCGGAGGTTATTTGCTGCAGTTGCGGTTGGGAGGGCTCAGCGAAGTGGGGGGCTAGTTCCAGTTCTTCAAAAGTTGCCGTCGCGTATGTGAGGGTGCCGTTGTTTGCTGTCTGGTTTCCCTTTCCTCTTTTGTTTTGTTGCCGTTGTTTGGCTAGTCATTGTCGTTGTTTGGCTGTTTCGTTTCCGAAGTGTTGGCAATTTGTGTTTCCCGTTTTTTCTCGGCACCCTTCCACTTGTTTTGACATGTTTGTCATTTTGAGTGTAAGTTTTTGGTACCGTGATCCTAAGATAGGATATGATAAAGAAATCCACTCGTTTTCTTCATATCCCATCTACTATTTAGTGATGTTTAAAAAAAATCGAATTTCCTTCCAATTCTTGTTTGGTGGTATGGATTTAAAGTGATAAGTTTTACGGATTTAAATTCGGATATTTTAAAAACAATAACATTAGGCAAGTACAAATTTGCAAGTTTAATATTCACAAAATCATCCAAAACAATATATCTTTTTCAAATTAACAGATTCTCATCGAATTTCATGATTACGCATCGTAATAATCTTTTCCGTTCTTTTGAAATAATCTTTTGAATACCCCTTCAAAGTAGTTACTAGTCAAAGAATAGTAGACTATAGTACGAGTTATAAAAGCGTTGAAAAGCAATTTTCCTGGAGCCATCTCACACGTGTTTGAATGGCATGAGATTGCATCATCTTACTGAAGATCACGAGTCATCAAAGGACTGGAGGAAAAGGTCCGGCATAAAACAGAACATCTTTCATTTGCTCTACGAAGCATCTTTCATTTGGCAACAGGTTGTCAATCGTGTAGAAAACCAATGACCATATGTAAAATTGAGCGTGAATGCAATGGCGACATCCAAAGAATTACCCATACTGTGGAAAAAAAAGGATAAATTGACAGCTGTGGTCTTATGGCCAATTATAACAATCAAGATGATATGATCGAAGAACAGTCAAGTTACACCATTAAAAAGAAACAATGAATAGTAGCGCAAACTTTTTAGAACTGATAAAATTTATGGATCATATATTTAAAAGAAATTTCCAGTCTTGATCCAACAGCATTACATGAGATCAACTAACATCACATTGGATAGGCAGCAGCAACTAGCCTTTGCCTAATTGTAACTAGAAAGGAAATCGAATTATCAAGTATCTACTCAACACAGTACCCTGTATTTACCTTAAATAAGGCACACTCCTATGGTTTTCTTTAATAAATAGAGCGACTGTAATGAGCATTTCTGGTGCAGTTGTGTTTCTACTCATTTCATTATTCTGCAGCAGTTTTAGTGTCAATCTGCGAAACACTTCCATTTTAGTGTCAATCTGCGAAACACTTCCATTAACACCTTTCTTACCAAATCTTATAGTTTTGGTTAAAAGTTCAATATATTAAAACAAATCATATCCGACTTTACCTTACCAAAAAAAAAATAAAAATATCCTAATCCGGTCAAAAAAGTTTTGGTTAAAATAAAAAATAAAAATAATTAAAATTCTAAAAAATATTTCAAAACTTAAAAAAGGAATCTATGAACTTGCATATGGCGACTTCAGCACTACCCAAAAGTTCATTTATTCCTATGGAGCATATGTACTAATGCACTCCCAACAAAGGAAGACCTCCATAAGAGGAACATAGTACTTGATCCGCTATGTCCTTCGTGCTGTAAAAGCTCAAAAATGCTTGAACGCCTACGCTTTTTGTGTGAATGGACAAAACCATGGTGGTTAGATCCTCGAATAAAGCTGAACACGACTATGGAAAAGGTCCCCAAAATGCACAGATGGCTCATGGAGAACCTAACCTCCCAAGATGGGTCGAACCCAAATGCACTCCTGACTGGTATACTCCGGCTTTTTTTTTAGGAAACCAACGTCCCCTTCCTTCTTCAACTCCCATCCTTTAATTTGGGCAACAAATCTGAGGGCATCCTTCTCCTCTCTTGTTGTCTGCTGGCCAAACTTCTCCTCATGCTTCACCATAGCCGCAACGTACAGTTGAGACTCAAGCTTGACATCACGAGGCTTCACATCATAGAAAATCAGCAAAATCTCCTTCTTGGATAATTTTGATTTCTTGCACTTCACCATGTGTGCAAGCTCACCAAGACACCACAGACTCGAAGCATAACCTTTAGAAAAAATGGGTACATAGATCTTTGATTTTTCAATAACAATTTGCAGCTCATCTTCTATTTATTTACCGACAGGGAGTTCTATCTCGTCGAAGAAAACACGGATGTTCGCATCTCGCAAAAGATGGCAAAAGCAATTTGTGCAATTTGTGAATCCTTGACGAGTGTCCTTCCCCTAAAATTCAAAAGGATCTCATAGTCATTCCCCGACGACACGCCGCCCCTCTTTCCAGCCCTCAAGCTCCTTCCATTCCTAGTGTCACGGAGTCTTTTCGCCTGAGGCAGTAATTTTGTTTAGCCATTTTACGGATTCCACTCATTCCTTGGATTTGCACAAAAAGTGCTGGGAAGTGCTGGTCCGACAGCATCGCAATCGCCCGAGAGTTTCCTCTCCCAAAGCACCTGACCAATGAAACGCACGTTCGTGAAAATGAACGACATTCTCCGACCATAAAAATGATCGACTCCTCTGGCTCTTGGATTCTTAGAGCATCTTGCATGTCACCATTGCAACGGACTACTCGAAATTTTCAAATTCCGGTGACGATCATCATGGGACCCTAAGCATGTCCCATATGCTCAAGACGTCCAATAAGGTCGGGCCCAATGAACAGGGAAACATGCAAATCGATAGGCCCAATAGGCCTTTCGTTGCTTTTGTATCGTACTTGTGAGAAGCTTAGGCAGTACTTCGAGTTTGCTGCGACGCCTTGAACGCAAATTTCTCTAGGCGAGGATGTAAATGCAATCCTATGTTCAATGAAAGTACCGTCCCATGGTAAAGTGTGTACGAAACTAGAATTTAAAACTAACGATAAGCAGATCCGTTCCGAGGGGAAGGTACAAGGTTACTAATGAGCCGCCATTAGTCCTCTCGGAAGTCACGTGATTCAGACCCATCAAAAGAAGTAGGAAAAAAAAAACATTCTTGTTTCTGAGAACAATTTTTAAAAATAAATCATTTTCTTTTTTTTTTCTTTTCTACTTATTGCTCATCGCCCGCTATTGGCCACCCGTGACATGGTAGGTTCCAGGTTATTGGTTCTGACGGGTAGATTCCAGGTTCCAAAAAATGAGAAACTTGTACCCGATGGTAGGTTCCAGGTTCTAGCCAAAACCTGTAAGGAATCGGGAACCGCTCACCCCTAGCCACCCCCACCACCAATCGCCCATTTCTTTGCATGGTACATTTTTATTCTTTCTGGAACGGAAATTCTCCTGTAGAGAATTTAGGAATGATTTTGATTTATCACGGAACAAAATGCTGACGATATGGCTTACAAATTCCTCACATCGTCAACTCTGTCCTTCTAATGTAGGAATTGTCGAATATGCGTTGGCTTGATTTTGCCCCTCCATCAGGATTTTTTAGGCTGGATTTGTATCTAGGGAGCCAAATGAATTAGGATCCTTGATCTTGGCTCCCATGTGGGCCCCTCCAATGGGTCCCACAAGGAGAAAGACTATGATTGATTCCGGCTCATCGGCCCTGATCAAGGCAAGGATTGCCGCACTGTATCCTTTGTGGAGCTAACTTATTCAGGGTAAGTAATTATTCATTTAAATTCAGATCATGATGAGTTAACTCCGATAATGAAAACCATATCCAATCATGCATATTGTTGCAAATATCTTAGGCTCATATTGTTTCCCAAAACATCAAATATTTCTAGAAATTTTTTTCAAGAATATGACCAAATTTTACAGTGTTTAGATGAAATCCAAAAGTGAATCGAAGGACATTTTTTTATTATTTAGTAAGGAAAACTTGCTTTATTTTTTTTCTAAACAGATGTGCACTATTCATGTGCTATAAAGGAAACACATACTATATAATCAAATTATTTTCCAAGTGCTGAGGACCCAACTCAAGCGTTAGGTCCCTAGGCCTCAGAGGATTTGGGTCTAGCCATGAGGGTTCCCAAGCCCAAGCGCTGAGGTCTTGGTCGTAGGACCCGCAATTTTCGAGACCCAACCAATATTTTATTTTTGTATTCACCGAATTTTTCTTTGTATTTCATAATCATCAATCATAATAATAATCTCCATGGAGGAAAAAATTTAACTGAAATAATAATAATTTGTCTTAGAAAGCGACTTCTTTCGTGAGAAATTGGATATTAAATGAAATTTCAAAAAGAACTAACAAAATAAAATTAAAAAGACATCATTGACAAGTGCTTTTGAGGATGTCACGCCCCTCCAATTTTCACAAACTCTTCGGAGGAGTTTTATCGAACAGTTTGGTGGGGATCTTGAGAGGACCATACATAGGACCCAAAGCAGAACCGGTGAAGCAACGCAATGAACAGTTAAAGGTACTGCTTTTAGATTTCATTTTATGTAAGATTTGGGGCTCGAGCTCAAGCATAGATTGATCTCGTACGAAAATTCACCCAGTGGAAGAGTCGAGCAACCAAGCTTAACAATAGCATACATGTTTTCAGTTCGAATCCGTAGCACCATCTTTTCGAAAGTTCATCATACCAAGGGCAGGAGCTAATCAACTCCAGAACTAAAAGTTCAATTGCTGAAGATGATGCTGAGCAAGATATCCATAATGACATAAGGCAGAGTCAGCTAAATTCAAGCAACTTTGTCGCGTGCTACCACACATACAATACGATCAGGAATCTCGGCCCACACTCCACTAGGCCCTAAAGCAAAACCCACTCGTCACGGAGCTCGTACGAGGCATAAATCTTCATCACGACGTGAGAAGTTGCAGGAGCAGATCTCACCCGAAGTAGGCAGGATTGTTGCGGGAGCAAATGCAACAAAAGGGACGGGAGTGATAGGACCGAGAAGTCAAAACGTAAACAAAAGCGCATTGATGCCAGAACGATATGCAAAAAGTCAAACCACTTGGTTGTGTCTCAACTTTCCCACCAAGTGAGAGCGGTGCAGCTGTAAAGATAAAACAAAAACTGCAAGGGAGATGATAGGGACACCACCACTGTGGCTGGATGCGTTCATTTGAAAAGAAAGGAAAAAGGATTGACCAATCACTGGGGAAAGAAAAGGATGGATTAACAGTAGTGACAAGGACGTATCAGAAGAGATTCAGAGGGAAATTTCCAATCCTCTCTCTTTCCTCCACTAAAACAAACCAGACCAACATGAGCTGAAAATCACCCCCTCCAATTCCCTTTATTTTTCTCCGAATCTCTCCAACCAAAAGGGTTGTGTTCTTGATGACATGGTTGAAGACTGCCACCCAGAATCTTGACACATCGGAGCTGACAAGAACCAAAATCATGCAATCGTTCTCCGGCCGATCACGATTCAGTGGTCTGCATTTTCTAACTACGTACTGCAGAAATGTGATGAAAAAGCAACACAAAGCAACACATTCTAAAGGAAACTTCAAGACCATTCATGATCCTAAATTTCCTGATGAAATACCGGGAATGCATGTCTGCATTTGAGCATTAGACTAATCACATATTGGCATAAAATCTACCCCAGGCCAGTAACCAAAAGGAGAAAGAAAATGGAGCGAGAAGGTTCCTTCTAATTCTCACTCCTCTGATGTCCAATTCCCTCCTGTTTAGCCATTTTTGGGCAGGACAAAGACCATCATATTGGATAGGCAAACATAATCTCTCAGCTTATTTGAGTCAGATACCATATGGCGATGTTTCGAGCTGAGTAATGATAACAGGCAGCAATGAAACCACAGGTGTGTGATCTGCGGAGCCCTTGACACAATCTACGACAGCAAGAGTATTTGCCTTCTACTTAAGATTCATATGCAAAGTAAGCACCTGCATTGGGGGGGGACATTATTT
This sequence comes from Eucalyptus marginata, assembly GCA_014182565.1. Taxonomy (NCBI): domain Eukaryota; kingdom Viridiplantae; phylum Streptophyta; class Magnoliopsida; order Myrtales; family Myrtaceae; genus Eucalyptus; species Eucalyptus marginata. The sequence goes on along the minus strand of CM024589.1, from coordinate 32,591,949 downwards.
CAAGTAAAGCAAACAAACAAGAAATCATCACTAACTCCTCAAAAGATGCATGATGACAGTCAGTACCATTGTCATGTAACACTGTATGGGATATCACAACCATCATATAACTATGTTAACTGGAACAACACAAAATGCTACAAAACTCGATGGACAAGAATCAACAGAGATCTCATCAACGTTATTGCAGTAAGCTAGCCACCCTAAGCATGTATTACCTATTTATTTCAAGACCCACCATACCATACCTATTATATTACAATGCCCTGGCCGAGCCATCAAAATACCCAAAAACGATCAACCAACTTCAAGTGCTTTCTGCTGGGGTAAGATGCACCAATTGTTCTGTTAGGTTATTTACGTTCTTTGAATTCCACCAAAATCTGCTGTGATCAGCGGGTTTGCTCTCATTTTTTCTACCATCAGTATCCTTTCTTTCTGACTGAACTTCCTGAACATCGGAGGAACCAGGATTCTCCGTCAAGAATTGCTCCCAGAAGACATCGTTAACCCCTGCCGGCACATTAGGAGCTGTGGCTGCAGCTTGTTCTTTAGAGGAAACTGGCTCAGAAGCAACGGTCAAAGCTGGCTCGGAAGTAGTAACCATGGCAGGCTCAAAAACAGTAGCAGCAGTGGGCTCAGAATTCATGTCAATTGTGGGTGATCTAGGCCGTGCATCAATATTAAACTGAATGCAGGATATAGCAGGGCTATCAGCACAACTAGTAGTCTCATCAAAGTCTAGGGTTGAGTTGCGCTGACCAAAGTTTTCACAATCATGCGCAATGTATTCCCAGATTGTGAGCGATGATTCCAATTGTTCATGTAAATCCAATATCGATGGTAAGGATGAAGCTCCATCAATGTTTTCTCTTGTCAAAGTTTGGGGAGTCCCAGCATGATTGTCTTCACCATGTCCCTCATCATGGAAGTAACCAATTCGAGGCAATCTCCTCTTCTTATCATTAAACTCCGACTCAATCAACATATTCAGGGCAAGACCAGGTTTCTGCAGAACATTACCCAAGTTAGACACCATATTCTTCTGTCGTTCTTCCATTTTCAAAAACCGCGCCTTCAAATTCTGCATCTGCACTTCAAAGCCTTTCCTCTCTTCTTCATGCACCTGTATCTCCAACTGAAGAGATTCCTTGTCGCTTTTAAGCCTTTCTACCTCTTCCTTCAGCCCTTGTCTCTCTGCTTCAGTTAAAGGAGAAGAACTTCCCTGATTTTGGAGATTCTGAAGGGAATGGCTGTGGACTGGTTTCCGCCGATGGATGTTCTTCAGAAGCTGCGGCTGACCTCTTACGAAATCGTCGTTTGCAAATTCCCATCGTTCTGGGTCAATCTTCCTAAAACCCTGTCCAAAAGTGAAATGTACATTTATTGCAAGTCATACGTTTGCACGATCACTCCCTAGAAAGCCAAATCATATCAGAAAGACGAGAGCAAGCAGAAGCGCAAGTAGAAAGGTCTCAGCTCACATATGTGTTCAGCTGCCTAATAAAGCTGGAAAAATTGTTGTGCTTGAAGTATCTCGGCAGCAAATCCCGTGCAAACTCCGGTGGATTCCACACAACAAAGCTCTTGCTGCCTTGACTCCACGAAACCACCGCGTCAGTGGAGGCGGCATCGACCATCTCGTACGTCTTCACCAGGAAAGGCGGCAGCGAATTCGAGCCACTCGGCGATTCGTCCATCTCAAAATCCGCCAGCACTCTCTCGAAATCAGAACTACCCAACAATCAAACCTTCCAAACAAAACCCCACCACCCTCTGCTCTTCCACCCAAACTCTCAATCAATCACACTATCTCGCACAAGAACACAAACCCGACAACGAATCCGCACCCGGGAATCTCTAATTCAACTTTCGATCGGAAAACCCCAGACCACATCACCGACAAGCGAAACAAAATGAAATGCTCAAATTCCCAAACGACCAAAACCCCACACCGAATCAGCTCGAAGGAGCCCCAAACATTGCCCACTTCGTACAGACCGCACGCACCTCCTAAAACACCAGCGCCCCCCCACCAATCGCAAACGAATTGAGCCGACGATGCCACGCGCAAGCGAAACCCAAGATTCAATGCAAGCGAGAAACCCTTCTCGAAGCACACGCAATCACGTCAAGATTGGATCAGGGTCTTCCCGGAAAACTCAGAAACACCCCCCTCCCGTCCGAACCTCCTGGAAAGAACACCCCCTTTCGCGAAACCCACAAGAAATTGCAGCCACAGAAACTCCCAACAGTACCCCTGTATTCACGTACACACACACACGCACGCCCTGTTTACAGATACATCGAAGGAAAACAAACACACGCGACAAACAGTTCTTTTTCTGTTATCGGTTGAAAAAATCAAACCCTCTCGACATGGGTCGATTGAAAGTCACGGCGAGGTGCCCATAATTCAACCGCAAAAAAAAAAAAAAAAAAAAAAGATTTTGACAAGAACCCATTTCTTTAAAAGCGAAATAGAAAACGACGGGGCCAAAAGACTTGCCGCAAAAGCAAGGAGAAAACCATCATCAGCTCCAAGAAATCGGAATTCGAGGACACAGGGCAAAGCGGACCTTTCACATCCGCAGATTTTTCTTCACGCCCGAGGACGGAGAAAGAACGGGGAAGCTGCGGAGAGACGATGGGGGAGGAGGAGAAGGTGGAGGAGAATCGACTGAGTGCGCGTCCGCTCGTTTTTTTTATTTTTTTATTTTAATTTTTGTCTTCTTTTTGGCAGTTTTCCCCCTTTTTTTTTTTTTTCTAAATTTGATAATCTTGGGATTCTGTTTTATTTATGGAACGAACTGGCGTAGATTTCTTCTGCCTTTTCTGGGATTTCTTTTCAAGGAGAACAATCAATTTGTAGACAATTTCGGGTGAGCGTATTTAGGGTGGCTTTGGTGTCCACCTCAACGGCATAGTAATTAATAGCAAAGGAGATTTTTCCGAGAGTGCCGTATTTTAAATATATTTAGATAAAAAAAAAATTGTGTAGCTTTTTGAAATGTTAAATGCTAAATTGCCAAAAAAACTACTTATTTACAAATTTTATTTTACACTCGATCCCACGCCCGCATGATATTTGTACTTTAAAGGTTGTGTACGGAAATTGCCAAAAAACGGCTCATTTACAAATTTTATTTTACACTCAATCTGAGATGTGAATTTAAAATTATTACCTTTAGGCATGTTCTCATGATAATTTTCTTTTTAGTTTACTGGAAGGCAACTTCAAGGATTTAAAATAGAGGTGAGCATTAAATCTCCAAACTAGCCTAGACCGATTGGTTCGAGGTCGGGTTTAGGGGAAGCTTGTTCGGCTCCCCACTTCACGGACCTAGATTCAACCTTGGACCAATTTTGATTCTCGCTTTCAAGGTTGGAATTGCATGGTTCTACCTAGGAATCGGTTCAACTTGTCCCATTTTCATGTTAAACCAATTTTGAATCTTCTTATAGAAAAAAAAAAAAAAAAAAAAAAAACCTTTCCATTAATTAAGAAATAAATAAGGGTAATAAATAGTGACATAATCACTTGGCCAAGAAATACTTTTGTAGAAATGGTGCAATTTTTATGTTTTATTATAAGAATTTTTTTCCCAAAATATAAAATAGACCGGTTTTCAAGTAAAATTGGCTTAGTTTGTTTTCTTATTTTGATATTTTGAAATCAAGCATCAGATGATTAGTTTTCGGTTCTAAGCAAGGAATCAATCCACCTTAAATCAATGACCTTAAAGTAAGATAACATGCATGTGCAGATGGAAGCAAAACCGGATGGAAATTAGTGGAGTGCTTTTAAGGATTGCAAAGTATGGCATAATTACCACAATAGAGAATTACCAACTTCTTAAGGTCAAAATTGAGGGGGTCAATTTATTTATTTTTTAACTTATGATACATCATTGAAAAAGCCAACTAGGGGTTGACAATGGAGTCGCCATATATTTATCGAACGTGAATTGATCATCTGTACTCGATCTCAAGCCACAACCTTAAAATAATCGACAAAATCTCATCACATGGAAATCAAGATAAAAACAAAGAGGCATTGACTAATCTGCCTTGCTTCGTCACGTCGGCCAATATAAATTATTGAGGGGGATGATTTTGTTGTATTTTGTTATGTATATCCTGTTTTGATTGTGATGTTTAGGTGGGAGCTATCGACACAGATAGAGCCATCCTATTTACATTATTCAGTTCAAAGTGATAAAAAAAGAAAAAAATTAAAAAAAGAAAAAAGAAATCGATTATCTATGGTTCACGTAATTATAAAATTTCTAAATATTTTGCATTATCCATCACTATCACCATCACCATCATGATGATATACACCATTAGATAAAAATAAACAATTTTTTCTACTTTTCAAGAAAGATTAATATCGCAAAAAAAAATTCAAATTATGCTCACTATAACATAAATATTGTATCATTACAAATCTTAAACCTACCCATTGTAAAACAAGTATCCCAAACTTTTTTTGTGTTAAAAAAATCAAAACATATATATTAATGTGGCAGATATACCTTGAATGTAATTGAAATATAAGATATGTATGGATTTTTTGTCACATCAAAAAATTTTATGGTAAAATTAGAGTTATTTATATCACAATTGATATAATTTGAGATTTTTTGTGATATTTATCCTTTCAAGAGTAGTAAATTATATTTCTCTATATTGGGTCAATAATTTCTTTTTATTAGTTAATAATTGAATGGACATAGTGATGGTGGAACCCTCACCGAAAAGGTGTTAGCCGTGGTTAACATTGGTTTGATGATAATCACGATTAATTGAATAAAAAACAAGGATGGAGATGGAACATAAAGATGTTCGTCTGACATGAGGATTCTAAGAGTACTTTACCGTCTAGGCGACTGTGACGTATAGGCTTATGTGTCGCGGAGTTTTGGCGCTAGTGCGCTTGATTTTTGACCAAGAAAGATAACAGCAATATTAATAATAATATTAATATTAATATTAATAATGAGTGAACGTATTTTCCAACATGCTCTCTACACGTGGAGTGGAAGAAGATGCTGCTTTTGTTTATGGCAAGGCTCCGGAAACTACTCGAGAAATGCTTTTCAGAGGGGAATTATTCTATGTTTAGTCCTCCGATGAGGCCGCTTGAGCCCTGCCGTTCCATGCTTGTCCTGTTGCTTGGTAGGTCCTCTTGATGAAGGCGAAGCATGGTGCATAATGAGAGTGCTTTGTGTAAGAAGATGAGAAAGACGAGAGAAAAAAGGAAGCTGAGAGGGAAAATTTTCTTTCTTCTATTCTGTATATTCATGTAATGTACAGCATGCGTCTATTATAATACGTGTTGTATGTAAATAAAAGGAAACAGTTTCGATCCGATATTAATTGATATCGATCCGATACTAATTGATCTTGACTTGGTGAATATACTCGCGTATCTTCAACACTTTGAAGACAGACCTCTTCCTAAGACCAAGCATGGTGTTTGGCAATGCGGTCTTCTTCCACCTGAGACAACTTCTTCACCTTTTTGGAGATCGGCCTGTTGATCGGTTGCCTGTAAAATAGATAAAATAGTGGTTTTCTTATTCCATATAAGAAAGTTGGAAGTATGTGGACCACTATATAAATATAAATGTTTGTAAGCTAAATCCCGTAATACCCGCATGTGGGTGCACGAGTACTTGGCTTGCTCGCGGATGATAATTAGCACTAATCCTCATTTTTTGTTATTATTTAATACAACAATCTTTCCAATCGTTTTATATGAGAGTTCCTGAAAATATATTAGAATTGGTATTTGGTATTCTTAATCGATATTTTGTTGTATCTCGGAAGAATTTGTCAGCAATTATTAGCAATGTTGTGGGGGCAAATAATCTCTTAAAAAGACTGTTATTACCCCTCAAAATCTGATTACATTTCTTTTCAATTTGAAGCAATTTTTCCCAAAACTGCCTGAAATGCTCCAGTAATTTTGCCATAGCTGAGGGCATGGGTCAAAGCAGATACCCATTAGGATCAGGATGGCTATCTGAAAGGGTCTGCTGATCATAATTTACCCAGTTGAGACTCGTTATCTAAATGATTGCAGCAAATTAGTGGAAGGGTATGTTGATACCAAGGTTGTCCCCTTAACATTGAGGGAGGGAGGGAGGGAGGGAGAGGGAGAGCGGTTGTCAACAGAGAGAGCAGCAACTGCAGAGAGTAATGGCAATGGCTTCCGATCTCTCTTGGGTCACATCAATGACTATATTTAGGAGTGTAAAAACTGAACCGAATCGAAAAATTTGGGTTTTTCAATCCGATTTTCATTCGGTTTTGTTTTCGTTAAAAATCAAAACTTTTTTATCCGGTTCGGTTAACTGAATCAAATTGATAAAATCTAAAAAAATTCATGTTTTTTTATTTTTATTTTTTTTATTCTTTTATTTTTCAATTTCTTTATTTTCTTCTTCATTGGCCAGTCGCCGACCATGGTGGCGACCGGTGACCGGCCTATGGCAAGGCCAAGCTTGCCCGGCACTGACGAGCTTAAGCCTCACCAAATCCGACCATTGGGGGGAGGGGGGGCGACAAGCCTCACCGGAGGTTACTAGATGTCGACGAGGCTCTAGTGACCTCACATCAACATCTGGCGACCTCCGACGAGACTCAAGCCTTACCTAGCTTGGTAAATCTGGCGAGACTTGAGCTCATCAGCACCAGGCGAGCTCAACCTTGCCATAGGCCGAGGTTAGCGAGGCTTGACCTCGCCGAAATCTGAAGAGCTCGAGCCTCGCTCTAGCCTCGTCAGCCTGTTGCAAGACTCTAGCTTGCCTCTAACCAGTCGATGACCGCCGCCATGGCCAGCGATTGGACAATGAAGAAGGAAAAAAAAGGAAAAAAAAATTTAAAATTTGATTTAAAAAAAAATTATTGAGAGGAATGCATGTGGGGAAGAAAACAAAATAAAAACAAAAACAAAAGTAAAAACCGAACCAAACTGAAACGAGATTTCAGTTCAAATCAAATTTTGGTTCGGTTCGATTTTTTTTTTGAAAAATCAAACCGAATCGAATAATTTATACCCCTAGCTATATCAGCATAATTAAAATGTATTACTGACTAAACGACTCGGGTGCACAAATCGAAAAGTTCAACCATTCACGCCCACCTAAAATTAGTCGAACGAAGCGACCTCCTTCTGACACATGAACAGTACATAAGGAGAAAGGACTAGCGTGAGATTGAACTCAGACGTCACGGGAGTTGTACGATTATCTCTCGTCACGCGATGAACAATAGATCCAAGAGAAATTATGAATAGAAAAGTGGCTTGACCCATTTAGAAAATATTTTGGACTCGATACAACATGGAATTTTCATAGGAGGATCTTGCATATGCAAATCAATTTTTTTTTTTTTTTTTTGGTATCCAGATCTAGCCTAGCACAACCTTGCGGGTGCTCATGGCCTCTGAGGGCCCGATAGGCCCAACGGTGACCACCACTAGGGCTCCCCATTTAAGACATTAGTGATCGGCGATTCGAATTTGTTCCATTGGCGATAAGGTAGTAAAGTGCAAATCATCACGGCCACCCACCGGTGGGTTTGCATATGCAAATCATTGATAGGACTCACATCGAAAATAATGTAATAAGTAGGAAGAGGACCCGACTGTTGGAGCAAACGATGAAGAAATATTAGCAAAAATAAATATATATATTATATGTATATTTACAGAAGTTAATGAATTATTATTCTAGTCTAAAGTCTTGTGTCATCTTTTGCTGTCTAATTTTAGAATTGTCATAGCATTGTGTACCTGTTATGCTAATATTCTTTAATGGGTTGAGAAAATACCATGTGCATAAAGAATTAAACATATTACGGCCATGGTATTTTATTTGGCGAGATACTGGGGGCAAAAAGGCATTATTTAATGTGATAGTGTACTGCCTCTTTGCAGGGCGTGTGAAAGTAAGCGTTAGAATAAGAGTAGAGTAGGACCGACAGAAAAAATGTGATAGTGTAGCATATATTATTAAGGTAAAATATCATTTTGTCTCATTTTTTTCAAGTGTCAACATTGTCCCCATCTCTTTCTCATAATAACCGAAAATTAGGGACGCTATTGTCATCTTAAGTGTTGAACCTATACTTTTAACAGTCGGTAACCTTCTTTATATACCTACATACGACTGTCTATTGGTAAACCTCTCTATATATTTTGAAGATGACAATATATTTTATGTAAATTAATATGTGTATTTGAGTGTGCAAACAAAATATCCTCTAAATGCACAAATTCATATGTAAATGATGTTAAAAACAGGAATTCTATGCTTGTGAAGAGCTTTCTGGTGAATGAGCGAGCAGGATTGTTAAGATACTAGAATGGACAAAATGGAAATAGAATAATTTGGATAATATAAATACGCCAGTGATATGCTTGGAATGACTTTTATGTGGCAGGTGACTAAATTGGGAATTTGTAAAATCGCCAAGTCTAAATGTTCCGCCTAATCAAAGAAGTTCATGTTACTAATGAGAGGACCATATTCACATACTTGGAATGAAATCGTTTAGATTTTAATTCAATTTTTGAATATAGTATTAATTGTCCTAAAGGGAAAGATGAGAGATTTATGCAATACACTATAATTATTTCATTTTTTAATTTGGAAGGTATATTATTCGTTTATAACTTGTCAATCAGCTTAATTATAGTAAATTAGGATTATTTTTTATCCATAGTTATACACGCGATCATTGGATGTACTCTAATTTATGTATGTGTTTTTTTATTTCCTTTTACTTATTTATTTATTTTTGTAAAAGTTTGAAGTTGAAGTCAAAAGTCACGATCATGTTTAACATGAGTGTGGGCATCCCTTCAGATTTTTATTTCTGTTTCTATTTCAAAAATAGAAAAATAAAATTGTATTACCAAATGAATTTCTATTATAAACCTATCGTATGTGTAACTGTAATGTACAGGTTTATTTGTCTTGGAGTCTTGGCACTTGTTTGCTTGATTTTTTAATGACTAATGATGAGGAGAAAAATGAAAATGGCAATAATAATAAGTGGAAGTATTTCCCAACATGCTTGGGAAAATTATTCTAAAAATTCTAAATTTATTGCACTTTTACCAATTTAGTCATAAATCTTTTAATGGTGTCAATTAAATACTAAATATTTTCATGTTTTGCCAATTGAGTTCATGCGATCAATGTTGGTTGGAAATTGCTGTACATGACGTGACCAATGCTGATGTAGATAATTTTTAATAATATGTTAATATTTTTTTAATTTACTTATTTTACTCTTCTTTTCTTTTCTTTTTTTTCTTCATTCTTCCTCTAGCCAGTTGTCGGGTCTTGGCGATGGTCAATGACCGGCCAGAGGCAAGGACTGACGAAGTTGACCTCAAGCAAGCCTTGATTGCCCCTAGTGAGGCCAACCTCCCCAAGCAATAGAGAGCTTGCTAGGGGCAAGTGAGGCTCGCTCTCGCTAGTGACTAGCAGGGGCGAGCTTCACTAGAAGCCAGTGCGGATGACCTCATTGGCCATCGCCTTTAGCCGGTCATTGAGGCCCAACAACTGACTAGGGTAAGAAATGAAGAAAAAAAATAGAAAGAGAAAGAAGAAAAAAAAAAGGTAAATGAAAATGAATAATAAAAAATTTCGAAATAGATTTAAAAAAATATTAAAAATTATCTATGTCGGCATTGGTTATATCATGTAGGACACCCCACGTTCACATTAGCGATTTCCAGTTAAAATTGATTAGATGGACTCAATTGACAAAATATGAAAAAAATGAAAAATTCAATTGACACAATTAAAATGTTTAATATTGAATTAAGAAAAGTGCAATATGTTTAGGATATTTTGGACAATTAAAATGTTTAATATTGAATTAAGAAAAGTGCAATATGTTTAGGTTATTATGGACAATTTTCCCCAACATGCTCTCTACACGTGGTGTGAGGAAAAGATGCTGGTTTTGTTTACAGCTTGGAAAACCTCTCGAGAAATGTTTTTCAGAGGGCATTATACTCTTATGAGGCCGGTTAAGGCCTGCTATTCCATGTTTATTCTATTGCTTGGTCGGTCCACATGACGAAGGCGAAAATGATATTGGAGTCAGAGACTGGTGAAGTGTTGTAAATGGAAACAGGTAGGGACCATCTGAATTGGAATTGTATGTGGAAAACTGACACTGTTCCCGAGACCAAGCATGTCGTTTGGCGATGTCGTCTTCAACCCGAGACAACTCTTCACCTTCTTAGAGATTGCCTTGATGTTGTAACCATCTGAAATGCCTCAAAATTGCTCCTGCGGCCGTGGGAGTGGGTCAAAGCAAATACTCAGGACCACAATGGCTATCTGAATGGGGCCTGTTGATTGTAATTACTTGCTGAGACCTATTCCGGACGATTGCAGGAAAATAAAGGAAGGGTTCCTACAAGCGAAGGTGGATCCCATGTTTAAGGAAGCAAACTAATTGTGCCGATGCTCTTGCCGCAAAAGGAAAGAGGACCTGGACGTTGATCTGGTGGCTCTTGATCTTAACTCAATTGATGTTGATCCCACGCTGTCCACTTCGCATGATAGCGGGGGAAGTGGTGGTCGTGGGGGCGAAAACGAGTAGCTGGTGGTGGCGTGGAAAACAGAGAAAGAAGCGACTGCGAGGGGCGATGGCAATGGCAATGGCTCCCTGTCTCCCCTATGTCGCATCAGTGGCTACATCAGCATAATTAAAGTGTGTTACTGGCGTAACGATTCAGGTGCACAAATTGAAATGTTCAACCATTGTGCATTTAAGAATTAGTCGATCAAAGCGTACTCCTTCCGGCACATGGACAGCATTAAGGAGAGAGGACTGGCCATAGATTGAACCCAGATGTAACGGGAGTGAAACAGACGTCTCGTCACCCAATGAAAAATGGATCCAATAAAAGGTATGGAAAAATAAAATAAAATAAATAAAAGAATAGCTTGACCCATCTAGAAACTATTTTCGACTGAATACAAGATCTAACTTCGATAGGACGATCGTGCATATGCAAAATCATTGGTTATATTAACATAGAAAATAATGTACTAACTAGGAAGAGAACTCGGGCGTTGGAGCGGACAATGAAGAATTATTAGCAAAAAGAAATATATATATACGCACGCACACAAAGAAGTTAATAAATTATTATTCTAGTATAAAGTCTGGTGTCGTCTTTTGCTTTCTAGTTTTTAAATTGTTTTAGGATTGTGTGCGTGTTATGCTAATATTTTCTAAAGGGTTGAGAAAATTCCATGTGTGTAATGAATTACATATTCTATAGCCATGCCACAGTGTACATACCTTTTATATTATTAAGGTAAAAATTCATTTTGTCTCATTTTTCTAAAGCGTCAAAATTCATCTCTTCCTCATAATAATGGAATATTAGGGACAATATTGTCATTATAATTGTTGACCTTATACTTTTGATAATTTGTAACTATCTTTCTATACCTCCGTGCAGGTATTTGTTAAGAAAACTTTATATATTTTGAAAATGACCAGACATTATATGGAAATTAATGTGTATTTGAGTGTACAGAAAAAAAATATTCTCTACATACACAAATTAATAAGCAGATGATGTCAACAACATGGCTTCTGTCCTTTTGGAGAGCTTCCTCAGTCTACAAATGAAGAGCGCTATATTTAACAAAAAGTGTTAAGAGTTGAAAAAACTTTTGGATTTTGGCAAATAAGCGAGTAGGATTGTCAAGATACTCACATGGATAGAACAGTGAGAACAACTTGGATAATATAAATATTTAAATACGTTAGTGATATGCTTGGATGACCTAAATGCGGCAAGTGACTAATTTGGGATTTTGTAAAAACGTCAAGTCTAAATGGTCCAAAAGTTCATGTCACTAATGAGAGGGACAATCACATACTTGGAATAAAATGGTTTGCAAATAATTTGATTCATTTTTTGAATATAGCATCAATTGTCCTAAAGGGAAAGATGAGAGATTTATGCAATACACAACAATTATTTTGTTTTTGAATTTGGAAGGTTAATTATTTGTTGATTACTTGTCAATCCTCTTAATTATAGTAATTATGATATTTTTTTATCCATAGTTTACGCGTGATCATTGGGTGTCTTCTAATATATGTATGTCATTTCCATGAATTTTTTTGTTTATATTGAGTGTGGACATCCCCTTCAGATTTTTCTACATGCTACTCTTCCCACACTGTGAAATTCGCGATCATGTCCATATAACTTGCTATAGTAAGGATAGCACTTTACTCTTTTTTTGGTCGGCACTTAAAAACTTTGCTTTACTGTGGTATATATGTCGACTCTTTTTTAACCATGGCCTTTAATAATTTCGGAAAATGCCTGGCTATCTTTACTCTGCTTATTGTACTTTTGCATAGCAATATACTTATAATAGTGATTAAACTGAATCAATTGTTTAATATCGCATTGCCCACATAATGTCATGCATGACATGTGTCTTTTTCAATTATATCTTCAATTTATTAATAATATGCAGAAACACAACTGAAAAATTTGCAGAACATCCCATAAAAGAAATCACACTATTTAAATAATATGCTTATGTTTATTTATATTAACACCACTAATTACCATCTTCGTACGGTATTCAAACAAATACAATAAAAAGTCTTGGGAAGAGGGCCAGTTCAAGTCATCTAAAATCATCATGTCACTCCTCCTTCATAAACTTGCTTGTATAAAAGTCAAAGTCATTCACTATGGATGGAAAACCTTGCCCATCAATGTGTCGCCGTCACCATCGAAGGCCCTTGGTGGTCCAATTAACTCATCGTGAAAGTATCAAGCTATGAATCGATGGGAGGCCAATGTGGACGACCTCATTGGCTCTCACCTTTATCCGGTCATCGAGGTCCAGCGACTGGCTAGGGAAAAAAGGGGAAAAACCAAAAAGAAAGAAAGCTATTCTCTATGGTTCGGATAAATATGAAATGTTTGAATATTTTACTAGTATTTTTAATCATCATCATAATTATCTAATGCATGGCTTTTTCTACTTTCAAGAAAAAACAACTTTTCCCTTTCTCAAAATACTCTAAATTAATTAGGAAAAATGCGTAAATCAATGTATCTATTGTACCTCTTATGTATTAAAATTTTAAATCTGAAATATTTTTAATCATACAACAACCATATCGGTAAAGTGTGAATAACAAACTATTTCTCTTTATATTATGTCAATAATTTCTTTTTATTAGTTAATAATTCGATTGATATAACGATAGCACAACGCTCACCGAAAAAATGTTTTGACAATAATGATGATTAATTAAATGAACCATTAAGATGTTGGCCTGACATGAAGTTTTTAAAATTACTCCTTAACTGTTTGTGAGTGTGACCTTTGGGCTCATGGGTCGTGGAGTTTCAAGGCTGGTGTGCTTGTATGAGTTAATATCAGGAAATACATTTTTCAAGAAAAACGACAATAATAACACTTATATGAGTTAATATCACAAAAGATTTTAAATTAGTATATTCGCGATAAATTTATTCCAAATTAATTTTTTGATCATTAAAAACCCTAAATTAGAATACCCGTGATAAATTTACCTTAAATCAATAGATACATTTGTGACAAATTTATCCTTCGTTAATTTCTATTCAAATTAGATTAATACTACAAAAGACCACAAAATTAGTACATTTATGACAAACAAAGGGGGCTAATCTCAAACTGTTACGCCGATCAATTGTCACGTGTCTCCGAATGACCAATTGATGGTTTGACAAATAATAGTAAACTAATAGAGAGTAAATTAGGCTCCGTTTGGGAACAACTTCCCAAAGCCCTTTAGAGGGCTAAAGATACTTGGGCAAATGCCAGCCCGTTTGGCAAAAAATTTTGAGCCCCATTTCGCAAATGCCAAGCTTTGTGAAGCCGAAAGCCCAAGGCAGGTGAAGACCTGCCTTGGGCTTTCGGCTTTTTCGGCATGCCCACGCGGGCACTGTTTAGATTTTTTTCCCGAAATTGTCCTCATGAGTTTTTTGTTTTTCCGGTTCTTGCCCTTGTACGCGACAATCGTTCATCTTCTCCTGGGGTTCGGTTGGGCGACGGTGTGGGGGCCGGCGACGCTAGAGGGACACTGGCAACCGTCGGGGGGTGGCGCGACCGACGTCGGAGGTGGCGTGACCGACGTCGGAGGTGGCGCGACTGACGCCTGGGTCGCAGGGGCTGCAGGCGGTCTTCTTCCGCGAGCTTCTTCTTCGCGCGACGCCGCCGCCCCCGATCTGGGTCGCGCGACCTCGCTGCCCCCGGATTTGGGTCGCGGCGGCGTCGCGCGACCTCCCGCGACCTCGCCGCCCCCAGATCCGGGGGCGGCGAGGTCGCGCGACCCCGCCGCGACCCGGATCCTGGCGGCGAGGTCCTCCCGCGACCTCGACGCCGCGGATCTAGGTCGCCGGAGGTCGAGGCGGCGTCGCGCGACGTCGCCGCCCCAGATCCGAGGTCGCCAGAGGTCGCGACGGCGTCACGCGACCTCGCTGCCCTCTCGCTGCCCCAGATCCGAGGTCGCCGGAAGTCGCCGGAAGTCACCGGGCGGCCGCCGCCCTTCTTGGTCAAATTCTTTTTATTTTTCTTTTAATAATTTTTTTTTACCACAAAGATCCTTTGTAAATGTAATTTCCCAAACGCCATTTTGCTCAAAATACTTCACAAAGAGCTTTCAAAGTACAATTTACCAAACACACTTGCATTTTGGAAAACACCTTTAACTCAAAGGTATTTGCATTTTCCTAAAGACTTTCCCCTAAAAAGTGGTTCCCAAACGCACCCTTAGTCTCAAGTGTACCTGTTTGAATTTTTTATAGTAAAAAAATTAATTTGGGATAAATTTTTCACATGCGTATTAATTTGAGGTTTTTCGTAATATTAATTCTAATTAATAATAAGAGTAATAATAATTAGAAGTATTTTCCAACATGCTCTATACAAGTGGTGTGAGGAGAAGATGCTTTTTTGATATTGGAATGCAGTTTATACTTCCCATCGAAGGGAAAGCATGGGAGTCTTCCTCCCCTATGAGTGAACAGGGGTTTGGGGGTCACCTCGACGAAGGCTTAAGGGCCAACGTCTTCGGTATAGTTTGAGCCTATATTTTATTGGTAGTTCGGGTTTGGACTCATGAATAACTACTGCTATCTATAAATAATCTCTTTCTCTTGTAATTAAACGTTGTAACAGAGGTGGAAAGTGCTAGTTACAGTGGAATCATCTATTGAATGTAACCCTAATTTAAGGGTGAATTAGGATAAACCTTATATTTCAATTTCTCTTTCTCATTTTTACTCTTTAGTTTGTTGTGTTTGTACACTAAATCCTAACGTTTTTCTTATGGCATAGATCTGAAAACCTCTCAAGGAATGTTTTTCAAAGGGCATTATTATATGTTTATCCTATTATTCCATGTTAATTCTATCGCTAGGTCGGTCCTCTTGATGAAGGCGAAGCATGGTTCAAAATGAGAGTGTTTTGAATGCCATAGGCAGGTACAAACTTCTTCTCAAGACCAAGCATGGTGTTTGGTAATGTGGTCTTCAACTTGAGAAGACTTCTTCACCTTATTGCAGATTTGCCTTAGCTGCCGTAACCACTAGAAATGCTCCAAAATTCCTCCGATGACCGTAGGAGTGGGTCAAAGCAAATACCCAGGATCAGGATGGCTATCTGAAAGAGTCTATTGATCACGATTACCTTGTGAAGACCTATTCTAAATTATTGCAGCTAATTAATAGAAGGTTACCAATAAGTGAAGGTGATAGATGTTGATCCTAGGTTGTCCACTTCACATTGAGAGAGAGAGAGAGAGGTGTATGGTTGTCGTGGGACGAGAGCCCCCGCCGGCGTCGAATTTTGCGAAAGCAAAGATAGCAGCGACCGTGAGGGCCACTCGCAGTTGCTCCCTATTCCATCACATCAATGGCTATATCAGCATTATTTAAGTGTATTACTTGCAAAGTAATGACCTAATTCCTAAAAAATCCTTTAACTTAAAATTCAATTCCAATTTCATCTTGAATTTTTTTATATAAAAAAAAAATCTCAAATTTAATTCCGATCTCAAATCTACCTGAATTTTTTCATAAAAAAAAAAAAAGATATATGGTTAGGACAAGAAAAAAAAAACTCTTAAAATTTATCATAAAATACAATTTTAAGTTTTAAAAAAGTCTTAAAATTATCACAAAAGGGCTTTTTAAGTTTTAAAACTTGTAAAAAGTCCAAATGAATTCTAAAACTTGTAATTCAATCGAGTCCTTCAAATAACACCTTCCAACTTCACTAATGAAAAATAATGACATGGTTTTTTTTCTCTCTCCTATGTGACGATAACAAAAAAAAAAGTTCAGCCATTCACATGCACTCGAGAATTAGTCATCCAAATGGCACTCATTCAACACTTCAACAGTACATTAGTGAGAAAGGATTGCTTCATGGGAGCTATACAGTTGTCTCTTGTCACTGGATGAACAGTAGATGCAAGAGAAACTATGAACCTGGGAAAAAAAAAAAAATAGCTTGACATATACTTAGAAATGAGGGACAAGAATGCTAGAAGTGTTAAGAATTTTGTTGGACATTCACTCTATGGCCAAAAGTTTTTGTCGGCTCATTTAAGTACCAAATTCAAGAAAAAATGATCATTTAAGTGTCTCTTACGACAAATTTTGACTAAATATTACATGATTTTTTAAATTAAATGTTAATATCAAGATGGTCTTGTAATATAAAAAAGAAAGAAAGAAAATCCATGTGCATGATGAGGTAGCCTTTAATCAAAAAATTTAATCTCTCCCTCTTTCTCTCTCTCTCCCCTCCAATTTCCTCCCTCTCTCTCTCTCGCCTCTCCTTCGCCAGGCGCCTCATCAAATTATCACCATCTGCGAGGATGACGTCTCTGGGAAAGCAACTTTTTTTCAATACTTCTGCCATTGCCTTGTGTCTCCTCCTATGCCTCTTCTCCTCTCAAACGCTACCATTTCACTTGCAGCTCAGTGGCGTTGATGCTTTCCTGGGGAAAAGGATCGAGATCAAATCTAAAGAGATTAGGGATGAAGGTGAAAGAGACTTAGGATGAAGGAGAGCATTATGGCAACTTTTATGATTCAATTTGGTAAAAAAGAAACTAGGGATGAAGGTGTGCATTGTTGTTGTTGCAGTTTTAACACACAACAAAATAAAGATTTAAGTTGAGGCATCTTGATGGAGAATGGTATGTAAAATAAGGGGAGCAGACGTTATGCTTTTGAATGATGAAGGTGAATATCATTGTTGTAGTCTTAACACACAACAAAGTAGAGATTCATGTTCATATGTCTTGATGGAAAATGATACTTGAATTAAGGGGGAGCAAACATAATATTAAGCTTTTAAGTAAATATGTCATAATTAGGCATAACTCATTAATTTAAACTTTTGAGTGAAGGTAAGTCAAATTGGATATGTTTAGGGGTTTGGACTTTGCCTCTCTCTTGGTGAAATCTCCGGGTAGATATATTGGACTTTTGCTACACCTGCGCGCTCCCAATAGGTGTAGGTTCTTTTCTCCTTATATATAAGTATAAAAAACAGCACATGCATTGTGGCTTGCATGTACAAATAAATAATAAAAAACTTAAATTGATAAAAACTAAAACAACTCGTAAGAATTTTAAAATATCAATTGTCCCAAAATGATAGATGAGAGATTTATTAAATTGTTGACAATTATTTTGTATTAAACTTGAAAGGCAACTTATTTATTAATTACTTGTATTATATTTCTTTCATCCATAGTAATGTGTGATCATATGGTATTCTCTAACATATACATGTATTTTTGGAACTATTTCTTATACAAATTCGATGTTGAAGTGACCATCGAAAAAAGTTGCTAAATTAATGGCATAGGTAGAACGATCATGTTTAACTCAAGTGAGAGTGGGCACGTCATTAGATTTTTCTTCCCATATTTTGTGAAAAATGCAATCATGTTTATCGTATTGTCTTCATAATAAATTTTGCTAAACCATCTAAGCATAGCTCTCATTGAAAATCTAGTTATTAGAAAGCAAAATGAAAGGAGAAAACCACAAAGATCGAATGAAAGAAGAAAAAGAGAGGCCAACAATTTATTGACGCTTGGCACAATTATGTGAAGTGATAACCTTTTTAATGAGTTGTGGATGTCGAATCTTATTTCCAAACATGGCTTTTAATTATCTCGGAAAATGGGATCCATAAGCATTTATATGCAAGTTTGAAAAGATGATGCATCAAAGAAAGTGCACTACCAATTTTTCTCTCCATATTTATCTTTTGCATTGCTATATACTTATTATAGTACTTAAATCAATCGTCAAATACCATTCAAGAAATCTAATTAAAAGACATTACATTGATTTATGTTAGAATGCGACTTTCTTACAAAAATAAATTTATTTGATAACTGAAACATCTCCAACATATGATAATCCAATTATCTTTGACTTTGAGAGGTATACGAAGTTGCACAAATATTCATTTTGGCATTTCTTATAGATTGAACTTAAATCAATTGCATAATCTCCTTTGCTCTTAAATTTATGAAAATTAATGGACGAAATAATGAACAACATTGAATGCCCGAGAAAATTACTTGGAAAGAAGGCTAATATAGAAAAAAAAATCTACATTCTTGTTTTTGGCAACATACCTTTATGCATACATAATATACTTGTCTCGATTTTCATTGACGTAATAGTAATTAGTATGTAAATCATGATCAAGACACTCATATCCACAACGATAAATAACCTTACTATTATGTAATCCATCTTATAGAAGGTGACAACCCAAAAGAGATTGTCCCCCAACTACTCATACTAAATTTGACATTCATATTCATGTATAAATACATGCTTTTCTCTCTATTATCTCCGTGTTAACCAATATCAAAACTTTACTCGTTTCCTACTTGTTTTAGATAACTTTCTTTGACTATGGCAGGAAGACAGACAAGGGGGTGTCCAAGAACCGAGATGAAACAAATTGCAAATGAGAATAGCAGGCTTATTGCATTTTCAAAACGTAAATCTAGTATCAACAAAAAGGCAAGTGAGCTTGTGACCCTCTGTGGGGTGGAGGTGTTGTTTGTAGCATTCTCTCCTTCCGGAACTCCCTTTTCTTTTGCTCATCCATCCATTGACATAGTCGCCAAGCGGTTCCTCAACCAAAACCCGCGGCCCAATAATAGATCTCATGCTTTGGTTGAGTCCTTTCGTCAGGTCCAACTTAATGAGCTCAATCAACGGCATGATGAGCTCTACAATCAAATCAAAGCACAGAAAGCACAAAGCAAAGCGTTGAAGCGACTGACCAAAGGAAAAAGCGATGGGGCATGGTGGGAAGCTCCCATCGATGAGCTCAACCGAGAAGAACTATCCCAAATGAAGGGGCGAATGGAGGATCTTCAGCGGAGCTTGCGGAGGTCGATCGATCAACAGATTCGAGGAGAGGCATCCGGATCCTTTCAGGGACAGAAGTTAGAGAAATAATCCCTTGGCGACAAATTTGCATTATAGGACTACTTCAAATTTTCCCCCTCCCCCGAGATATAAAAATTAAGGATGGACTAGTTTGAGAGATCATGTTAATTTTTTTTATATGTGCTTATATATGATGATGATTGGTGTCTTTCATAGACAAGAGATTATGGATGATTTTTCATGTCTTAAAACCATTTTCATCGCTATTTTCTTTTTTCATATGCTATTGCTTAACGACGTGACAAAATTAATGTATAAGCAAGAGCAACTCAATAAATTTATTGGAACAATCGTATATAGGAACACTTGAGGACACTAATTTGACTTTTGTTGATTAAAAGTGATCCCAAAGTGAAACCCCGTAGATTGTTTGGCACTTACATGAGGTATATTATCGCATCCCTCATGTGAGTTTGTTTTTAAAATGACATAAAAACAAAAACTTGGAATTTTTTTTTTTTTTTTTGGATTTATAACTAATGTCTTTATTGGAAATACTCTCATTTATAGATGTCGCCTTCTTCTATATTGAGAGCGTAGGCCTTCTATGAATTCTTGATAGACCATTGTTGATACCTGAACTTTTGTCAATAAGTTAACTACCTATTTTTCATAAGAAAATAAAAAATATATATGGGCCATTATTGTAAATTAGATCGGGTTTGTCTCACACAACCCAAGACCATTAGGTTCAGCCCTAACCATAATTCCTCGAGGCTCGCTAGTCGTCTCGGGGGAGTGCTGAAGTGGCGAAACCGCGGTCAACACTCACTTGCTAGCTGTGATTCCAATCATTGGAGATAAGCCAAGCTCCCATCATCGATCTAATTGCCAATCGTAGCTCAGTTTTGGTCATTGACTAGGGAACGCTAATGCCCGTGTCCTACTCTATTTTGATGGAGGGAGAAACTGAGATGTCATCATCATCTCCGTTAGGATCGGAATTGAGTTACTCAAGTGCACCTTCTTGATTTTAAATGTCTTTATCATGTTCATGTGAGTCTAATCTAGAAACTGAACACACTAGATGACTCATTTCATTACCCGAACAAATGCACATAATATGTTCGATGATATGTATCTGGGACATGAATTTGAAAAAGCTTTTGACACTATTCAAATTTGAAGATGTGTTGACATAGATTACACACTTGTTTTGCTAAATATTAGACATGATTTCTAGTACATTTGTAGTTGTCCACCATTATCACCAACTCTCCGTTTTTCTCTGTTCTATGTTCATTGTTTCATACTAGCAAGATAAAGCATGTGTACACTTTTGGAATTGTTCAAGCCTATTCCTCCACCGTGCTTCATTTTATCCATTGGATGGTTTGCGGTCGGTGATTGACGGCTGGTCATGGACTGAGGTTTAGAATATGTTAAGGTGTCATTAAAGTTTTTAAGTTCTGGTGTTAATGGGGAAATTGAGTTCTCAATGTGGAAGAAGGAAGACAATGGGATGAAGACAATGGAAGTAAAATAATTGGAAAATAAAAATAAATAAATAATAGAAATAAGAAAAAAAAGAAAGAAAGAAAGAATAGGGGGCTTGAGTTTGGATTTTTTCAGATGGGCTGGGATTTAATTAAGTTTCATTGGTTTTGGGCTTCTTTAGTTTAGTTCGAATGGGCTTTAGATAAGAGCCCAATTGTGTCCTGGGCCCAGACCGCTTCTCCTCAAGCATAAGGTCCAAAATCAGTTGGATACAAAATGATATGAGGGAGGTGTTGATCCTATCATTGATTAAACTGGATACTCAACTTCTCATCCCTTGGAGCATGGGTATCATTAATTATTTGCACGCTCCTCCGTAGGCGTATTTAATGCTTTTTAGGATATGATTCTTAGGATTTTATTGCTTTGCTTTATATGATTTTGTTTTTCAAACAATATTGCTTGTTTCTTCCCATTCAATAAAATGAAATTCATGAAAATTTCCATGTTTTGAGGGCATGTTAATATACAGCAAACAGTTTGGTCACGAAATCCTACCATTAAAAGAAAAAAAACGAGTTAAGGAAACATTTCTGAAGACTAGGCTTCTTTGTGTTTCCTAACAAAATTATGTAAAAATAATTATCAAAATAGCATGCATAATATCTTACATATTTCAAATGAAACTTGTTGCAGTTTTAAAACATATACGAGTGGATAACACACTCCAATGATCTAACAAATGAATTAAACCTTGAACCTTATAGATGCACTGGAAAGTAATTTTCTATGCAACTTAAGTTGCACTTCATCTTTTTTTGCATAACATTCGTGCATTACACATTATATCCATTCTTGTTGGTTTTTGCATACAACATGAGAAAGGTTGAGCCATACTAGCAATAATTCTTATTTTTCCTAATTTCGTCTTTGTAAGGCTATATAGGAATAGTTTTTCCTTGAAGATCCAACTTGATAAAGGGATATAAGAACACACCATTAAAGGAAGACAAAGTCAGCAAATTGTAAAAAGTTTTAACTAAATTAGCACAATTGAAAATTTTATAATCGAATTGACAAATGGTCAAAAGGTTTATAACTAAATTGATCAAATTGAAAGGTTTATAACTAAATCAGTATAAGTGCAATAAGCTTATGACTTTTTTTCTTTTTTTTTTTTGGTAATTTTCTCCTTCACCTTTACATGGCTAAATCCACTCCTCTTTTACTAGATAAACAAAATCGGCCCTAATGGTTTGGGAAATGAGTGCAAAGCGGTGCCTTTATTTCACAAAGAGGATGCAATGTCAGTTACAAGTGTTAAAGATGAAAATTGGGAGATTAACTTGACCGGTTAAAAAAAGATTTTAGGTGAATATCTAATTGATATTGATTCAGGAGTTTTGGTGGATATTGTTCCACTAAACAAAAGATTCAAGTAAACTCAAAATTTTCAAATTGGAACTTTTAAAATGATGGATATTATTCTTTAGTGAAAGAAAAGATTTGGGGGGTATTGTTCCCAAATTAAAGAAATTTAATAACTCAAAAAGAAACTTTATATGGAATTCCTTCGAAAATCTTTGTTTTATAAACTTTAGCTTTGACTCATGCAATCCTACAATTGATTTTGTAATGTTTTAGGTCCCTACATATCTCCATCTACGAGATTCGAATCAACAGGATAATTTTTTTGTCAACGAAATAGGACTTTTTTTTTTTTTTTATGTAGTTTATCTATTTTTATGCATGATCAATATCAGTATTCTTTTTTTTTTTTTTGAGATCACCGGAGAGTACTTATAGCGCAATTTGCTTTGAGTGAAAGGATCAATAGGCCATTTTAAGTATTTTCTTTTCTTTAATAATAGATGATATTAATGATTTTTTTAATTAGCGATTATATGCTGTGATTATCTATATTGGTGCTGAATTTGTTTTTCATCATGCACATTCAAAAATTTCATTTACTGGGAATTGTGAGAGTTGTTTCCCTTTCAAATTAGTGCTTCTTGGGCCTTTTTAAATCCTCTGATCTAATCCTAATTTAAGCCAAGAAAATAGGAAGCCATGGGAAGTAAAACAAAAATTGAAACCGGTGGATCCAATCTCACAGCTTCCTTCATGAAAAAGTGTGGCCAACATTTGACTGTTCCTACCGTCACAAAGTCACTCACTTAGGCTAGCGGGCTCATAATAGTTTTCATGTCTGCATTCTCCTTTGACTTACTTAGTCTCCTTTTATGGATTCCCCTCAAATTTAAGATTACTGAAATTTATAAAATAAAAACTAATTTTTTCATCATCATTGCTCTTATAGCAGATTATCTATTCTTCGCCACTACTATCTCAAAAGCTCATTTTCACTGGTTAATTATTTATTTATTTTTTTAAGTTCGTTGATCTAACTAACATAGCAAGTCTTTGTATTTACTATAAAATGAAATTATATTCTTTTCTTGCTTTTGGCGACAAAATTTTACACATAGAATGTAAGACGCTAAAGGAGTATATGGAGATACACTAAAAATATTAACGTGGAAAAGTTATGCTTAATGAGGCATCTTGATATTTTTCTTAAATACCACATGAATGATATTAAGCTTTGTCAATCCAAAATGACTGAAAATTCACTGGCAGTATAAAAACAAAATCATATTTTATGCAAAGTTTTAATTTAATTAAATTTCTCCATTTCAAGTTTCATGTTAGGAATGTAGCTATTATTTTGTTTGGAAAATCTTTAAAGAAGGTCTTTTCCTTTAGTGTCATCCAATCGTCCCATTATATGTATATATATATATATATTATCACTAAGAAGAAAGAGTTTGATGATGATATATACAAAAAATAAAATAAAAGATTATAAACATGTGATTATGTTAAAAGGTTGTTTATGTTAAAACTCTTTTCTAAATTCTACTTGGTAGTTAATCCTTTAATTTGCTCAACCACGTAGGAAAAAACTAGGTTTATGGGAAAATTCTTTTTTTGACAAAGCTAATTTCTTCAAGAGTAAAACCTAAAAATGAAAAGGAAAATAAGTGCCATGAATATAAAGGGGATACCTCCACTAAACAAAAACAAAACATATGATATTCTCAGTAATGGCAACTAGATCTTATATACAAATAGAAAAGCAAAAAAGGAAAAAGGAGAGTACATGCATTTGGAGCCTCCCTTTGGTTTAATACATGAATTAAATTGCAATTGAATGACTGGGGCTTGTTTTATTTTTTTAGTGAAAATGGGATGAATTTAGTTGTATATGGGATGGAAAGAGCACCTCCCTTTAGTTTGATACATAATAGAGATCTAGATGCTGATATCACTAGATACGGCTTCTTTAGCTTCATCCAAATTAGTGTTGAACTTTCTTTACCTATTTAGATGTGCAAATGGTAGGTTTTGATTTGTGAAAGATTTTATAAAGACATGTGCTCCAGGAAAAGAATATCCAATTTTTGGATGTGCTTAGCAGTGAAGAGTTCTCCAGTGAGAGGAAAGGGATCAAGGCTTTGCAATAGCAAACTCATGAATGTTTTACATTTTCCTTTTTCTTTCTTTGCTTTTTCACACATTACTTTTAAAAAAGAAATCCTGAGATTCCCAAATCAGTGCGATATTTTTCACTAGTTGTGTTGAAGGTTAGAGTTTTTTTGTCCATGAAAGATAAAGATTATATGCATGGTCGAATAAGTGCACGACGACACAAACACACAAGCCAAAAGGCCCAAAAACAAAACATGAAGAAATAAGTATATTGAAAGTCTTAAAATTTATCATAAAGTATAATTTAGTCCTAAAACTTTCAAAAAAATGCAAGTAAGCCTTAAAAATTGTTATAAAAGTGTAATTGAATTATACAACTTTCAAAAAATTCTATCAAATCTTAAAACTTGTCAAATTAATTCATTAAGTCCGTCCATTGATTATACTTTTTGAAATTTTAGAACTCGATTTATTTTATTGACAAGTTTTAGAACTTGGTTTCACTTTTATGATAAATTTTAAAAATTGAATGCACTTTTAAAAAATTTTAGGACTCACTTGTATTTTCGTGACAAATTTTAAGACTTTTAGTACACTTATCTCAAACAAGAATGCAAGTTCCTAGAGGCTCAAAACAACAAAAACAAGAATCGAAGCCGTGAGGCCATAGGAGTAGAAAGCTTCGACTCCTTCGTTGGCGCAATTGAACATTCTAGAAGCAGGTGACATAGGTTTCAATTCGTCTAAAGTCTTTCCTTTTTTTGGCAAAAGACGAGGTCAAATAGGTAGAGCTGGCAAAATGGGTCATAAACCCATATTATGACCAATTTTTAGTTAAATGGGTTATATATGGGTCAAGTGAAAGTTAAATATGAGTTAGAAATGGGTTTGAAAAAGTAAAACACAAAAAAAAAAAAAAAGAATCTAAATGGGTTATTAGGAAAGGAAACCCATGGACTTTTTTAACTTTATAAAAATATTTTTTTAATAAAAAATTGGAATTATAATTATTTTTCATATTTCAATTTTTTTCTTTTCTTTTTTTTTTTTTTTTCTTTCTTTTTCTTCATTCCTTAGCCAACGGTTGGTGACAGGCCGGGTGAGGCTCAAGCTTGTCGGTAGGTCGGCGACGACCGGCGAGGCTCAAGCCTCGCCGGATCTGGCGAGACTCGAGCTCGCCGGTGTCGGGCGGGGCCTCGGCCTCGCCAAATTGGCGAGATCGAGCCTCGCCCGACGCTGGCAAGCTCAAGTCTTGCCAGCGTCAAGTGGGGCCTCGGCCTTGTCAAATCGGCAAGATCCAGCCTCGCCTAACGCCGGCGAGCTCGAGGCTCGCCAGATCCGACGAGCTCAAGGCTCACTAGGTCCGCGCGAGGCTCGGCCTCGCCAACAACCGGGCGAGGCTCGAGCTCGCCATTGTCGAGCGAGGCCTTGGCCATGCCGATCGGCGAGATTGAGCCTCGTCCGATGCCGCAAGCTCGATCTCGCCCGTGGCCTATTGGTCGATCGAAGAAGAAGAAAAAATAAAAGAGAAAAGAAAAAAGAAAAAATAATTATTAAAAATTATATTTTAAAAAATAAAAATTATAAAAAATTATATTTTATAAAAATAAAAATTATAAAAAATTATATTTTTTAAAAATAAAAATAATTAAAAAATTATATTTAAAAATTAAAAATTCGATTTTTTATAAATATTTTTAAAAGAATTATAAAAATTTCCATTAAATTTGTATTGCATAAAAATGTTTTAATAATACTTTTTTTTCTATAAAAAAATCATAAAAATGAGTTTTTTTAGGTTTAGTTAAAAAAATTCATGTTATAGTTTTTGGTTATTCAATGGTATGTTCACTTCAAATAAGAGAAGCATGTGCATAGTCTAATTTTTTATAAATATTTCAATTTATAGGTTTTTTTAACTTTTATTTTTTTTTTTTTTACTATTTTTAATTTAATTTGAAGGTTTAATCAAATTAGCATATAGTAGAAGTGGGTTTTCTTAGAATATTAATAGGTTTTAGCAATATGGGTCGGGTCGGGTATGAGTTGGGTATGGGTCGGGTCGGGTTTGGGTCACTTAGATTTCACTATAAGAATATAGGTCAAAACGGATTAGATTGATCAAATATGGATCAACTCATTTTCGACCCGACCCATACCCGAGCCGACCCGACTCACCCATTTGCCATCCCTACTAACAAGGATATGACTTGGTTGAATCCTAGCAGGAGGAATCGATCCCAATTGGGCTTTCGAGATCGAAGGCGTCGAGCACTTATGCCAAAGGAGAGGGCGGAAGACTACTGCGGCAGGGCCCAGTTGGTCGCCAGCTGACCTAATCAGACACCTCCAAACGACATTGAAAAAGGAAAAGGAAAAGATGTTTTCTCGAAGGATAATGGGATAGACATCTAAGATAAGATGCTACTCGAGGATTTTGAGAACAGGGATTCTTCATTTAGCATAACAATCTTATAATTCTCATCGTATCGGTTCTTACTAGTGATGCATCTAAGAAAGTCATTTTAATTTCTTTCTGACCTTTCTTCTAGTGAAACACCAAAATAATCTTCTAATCAGCCAAACTGAGCACAAAGTTTTATCTAGAACTAGATCCATGTGAATTGGATCCATTACATGTGCTCTATATGTGATTCCCACGTGATTAACTGATATTACTAGGTCTAGACCAGTCTCTTCACATGAAGCCTTACCAGAATTTTTTGATATTTCAGAAACATGTCATTTTCTCATTTTCGGGAGTTTTGTAGGAATCCCTTTGAAAGTTCTCAATTGTCTGTACCGTTATAATATGAAGATGTCAATTTATCATTCAAGTAATTAACTCTATAGGATCAAGCACAAGACAAATTCAATTCGGCACAATACCAAATACAAATCACTTCATGTTCGGTTTCACTCACTCAAATCTTATATCGCCCCTTATTTGATCTATAAAATTAGTGAGGTGTTTAGGCTCGACTATATCTAAACTAAATTAGGCTTTCTTGTAAATTAGAAGGAGCGTGGTTTGCCTGGCGGACAATGTGGGGGAAAAAAAAGAGGTGTATCTGCTACATGGGATGAGGGAAATATGCATTTATATTCTCCTTTCTCAATTTAAGTACGGTAGTGCTTTCCTTTTTCCGTGGTTGAACAACAGACATTGGAACTTTTTGTCATGTTCACGTGTATATTGATAAATAATGTACATGATATCAGGCTCCAGATTCATTGAAAAGAGGAAAACAAAAGAAAATCAATGAAAAAAATAATCAGCAGCTTCTATCTATCCTTAACCCACCTGATTTAGCTTTCTTTCCCTCCTCTGTCAAAGCTGCTTTAGCTGAATATAGCTTAGTCGGTGCTATGGAAGCCTCAAAGGCAGAGCAATCCACCCAGTCCTTCAACAGCTCCTCTTGACCCCAAATCTCCGGTATCCAAACCTGCCCTGCGACCTCGACCCGGTGTCGCTGCAGCATCTCTCTACCTTTCACTTCTTCTCCTTCTTTTTCTTGTTGCTGTTCCTCTTCCTGCGTGTTGTGATCTCCTTCACTGTTGTTCTTGGACTCGTGTTCTTCTGGGGTGGGTAATGATGGACTTATTGGCCCCAGCTTTTTGTCTGAATTATGCCCACCGCCATTATCAATCTCAGAAGAAGGGCGTTGTGTTTCTTTTCTTCCTTTACCATTTGATGCATCAGAGTCAGATGGAGCCGAATCTGGTAGGGCACTGATCATTCCACTGGCTTCTTGATCTTCCTTCATGTGGGAATGAGTTTGAGTCTTGCTTGTTGTCTTTTCCCCTGCTCTTGGGCTTGCTCCTTGTTCCATCTCTGTTGCTATCCTTTCGGAGAAAGAAGATTGCATGAGAGGCTCATCTGTGTGCGGGAATAAAAGCAGCGAAAATGGGTCGGACGTTGAGTTTCCACGTCAACTCAACAGTCCCATTTTTTGTATGGTATTTGACATTCGTACGTGTCTCTTTCATCATTTAACTCCCCTTCTTGTGTGGCTTTCTTTCAGCTGCTAATGCCCCCGAGAGAGAGAGAGAGAGAGAGAGAGAGAGAGAGAGAGATCTTTGGAATATTGTGAGGCGGATATCACATTTTGTTTTAGTCCTTGTGTGAGGTTGACGTTGATTTTGACGAATGTTATTTTGGTGTTTGATTCGGAATTGGGTAAGGGGCCCTATGTTCTCTGGATTTTTGTTATTTGTAATAATCTTAGAGGGAAAATAAAGGATTGTATTTCTTCAATATTGGTATATAATAACGACAAGGAGACTCGTACTGCGAGTCTGCAACATTGAAGGAGATATTTTCTTGATGGTGATGGTGATGGACACCTTTAACCACCGCCATTCATTTCGTCTTCACTTGCTTGAAACCCCCGGCAGCTTGTATTTATGGGCGTTGAAAGGTGGAACGAACAACTGCATGTAAGCGTTATTAGCAAATGGTGTTTAGCTTCCAAGCACTTCTTCCGTTTGGAAACCAATTACTTGCAAGGGGCCGCGTCCGATTAGTCACTTTGTTTGTTAAGATGATGTCAATTGCTTAGCAAAATGAACCGTGGTTAGCTGCCGCGACGAGTTTGCATTATTTTGATAGACAAATGAGTCTAGAGCATCGTCCCTATTCACACATACACATGCGCACTTGTAGTGTATCTGTTAAAAATCAAGCTGTTTTTTTTTTTGGAAAAATTGTCCAAAAAGTCTTAAAACTATTATACGGTAGCCAATTCAATCTTAAACCTTTCAATTGTGCTAATCTAGTCTTACACATTTTGACAATTTACCAATTTCTTCCTAAACTTTTCAATTGTGCAATTTAGTCATATATATTATAACGAATTACAACTATGGTCCTTCTAGA
The DNA here is from genome assembly GCA_014182565.1 of Eucalyptus marginata. Taxonomy (NCBI): domain Eukaryota; kingdom Viridiplantae; phylum Streptophyta; class Magnoliopsida; order Myrtales; family Myrtaceae; genus Eucalyptus; species Eucalyptus marginata. The sequence continues at coordinate 32,562,565 of CM024589.1, read as the reverse complement.
TAATATTTTCAAAAATAGTTGATATGATGATCTAGTTAACGCCAACGATTTTAGAAAATTTCCAAATTTCTTATTAATTTTAATAAGAATTTTATTCTTTTTCTTTTCCTTTTTTTTTAACAAGGCTACTGCCTACTGGCCAAGGGTTGGCAAGCTCTATTGGACAAGGGCTGGTGACCCTTACCAACCCTAGGGTGAGGGATGCGAAGCCCTTGTCGCCCACGGATGAATGTTGAGGCCCTCGCTGAAATTTGGTAAGGTTGGCGAGGGCACCATGACTGTCGTCCAAGCCCTCATTGTGGCCGAAGAGGGCTCAAGAGCCCTTGCATAATGGCTGACAAAGGTTGGCGGTCCTCAACCAGTGCCAGAAGCCCCCGTTGCCCTATGAAAAAAAAAAATAAAATAAAAAGATAAGAAAGAAAATAAAATGAAAAATAATAAAAGAAATTCGAAATTTTTTATAAAATAATAAATGATTAATATCCTGAAAAACCCCAAACTAAGACACACGTGTGACAAATTTACTCAAAACTAATTTTTTGACCATGAAAAATCCTAAATCGATATACCTATGACAAATTTACCTAAACTAATTTATTTAACTGCAAAAGCCCTAAATCGGTACATTTTAAATTAGATTAATACCACACAAAATTACAAAAATTATATAACTGTGACAAACGGAAAGTAAAATCCCAAACCAATATACTAGTCAACTGTCAATTGTCATTTACTTTATTAATTAAACAATAAAATTTAACGAAAACTAACAGGAGGGTAAATTTATCATAAGTATACCAATTTTTGGTAAATTTATCAAAAGTGTACTAGTTTGGAGTTTTTGGTGTTCAAAAATTAATTTATAGTAAATTTGTCACGGTGGACTAATTTGAGATTTTTCGGGCATTAACCCAATAATAAAACTTGTCCGCGTTAGTGTTGGTTATGCCACGTAAGATGACTAGCGTGACTCCGCCATGAAAATTAGCTGGAAGAATTACATTAATAATTCATTAAAATATTTATAACTAAATTGGCAATGGCTCGATAGGTTTATAATTAAATTGATATAATTGAGAGGTTTATCACTAAATCAACCACTATACAATATAAGTTTAGGAATTTTTGGAAATTTTCCTAGCTTTTTTTTAACCTACCTCAATGTTTAAGATTGCATGGGCACTTTCAATAGAGGAATTGTTTTCCAATAGATAAGTGTCTCCAACTTTTATTTACATCTTGCTAATATAATTCAGATCTTACTTTCCTTATTCTACTTTACTTCACTTGCCCTTTTCCTGTCCATTATCATCGTTGTCACTAATTCCATATCTCCTAATAACTATAACAAAACAATCTAAGCTACATATTTTGCATAATTTATTTAGAAAATTATTGCAATATCTAATTTGTTAAATTATAAAAGGTAACTGATCCAACTTAAAATCTTACTTCCATTATTCTACTTCGTTTCACTTGCCCTTTCTCTATTCATCATCATTGCCCCTCATTATAACAAATTAGATAAACTTAATTCTAGCATTAACATAATCTATTTGAAAAATAATATAATATACTATTTTAACTATATATGGTAAAATGGGAAAAAATACATCTCAATACTATATATCAATGAAGTAATTGAACAAATCGTAGGTTAGAGTTGAGTTTATTTCAATTATATGTTTATTTCAATTATATGTTCAATCATATGTAAGTATTCTAAAAATTTAGTTAGGATAAGAATATTTATATTTAAACTTGAATTTACCCACTTTTCAGCAATTATTGTACATGCTAGTATTTAAATAAATTGTACTCATCAAATTACACATAGAATCAATAATATGTCACATGTTAAATCGTAATAATGTTCAAATCATAAAAATGACATTTTAATTTATGCTTATAAGAAAAATATGCAACCATCCAATATTCAAAATGGTGAATTTAAATGGACATAACGTTTCCCATTTTTTATGGCAGTTTAGATGTCATTATTTTTGCAATGGTTTATTTGTTATGCTTCTCACATTTCTCTTCTTCTTCCAAATATAAGATGAAATCAACCCCATCTATCAGTGTTATTTGCTCCATTATTGCATAAAAAGATACATATCTTCAAAATTTGACATGTATTTTTAGTAGTAAAAATTAATGATCTCTTCAATATTTTGATGAACACATATCTCTGGTCGAATTAATACATTTGGACCAAACATGCATCATTCACATTTAGATGACGGCTTTTCTAAATAGTACATTTTGTTCTGCTGCTTTTATGTTTGCATGAAAAGATACAATTCCTCGAAATAATAGATTTGAACTAACACATTTGTTCGCATGTTTCATATTGATTTAAAATGTGTCTTGTTCGCATGTTTCATATTGATTTAAAATATGTGTCTGTTCTTTTTAGTATGTTTCTCATGTGATTTATTTTTCTCTTCTTCCTTTAGTTAAACATGTCGCCTGACCGTCAGTGGGGGAGCCACCTTATTTGGCAATGGGTTCTACAAAAGAAGAATATTCGACTTTTTGAAGGTTTTATGCAAAAATGTGAAAAGAAATGCTTGAGATATAAAGATCATAGTGTACATAAGTTCTGCTTAAAATAAATCGATATGTGTAAGCCAAGGCCAGTCAAAAATAATTATTTGATATCTATCATTACCCATGAATTTTGCATGAAATTGCCAAAAAGAAATTTTTTATAAGAAATCGCTGATGTAACAGTGTACCACTTAAGAGTGTCAATGATGACTGGACTATTATGTTAGTGAATTGCGGCAATTTTTTTTCTTTTTGGTCGTACGCCATTAAGTCTCGTCATTTTGCACTATTGAAAAATCTCCTCTATTCACATGCAATCGCACGTGCATTCTATGCCTCCGAATTTACTAATCATGGGTGACTCGCAAGTTTTCAATTACAAGCATAATTTATTAAAAAAAAATGAAAAAAAAATGAGGTGATATGGTAGAGAGGTAGTGCAAGTGGATTTTGATTTTGATTTTTTTTTTTTTCTTGCCTATTCCCTACTCTTATTTCTCTTAAATGCATAATCTTATAAAACCATGCATATGCTATAATACACTACTTTTTTAATGTATCTTTAGTTAAAAAAACAATATATATTTTTAAAATTATTCTAAATAGAAGAATGAACCTTTGGCTATCCAAGAATCGATACATAAACACTATTTGCATAACACAGGTTTCTTTATATTATTTATTACTTTTAATATGTTATCTACATTATACTATAGAAGCATAATTACTTGAATAAAGGCAAAGGTACAAAAAACTGTCACGAGTGAGTGAATAAGAGAATGTGTGAATGTATTTAATCCTTTCATTTACAATATATAATTTCAAATTTGGAACATTTGAAATGATTTCATTCACTATACTTCTCAAGTTAAATTGTAAAGTATATGATGTCATGATCAGTTTTTGTAGATGATAGTCTAAATACATATTAATGAATGTTCTTAACAGATACTTTGCTAGTTCACATAAGTATGCCAAACATTTAGGTCAATTTGTTTTGCCGAAAATGAATCATTTGGAAAATATTTTCTCGAAAAAAATCACTTGTATCTCTTAAAATAATTAATCGATGTTTTCAAATTGACAAAAATTCATGTTTAAATATTTTTATGGATATGAAAATATTTTTTGTTTATTTATTTTTGTAAGCAATAAAAGCTATTATTTTTAGGGAAACTTTTTCCAAGTTATTTATTTTTCGTGAAACAAATGAATCATTGAGTTTTAAAGTAGGAACTACAAGAAAATAAAAACCACATAAAACTTTGGACACTTCAAAACGATCCTAATCTATTGAGAGTATACCTTTAAAAGTTCGTTTGCGCTCAAGCATTTGCTTGCGAATTCCCGCAAAATTGGACGATTAGCAACATAAACCCGAGAAGAGAAGTATATTGGTAAGAAGAGAAAAAAGATGACATCAACCAACGGGAAAATTATTAGAAAAGGGGGAACTAAACCTAGTATGATGGTTAAATTAGTCATAAACCTTTTAATCATGCCAATTTAGTCTTAAACTTTTTGATGATTTGTTAATGTTGTCTTTACGGCTAATTTTGGTTGGAAATTGTTTAACGTGAATGCCATCTGTCCTAAGTGACATGGCCGGTGTAGTTTTAATTTTTCTAAATTTTGTGTTATGATTTTTGTTTTTCTTTGTTTTTCTTTTTTTCTTTTCTTTTGTTCACGTCAGTGCATCGAACGTGCCATATAAACGGCCATTGTCCACTTTAGTGATTTGCAGCCAAAATTGGCTAGCATAACGATATTGGCAAATTGTTGGAAGGTTTAAGACTAAATTTATACAATTAAAATATTCATGGCTAAAGTGGTTTAGAATTTTTGGTACTTTTCACTCAAATGATGTGTAGCTTCTACACCAGCCAATCAAAAAGGAATTAACAACAAGAGGTTAGATGAGTTCGCCTCGACCAACTTTAACTAATACTTTTGACCTCCGAGAAAATGTATTGAGTTTGTCAAAGAACTTGATGAAGTATATTTATGAAGATTAAAATATACCTATTGGAGAATATTGTTAGAGATATTATTTGATATTATGTATATTATTTGATATTTCGTATTATCTAAAGTAGCTAATTTCCTTTTATATGCATATTATTCATCTATAAATACCTTCCTCTTATAACATGTAAAGTGAAGTCAATCCAATAAAGATGTAGTCATTATTAATTCTCTCTCCCTCTCTATTGAAATCTTAAAATATTTATCTAGTATTGGAGCCACCAAGAGAGAACGAATCAAATCAAATCAAATCCTAGCCTTTTCTTCCCTTATGTTAGTCATCTCATCTTTAGTAACTTTGATTCTATACACCTAGCAATGCTACCATGGATGTTATTCGTTGTTGTACTTGTTTTAATTGCGAGCCTCATTGATGAGCAAAGTCACCGTCAAATATCTAGGTAGTTGTAAGCACTAGAGTTAAGCATACCTTCATCGAGTAGCCAAGGATGAGCACCGTGGGTGATGTCATCAAGTATTTAGGTAGTTGTGAGCATCGGAGTCAAGCACACTTGTTGTGACCCCACCTCGGCGCCCAAATCGACAAGCGACAAGTGTAAAGGTGGGTTTTAAAAGTGTTTGACCATGAGAGTTCTCTCAAGGCATGTAACTCCAAGGATGTCATCACCTCATCCTTTGGGATCAACACTATGAGTTCACTTGGTCATGATTGTAAGCTCTCCCAAGCTTACACCTCGCGTGACAACTTGTTGTGACTCTACCTTGACACCACAACACATCTTGATCAATGGTTTTAAAGTCGAAAGGAAACCGGACGTAAATATGAGTTTAAGGATATTTCGACCATGATAGCCCTCTCGAAGGTAAATCCACCAAAGATGGCAACACTTTACCTTTTGACTTCACCACTTCGAGTATACTAAATCATGACCTCAAGCCTTTTCCTATAAATTCATGGCCCTCGTGATGTTTTTATTATTTTCTAAGTTATTTTAGACGACCTATGTGACATTTTGAAGTCACCACTAGCCTTGTTTTTTTGGGGGCTAGTTAGAGTGCCCGATCGAGGGTTGGGAGTGATCTCTCAATTTCTACGAATCCAGAGATCTAATGTTTGGAGTCTTAGGTTACACTGATATATCTATTAGTGCCATTTAGGTACCTAATAGTCAATATGTTACCTAACATGTCAATGCACATCTTTTTACATTTTCATGCATTGTATAGCAAAAAGATGTGCATTGACATGTTAGGTAACATATTGACTATTACCAAGAAAATGGAAAGGCAAATCAATCAAGCAATTGAAATTGTGGTACGAGTAAGCAAACAGCCAAGAGTAATGAAATGTCAATATAGAAAGGATCTACATAATTCAAAGAAAGACAAAAAGGAAACCTGCAACTTGTCGGGTGTTTATACAAGGCCAAAAACAACCCGGGACATATGTCGGGGAATGAATAGTACAAATAAGAGGTTGGATTGGACATCAACCATTCGTCATCTTCATGTCTTCGAGATCACCACCTTCATGGGCCCATCCTAATTCTAATCTATTACTAAGACTAACATGAATAGTATGGAAACAAACAATCCATTGCAATCCACAATTATGATACTATACATTAAAACACTCAAGAAAATGAAATCAAGCAATCATGAATGGCCATTGTTTGTGTTCACGCATGATGACTACTGCTAAAAAGCCCCTAATGCGGGTTTTAAGTGTCATCCCAAAGTAAACCTCACGTGATAGTGCATCACACCTAAATCATACATCTAAAAATCACATACGAAGCATGCTTTGAAAACATTTATACAAGTCATACGATCTTGTTTCTCGATCAAGGCAAACAAATGAGCGAACCTATAAGGGTCCACTTATTCAGACACATGCACCATTGAATATGTTCATGCAACAAGTATATTCAAGAGAAGCGGGATGATCAATTTGCAATTCACGTGATACTCAAAATATTTTGCAAGAATAAATGGATAAGACATCATTTTAAATAATTTGATGAAAATGGGACATGACTTCATAGAGTCATATGTATAGCCGTCAACACGAGCTCGGGTGTGTCAAGGGCATAGTGATCAAGCATCGCAAATGTTCTAAACATAAATCAATGAAGGTTATGTCAAATTATGGTTGAAGAAGTGTCAAGTAGGGACATGACTTTATCAAATCAGTAATCATATCTAGTTGTTATGGTGAGCTTAGGTGTGTCGAGGGCACAACTGATTAAGCATCACAAATGTCTTAAACATGAATCAATGTTTCGATAAGATCATGTCAAATCACAAGTTGAAGAATATTAAACGACCTTTCATGTGGGTATCACACAAATTATTAAAGTCAAATCACATTTTGGTGAGGGTTTTGACATGTCAAATGATGCTGAAATGATGCATGCCATTATGTTGTTTCGAAGCGTGATATGTCCTCTACAAATGTCTAGTATACATTGGATGCAATTGGACGTGTTTACTAGCTCATTTCAAGACAAATAACAATCAGTCAAGAACATCACAAATCACAACAAGGACAACTTACTGAAGATTATCCCAACTAAACCGACCTAAAAAATTCTGAAAATTTTATATGTTTTAGACAAGGGCATTCCGAATTCATGGAGACATCGATCGATGGATCTAAGCACAAAATTCAATAAAAAATGAGCAAACAGCCAGCATGTCCAAAAATCACAATAACAACGAAGCACAAGTCAGTCTTCTAGAACAGTGCATGAACTTTCAAAACAGATTCGAGCTACTAAATGACGTCTGATCGAGGCCTATAATATATCAAAGCGAAGCGTGTCGAACGTAGGTCAATTGTCCAGAACATATCAACTCAAGATTTTGAGGTTTAGCACCTCATATCCACTATAACAGAAAGTTTGTCTGAAGATCTTATGAAATTTCAGAAATGACAAACAAGCACATCAATCCATGGATCATCCATCATTTATTGCAGCACATTCAACCTATCATTTCTAAGCATATGGAAACACCTAGGATTTGAATCCTAGCCCTGGTCATCTAACACCACCTTATGGTGGCCACACGGCCACCGAAGGTTCGCCAAGATTCACTAAGGCCGGTCGGACCGGTCGTACTGATTGGGCGGGTTCAAACCGTTTGACCGGTTCGATCAGTTCTCGAGCCCTATTTTTGTGCAATCTAGTCCTTTACGGACTAAATTGAAAAAAATCTTTGTCCAATTATGTACTAAAATGGGCAAATTCTTCTAATTGCTTACTTCAAAACACAAATTGGTTAAAATTGACCTCAATTGACGTAACAAGACATCAATTAGTTCAATTACCCATGTTCAAGATGGCCTATTGTATCCAAATTAACAATAAAATGAAGGTGTGACCTTTGTTTCATAAATAAATCGAGGGTCAACGTTGAAATTGAACCTCAATTTATCAAATTAAACCTTATTCGAGAATGAGTCAATTTGAATTGCACTAATCGGAATTCATTAGCTTGGATTTCTTGAGTTCAATTAAGTTAAATCCATCAAATTGGTAAGTTCTTGAATGAATTTGCCAAAATTTGACCCTGGATTTGAATTTAACTTAAGAAAATGATTGGAATGGAAGTATTGATATGCAAATCATGAAGAATCGATTTGAACCCCTAATTAGGGCTAAAAATGGCAGTTTGCAATCCTACATTTCAAATCTCAAAATTAACTACAGGAGTGAATGGGTAATGGCATCTAGATCAAATGTTGTAAAAAGAACTAAGCTAAAATATGAATAGAATAAAAGTAATTTTATTTTTGATCAATTTTAAACCTAAAACTGAAAAATTAGGAAAATAAATTTCTTAATTGATTTTTGCAAAATTTTCAACGCTCAAGTCAAATTGAAGCCAAAACAAAGTGATTTTTGGATTTTTATATTTTCCAATTTTTTCAATCAAAGATTTCATCAAAAGTAATCCTTTAGTTAACTTATTTAAAAAAAAAAAATAGTTGATTTTATGACCAAAATTTTGAATTTTTTCAAAACTAATGTGGCTAGAGTGATATTAAGGCTAAAAGGAATGGTTTTACGCAAAAAAATCAATTGTTGACTTGAGGTTAATCTTTGATCAAGGGTTTATCAAAAAGTCACTCAAAAGTCAATTGTTTGAGTTTTTGAGTTTTTGTTGGAAATAAATAAGAAATTACCTACAAATAATTGGTCAAAAGAAATAAATAAAAAAACAACACTTTTTATTCGAAAAAATGGCTTTATAAGGACTAGGAATCCTAATCTCGATTTTCTTACCTTTAACGATGCATCGACTAAAAATTAGGTGTTGACAACACCTTTATTGAGTGACCAAAGATGAATGTTGTGGGATGTTGCAGTTTAATTTGCTGCAATGCAAGTTGAGTTTCCACATTGTTTTTATCAAAGTTGTATGATAAAAGATATGTCAATTTTCTAATCATGTGTTTCTTTGCGCTTGTTGAATTTGATTGTTTAGTGTAATGTCTAGCTTGCACAGCACGCGGTTATAGACTTTGGAAGAAAGTTGCATCTGCCAATTGGGAGTGATGAAATATATTTATCAAGATTAGAGATTTCCCTATGAGATAATATTGTTAGAGATATTGGGGATATTATTTGATATTTCATTACTTTCTAAGATAGATAATTTCTTCTTTTTTTTACGTATATTCTTCAGTATAAATATCCTCCTAAGTCTAAAGTGAAAGTCAATTAAGTAAAGATATAATCTTTATAAATTCTCTCTCCCTCTCCTTGAAGATGCCTAGAATATTTACAGAAATAGAATCACATTACAGAGTGGAAAGAATTGGACCACAACTCCAAAATAAATTGCTCCACGTTCAAGAGACGAATCTAAATAACATCGAAATGAAGACTTCACGGTATAAAGCTAATAGGAACAGTTGAAACCAGAGTAAAAATGCCAAATTCGCATAGTTGAAGCCAGACTAAAGATGCCAAAATCGCCCATAGTTAGTCACCATGCAATGCTTATCATGAACATGAAAAGAAAGCATATGTTCGAGCATAATCAACCCCATTTGCATAACTTTCCAGAGGATATAAAGGTAGTACACATAAGCAATACCTTATTTCTTAATACACATCAGCCAGGGGCATAAATGATGGAGTATAAACATGAAGAGAATTCCTACTTGGACAGCCGTTTATGGTCGATTATCTCGCCCGCCTCTTGGTCAAACATATGTCTCGTGTTCACTTATGCAATAAGATGGGAAGCTCGGAATTTTGCCCATGGCTTCACAATTCTGGTAAAGGCAGAGCACTAGAATTCCTACAAAGACAATTCAGTAAGAAGCTCCATCACACCTCCATCTGCCCTGCAAGCATGGCTAGCTAGAACCTCCCAAGACTCCAGCTCAACTCTGATCTTTCTCTTCTCCATCCCCTCAACCACAAAGCATGCATCATCTATATTTCCATTCCTCAACAACCCTTCAACCAAACGGCAATAAGTATCGGCCATAGGACAATGCTTACTTGTCAACATTGCATTAAGAACCTTCAAACCTCCTTGAAATCCTCAACCTTACAAAAGCCATCAAGCATCATGCGATACGTAGCTGCATTGGGCTCACAGCCTTCAATTTGCATCTCAACCAAAAGTTTATACGCCTCAGCAGGTCTGCCTTCCTTGCACAAGTAATTGACCAATATATTGTAGGACACAACATCTGGCTTACACTTCCTTCTCTTCATCTCTTTGAGCAATTCCTTTGCCTTGTCAGTCTCACCTCTCTTTCCTAGATCACTCATCAAAACACCAAAGTTTACGGGTGCCGGTTTACATCCTCTGTACTCCATATCAAACATAAGTTTCTTAGCTTCCTCATACTTACCTAACAAACACAGACCTTCCATCAGCAAAGCATATGTTGAGGCATTAGGATATTTCCCTTTGTGAGTCATGTCTTCAAGAAGGCCCATCGCTCTTTCAACGTCACCCTTTCTACACAAGAACCCTACCAGACTGTTATACGTTACAACCGTGGGCTGAACCTTTTTCTCTAGCATTTCATCGAACACCTTGCACGCAGTCTCCCATTCTCCTTTTTCAAGCCATCCCTTCATAATTACATTGAAAGAAACCGAATTTGGCCGGAAACCCATTTTGTATGAGCGATGGAGTAACTCAACCGCGTCCAATAACTTGTCGTTCTCGACAAGAACGTTAAGAATCGTATTGAAGGACTGTAACGTGCGGGTACAGTTGAAAGAAGTCATTTTTTGGAATAGCCGAACAGCCTTGTCCACCAAATGGACTTTCCCGTAGTGCTGAATCAAAGCTATAAAGAGGCTCTCCCTGCAACGAACATCAGTCTCCTCAATGCGACTCAAAATCTCCTCAACAGCTTCGAAACTACGAGACCGAGCGAGCTTGTAAATGAGAGCAGAATACGAAGGGTAGTCGTGTCTGAAGCCCATCCAGCGATACTCATAGAAAAGAGACAGGGCCTCATCTGGGTCCTCGACTTCCTTAACTTTGGTAACGAAAGGATCGGGTTTCCGACGATGTTGGGAGTATCTCGAAGGCTGCTTGGAGTTCTTGGGGGTCGGGGTCTTAGATTTGTCCCGACCCAGATGACTATAGTGCTGGGCGGGTAGGCAGAAACAGAGAGTGTTCAGAAGGAGATCTTTCGCTCTGACCCGGCGGATCGATCCCGTTCTGGGATAAATCATCAAGCAGATGAAGAGCGGCGCGTTGTCCTCGAATGAGAATGGTCGTGCGAGGAAGAACCCGCAGTAGGAAGCACTACAAGAGCACGCCTACTGCATTCAGGAAATACAGAAGTGAACGAGAAGCAGCGCTTCGATCCCGTTCGACAAAAGTCGGGAGAGCAATAACAGAGATTCAAAGCAGCTAAAAACCTGAGATTAATTAGCGAGCGTTGATGTAGAGCGTTGATGTGCACCTGAAATTTTGCCATACATAGACGGTGTATAAACTCACCTGCAAGCAGGCCCATTCAACCACACCATCTCACCTTTTTTTTTTTTTTTTTTTTTGGTCGACACATTTTTCTGTTTTGTTTTGTTTTTTTTTTTTAATATTTGTACAGTCGGCAGCGGACAAGTAAACCCTGGAGCGAGCTAGCGGAGGACCTACCACCTCGACGTCGCGTTTATGATCCTGTGCGACCAGTGGGATTCGAACCCCTCCGTCCTAGGCAGACGTCATGGGAGTATTTATCCAACTAAGCCACCGTAGGCGGTGGTTTTGACGCCTCTTTCTGTTGATTACAGTTAATCTAACAAAATAATTGAAAATTCATGCAAAAAAAGTTATTTCCAAAGTCTAATTTGTCCGTGGTTCTAGCAAAAGGAAAATGCAAATCCAATCATTTATTAGGTATTGAAGAGAAGATCAAGGAACAATGAAACTTGGAACATGCTTCAATAATTTGGGTATGCTTGTTTTTCGAAAAATAAATGATTTGGATAACATTTTTCTAAAAAATGATTATTTAGGTGCTTAAAAAACTAAATGGATGAAAAATATTTCATTATCCACAAAAAAATTAGATACAAATTGTTGCGATAAATTTTTTTTTATTAACTAATCATTTCAAGTAATACAAGCAATTATTTTGAAGAAAATATTTTTTTAAAATATTTATTTTTCATGAGATAAATGTAACTTTATTTTGTGGTAGATGTAGAATTGAAAAGGTCAAAGGAAATAAGAACAGAAATTCAGAGCAATGAAAGTAGAGAGAGAATACACGAGGACACAAAAGTCCAATCCAAAGTCAAACGCCTCAAAGCCTCAAGCAACGGCTTGTCATAGCTTTCAAGAACCTACTTCAGCAAACTTTGACGGCACAAGTTAGCACAATCAAAACTCTACAGAATAGCCGCAAAATACTTCTGTTTGGGCTTGAAGGACGAAAGGATAGGGAGAAGGCACAAGGCAAAATTTGTGGAATGCACGGCGTACCCGATGAGGCTCCAAGAGCCGATCGATCAAGCTTTAACTCAGTGTCAGATTGTGTCGAGTCGAACTCAAGTAGATAGCATGTAGTTTGCTCGTATCATGCCAAATTAAAGACATAATGTTACTTAACTTAATCAGGACACGACTCACTTGATATACTTTTTTGGAAAAATTTAGCGCAAACATGACTAAGATCAAATTGGAAAAGCCAAACACGACCTTTACAAACCGAACTAGCGTTACTCGGGATATACTTCAGTGGCTTGTATTCGGGAAACTAATGTTCTTAAGATGATTATTTACCCGTAAAAAAAAAAAAGTTTTTTAAGGATAAATACATTTGCAATCCTAAAACTTATCATGAAAATACAATTGAGTTTTCAAACTGTTCAAAAAGTGTAATTAAATTTTAAAATTTGTCATAAAAGTGTGATTAAATCCTAAAAATTTCAAAAAGTGCGATCAAATTTTGAAACTTGTCAAACTGGCGCAATCATATCCTAAAATTTGTTAACATATTTTATTTGTCAAGTTCAACTCGATGGCAATCAAACTTGTCATGTGCAATTAAAAATTGGGAATTGTCCAATTTATTGAAATAGGTGAGTATTGGTCCAAATTATGTGGAATTGCCCATCTAGGTTGTATCGGTACATATATATTTTTAATTTTTATGTATAAATTTTAGATCAAAACCCCATTTTTTTCTTTGTCTCTCTCCATCTCTTGCCTCACTCATCTCATCTTCCTCTCTCACTCTCACTTTTGATAGCCTCTGACCTTGTTGATCCCTCTTTCACTCTTGATCTTGATCACCTTCGGCATTGTTGCTCCCACTATCACTTGCCTCATCACTCCCTTTGTCGCTCTCGCTCTTGGTCACCTCCAACCTCCTCGCTTGTTTTCAGGTTTCACACCTCTTCCCAAGTGGGGACATTCTGACTGGTTCCCAAATAGGTACATGAAATCATAGGGCCGTTATTAATTCTAATTTTTTAGAATTGGTCAAATTACCCTTAGTTAAGGACATTAATTAAGTGGCCACCCTTTCAACATGAAAGGGGGAGGTGGCCAATTCCACCTAATTTCAATTTTAATTTCGTAATTGATCAAATCACCCTTAGTTAAGGATAGTAATTAAGCACCCACTTTAGCACCACAACCGAACAAAAATAGCAAATTAAATCATGATATTAGCAACAAGAAGATCATAGTTCAGAAATTAAATATTTTAAAAATATATTATTGCAATGTAATGTTAGATGGCAAATTCGTAAAAGAAAAAGAACAGGGCTTACCAAATTTTTTACTTCGAAAAGTCAACTGCTTCTCTTTCCGAAAACTGAAAGTTTTCCCTCGACCCAGCTCGCAGTCTCTCTCTCTCTCCCTCTCTCCATGGCTTCAGCTTGCGCTTCTCATCTCTCGCCGGGAATGGCTTCCCTGCGCTTGCCCCTCCTTCCTCGCGCTCTCTTCAGCAGACCCATCTCGCTCCTCCCGTTTCGCGGCTCGACGAGATGCGGGTCTCATCCGTCCGCATCGATCTCCACAAGCAGCTTCACATGGGACGACGTCCTTCGGGTCGCTCAACCCCGGTTCTCCGACGACGACTCCTCCGACCTGGCCGGATTCTTCGAGAAGATCAGGCTCTGCAACCGTGCCTCGGTTGGTTCTCCAGGGTTCTGTTTCTCCTCCGTTCTTGGGCGGAGCTATTGATTCAAGAGGAATTGAAGCTCCGTTCTTGATTGTTCTTGTTTAAACTCTGGCAGGAGATGCGGTCTGATTTCTTGCCGTTCGTCGTCGAAGATCAGATTGTTGGTTATGTCCATCAAGGGTATAATTTTCTCACCTCACTGCGTAATGTGTTAATCCTGAAACATTCAATGAATGCCCCCAGTTTGTTAGTTCGGCTTGGATTAGTCAAAAGAGTCTTGTCTGTTATGGGCAGTAGTCGACGTATGCAGGACGACTCGAAAATGATTAATTTGCTGCCCCAATTCAATGGATAGTTGGTTTGATTTTCTATTCTTGAAATGTCTATGCAGTTTTGCTGATCATTTGAGGCAATTCGACGACGTATTTACTTTCGATCGAGACAGTTTAAACGGTAGCCGTTTTGGTGGACGTGTTGGTTTACATCCATTGCTGGGAACACCAGAGGATAGGACTGAAGCGGTGGCGCGTGTAGTGAAATGCTTAGGTCAAGAACTGATTCCAGGTATTAGAAATGAGGTATTGCCTGTGGTCACAATCAAATGCCTAGTGTGCTACCTTCTTATGATCCTGAACAGGTGCGAATGGGGTCGAATATGACCGAAGACACCTTTTTCTGAGGAAGCACTTTGTGTTGCTTATGTATTATGATAGTCCTGGTGCAACTGATGATTTTCCGTGTGATTTTGGTTTGCTTTTCCTTACTGTGCTTCCATTTGTTTGGACCAGCTCTATCCGGTGAAATCTTCATTTGGAGGTTCGATAATATTCTCTCTTGAACGTGCAGCGGCTCCTTATTTTGGAATCAAGGTCCGTTTTTCTCCTTTCCATAGCAGTATGCCCTTGTGCCATGTTTTTTTTTTTTAAAATGAAATTAGTATTCTTTACCAAGAGCTCAGAACCAACAGCAGCAGCTTTATTCTATTATGTTGTGTATGGAAATCCTTACCTGTATGAATGAAAATTCTTGGTTGATTGCGGATGTGAAGTCTGATGGTGTTGATCAAGATCCATTTTCAAGACAATATATAGATCAATTGAATTCCCTGTTGTTTCATAATGCTTTTAAACCCAGAAGATTGGTAAACCATCAAGTTAATGTAATTCTTCTTCCTTTTCCCTTGCATAATTGTCTCGCTTTTTGCATAACCTTTTTGAGGCGCGTGATGGAGAACAGAATGGCCTCTTAAAGCTTTTGTAAGAGCCAAGTGGAAAGTCTTTAATATCCTGTTTACATTCAAGAAGATGATTCCATATATGGCTGCAAATTTTGGAGTTTAAACCATTGGTAATCCAACAGAAGCTCTAACCGAGATACTGTGAAGTCTTCCAATATTTATGGCGATTCAATTCCGTCTTAACCAACCAAACTAATGGACACAATAGTTCAGCAATAACATATTTCTACTCTGGCCTTATATAACATTAAAAAGTAAGACAAAAAGATTTTGCCATGGTGAGCATTCAACTGGGAATATTAGATGTGGAAAAAAGAAGTGTTGGCTTGTGCAATAGACCCCTATGTGATTTTATGTCATTTAAAATAACTCACTGTTTTAGTCACCCAAAATTATTCTGTAGTAGGCATATGGAGTTCACATGAATGGCTATGTTGAAAAGGACGGTCAGGAATATCTCTGGATTGGGAAGAGAAGTCAAGTCAAACCAACATACTCGGGAATGCTTGATCATCTAGTTGCCGGAGGACTGGTTCGTATTGATAAATCTTTTCCCTGTTCATATGTTTTCCCTCATCCAAGCTGCATGAATATATTAGTATTTCCGCGTCATCACATGTAAGTAGAAAAAATTTCACCAGTACTTCCCTTTCCAGATCATGTTTCTGTAACCATTTCATGTATAGCCTTTTTGTTCTTTTTCTTTCTGTGTGGTTGTGGGGTTGTGTTATGATTTTCCTTTCTGTGTCTGATGACGACCCTCCTCAGACCCACGCTAGGGGAGCCTTGTCTACTGGAATATCCTCTTTTATGGGTATAGTGCTCGGACCACACCAGAAAGTTGAAATTGAAATTCCAGACGTTTATATCCCAAAGGCCTGGGAATTTCATGATGGTTTACTGTCATATTGGATTGGATTACCTCCCTTTCTTCTAGGAAGCTGCACTACCTTTGGTTGTGTAATAGTCTAGCCTGCTAATTCATGACTCTGAAAAATAGAGATAACTCTGTCTCAGTCATGCTGCTTCTCTTTTTGAGATGCTAATATGCTAGTTTCTGCTTACACTGTATTGTGAGAAATAAGATTGGCTTTCATGCCTAGAAGGGAACAAGGAGACAACTCTGGATGTATTTTGATTGAAGTACTCTTTTACTGATACATTCATGGAGGAAAATTATTGGCTAAAAATGAGACCTGAATAGTGAGATTCCATTTCCTTTGACTCAATATTGACTCGCATGACTGACTCGCATGACGCAGGTACAAGATCAAAAGTGTTAGAATGCTCATGTAGCCTGAAGGGAAAATAATTGCTTTAAAGTAGGCGATGTTACTAAATTGTTTGAAGTAGCTATTGGTGTTCTTCTGAGTTTCACCCTCAAATATGTGCATGGGAGATATAGCTTAGTGATTTGAATCCTTAATCTGACTTGATTATCTTGTTAAGATACAATTAGGTGCAAAATATTGGCTTATGATGGAGTTAAGGCTTAGTTATAAAGTATTATGGCTAATTAAATTTCTTTAGTGCAATGCACAGATTTTACTAATCTAGAAAGGATATGATGGCAATTGTTACAGAAGGTGGTTTGGATTATAAAAAGCCCTTTTGTGCAAGAATTTTCTCAGGAAGTACTCTCAATAGTTTGGAATATCATTTTATAATAGAAAAATGTGGAAAGATATATTATTCTGGTAGTATCTCAATGTCTGAAGTCTGAACAATGTGGATTTGACGGATGGAAGTATTAACTTAATAAGTCAATTTGCATCATGTCAAGAGAAATTTTAGTTAGGCTTATATAAATTTGGGTGAGATTGAGTCCTTATGAGTGAAACTGAGTCCTGCCAACTAGAACTGGGAACAGCTTCGTTTTTTCTCCCCTTTTGCTGGTGTTAAAACCTTAGGTGGAAATCTTTGACTCTTCAATATTCTGATGTTCTTCTCAGTGTTATCCCTGTAAAAAGTGTTGGTAGAAAAACTAAAGTTTGTTCTGTTGCTCACTATCCCTTTTGCTGGTGCTGAAGCCATAAGTGAGAGATCGATTTGGAATTCTTTAATACTTCAATACTGTGGTGTTCATCTCAGTATTAGCCTGTAGGAGTGTTGGTGGCAAATGAACTGCTGCTTTTATCTGTTTCTTGTTGTCTTATCAGATACCGTTACTTCAATAAAGTGATCCAAAGCACAGACCACTTTATAGGTGGCTTGGTTTTTTTCTTGTTGTGTCGTTATTCATCTTTTTATTAAACTGACTGGATGCAATTCCCTTAACTGTAATCATCAACTAGATTGACTGACTGAATGCATGTGTGCACATGATTGTATGAGTTTTTTCGAATTTTGTGTTGACTGCAGCCTCATGATATTGCTTGTGGGGAGAATCTTATAAAGGAATGTGAAGAAGAGGCAGGCATTCCAAGAATCATTTCCCGTGGGTAAGTAATTAGGCTCATAGTATTGCTGTTAATGTCGCACAATATCTTTTTTTTTTAACTTAAAATTTTCAAAAAGTTTTTAATGGGAATGGAGGTTATTGATAAGGCTCACAGCATTGCTCTTATTGTTGGCAATAATTCCTTTTGTTAGCTTAAACTTGTAGATGAGAATGAAACTAGCTTCTTGTGCATTGAAAATCTCTCTCTTTGCCCCACCTTCCTCCCATGTATTTTGGGGTCGGTTGGTGAGTGTAACATATTTGTGGACTATACTTTCATATGTACCATATGCGGAGGTGTACATATTGGCTTTAATAACTTTCTGAGACATCATTGTAGAGCAATGCCAGTTGGTGCTGTTTCCTACATGGACATAGATGGATATAGCTACAAGAGAGATGTCTTGTTCTGTTATGATCTTAAACTTCCTGAAAGTTTTACACCAAATAATCAAGGTAAGATCTGTAAGTCTTGGGTTCCCTCAAGAGTTCGTAAATTTCCTTTCCAACTCCTAGCCACCAGACAGACATGAATGATGACAGCGACTCATGTTTCTGATGCTGTGGTTTTCCCCACTATCCTATGATAGATGGAGAAGTAGAGAGCTTCAAGTTAATTCCTGTGGCCCAAGTTGCAAATGTCATTAGGAGGACCAAGTTTTTCAAGCCTAATTGTGCACTAGTCATCACTGATTTTCTGTTTCGTCATGGGTAAGGGCTTCTCTTTTTATTCTCTTCATTACTTTTTTCCAATCATCTGGTTCTTTGGAATTCTGTTCCTTTGCTCAGTGGTTGTGCTTTTCCCAACGCTGAAGTAGTCTGTATTTAAGGGGAGACAATACATACCTTCTGGAGAAAGACAAGCACACTGGTCTGTTCTTCCATGTTAGAACATTGAGAAAGCATGAATTGATAGGGGAAGATTACTGACAGGCCCTTTTTTTGGTCACTGTCTAGGTTATAGTCGATGCATTTAGTTTTCCTTTTGAGGATATTTATGCATAGAAATGTGCTGAATCAATATAAGCTCCAGTGTCTAACTCCCAGAAGAAACATACTCGCCTTTCTTTGCCTTCTGTGAAGCTAAAGAATGAAATAGTGGTGGCGAAATGTTTACCGAAAAATGAGTAGGGCAATATGCTGATCATATCTTTAGATCAATATGCTCAATAGCTATTTGAGTGATTTGGCTCATGGTACTGTCAAAACAACATTTTCTGAGTCATTCTCACCAGAAGCTACATGTTTAAGTTTGTATTTCTTATGTGGTGGACCTGCGAGCTCTGTTGACAAAACTCACCTCTTAATGTCATTCGTTGTAAGGAACTTGGTCCTGGAACCTCAATTTTTTTGCCAGTTCAATTAAGTGTAGTCATATTGCATCGTGAGGTTCTCTATCAGGAAGAGAGGGGACTATAATCTTGAACTAGTCTCTAAAAAGCGGATTGTGTTTATGTTCATAGCGAGTCTGAGAGTGGGCGAGCTGATACTTTTCATGTTTGTTGCAGGTACATCAAACCTGAGTATGTTGGATACTTGGATTTATTGGGAAGTCTGAAGAGTGGAGATTGCTCCTGAGTTTTGGATTATAACGTCATTTTTTTTTTATCTGGAAAAATTACCAATTCAATCCTCAACTTATATTGTATGTATTCTTATGAAGTTCTATAGTTTCCATTTGTTTTAGTGTAAACCTAAACCTTTATGTAAAATTCAAATACAGTCATTCCAGCTAATTTTTGTCAAAATTTCTGATTTTGGGGGTCCAAGCATCATTAACAGTCCTATATGGCATGGCCTTCGATTTCACATGGACAAATTGAATAGAAATAACGTCATCACAATTATGCCGCTATGCCTGCTAATTAGTAAAAAAATGATGTTCATAATTTTGTGGATTTTATTTTAAAGTTTATGATGTCTTGTGTAAATCATCCTAAGAACATCAACTTCTCGAGTCCAAGCCAATAAATTATATGTCAGAAGCTACTCAGTTCGCGAAGATCATGTTTTGGTATTCTGTTTGATTCCTTGTCATCTTTCTGTTGAGTTTTTGACGAGAAGTGTATCAATTAAGTTGTATTCGAGTTGACTCTTTTTCCAATCACTTTGAATGGTAGGTTATTGGAGAGTGATGAATCGAAATTGATGCTTGTTAGGCTATGACCTAGGCCTAGAAAGAATGAAATATAATTTACAAAATCATTGGTGAAGTTAATCTTCTATCAACCAGAAATTTCATTTTGTGAATCATAATTTTTATTAATCACATTACACTTCCATAAGGTTTGTTGTTCAACACGGTTTTGTGCTAATAGGCTATACACGTGCTTGGTTTATTTGTAAGTGCTCCAAAATTTCTTGCCAATAATTTTTATAGAAATGACCCCGCTTCACACTAGTATAGATGATTCCATCAAGTGTATTCTGCAGTTTAATACACCACTAATGTTGGCTATAGAATTCATTAAGAGCTTAACTCAACTTCTTTTTCCTTACAGTTTTGCACTATTCTTATCTTAGAAAGGACAACAATTTTTATAGTGCATCACTAGATCAATAAATAACTTGTTATTACCCATATGAACCTAATTCATAGATTTGCCAATCATATAGGTTGGATTATTATCACTGTTGATTTACTTCAACTGACTTGTCCCATTCCCCTTTGATGTATAATTGATGGATATATTCCATTTTTAAGCAATTGTTTTATCATGTGTCAATTGGATATGTCTCTTTTTACCATTGAAAGTTCATTCTTTGCAATGGCCATCACCTCTTGGCAATTACAATGTCTAGACACAAAAGGCATCGTAATGAAACATTTGCTATGAAGTTTCTCAACTATTCAACCTCATTTTTAAATGAGAGTTTGAGAAGAATTTTCTCTTTCCAAGAACTTGATCAAGATAAATATTTTCTCATTCTTCCCCTAGTAGACTATAGGAGGATAAGTACTCTATTTTTAGACATATGTTTGGTAGCACTAGAGTCTACCGCCCATTCTTTCTCATTGGCCACAATATTGGCATGGAAAATGACCATAACAATTATTGCATAACATCATTTGCTTCAATCACATTAACTTTCAATTTAGCAAGATTGTCATTTCCTCCATTTAGTTTAGCACTAGAGTCTACCGTCCATTCAGTGATGGTCGTAGGGCCTCATTACTTTCACCACCTCACCATTGCCGAAAAGGGCAGCCAAGTTGGCTATAGCGGGGCTCTACCTAGCAGTGGCATTTGGCTGTGACATCCTGATCCCTACCGATTTGATTATTAAGCTAGGTGTGATAGTTAGATTTATTCAATTATATTAGGTGTTAATTTTGAAACAACAGCGCTTGGCCTGTATAATTCACCAAGGAATTTTTGAATTTAGCGAACGTGCGACGAGCTTGATTTCGAATTTAAAAATTCGACGACTTTGGGACATGACTTGTATCCGAACTCTCTTCAATTCCCGAGACCTTATCTCTTTTCCCCCCCCCACATCTCCGACCACCATCATCACCATCGCCCTCCTCCTCCTCCTCCTCCTCCTCTTGGCGGAGGCAGGACGCCAAACGGTGGCTATAAAGGCCACCCGGCGTCTCTCTCCCCATATCCTCCTAACTCTCATCATTCCCCCTCCCCCTTCTTCCCCAGGAATTCATCATTTTCCCAAGGTCTCATCATTGTTCTCTCCCCTCTCCTCTCCACCTCAACTCGACGCCCCCCTCTCTTCTTCTCATTCCCCTTCATTTCTCTCTCCTCCTCGTCCACTCCGCCCACTCCTCCCTCTCCATTTCTTCTTCTTTTCCCTTTCTTCTTTGGGTTCTCTCAACCCTACGCCCTCGTCCTCCTTGGTACCTCCTCCCACGAGTGCCATCGCCGCCATCCCTCACCCTGGCAGCATTTCCTTCGTTGGCGAGCCCGTGACACGCGACGAGGAGCTCCGAGAAACTAGCCGCGTCGCTTGTTTTCCATCGATTGAGGCAAGTAGAGATTCCATCACCCCTTACTACCCGAAAAGCTTCTTGCATGTTGAATCGGCATTCTTGATTTACTTAGTTGTGTCGATATTGTTTGTGTTGTGTTGTTGATGAAGGCAAGGTGGAGAGGGGCCGCGAGTTGGCCGTGTAGGTCGTCGAGGTTGCGGCAGAGAAGGGCTGCGGATTTGGCTTATTTTGTGGGTCCCTAGGCGGGTTGGAGTTGTGAGCGTAAATTCATGAGTTCGGCAGTTATGGCAGACTTGCATGAGTATAGACGAGGACGGGTTAGATGCGGGATGCCGCAAGCGAGAGGTATAGCACGAAAGAAAGAGAGAGAGCCGTGAGCGAGAGGGCGAGTGTGCACGCCAGAAAGAGAGAGAGAGCCCGCAAGCGAGAAGGAAGGTGTGGTCGCAAGTCTTTGCATGGGTCGGCAAAGGACACAACAAGGTGAAGCCGCGAGTTCGTCTCCTTAAGTTAAGTCTCATGGGTGTTTGGAAGGTCACGAGTTTGAGAAATGAGTCCGTGAGTTTGATCATTCTTGATTTGTATTGCTGGTGACAGAAATAGAGGTCGTAAGTCCTTGTGTGGGTCGACGAGATCGCAGTGGAGTTGAGGCCACAAGCTTGGAGTTTTGGATTAGGTTTCATGGGTGGTTCGGGAATAGGCTGCGAGTTGGTGCGCTGGTTCGGATTTCATAGGCGAATTAGAGACGGGCCGTGAGCTTGCCATTGTGATGTGGGATTCATGAACAGCTCAGTGAGGCCGTGATTAATGGACATTGTGAGTTCAATTGGTAGGGCCGTAGACGAGAGACCATGGGCAGGGCTAAAGAGGTGGTGAGCCCAAAATTGAGAATCTCATGAAGCCGGTGAAGCCGCGAAAGTTGCATGTCACATTAGTAAGGCCGGGAGGCATTTCATGAATTATGAAGGCAGTGAGGTGTCTTGTGTATTTTGTTGGTTTGTACTCTGTACTTGTCTTCTTAGTGTACTCGTGTAATGCTTTGCTTAAGTCATATTTCCGTGAAGTCGTACATTTGAGTTAGTCCTAGGGATAGATGTTTGGTTTTCTGGCCTTTTGTGGAAGTGTCTTGTGTCTAGCTGAATTATTGAGGGGTTAAGTGTCGTGGGTATTATTGAATAAGTTATAGGGGTTGTTGACACTTGATTTTTAATAGATGCATCATTAAAGGTGAAAAAGTCGACATTAGGGTCTCTGATCGCGATGATGCCCATTTCTCGACCAAAATGTGTCGTTTTCAATTTCTTTCTTTTACTCTCTTATTTATAAACTCAAAAAATCAAACAATTGACTTTTGAGTTGACTTTTTGATCAAGGTCAACTCTTTGACCTAAAGTCAACTCTGAGTCAAAAATTAGTTTTTTGCACAAATATGCATGTACTTTTTAGATATATGCATAGATATGATGCATGGACTTGTGGGATATATTTGGGTCACATTTAGAACTTGTTTGAGAGGGCTTTTTAGCATTGGTTGCCATGCGAAAACACAAATGGTGGCCAATAACTATAAGCCATAAAAAATGAATTGGGGTAAGCGTCCTAGAGGGATTGTTGCATGAATCACAAAGGCCGACCTCGAGGCCAAATTTGATCGATTGTGCATACTGCCTTAGTTCCTTGATTGTCCCTATTTATTTTATGATCGTGATTGTTTTTGTATATTTGTAACGATGATTTCTTCTTTCACCTTGTATGTACCTATTTTTAGCGTTAAATTAGACTTAAAATAGGTTCATGGAGGTGGAAGCCCCCCAAGACATGAAGACGATGGATGGTCGATGTCTAATCCGACTTTGTCTTTGTACCATCTGTTCCTCGATATATGTTTTGGGTTGTCTCATATTGTATTATATTTTGATTCAATTTTCATTTAGAATTGCATGTTAGATTTACTACTTTTCTTAAATTGCTTCTAGGTGTTCGTTTATCTCACTGTCTTTAAATTTCAATTGATTATTTTCTTTATTTTCTCTTCTAATATAAATAGAATGGTATGAAATTGACCATCCACGTATGATTACCTAGTTAATTTTATTGGCATCATGAGAGAGAGAGAGAGAGAGAGAGAGAGAGAGAGAGAGAGAGAGAGAGAGATGCATGGACACCTTAAGAAACACGACAAACTGTTAGATATGCATTAATAAAAATATTAGCGTAACCTAAGTCCCTGAATCCTATAATATGTAGTTATGTCGATATCGAGGGATCACTCTCGACTCTCGATTGAATTTTCTAATCGACCTCCAAAAATGAGGCTAGTGGCGACTCCTAACTCTTGTTTAGATTGTTGTAAACAACTCATAGATAATAAATGAGTTTGTCGTGAGGGATATAGGTCTTGATGAGATTCATTGTATTTTAGCATATATGATATGGAAATTTCCTAAAGGATGAAGTGATACCATTCTTATAATTGAGAGTATTATTGGAAGGGCTATTATGATAATGATACCCCTAAATTTGATATTGACATTCGATCTCCTATTTCAAAGTGTATCGTTCGTGTGGATACGAATCGCGACAACTTCCATTGTCACATGAGGTACAAGCTTGGGAGAGCTCACAATCGTGATCAAGCAAACTCACAAGGTTGATCTCGAAAGATGAAGTGATGACGTCTTTTGGACACGTATTGTGAGGGACTTTCTATGGTCAAGTGCCCATAAACCTGACCTTTCCACCATATACCTTGAGGTCGGGTTGCGACAAGGATCATTAAAGCAGTTTTGTTAGAAGTCGAATGGGCTTTGGAATTGATTTTCAAGCTGTCTTGTGGAGTTCTAATTGAGAGTCAAGTGACTCGGCTAGGTGATGTTGAGTGAGGTTGACCCACGTGTCCTGTAATGGATCGTGGGTTGGTGTTCATAATCAATCTTGGAAAAGATAGGCAGCGCAAGGAAGGACTGGTCTTTTGTTATCTATCTGTTTGGCTAATGAGAAGATTGCATGTGTTTGTGGTTGCTTGATTAAGAGACGACTAAATATTGTAGGTACATGTATTGACGATGCCCCAAGGAGCTTGTCAAGAATGGCGAGATGCCCAGGGATTGTGTGAACTGGATGCTTAGGACCAGTGTGTCTTGGATGCTTGGGAGTGTGATCGAGATGTTGTGGTCAGTGGACTACTAAACCAGCGTGGGCCAATGAGAATACTGGCATACACTGCGGTAGACTATAGTGTCCATTGGACCTTGCTAGATGAGAAGTTTTCCTCCTTGACCGGTGAGTGCACCGGGCATGTGTTTTGAAGTGGGCACCTAAATTACAAGTGAAAAGATAAATTGTGTCTCATATGCTTCGTATGACTGTTTGTGGTCACTGCTTCCTGGTTTTCACATTTTAGAGTCTAGGATTGGAAGGTTGAGTAATGTACATCCTTGGTAGGTCTAGGTCGTTGCTAAGTGCATGTCTTGAATTATCTTATTCGACTTGCTTGATGGTATTTTCATGTAGTATAGTGTCATAGATATTTCCTTACTGGGCTATTGCTCATTCTTATGGTTGCTACTCTTTTACAAATCGATAGATGTGACTACTCCTCCACCTGTGACCCCCATTACCCTCTTCGATGCCTCGGACAAGTTTGAGGGACACTTTATGGACTTCACCGATCCCACCTTCCTATTGGTTAAGGTGGTTCGATATGACGCCACTCTTTGGGTGGATATCGGCTAGCCAGGGCAGAAGGCACCCATTTGCCTTGTCTTGATCTTCCTAGATGTAGGTGGGTGGGGACCATCGATTACCTAGAGAATGGCGACAGCAGTGATAGTATCAATGCCGAGGCCAGCACTGAAGAGTAGGCTGACTAGGGAGGTCGGGCTTAGGAGTATCATTTTTTGAGAGCACGACCAGCCACTTTTTGAGATTTGGTCGTGTAGTGGGGTGATAGCTTTTGGCTGGAGTAGATGGTGGGACCATGTAAATAGATCGGGTAGGGAATAGCCCCTTTCTAATAGCTCAATGTATATGCCCACACTGTATATCACCCATTTTTTTTTTTTTTTTTTTTTAAAAGAAGACAAAAATGAAGAAGTTTAATATGTTTGTTGTCTTCTGCATTGCCGCATCATCCTTGGTTGTTGATTGTCTTCTCATTTTAGCTTCTGCATGTGCCATAAGTGAAAATATAGAACAATGTTTGATAGAGCAAGGTGGTGCCCTAAGACATCACAAGCTCTGGTTTCTCTTTTTGGTATCATAGTTATAAGTTTACTTAAGGTGTGCTAGTTGTATATAAGGATAGGATAGACACGCACAATTTAAAACTTTAAACCTGTGTGGTTGCATTGTTTTGTGGAAACAAGTAACGAAAGTTACACATATGGCATCAATAATAGGTGTTACTTATCAGATAGTTACCAGAAATTGATCACTATATTGATTTGTGATAAATGTGTTGAATTGCTAGAACTCGAGATGAGAAGGATGTGTCGATCTTCTTCAGGAAGATTGACTTCTGAGCAAGTGGTGAGCATCGTACCCAAAGTTTGGTTGAACAATTTCTAAAATTGAAACCGGTAAAATTTTCTAGAATGAGTGATCTGGAAAAGGTGAAACAATGGATTGAGGGTCTGGAGAGGATCTTTAAATTGTTAAAGTGTAATGACGCTGAGAAGTCGACATTGGTAGAGTACCAACTGGAGGGAAACGCCAAGCATTGGTGGCGAGCATCGAAGGACACGGTGTTCCTAGACGATGCAATGGTGGTCTAGGCAACTTTTGCTAGGGCATTTCTTGGAAAGTAGTTTTCTGACTGCACAAAAACAAGAAGATGTCAGATTTATGCAGTTAAGTGAGAATAACCTAATCGTAGATAAATACGAAGCAAAATTTTTGAAACTTTCCAAGTATGCTCCTACACCAATTAGTGCCTCTTCATATAAGGGACTACAATGAGTTAGTGCCTCTTCATATAAGGGACTACAATGAGTTGTATGAGAGAGCCTGACTAGTGGAATAGGAGCTAGCTCGAGAGAAAATGGAGGTAGGACGTCAAGTAAGGCCAGGTCATCAAGGTGGACAAGGGAATTTCCATTGTGACAAAAGGAATTCAATATGGAAAATCGTCCCACATCTCCAACAAGAGGTGAAACCCTAGAAATTCTAGAGGAACGGGAAATAATCGAGTAATGGAACGAGGATAGTACTCAAGTAGTGTATGTCGTAAGTGCGGTAAACCACATGGTAGTAGACCATGTTTGGGATCAGTGAAATGTTTTGGGTGTGGTCAACAAGGTTACGTAGTTAGGTACTGCCCACAGGAAAGGAAGCAAGCTCATGAAATGACACAGTCGAACTGTCATAGCTAGGCATTTTGCCAACACCATCGGCTCAAGGGAAAGTGTATGCAGTCACACAAGAAGAAGCTAAGGCTTCTAACCGTCATTACAAGTACGCTCTCCCTTTGTGGCCAAAAGGCTTATGCTTTGTTGATTCGGGTAGTACTCATTTATTTGTATTGGGTAGATTTGTGCGGTTAAGTAAAATAGAACCCTAACCCCTAGAAATACCCCCTTAATGCATCTACGTCATTAAAGGATGTGGTTGTGTCTACTTGGGATGTAAAGATTGTTAGATTATCATAGGAGGACAAACACAACTAATAAACTTGGTAGTTTTAGCCATGTATGACTCCGGTCTCATTATAGGGACGGATGGACGTTGTATATTGCGAGCCAATGTAGATTATTATGGGTAGAAAATCTAGTTCAATCCTTTAGATCAACCCAGTTTTGAATTCATTGGAAGTAGGACAAATCTATCTATAGTATTCATTTTGGCAGTAGAAGCATGAAAACTCCTTGATGAAGGATGTTAAGGAATCTTAGTAGTGGTAAACGATTAGTCTAGAAAGGAGGTAAAATTTGAAGAGATCTCCATAGGCTGAGAATCCTCTTATGCATTTCTTGAGAATTATCATGATTACCACCAAAGAGAGAAATTGAGTTTGAGATTGAATTGGCTTCGAGTACCGAACCTATATATAAAGTTCCTTATAGGATGGCTTTAGTAGAGTTAAAGGTATAATTACAAGAGTTGTTGGATAAGGGATTCATTAGGCCAAATGCGTCACCATGGAGTGCGCCAATGCTATTTGTCAAGAAAAAAGATGGAACACTACGCCTTTACATCAATTATAGATAGTTAAATCAAGTGACCATCAAGAATAGGTACCTGTTACCTAGAATAGATGCTCTATTCGACCAACTACAAGTAATGTCAGTATTTTCTAAGATTGACCTAAGGTCAAGGTACCATAAGTTAAAAATGAAGAAAGAAGATATCTCTAAGACGGCCTTCAAGACTAAATATGGTCACTATGAGTTCTTAGTAATGTCATTTGGTTTGACCAATGCACCCACAACATTTATGGATTTAATGAATAGGGTGTTCAAATTATTTTCGGATTAGTTTGTGATAGTCTTCATTGATAATATCCTAGTATACTTGAAAGGACTAGAGGAGCACGAGCTAACATGTTGGCACATAATTTTTAGCCGACACATTAATAAAGGTGAAAAAATCGAAATTAGGGTTTCCGATTGTGACGGGGCTCGTTTTTCAAAAACAAAAGTGTCAATTTTTCGTTTCTTATCTTTTTAGAATGTCATTTTTAGATAATTTCCTAGTCGTTTCTAATAAAAATCGAAAAAGTCAAATTGTGGACTTTTGGATTGACTTTTGATTAAAAAAGTTGACCAAAAGTCAAACTCCAGGGTCAAAAATTGACCTTTTGCACAAAAAGATCTGCTTTAGTCTCAATTTGACTTTCACATAATTTTTTTTTTTCAAAAATTGGTGAAGAACTTTATTTTTAATTTTTCAGTTTTAGGTTCAAAGTCGACAAAAAATAAAATTACTTTCATTCTAGTCATAATAAGGCTTAGTTCATTTTATGAAATTTGGTCTAGAGGTAATTACTCATTCACTTGTTCAACCAATTTCGAGATTAGAAAATTGTTGTTTTTACCTTTGATTAAGGGTTCAAATCAATTCTTTATGATTTGTATATTGACACTTCCTTTCAACTCCTTTGCTTAGTGACATTCCAAATCCGAGTTCAATTTTGAGAGATTCACTTAGGTAGATTCTAATTTGGTCGATTTGGCTTGATTTGGCTTTTTCAAAGATTAGAGAACCCAATTAATGTGCTTCAATTGATGTAATTCGACTTAACCCATTCTAGACTAAGTGTAATTGAAGTAATTGAATTTCAATTTGTCCAATTGAAGTTCAATTGAAGATATGGATTTAGCTTGCGGCCTCACTTTAATATGAATTCAATGAATTCGAACATTTTGTGCACAATTAGTTGACTTGAGATTGTCCAATTGCATCCCATTTGGTCTAATTCATATAGAAATATTTGATTTCATCCAAATCAGGCTAAATCAGAAAAATCAAAACAAAATTCAGATAAGAGTTCAATCCGATCAACTCGGTGTTGACTGGCATTGATCGGATTTGACCGATGTTGACCGGTGAATTTTTCTAGCTATCTTTTGGCCGGAATCCTCCCTCAGCTAGCCTACCTCATGGCCATTGCACCTATCCCCTTAATTTTCAAATTTGTAGTTTTGCCTTGATTTACAAAAATTACAAAAATGCCCCCTCAATGAAGCTTTAATCATGCAATTAATCGTAGCCGTTCATCCTTGATCCATGTGACCATTCAATTTAAACATGTGATGGATTTGGGTGTCATCTTAGGATTGTTTGAGTTTTAAGAGGAAGATGGCATCCTAGCCCTTGGATCGATCCAAAGGGCTAGGATGGCCTCTCTCGTGCAATTATGTTTTTAATACATAATTCAAAGTCATTCAAAGTTAATGGTGGAATTTTATCTATAAATCTTTTAAAAATTTCTCAATAGGAAAGTCATTAAGTACTCCAACTTCCAGACAAGCTTCTCATGGTATCTATTGTTATGGACAAGCTTTCCTAAAGTTCTCCAGAGAAGCTCCGTCTCGTCTTCGAGGGAAAGAAATCATACAACTCCCTATTCAATTTGATTAAAAAAATACTCACAAAAATGTACGAGGAATTCAATGATTTCATGCTTTTTGTGGAGCTTCCTCCGGTCATTATATTACCTTTTTTAACCCTTCTCATAATTAAGTCTAGTTATGAATGTATGTGGGGGAAATTAGATCTAACTCCCACGTATATATGAAATTAATTATATGGTTGGATTTTGTTCTATATCTACAAGCATGAAAGGAACGTGAGCATACTCTGGGTACCCCATCATTTTGTCTTTTTGCCATATTTGGAAGGCAATCAATTTTGGGCTTATCGAAGGAGCCAATAATTGCCCTACAATAATTTTATTTTGGAAAATAATCGGCCAATAATAGGAATTACAGTAACAATTATGAACATGTTCGTTTGTGCTTCTCCGACCACTAGAATAGCCATATTAAGTCCATGGCACAAGTATACTTTAGCAAGAAATCAGTGTGAAATCTATCGATGGATCAGCTA
Organism: Eucalyptus marginata; assembly: GCA_014182565.1. NCBI lineage: Eukaryota > Viridiplantae > Streptophyta > Magnoliopsida > Myrtales > Myrtaceae > Eucalyptus > Eucalyptus marginata. Next base: position 32,532,234 of record CM024589.1, on the reverse strand, counting down.
TACAGGAAGTAGCTTGCCGATCCCATAAATAGCTCAACAAAATTGTACAAATAATAATTGCTTTAAAAGACATTAGTTACTGACACTCATCCTAAAGATTTCGGATATATAAAAGGAAAAGAATCCGAAGGATATCGACTTCCACTTGTAATTATTCAAAAAAAAAAATATCATAAGCTTGTTTTTTTTTTTTCCTATACGATGCCTGTGTCTTCTTCTATTTTAAAAGAAAGAAATGCACAAGGAACACAATAAATAAATAAATAAATAAATAAATAAATAACTGACAAAAAAATAAAAAAAAAATAAATAATATGTTCACTCATCATATCATAAGCTTTTTTTTTTTTTTTTTTTTTATACGAGGATTGTGTCATTGATATAATTATTCTTCACTTGTGCCGTGAAAATGCTTAATGTACAATTCATGATGATAATTCTTTTCTGAAATTTATGATGCCAATAATGCAATAAAACCATCTCAACATACTGCGAGGCACACCTCACGTAATGCACATTTGGTATGTAATTTGGTCCCTGATTGGTGAGAGTGCTCACACAAAATTAACCTCGTATTACTGAGCTAAGAACGTCACAAATGGAAATAGCATAGATGGCAAGACAATAAATTCTTAATCCCTGGCCATTAGTAATTTAAGAGTCCCAAAGGTCAGATTTTTAACCTTTCTTTCACAACCATTCTCCTCATCCAAGAGAAATACGATTGTCCCAATTTCTCCGACGAGGAACAAAAGTGCTGCCGGTGACAACTCAGGTCAATTTCTGACCAAGGTAGATATTCGCTCTATGGACTGTATCACTTTTATTGCAGTTTTTTTTTTTTTTTCCCAACTTCCTTTGAAAACGTGTGAAATAGTTGAAGTGTGGCTGAAATGTACATGATAGATCCTGTAAAAGATTCGAAATTTGTCACGATCATCTTGAGCTTGGTCTTTACATGTCCTTATGATGTGTCTCTCTCTATAGATCACTCATTGTATGTTCGTTTGATCGGAGGTTTTAACCTATGTCCATGGCCATGGGTGCACCGTTTTTTGTGTAGTCTAGCTGTTGTCCTTTTTCATGGAATAAATTTCTGAGTTCCGTTTGAAGTTCCATAATGGAAAATAAAATTTTGATCTTTTGGTGGTTGGCACAGTGTTCTTCGAGTTCGAGGTGATACAACAGTGACATCACTTTTGCACACAAGTCTTCGGAGCAAGAAATATGTCAGTGGTCTTTCAACTCCCACTAAAGCTTTTGTCTTTTGAATTTACTGTTGAATTCTGTTAGCTTGCTTCTATGAATTTTTCGCGCTAATAGTTTTCCTTGTGGATCAAGTTTCATGCTTTTTATCTAGGTTTTTCGCTTTCCACTCAAGTATTTTATTTTGGCTATGTTTACTCAATCAGGACTTTGATGTAGTGGCTTAACGATAATTTAGTTAGTCCAATTATGTGATATACATTTGCTGAAATGGAATATTTTAATTGTTCTGTGACACTTAAGCACATCATGACGTTGTCATGTAGCGTGACACAGGCGCGTCGTCTCTAGCAATTCTATCGGTAGATTGTAATTAATGACCTCGATTTATTGGGCATTTACCAGAAGTTCAACTTGGTGGGATCATCTCATTGCCTGACTAGACTGGTGGAAAGTGACAATTTGAACCAAGTCAAATGTGAAAAGAACATCATCCATGCTCCTGGACAATCACTTTCCCATATTTTCAGATAGGAAGAAATGCCCACAACTTTTTCCATCTCGAAACTAAATCTTAGATTCCTCTTCAAGGCCTGTGAGAGTTTCTTCAATTTCTTTATCTACATTTATATGTCCAGGAATATAAGATCATGGCTTGAGCACATTAATAACAAGTACATAAAGATCTTTCTTAGGCTTATTTCGTATCTTAAAGTACAAAAAATACCAATTTCTACCTGTCTCTGATAGTTCCAATCTAGCTGACTTGAACAAACCCTATATGGAAGCGCGATGATGAGAGCCAAGTTTGCTAGAAACCTAGCTTTTGAAAACTTCTCTTTCCATTCCTATCACAATGAGAATTGGTTGCATTGTCCAATCGGATATTTTGTCAAGATTCAAATTTGTTATACTACGTCTCTCTAAATTCATTTCGAAATTGATGGTTGTGGAGCATGTAACCCATAAATATCTCCTTGAAATTGTGCTATGTCTTATTTTAGTGTTGATTCTTATGTGTTATGTTGGATTTCTCTTATGTTATTCTTTAAGGTAAGTCATGCCGAACTAGTGACAGGTATGCATCTGATATTGCATTTAAGTAAATACATTTAGGTACTTGTGTTTTTTGTCTTGAATATTAGCTAGGTAAGATATTTAAAGAGGATTTGATTAGTGGTTTCATCAGGATGCTTATTGTGTTTTGGAGAGGTAAGAAGGTTTCTCCATCTTTTTTATGTCAAATTTTGTTGTGCTTGCAAATAAGCTAGATAAGATACTTAATGAGGGCTTTATTAACGGTTTCATTAGGATGATTAACGTATTTTGGAGAGGTAAGAAGGTTTCTCCCCCTTTTTCACGTCAATTTTTGCCATGATCTGCAGATTTGTTGCACTTTGCCAATTTTAAGTTTCTTGAAAGTGTAGACTCACTATACATTGTTGGCTTCATTGACGACCTAGAACCTTTGTTAACAAGACACCTTTGACAGTTCAACTGAATTGTGCATCGTGTTCTAGAGAGCTTTAAGAATGAGAAGTTCTTTTGATATCTAACAAACAATAGCCATATCCATACTCACATGGAAGCTTGTTGATGTTGAGTTAACTAAAAAACTGGCAAGTGTTCTTAATTTCACATTTTCTCCTGAATAGTCCTGGCAACAATTTAAAAAGAAAACGAGGGTTTTTCAAGAAACTTTTCATTAGGGATTTCTTGAAGAGAAAATGATCTTTCTGTTTTGGAATAGAGTGCTCAAAAGAAAAAAAAACTATCTTAGAGAAAACAAAGATCTCACTTAAACAATATCTTTCCGTTATGTCCTTGATCACCACAATACATTTGTGTGTAAAGCTTGTAAATTGGCATGTCGTTAGGTTGTAGCTAGTGGATTTTGTGCTGTCATGGTCTACATGAATATTAATCATCATGAACTGTACAAATCTTAGTTTACGAAGGCAGTCTACTTTGATTATACTACCATAAACATTATTTTGTTCCATCATAATGCTATAGTTGCCCTTACCCTATCAAGACGGCTTTATATTAGTGTGACAATTTACATTGTATGCATGACTTAGTGTTTTTCATTCTGCTAGAAAATGTATACATTTGTGCCTTGCACTATTCACTTCTTTTACTTTTAAGATACATCATTTCCAAATGTGTCACTTAGTCTTCCATCACCACTAAATAAATTATTCATTTATTTTCTAGACCTTTGAGTGTGCACGCTTTCCAATGGCAAAGGACAACGGATGCTCCAAATATGTTGGACAGAGCTATTATACTACCAGAAAATATGATCCGAAGCGTGCCTATTTCTGGTTAACGAATGTAACTCGTCTAGGAATATCAAGCAACAGGAAACGAGCATTCGAAGCAGCTATCAATAGGCCGGATGCTTTGCTAAGGAGTGTTTCTCCATTGGGTGAAGCCTCCAATTATCCATCAATTCTAGGGGAAGTTCAAGGCGGACAGGTATCGGGGCCCTTGCCATACAAGGCTAATGTGTCATTTGATACCAATACTATTCAAGTGGGCACAATTGAGTCAAATGTTCATCCTAGTCTAGCAAGTGCTTCAAATCTTGGAGGTAATGTCAAAAAACAAGAATCTCGCAGAACAAAGGAGTTAGCCATGACTAGTGAGCCTGGCCCTAACAAATCTCCCTTGTCCAACAAGAGTCTATTATTGACTGGAGTACTTGATGGGGCTTCGGTGACGTACACTTTGAAGAGACGTAAGGTAAGTTATTTCTCGTATGGTCACTTGCCTAGTCTCTTTAATGCTTCACTCTTCTTAATTTTTCTATTTCTTTGTTCTACATTTGACGCATATAGTTCCACAGATATTTCTTCGTGGCGTTATAAAAGGGTCGAACATTCTGTGTAGCTGCAATGAATGCAACAACTTACAAGTACGCAACTAATTGTACTTTGATTTATTTCTCTTATTTTTTAGTCTTGGGTTGAAGAGGATAGTAAGAGTTGGGAAATTGTACAGTAACTTGTCTTCCTATGTTGAACCTTGCAGTACATTGGTCCTTCCAAGTTTGAGCGACATGCTGGAGGGAAGACCAAGAAACCGCATGCTTTCATGTATCTAGAGAATGGCAAGACCATCAGCCAAGTTTGTCAGGAGTTAAGGGACACCCCCAATGATATGCTTTTTTGTCGACTTCCAGAAATTGCAGGTTCCGCTTTTGGATGGCTAAGCTTCAACAATAGGAAAGGTCATTCTAATCATGACTCCTCTCCAGCGGCACCACCTCCGATTAGGATGTCGCACTTTAAGTCTTTGCAGTAAGTTGCATATCATTGCAAAATAGATTGGTTCGGATGCTTTTTAGCAAGTCATTTCATTTTACAACTGTCCGCGATATTGGCCAACTTTGCTTCATTTTGTTGAACTAAAAATCTGCTGGTACAAACTCTGTTCTCCTCCCCCAATTCTATTTGCATGTCAATCATTAGTGGGAAAAAGCAAAAGGAATTTTATTCTGACAAAAGTACCACTTCGATGTGAAGCTTTGTTTCCTGACAGTGTTATATTATTATGTGTGGTTGTTTGTATTGGATGTGTTAGATTCAATTCGATGCCCAAAATAAAATAAGGTATTGCTTGACTAATCCCGCCTACTTCAAAAAGGACGAAGGTGTTCGTCTATAGAAGCTTATCGTAAATAATTTGTTTTGGAAATAGTTTCCTAAAGTTCTCTAGAGAAGCTCTATCTCATCTTCTAGGGAAAGAAAACATAGCACTCCAAATTCAATCAAACCCAAAAACTACTCACATAAATGCACAAGAATTAAATGATTCATGCTTTTAGTGCAACTTCCTCCGGTCATTGTCTATGAAGCATGGACACGTTGCCCGTGCTTCCGTGTCGTGTCCGATAAACTAATTATGAACGTGTCCGATAAACTAATTATGAATGTATCCGATACAAATTAAATATAATTCACACGAACATATGACGTTAATTATAGGGTAAGATTCTGTTCTATATTGGCGAGTAAGCATACTATGCATGTGACGTCTCAGTCTGCCACCCTTCTACTGTGAGATATTAATCATTCACTTTTTAGCACATGCAGAAGACAAATTCAAATATCAAGAAAATGTCAATCATAAAAGACGAACACCAGAGGGAAACAAGCAACAGCTTTCATTTCTTGTATTATGTGTAAATAGGGTTGATAACAAGGCTACATTGGGGGGTCAAAAGGGTTATACTACTCCTACAGGCTAACCACTCAACCTTCATGCACGCTTTCAAGTTTGTTCGGGCATCATAGCATGCAACAAGGGTGGCAGCAATCACGTCCATGACTAAATATCTGAAAAATGTAAACAATCACAAGAGTGAGCTAAAGCCCAACAATGAATTATAAAAACACTATACCATACAATTCGCCCCTTTTACGTACAAAGAAAAACCATTTAAGATATGCAACTCACTTTCCCTTGACTCGGTCTATTCCCACTATTCTAAAGACTGATGAACTAGAACAACAAAACCCTAGTGTGATCTAAACCCTCAATACGATCTATCGATCTTGAAAAACAATGCAACTATGCTCACGTGCGCCTTTCACATGTTTTTAGTTTTCACTTATTGTTTTCACTCCAAGACACATGGTTGGTGCACTCACCAAATCATGCAAGGAGGAATAATCTCATCTAGCGGAATTTTAGTGGGCACTCTAGTCCGCCATGGTATATGCTAGTACACTCTTTAGCTCACATAGGCTTCATGGTCCATTGATCATGGCATCCCTACTTTTGGGCATCTAGGGTTCGTTGTCCCCAGGCATTCAACGTTCATTGTCTCTAGGCATTCTGAACTTCCCTCTGACTCCACGGGGCATCGTCGGTTCGCTGATTGATAGTATCCATTAAACAATATCTTAGGCATGCAAATTCACGCTCAATTGTCTTGGTTTAAGCATGTGAATAACAACTAAATCACAATTATGTAAGGATATATACCATCATGTGTCCAAGTACTCGTCCTCTGGTCAACGCCAATAGAACCGATCGTGTAGTCAATATCCAAAACTGACTGTTTAGCCTCAATTAAGGAAGGAGAGCCTAGTGTTCCTAGTCCTAGCCGAAACAACCAACTTCACCGCAACTTGATTCATCCAAAATACGACACTTCAAAATCAATCATAACTATAATCAGCAAGCAAGTCCGAGACCTCAATCATCAAATGCCTCATCGGGACCCAAACTTCACTAACCCTAACAAATTCGATCCATTCTTAACCTTAGCGATTGCGAGCCTTACCGTGACTCCGATCAACCCCAAACCCCGTTAAGACCTCAACAAAATTCGAGTCACCCGAATGACCACTAAGTTGCCACCACCAATTGTCGACACAAAGGCGCATCCAAAACAGAGCATGCGGGAAATCCAGTTTCTGCCCTCATGATTTTAGCTTAATTTCCAAGAGCAAAGGGCATAAGATTAACACCAAATACACATAAATGGGTAGCCAAATAAATGTAGCTTCTATCATTAGTAGACCCAATTTAAGATTCCATCATTTTCCTATAGAATTTAACTAAATTCGTACCAAAGAATAGAACCAACCGGAATTGCACAGTTGTGGAATTCAAAGCCAAAACCATAGTAAATAAATATGAAAAATACTAAAATTTTTGTATGTCATAGAAAAGACCTTAACAAACATTTTTCATGAGGTGGACTAAGTCTAAAACAGTTTGTATAAAGAGCAACAAATAACCCGGTGTCACGCATAATCTAGTGTTCTGGAACAAAGCAACCACTCCACAAATTGTACTCATATCACAGCCCTAAACATGTCAAAACATCTCGAATTTTGGATATTTTATAAATCAGAACATCCTCTATAACTTTTATAAAGGAAGCAAGGCCAAAATCTAAAAGGTTATAAAAATTCAAAAAGACAATTGGTTCACTGTTCCTATTACACTGGACAGATCAAGCACAATAAAAGAGTAGGCCCATCCATATCATCTAAGAAAATTCCAAAATTAACCACACGAAACTCCACAAAATTAACAAACCAGCAAGGTCCAGCAACTCTAGTTTATGGAAATCTAAATTAAGGCCCTAAATGGTTTATAAATCCCAACCACACGAGTTGACAGACCAAGAATACTCCAAGATCAACCATTTTAGACCACATTTTGCAACATATATCTTCAACCATAGATCATAGAAAACTTCTAGAAGTCAAGTACAAGCACTAAAACCCACATGCAACACCATTTGGGCCACAAAACAACATGCATATTAGCCAAAATCCCGACCATTTCATTGCAACAATAATCTTCCAACTCATGGGACACGATTCCAATCATCAACAACATGCAACTGACATTTTAGAATTCATCGATCCGACGAACAAACCGATACAACATAGAGAGTTGGAATTTCACTTGTCTCGACAATGATGGACAGACGCGATGCGGTTTGGATAAGGGAGAAACGATCGTGACTTGGCCTTCCTCAAAGCTCGGTGTCACTCCTCGCGGCGTGAACCCCCATAGAACAACATAATAGAGCCACGGTGGAAGAGGTTGAGAGGCGAAGGACCTTCGGGATGGGAAAGAGAGAGGTTGAGTGTAAGGGAGGGAGAGAGAGAGAGAGAGAGAGAGAGAGAGAGAGAGAGAGAGAGAGAGAGAGAGGAGAGGGGAGATCTCACTCCTCACGTTGTGAACTGTCATGAAACAGCAGAACAAAGCCGTGGCGAAAGAGTATGAGAGGTGAAGGAGCTTCGGGATGGGAAAGAGAGAGGTCAAGTATGAGGAAGGGGGAAAGAGACGAGCAAGAGGGAAATGTTTGAGAGAGAGAGAGAGAGAGAGAGAGAGAGTTTCGGGATAGAGGGGCATTGAGAGAAAATAAGAGGAGAGTGGGATAGAAAGAAGAAGAGGAAGAATAAGAATAGGAAGGGGGTCATGTGGAGAGGATGAGGGAGAGAAGGCAAAGAAGAAGAGAGAGAAATGATGGCTGTTGACACCTAAATTTTGGCGATTTAGTCGTTTATTTGTTGCATAGAAAATTAGGGGTTAATTTTATCCCTGAAAAATTTTTAATTGCATAACATATAGATTTAGGTGCATTTATTTTTAATTTGTATTTTTACATTTTATTGGACTGGTGACGGATGGGTTTGAATTAGTGGTTTTGAGCTTTGGACTAAGCCCACGAAGCGAGCAAGTTGGCCCAAGCCCATGTTTTTTAATAATTGAAAGTTATCTCATGGGAAAATTGAAATTTTGAAATTTTTCAGGATATGATTAATTCGGATAGGGCAAGTGGAAAAGTAAATATTGCGTTCGACAAAACAAATATTGTGTTTGAAAAAAATCTTCATGGATATCAGTTTGGAAAAAATTGAAAACCTAATCGGTGGCTTATAAATAGGTTTGTTCACTTAGGGTTTCGGAGAGCCACACAATCGATACAAACGGCCACATTGAAGGAAATATTCAGCCAAAGAGAGAGTGAGGGAGTTGCGAGTTTTCATCCTTGAGCGCAAGCCACCATATTCGCGTTTGGATTCCTACCAATTTCACGGCTCAGCAACTTCTCCACGCGTGCCCTAGTCTTCTTCGCTGCCGCTGGTGTTGTTGTTGCGCCATAATAATCCTCGGTTGGCTGTGAATCAGTCTTTGTCGAGTTTGTTTTTCTTTGGCAGGGTCTTCTCGGAATACCCAATAGAGACATCAACGAAACAAACCCCGAGTCGCTGCGTTGCCAATCCAATGTGCTCGAGCCATCCTTGACGTCCCCGACGTCTCCCGTGATTTCTTGCTGTTCCAAGGCCCTAACCAAGCCGACAAGTTTGTCTAAGAGGCCACCTCGGAAAATCTTTAGGAGCCTGACTGGGCCATGAATCTGGAAATTTGCAACGTGATTAATCATGAGAGGATTACTAGCGCTGACTTGATTCGGGGCATGAAGAAGCGGATCCCACGATTCAGTTCTTGGCCTTGGTTTTGCTAAAAACTTGTGCCAAGAATTGCGAGAAAGCCTTCTCGGAGATTGTGGCTGAGAGGATCCTTGATGAGATGGTGAGGTTTATTGATGATCCCCAAGTTGAGGTTAACAATCGGAACAAGGCTTTGATCTTGATTGAAGCATGGGGAGAATCGACCAGTGAACTCCGGTATTTTCTTGTTTATGAGGAAACATATAAGATCCTTAGCCGTGCCGCCCCGAATCTCCACTGTGATCCATATTCTACCGATTGGATTTTTTTTTGGAAAATTTTAAATTTAGGTAGAGATTTATTTTATTAAGTTATTTTATTTTTAGGTAGATTTATTTTATTATGTAGATTTATCTTCTTAGGTAGATTTAATTTATTAGGTAGATTTGTTTTATCTTGTTTTAGTTTTTGATATTTTATCTCTTTGGTGATTTATTTTCCAATGCATGATTGAAATTTCCTGATATAGCATCCGATTTGCAACCGCATGAATTTTTATCCCATCTATAAGGCTTTAGATGGAATAATTATTCACACGGGAGTAAAATTGATATCTTGATCTTTAAGGCTTAAGATCAATTTATTGATTTTATTAGCAAAATAATCAAGTTTGAATTTCAATTTGAATATGGATAATATTTCTGATGACCATGGATGATTTAATATTTATCTTTTAATTGTTCTATCCCGAAAATACAAAAAAAAAATTCATTTGCATTTCATATAAATTAGGATTGATTGCATGACAGGTTAGTTGTTTTTTTAGAAATGCATGGTCAGAATCTATTTGGATAAATAACATTTCATTTTAATTTTCACTTTAGTTAGATTTTCATTTTTAGTGATTTTAATTATGAATTTGCATAAAAATAAAAAATCATGTGCACGTCATTAGAATTAGGTCATTTTGGTTAATTTAGATTGCATATTTCACTATTGCATGTTTATTAAGAAATCACAAAAATCTTTACTCATTCATATAGTTTAGGACATTTTGCCATGCCATATTATTTCATTAGAAGCATTGCATTGCATATGGACTATATTCTCGTTAAAAAGTGAAAGCAAAAATTGAGTGATTGCTTGTTGATGTGAATTCTAATCTAACACTGCAGATGCTTTCGTTGCTATGAGGTAAGTCCTGCATTATTTTATTCGTTTTCTTGAGTGTTAAATTAGTAGTTTGCGCACCTGCATGAACACCTCACATGTTAGGAAAGTGAATTAAATCAATTTAAGTTGCCTGCAAAGCATTTTTTTGAAATAAAAGAGAAAGGTATTGAAAGGGCACTAGGATAGACTAGTGTAACCAAGTCCCCGTACCCAAAGTCTCTGGTTCGTAGAAGTGAAATAATTCTCCCATTATTTTACTTAGGTGTCTAATCGACTTACCGTAAACTGATTAGTGGCGACTCCTTTTTGCATGCTAGATATTTGAACCTAAGTCGCGAGTTGGTATGGACTTGGGAGAGCCCGAGTTAAGTCTAGGCTTAGCAATCCATCAGCCTAATTTTAGGTGGCGCACCCGAAATTTTGGTCATGACAATGGCCAATGACAGCCTTAGGGAGAAGAGACAAGATGGTCTTTGGGGAATGAGGCATGCAAAAGCATGCACCGGAAGAAATTTGGGCTATCATGGGGAGAAGGAAGAGAGCTAAGAAGAAATGATGGCAGTTATTTGCCTTGGAAGGGGAAGGCCATGATGGCCTCTTGTGGAAGAGAAATGCATGCATGGGCATACATTGGTGAGGAAGAGAGGGGTTGCCACTTGGCGGCGATAAGCGGGGAGGAGAAGAGAGGAGAGATACGGAGATAGAGAAAGAATGAGAGGCGGTCGTGCCCTCGGAAATTCGGCAATGACCATGTCCATTAATCGCATACCACAAACACATGCGATCGAGGATTGAGTCTATGACTCAAACAAACAAATTAAAAATTTTTGGCTAATATACAGGTCAAGTGCCGTTATTCCTAAAATTCCATAACTATCTAGAATCTAATAGGTGTCCATTGGTGCCACCTAAATATCTATACTTAAATTCACTACTATTTAGGTGGATGAAAACTGGCTCGTCACAATGCATGCCATCTCATTTGGTTTTTTTGCCACATTTGAAGGGCAATCAAGTTTGGGCACATAAAAAAATACAATAATCGTCCATCAATTTTTATTTTTCAAAGTACCTGCCAATAATATGAATTGTAGAAACCATCATGAACATGTGTATTTGTACTTCTTCACCCACTAGATGGCTATAACGAATCCATTAAATAGAAAGTAGCTGACTGATCTCATATACTAATTGAAAAAGTTCAATAATTTTTTTTAAAATGAATTTATTATCATAACTTGTTCGAGAGATTTTGCATATTGTTGCGAAAAAATGCCAATCAAAGACGCACTAATTTAAGAACAAGTAGCAAAGGATGGAAGAAAAACGAAATCACATGAGATGTAAGATTTACGTGAAAAACCTAAAACAAGAAAAAATCATGGGAAGAGAGTTTTCATTATCTTTAACAAAAGCATTAGAGTACAATTCAAAATGCTCTAAAACCACTTGATGAACCACAAGATCTAAATATCCAACAAGAAGATACGAAATAATAAAACATGAAATAATATAAAAGGCTAGGGTTGGAGATGTGTTATTAAACATATTCCTTTTACAGTCTCCTTTCAACAGTTCTTAATTTAAAAGTCAAAACTCAACAAATTTTCACCTTGACTTCAAATCTTCAAAAGAACATTATGCCAAACACCATAAGACCTCTCTCCCTCACCACCAAAAGTAACAATACTAGGCCACCCTCAATACGGTGGAATCGATGATGCACATCCTTAAGCTTACGTGAGTGTACTCAGTGTAGGAAATAAGGGGTGAAATGCCACCAACTCCACCTAAACAACTCAAATGGCGGAAATGTCAATCAAGTCCAAGCAATGCTTGAACTTGATCAAAGAATATGGTTTTTATCAACATATCTATCAGACTATCTGTCATAAATACTTTTTTCATCATAACCGTACTTTAAGCAACCTCATCACATACAAAATGATACCGTATGTCAATATATTTTGTCCTCTCATGATACATCGTGTTCTTGGTCAACTAGATCGCACTTTGGTTATCACAAAAGATAACGGAAGCTCCCTCCTACTTCACATCAAGTTCTATAATCAAACGTTTCAACCAAAGAGCTTCCTTTACTACTTCCGTTGCTGCCATGTATTCTGTTTTGGTGGTAGAAAAAACAATTGTGTCCTACAAAGTTACTTTCCAATTAACTGTGGAAACACCAAGTGTAAAAACATAACCTGTCAAAGATCTCCTTTTGTTGAGATTGACTGCATAGTTAGAATCAATGAAGTTAATAGTCGAATGTCCTATGTCACAACCTTTATTAAAGACCAAACCCTCATTTGAGGTACCCTGGATTTTTTGAAGAATCCATTTCATGGCTTGCTAGTGAGCTTGACTCGAATGTGCCATGTACCTACTTACAACACTAATAGCCTGTGAAATATCCGGGTGAGTGCAAACCATAGCATATATAAGACTACCCACAGCACTAAAATATGAAACTTGAGACATCTCATCTTCCTCTTCTTTAGTTTTAGGCGACAAAGAAGTTGAAAGCTTAAAATGTGACGCCAAAGTAGTACTTACAGGTTTAGCATTCTTCATACCAAAGTGCTCAAGCACTTTCCCAATGTACTTCTTTTGATAGAGGTATAAATTTCCAACCTGTCTATCTCTACGAATTTCCATATCTAAAATTTTCTTGGCAGCTCCAAGATCATTCATCGCAAATTCCCTACTAAGTTACCTCTTCAAATTTTGTATCTCTAATATGTTCTTCGCTATAAATAGCATGTCATCTACATATAATAATAAACAAATAAAAGAGCCATCATGCAATCTCCTATAGTACACACAACTGTCATGTGCACTCTGTGAGTAGCCATGACTCAATATAAAGCTAGATTGCTTGAGACTATACTAAGATTGTTTCAACCTGCAAATGTGATCTTCTTTACCCTCAACAACAAATCTCTCGGGTTGAGACATTTAGATTGTCTCCTCAAGCTCACCATGTAGAAAAGTGGTCCTGACATCAAGTTGCTGAAGTTTCAAATCAAAAGGCTACTAACGCGAGCAACATATGAACGAAGCTATGTTTCATAACTGGAGAGAACACTTCATTGAAGTCGATTCCCTCTTTCTAACTAAAATCCTTTGCTACCAAACGTGCCTTAAATCTTTCATCTTTCATCTTCAACCTCTAGAATTCCCTCTTTTCTTTTGAAGACTCACTTGCACCCAACAGCTCTTTTGCCTTTAGGCAATTTTACAAGATCCCAAGTTTGGTTCTTATGAAGAGATTTCATCTCTTCATTCATCGCAATAATTTGCTTCTTAAATTTAGAACAAATAATAGCTTCATGGAATTTAAAAGGTTCTTCAATACCAAACTGTTCAGCAACTACAAGAGCATATGCTACCAAATCAGTGAAACCATACATTTGGGGAGGCTTAATTGTTTGTTTAGCCCTCTCTACAGCCAAACTTTGAGATTGCTCAATTTCTTTTACTCCTTTTTTGATTTGAATCTTGTTGCTCATTGTCACTTTCTGGCTGAATAAGAATATCTTCAACTATTTTCTGTAGATGCTCTACATGAAACTCCACCTCATTTCGAACATTCTTCTCATGAATACCTATAGACTTAGTAACAACCTTTCTCTTTTCAAACATAGAATTTTTATCAAACTAACATCCTTACTAATTATAAACTTTGATGACTGAGAGTTAGAATATGATAACCTATATTTTTTGACCCTGTCTGCATAACCAACAAAAATACACTTCTTGACCATAGGTTCAAGTTTACCCTCTTTTACATGATAATAAGCAGGATATCCAAATATTTTTAAATTAGATTAATCAGAAGGTTTAATTGACCATATCTCATTAGGAGTCTTACATTCAATTACAATTGAAGGAGAACGATTCATTAAATAACATGACGTGTTTACAGCTTTAGCTCAAAAATCTTTCCCAAGTCCAGCATTATAAAGCATACATATAGTTCTCTCCAAAAGTATCTAGTTCATGCACTCTACCATCCCATTCTGTTGAGATGTGTACCTGACTATTTGATGTCAAACAATCTTAGAATCTTCACAGTACTTGTTGAAATCATCTTCGTAAAACTCAAGACCATTGTCTATTTTGAGATGCTTTATCTTCTTCTTAGTTTGATTTTCTATTAATATCTTCCATTTCTTGAACATATCAAAAACGTCACTTTTACGCTTCAAGAAATAAACCTAGGCTTTCCTAGAAAAATCATCAATAAATGTTAGAAAATAAACTACACCACCTTTAGATGTTGCCCATGCTAGTCCCCACAAGTCGGAATGAATATAGTCAATTGTGCCCTTCGTCAAGTGCGCCCCAGTACTGAAACTAATTCTGCATTGCTTTCCGAAAACACGATATTTGCAAAAGTCAAGTGAGACCATATGATCTTCACAAAGTAAACCACGTTTACTCAAGATAGTCATTCCTCTTTCGCTCATGTGGCCTAAACGCATATGCCACAAAATTTGTTTTTTAGAATCTAAAGATGATGATACATTTAAATAACCCACAACGGTACTTCCCTATAGAATGTAAAGATTTTTCTTTATGTTACCTTTCATCATAATCAATGAACCTTTGGAAACTTTCGAAACTCCACCTCTATCTACATACATACATCCAATGGAATCTAAAGTGCTCAATGGAATAAGGTTTTTCTTCAAATCTGGGATGTGTCTAACGTTTGTCAAAGTTCTTACTATATTGTCATGACATTTAATCTGCACCGTACTAATACCTACAATCCTGTAAACTGCATTGTTACCCATCAAAACAGAACCACCATGATTTTCTTATATGCATGGAACCAATTTCTATGTAGAAACATGTGGTATGGACATATTGAATCTAAAATCCATTCATCATCGACATGACAATCTGAAGACAAAATAGTAAGAATGAGGTATGGATACCTAGAGTACCAAAACTTGGCACGGAAAGACATTTAAGTGTCAAAAGTTTGGAAAGTGACACTTAAGTGCCAAAATCATAGCAAAATGGATCACTTAAGTGCCACTCCGGCCAAAATTTGGCCAAAATGCTGATGTGGCGATTTTCCAAGGAAGGAAGTGCAAAACAATGCCGTTTTGCACGCTGATGTGGCTAGACAATACAAAAAATGGCATCGTTTTGGTGCTGATGTGGTAAAAAAATTAATATAAAAATCAATTAAATTAAATTTAAAACTAAATTTATTTTAAAAAAATTTAAAAATAAAATAAAAATATTAAAAAACTAAAAATAAAAGGGGGCGGGCGGAGGGCCGCGACCCTCGCGCGCATCTAGGGGGAGGGCTCGCGGGCCCTTGCCGTTGGTCGATCGGGTTGACGGCCCCGGCCATGGCTCGCGATCCCGGTAGACCCCCGCCCCCTCCGTCGTCGGCCCTTACGGCGGCGGTAGCGAGGGCTAGCCCTTAGCGGACCCCGCCCGCCCGCCACCCCCGGCCCATTTATTTTTTTAATTGTTAGTTTTTTTTAATATTTTTATTTTATTTTTAAATGTTTTTAAATAAATTTAGTTTTAAATTAAATTAAATTAATTTTCATATTATTTTTTTACCACGTTAACACCAAAACAACATCGTTTTGCACTTCCTTTGCCGGAAAATCACCACGTTGGCATTTTGGTCGTAGTGGCATTTAAGTGATCTATTTTGCTCCGATTTTGGCACTTAAATGTCACTTTCCAAACTTTTTGCACTTAAGTTTTCTCCGTGCTAAGTTTTGGCACTTGGGGTGTACTTTTACCTAGTAAGAATATTGTTTGCGTTAGTAGACTCGTTATTTTTCACCAAACTAGCCGAATTGAAATCCTTCATCAACTTCTTTCCATTAGCTTTGAGCAGTGGACACTCACTTTTATAATGTCCAAAGTTGTGACAATAATAACACTCCACTTTACTCTTATTTCTACATGATCTAGATTTCGAATGCCATTTACTATTATTGCGTCTATAACAATGATTTGACTTTCCCTTGACAACTAAGTCATTAGCTTTATTACCACTACTACTCACATTCAATTTTGTACGCATCTCCGTGGAATTCAATGAGGCTTTCACATCCTCAAGAGTTATGGATTCCCTTCCATAACATAGAATTCACAAAATTCTCATACGAGCTTGGCAGTGAACATAACACAATTAGGGTTTAATCTTCATCATTTAACTTCAAATCTAGATTTTTCCATATCCATAACGATTTTATGAAATTTATCTAGATGTTCTTGGATAGGAGTACATTCTTTCATCTTTAGCGTATAAAGATGATGCTTAAAAAGAAACTTGTCGTAAGAAATTTCTTCATGTAGAGGCTCTCAAGCTTATTCCACAATCTCGAAGCTGCTTTTAGTTGGACTTTGCGAAGCAATTTATCAGATAACGATAATTGGATGGGGCTATGTGCCTTTTCTTCCATCTCCTCTGTTGACACATAAATTTTGGTGATCTGGTTATTTATTTATTGCATAGAAAATTAGGGGTTAATTTTATCCCTGAAAACAATATTAATTGCATAGCATATAGATGTAGGTGCATTTATTTTTAATTTGCATTTTTGCATTTATTTATTGGACCAGTGATGGATGGGTTCAAATTAGTTGGACTAAGCTCACAAAGCGAGCAAGTTGGCCCAAGCCCACGTTTTTTTTTTAATGGTTGAAAATTATCTCGTGGGAGAACATAAATTTTGAAATTTTTCTGGGATATGAATTTTCTTTGGATAGGGTGGATGTGTGAAAAAATATTGCGGTTTATCTTTGCAAGGTTTGGAATTAAAGAATAATTTTATCGTAATCTTGAATCCTTATCAATATGTGAAAAATTTGTGAAGAAACATTGTGGATACTAATTTGAAGAAGTTGAAATCCTAATTACTTCCCCTATATAAGGAGTGCACGGAGGTTGATGGGAGGGGCTTCTTTTTTGAGGTAAAAAAAAGAACACAAAAGTAAAAAGCAAAAAGTGAAAAGAGAGAGGAAAGGGAAGAGGGTTTCGTTTCTTTGGGAAGAGGAAAAGCAAAGGAAAAACAAAAGACAGCAGAAGGAGGGACAAGTGAGGCAGGCGTGCAGCAGAGGAAAAAAAGAAAAAAAAAGAAAAGAAAAGGAGAGGCGACTGTTTGTCTTCTTCAGGGGGACTCCTTCGCCGGCGTCCCTTGCACCCTTGACGTCCCTGCTCGCCGGACGCAACATCAATGACCGCCCACCACCGCAACGCCCTTGCAGTGCTTCGACGTCTCCTGTCGCCTCACCGCGTGACCACTGCCATCCACTTCGTCCCGCGCCTCGCTTTTCCCCCAGCCGCAGTGAAGCCTTTGGTCTCGCTCCACCAACCCGATCTATCACACCCGAGCCCCTGTGATGCCGCACACCGCCACTCCACCGCGCCAAATCCAGACCCCTTGCTCTCGCCATCGTTGACACCTGTCTGCGCCTCTCTGCCTTCCACCCGAAGCACCAGCAGCCCGAGCCCCTACTCCGCCTCTGCTTCGCTTCTGCTCCACCTTTGCCTTGTTGTTGCCGGAGCATCGTTTGCTCACGCCTATCTGCTGACCCGCAATGCCAGAGCTTGCTGCCGAGTTGTTCTCTGCCAGCCCTCAGCGCCAGCCTAAGCTATGATGCCCCTACAGCGCTTCCACCTTCAATCTCCTTTGCCAACACCACCCACGACCCGGCATTGACGCCCATCACTGTTGTCGTGCTTCCTTGACCCGCGACCCGCAGATCTCGCGTCCGCAAGACCACCTTGCCGTGTCTTCGCGATCTAGCCGTGAAGCCCCACACCAGAGCCATTCCTGCCCTACTGCTGAACCTCCCGCCTAGATGCAGCAATGCCGCCCCGCTTTCGCCGGTGGTCTGTTTCAACCAGCCCTCCACTCGAGCGACCATCCGAGCTGGACCCAGAGTCCTTCACCCACAACGCCCACACCTGGAGTCCTCTGCCTGCGATGCCTTGTGCCGGGGTCTGAATGCCGACAACTCCGACTGCGAGGCCCTTCTTCCGCCGGTTGTCCCTACTGCCTGGGTGCCACCCTGTTCCTGCTGGTCCGCCCTCGCCGGAGTTCCCCTACCGGACCTCCGATCCGCCGCCCCTCACCGGAGCCGGTGACCAGCCGCACGAGCACAAGCCCTTTTTTGGGGAAAAAAAAAAAAACACAAGAAAAAAAAAGGAAAAATCAATTAGGTAGTTTTTTTATTTACTTTATTTTATTTATTTATTTATTAGTAGAATTATTCATGAATATTTGATTGAGATTCCGACATGAAAGAGTTCCTCAAATTAGGGATTGACAGTCCGATTTTCGTGCCTGAAATTCGACTTGCAATCTCTTGCAAAAATCGACAATCCAATCTTACGCCCGAGATTCGATTTGTGATTTCATTTTAAAATTGGTCAACTTGATCTCATGCGCGAGATATGGTTCGCCAATTTTTGGATATCAACATTGTCTTGCTTGATTTGATGTCGTGGTGTTTGAATCAATTTTATTTTCGTAAAAGAAAAAAATCCAAAAAAATTGAATTAGGATTAGGTTTGTTTTAGAATATCCCTAGTCTTAGGGTTATTTTGCATGTTTAGAATTGCAATCTTATTTCGAATTTTTAAATAAAAAAATCCAAAAAATGCGTTCATTTAGGATGTTAGTTTTCTTTAATTTAAATGGCACATTTAATTATTTGGCAAATTTTAAATTTCGAATTTTATAAAGAAAAATACAAAAAAAAATCATCATGCATGTATCATGTAGAATTAGGGCATTCTTTGTACGTCAATGCATATTAGGATAAAATTGCATGTTTTATTTTAAGTTTAGATTGATTTTCTAAATAGATTGCATCTTAGGTTAGAGATTGCCAGGTTAAAATAATATCTTAGTTTAAGTTAGGATTTAGTCTGATGTGATCTTTAATATAAGTTGGATAGAATCTTAATCTAGATAGATAATTTTTACATTTTCTTAATTTCGAATTTCATGAAAAATGTCTTAGAATAAATTAGTTTCATTTTCTAGGATAAATTGCATACTTTTTAAAGAAAAAAGGAAAAAATGTCATGAGCATGTCATATAGGATTAGATTCATGAAATGCATGTTATTTAGTGATTGTTGCTAGGTTCATTTAATTAGAAATTGCATGTCATTAGCATTAGGACATTTAGTTATACTACATTGCATATTGCATGATTTTCATTAAATAAGTGAAAAAGGAGAAAAACAAAATTGCGTGCTAATTAGAGATCATATCTAGGGTTGTTGATGTGAATTCTGATTTAATATTGCAGATGCTTTCGTTACTTTGAGGTAAGTTTTGCAATTTATTCATTACTTATCTAGATGTTAAATTGGTGGTTTGCGTACCTGCATGATCACCTCACATGTTTGGGAAGTGAATTAAAATTAATTCAAGCTACCTGCAAAATATTTTTTATTTTTTAAATAAAAGGGAAAGGTAACGAAATGGTATTAGAGAAATCTAGCGTAATCAAGTCCTCGAACTCACAATCTCTGGTTCGTAGGAGTAAAATAATCATCCCATTATTTTACTTAGGTGTCTAATTGACCTACCGAAAATAGATTAGTGGCAACTCCTAATTGAAAATCAATTGCATGTTTAGAATTTGAACCTAAATCGCGAATTGGTATGGGCTTGGGAGAGTTCGAGCTAAGTTTAGGCTTAGTAATTCATTAGCCAAACCCTAGGTGGTCCACCAAAAATTTGGTCACGACATCCTCGATCTCAGCAATAGTCATATCATCGGGATAATTTCTGTCCAAGGCTCTACCTAACCTTCCCGACGTAGCAACGCCTTCATCTTGATCCTCTATAGCCCAAAATTGTTTTGGTCATCGAAGGGTGCCACTTTGAATTTGATAGTGCCATCTTGAACAAAAAGACCGAAATTCCTTCACTCTGATACCAATTTGTTGCAGAAAAATGCCAATCAAAGATGTACCGATCTAAGAACAAGTAGCAAAGAATGAAAGAAAATCGAAATTACATGAGACGCAAGATCTATGTAGAAA
Organism: Eucalyptus marginata; assembly: GCA_014182565.1. Classification (NCBI taxonomy): domain Eukaryota; kingdom Viridiplantae; phylum Streptophyta; class Magnoliopsida; order Myrtales; family Myrtaceae; genus Eucalyptus; species Eucalyptus marginata. The sequence continues at coordinate 32,511,868 of CM024589.1, read as the reverse complement.
ACCCAAAGCGGGAAAAACCATGGAGAGAGAGAGATTTCACCATCTTCAACAAAAGTACTAGAGTACAATCCAAAACGCTCTAAAATGACTTGGTGAACCACAAGATCTAAATGTCCAACAAGAAGATAGGAAATAGCAAAACAAGAAATAATATAGAGGTTAGGGTTGGAGATGTGTTATTAAACACATTCCTTTTAAAGTCTCCTTTCAAAATTTCTAAAATAAAATGTTGTTGACACCTAAATTTTTGCATAATTTTTGGGGTTGATTTTTACCAAATTAAAAAAAAAAATGGCATATAGTTTAGAAACATTTTATTTTTATTTTTTATTTTAGACCGTCGATGAGGGGAGGATTTTTCACATATTCCGTTTAGATTTTTCATATCTTTAGGTAATATACACCAAGGGATGTATTTTGTGCAAAAAGGGAATTTTTTTGGATGGAATATGCGAGAAATACAAAAGGGAATATTGCGCGAGGTGCGTATGTTTCAACGATATATTTAGGGGTATCGTGCGCAAACAAAAATGAAAAAAAATATATCGCGATGATACATTTTTTGGACCTATAAAATACATCATGTGCAAAATAATTGAGGGGTTCTTTCTTTTGGGGTAAAAAAAGAACACAAAAGCAAAAGGTGAAAAAAAGTGACGTGAGAGGAAAAAAAAAAAAAGGGCCCCCACGTGACTGTTCATCTTCCTCGTGGGGGGGGGGTCCCTACCGGCGTTGGCGCCGCCTGCCCACACCGTCGCCGTCTCGCCTGACCGCCGCGACTCATCCGCACCTCCGTAACCGAACCACCGCCCATCGCCGTTCCGCCGGCGACCCGTGAGTTTTCTCCGCTCCATCGCCGTCGTGCCGATCTCGCCGCGACGCTCATAGAACCGCCCCGCGTCCGACGCCGTTGCATTGCCACCGCAGCTAGTCCTCCCGATGCCAGAGCTGATCGCCGATTCATCGCGCATGTCGCCACCACTGCGGCCGACCCGCGACTGCGGTGGCAAGGCAACGCGCATCTTGCAGATCTCGAATCGCCGGTCGCTGTTGCAACAACCTCGACGTCCTCCTCCGCCTAGATCTGGCCGGAGCCCACTGCGCGTTCGACGCCACCAGATCCAGAAGTAGACGCCGCTCTTCAGTCTCGCTATGCCGCCCCGACGCCACCTCCACCTTGCCTCTAGCCCAAGCCACCCTGTTTCGACCAACGACCCGCCCGCGACACTCGCTCCCAGATTTGACGCCGCCCCGTGCCGATTTGCGACGCCAGCCCGTGCCGATCTGTGATGCCCCCGCTGCCACGCCACCATCGCGTCGCTCCTGCTGTGCCCTCATCGTCGATCTTCCCCCTCGTTGGGTGGCCACCATCCTCTTTTTTTTTTTTTTTTTTTTTTTTTTTTTTTTAAATTTTTTTAAGATATAAAAAAACAAAAAATAATTTAGGTGAGTCTTATTTTTTATTTATCTTTTGTTGTTTTTCATTATTATTGTTATTTCATGTTAATTGTACTTTTAGTGTAGTTATCCCTTTAATGTGAAATTGAAATTGCATGATATGAAATTGCCTTGAAATTTGTGATTGTCAGTTCAATTGTCGTGCTCCGAAATTCAACTCACAATCACTTGAAAAAAAATCTCTAATCCAATCTCCCGTCTGAGATTCGATTCACGATTTATGTGAAATTGGCCAACCCGATCTCATGCGCGAGATATGGTTCGTCAATTGATGTACCAATATTGCTTGATTTGCTGTCATGTAACTTAAGTTAATTTTCTAAAAAAAAATCCAAAAAATGTTTGAATTAGGATTAGGTTTGCTTTTTATTATTATCTTGCATATTTAGAATAGGGATTTTATTTTGAATCATGGAAAAGAAAACAAAAAAGAAAGTACATTCATTTAGGATGCTAGTTTTATTATTATTTGAATTACATGTTAAATTTTAATTTTGAAATTAATAAAAAAAACAATAAAAAATCATCATGCCTATGTCATGTAGAATTAGGGCATATTTTGTACATCATTGCAATTAGGGTAAAATTGCACTTAGTTTAATTCTAGATAATATTTTTTCTTAATTTATTATAAGTTTAGGTATCTTCTTAAATAGATTGCATTTTAGGATTATTTGGGTTAAGATGATATTTAGTTTAAATTTGGATTTGGCTCAACCTAATTCCTAATACAAATTGAGTAGGATCTTAATCTAGTTAGATAATTTTCACATTTTACCTAATTTCGAATTTCATGAAAAAATAGAAAAATATCTTAGGATAAATTAGTTTTTTTTTTAGGATAAATTGCATTCTTTTAGGAAAAAGAAAGAAAAAAAAGAAAAAATGTCATATGCATGTCATTAGGATTAGATTCATTGAAATGCATGTCATTTAGTGATTGTTGTTAGATCCATTTAATTATAAATTGCATGTTATTAGAATTAGGTCATTTCGTTAATATTGCATTGCATATTGTATGATTTTCATTAATCAAGTGAAAACAAAAAAAAAAGAAAAAGAAAAAGAAATTGCATGTTAATGAAAAATTATATCTAGGGTTGTTGATGTGAATTCTAATTTAACATTGCAAATGCTTTGATTGCTTTGAGGTAAGTTTTTGCAATTTATTCATTTTTTTTCCTGGGTGTTAAATTGATGGTTTGTGCACCTGCTTGATCGCCTCACATGTTAGGGAAATAGATTTGAAATCAATTTAAGCTGCCTGCAAAAACATTTTTGAAAATAAAAGAATGGTACCGAAAGGGCATTAGAGAAATCTAGTGTAACCAAGTCCCCGTACCTAGAGTCTCTGGTTTGTAGGAGTAAAGTAAAACTCCCGTTACTTTACTTGGGTTTCTAATCGACCCACCAAAAAATAGATTAGTGGAGACTCCTATCTGCATGTTAAGAATTTAAACCTAAGTCGCGAATTGGTATGGGCTCGGGAGAGCCCGAGTTAATCTATTAGCCAAACCTTAGGTGGTTCACCCGAAAAATTGGTCGCGACAAATGTGCATGGTCTAAAATACTCTTATCTTTTAATTTGAAAGTGAAAACTCAATAGATATTTAAAAGAAGAGGAATCCGAAGGATATTAACCCCACCTATCAAGTAATTGAATAACGAGACAGGTTTATCAATATAAATAATCTGTAATGAGTTCTATTTAAAAACAATGAGATGCACATGAAAACAAAATAAAAAGAAACGTGTTGACCCATCATATTAGAGGCTCTGTCTTTTACGATGCTAAATGTCTTTGATAAAATTATTCTTCACGTGTGTTATGAAGATGTTGTCCAATTATAACCGTGATGGTTACGAAACATATGCTACCGGTAATCCAATAAAACCAGCCCAACATAGCGCAAGGCATAGCTCACATAGTGCATATTTGGTTTGCAATTTGGCTCCAAGAATGGGGAGGTTTGGCCCACATAATTAGTCGCCTATTACCAAGCTAGAATGGCAAGTGGAAATTGCGTAGATGGTAATGCAATAACTTTCCTTCACATACATTCTCCTCATCCAAGAGAAATAAAATCATCATAATCTCTTCGACAAGGAATAAATAATCTCGCCCACGACAACTCTGGTCAATTTCTAACCGTGGTACTTATTCACTCTCTTGACTATATCCCTTTTATTGCAATAGATATTTTTTTTTTCCATATTCCTTTGAAAAATATGAATGAAGTAGGGCTTAAATGTGCATGACCAAACCTTTAAAAGCTTTGAAATTCATTATGATCTTCTTGACCTTGTTCGTTGTACGTCACCGCAACATGTCTCTCTCTACATATCACTCATTAAATGTTCACAATGAATAGAGTTTTAAATCTGTGTACATGGGCGCACAGCTTTTTGTGTGGTAGGCTAGCTGTTGTTCCTTTTCATGGAGTAAATCTGCGAGTTCTGTTTAAAATTCTATGAATGACGGTAAAGTTTTGATATTTTGGTTGTTGATGTGGTGTACTTCGAGCTCGAGGTGATAAAATGGTGATGTCCTTTTTGCTTGCAAGTCTTCCGGGTAAGAAAAGTGGTAGTGGCCTTTAAACCCTCAATGATGCTTTTTGGTTGCGCATTTAGTGTTGAATTCTTTATTTTGCTTTAATGATTTTTTTGCGCTGAGAGTTATCCTTGTAGATCGAAGGAGTTCTCACAAGTTAGCAAAAAAAAAATCCTCCCATCATTATATGGCACTTAGGTTGCTAAAACATCACTTCCATGAAGATAATTAACCCTTTCCATGAGTTGTGTCCTAGATGAGAAAAATCTAGGGAAGGCACCTAATGTGTGGTTGGGATCACAATGATTTTGTTTGATAAACAGTTGAAGGAGAGTGGAACCACGTATCACAATTAGTAATTTACAAGTAGGACAGATGATGTTAAGATAACCATGATGTGTATAAGCCTTTTATTAATTGCTCGTGTTCCTTTTTAACTTACCTGCTCATACTTAAAGTTCTGGTTCGAGATTCCACCATGGGATGATCTCATAAGAGCATATACGCTCATGGGAATTGAAGTACCCTAGTAGCAGTTATTGTCAGTTTAGTACTTGAAGAATTGTCCGTCTCTATCCTTCCGTGTTCTTCAGAGCAGAATACTTGCATGAGAGATGGCATAGTTTCATGAGAGACAGCTTGTACATAGATTAACACAATTATCGTTGGAGGTTGTGATAACTATAGTATGTTAGTCACTCAATCAGACCAAAGCATTGAGGATCTTAGGAAATCAGTCCTCATGTAGTCAGTCGATGCTCCTTTATCCAAAATTCAAAAGCAAGCTATGTTTGAGTCTAGCTTGATTTGAAATTGGTGTCGAAGTGTAGGCTAATTCATCTAGTTTGTAAAGGAAGTCCAACGAGCTAATGACCAATTTTAAGCAGATGATCAATCCTTACAGCAGTAAAATCCACGTACCTTGAAAGCATTTGTTTGAAACAAATTGGAGGCAGCGAGAACAGAGAGTATATAGAATTATGTGGTTCGGTGAACATGAACTTCGTCTGCAAGAAGACATGGTAAAAAATCCACAAGAAATAATAGAACATCATACAAGTGTTTTCTCTCGAGTACAACCCCTAATTATAATTGTTCCTCACTCTATTTGTGTGCAATATATGATAAATTTTCTCAAACAAATCAAATATAAGACATGCTTTGCACTCTCAAACATTATTTTAGATGGTTCAGAAGCAATTATTCTATGGCAACTGCCAAACTCTCAAAATATCTACTCGAGTATTCCTTTTCACGATGGGTTTGAACTGACAGACATATGTTATAAGGTGGATCTCGATGGGTATGAAAGATCGCCCTCCCAACCATACAAATGGCTTTCATCAAATACGGCCTAACCCTGTTCCACGCTGATGAAGAATTCTAACAACCTACAGAGACTCTCCAAAGCTTCATCCTCACTGCCAAGACTTGATGGATGCTCTTGACTTTATTGAAATACTGGAGAAAAGATAGAAAAGCAAACGTGTGCTTGAGGAAACACCTACACGGTTTTGCTAGAGGATAAGACGAGAGAAGGGTTTGGACATGTGCGGCCGGACTCTGTAGAATTAAAGAAGGCTTGACGACGTGATGGACATGGCCGATACATAGGATAGCAGGAAGTCTAAACAGATAGAGGTGATACTTCGAAAGAGATCTAAATAGCGTAAATGGATCTGTGCTTCCGACTCCATTTAGATGGAAAAGGCTTGGTCGTTATCATCACCTATTACTGCCAAATAAATCATAGAACACCGAGCCCGCGGTCTGTTTGTGCATATTCTAGGGTCAGATTGTGTATACTCTTAAGATGGCTTTGGAAGACCTGGTTAAACACGACAATAGTTGTAGTTGGATAAACTCACTGAATTTCTTTTTCACATAAGCCCCATGAAAGGCCCGATATATACAATGCTTCCGATTATAAGATCTTGCATTAGAAATATCTCCATAAGAAATGGCGGTGACAGACGAATCGAGAAGTTATTTTGCTCATAGACGCAAGGTGGTCAGGACCCGTGATACGACGCAACAATCCAGCACGTTATCCCCTTCGTCGAATAGTCGTAATTTACCTCCACATATCCCCATTGCGTGTTGGTTATGGAAGATCATATTCCAACTCCATCACGAAACTAACATATTCTTTTGTGACTGAAAATTCAGGAGAAAATAAATATTAGGAGTGAACTAAATGATGTAAGGTCAGAAAACCTTTCCACTTTCATGCTTGCTGCATCTGCATTTGGGTTTCGTGACCAAGTGTGATGAAGGATCCAATATTTGTAAATTGTTCTGTCTACGTATGTATATTGCTCAATGATTATAGAGAGAATACTTGTCTAAACTCAATTGCTCAAGCTCTAGCAGAGTTTCATCAATTGACGATAATGAATGAATACACCTACCTTTTTATAGGATTTAGACAATGACTGTCTAAAGTAACAAATTGGGATCAATCAATGAGGATATATAGAATCACATAATAATGTACAAAATCATAGAATATCCTAAATATATCTTTAACATCTTCCTCAAACTCAAGATTATTTGAAAGACGTCAACTTGAGTTTTGAAAATAGATCCCGAAAATGTCAGGGTAGATGTATCTTGATGAAGACATCAATAGTCTATTCAACGGAGGAACTAGAGATAAGTCGAATAGTGCCACAAAGAACATGAAATCAAATGAAATGATAGTTTATTTCAATGTGCTTAGTGCGTTCATGAAAAACATCATTATATGCAATTTGGATAACACTCTAGTTGTCGCAATGAATGCCTATTTTACTATGATGGAGCACTGCCATATCTTCTAGTAGCCACCGTAACCATAATAACTCCAATGTTGTGTCAGTAAGAGTTTGATATTATGTTCCTATACTAGAGCGAGCAACAATGGTTAGTTTCTTACTATGCCATGAGATAAATGAGTTGTCCAAAGAAAAGTAGCCCATAGTGGAGTGACAATCATCAGGGTCCTTAGCCCAATTAACATTAGAATAAGCTGTCAACTCTAAAGTAGAATGAGCTGAAAAATGGGAGCCATGAAATAGCATACCCTTGACACATTTTTTCCATAAACAGCACCAACATACCTAAAGATAAGCTATTGTCGATATTTGTATTCGAGGCTGTACATGTCAGGCTATTGGTGCTATGACAACAGCATTCATTTGATAATGTTCATTGGTTTAGCAAACTAGCTCTTGTGGAAGTTGATATGCATAGCATTAGAATCCAAATGATAACATAAATCGAGAGACTAGGGTGTCTGATAGGTTTGTCAAAAGCTATAGTGAAGGGATAGCAACGGAAGCTATTTTCAAGGAGCCTATGAATGTTTAGGAAAAGAACTATGTGGGCAGTTCTATCTTTGGACAACATTATCAATGGTAACAGTAATGGTTCTTTACTTCTCCAATTCACCTACAATAAAAAGATTGAAGATTGGTATAAAAGAGAATATCTCATAAGCCAAAGTGAGATATGTGCAAATACAAAAGATTGAACACCTACTATATGCCGTCTCTTAAGCAAAACGCTCTATTTTGGTTGTTTCTCTAAGTGTTCTAATCTTGATATCTGATTAATTGTGCTAAAGATTAAGTATACAAGATTAAGAACAGTAGCTGATTCTTGAGAGCGTGATCTATCATATAAAAAGAAGAGTGCTTGCCAATTGTAACTTTTCTAAGCAAACTACTAGTGCAATCTAAACCAACTTGCGGTTGGCAGTCTAAGAAGTGGACGTAGGCTTGGGGATAAAACCAAACTACTATACATCTTTATGTGCTCTTGTTTGTCTCTCATTATTTCCAGAAGCACACAATATGCTCACGAGCTTTGAAACATCAAGTTGACCAAATCATTACTTAGCATAGGTTATTTTCCGCAAAAGAATGTTAAGATTTCTAAAATAACATATTCAGCCCTCCTCTGGGTCATATTGTTAGCCCCCAACAATTTGGAAGAGGAGTTTCATTCTTGTCATTGAATTTTACATTCAACTCAATGGGAATTGAAGCATTCTTGTTATCAATGAGCCTAGTTCAAGAAATCAAATTAGTGGCATATTTTGCTTACGAGAGATAATAACTAGAAGCACCAAACACAACCTCCAAACCTAGAAAATAGCTTAGTTGCCCAAGATCTTTCATTTTGAACTATTTACTAAAATACTGTTAGAGTTTGGTAATACAAGTTTGATTATCGCTAGTAATAACCATATCATCCACATGTAAGAGCATCATAATGTATCCACAATGGGTGCACCGAACAAACAAAGTGTGGTCATAAGGACTGAATTTAAAACCAAGAGATTCCATGATTGAGCTAAACTTGAAGTACCACGCACCAAGAGCTTGCTTCAATCCATACAATGCCTGGCGTAATCGACGCACTTTATTAGATGAATAAGTTTAGCTAGGAGGAGATATCATAAAAACTTCCTTTGTGAGATCACCATTAAGAAATGCATTTTTAACATTCATTTGAAATAGAGGCTAATGCTTAGTGGCAAGAAGAAGAAGAAGAAGAAGAAGAAGAAGAAAACTGCAAATAGAAGTAAGACGAGCAACAGGGGCAAAGGTCCCATCATAATCAATGCCATACTCTTGAGTAAAGCCCATTACTACTAGCCAAGCTTTGTAGCAATCCATAGTACCATCTCCCTTGGTTTTAATCTTATATACCCATTTATTACCGACAACAAACTTACTAGGAGGCAAATCAACCAAATCTCATGAGTGAGAGTTTTCCAAGGCTTGCAACTCATCTACCATTACTTGCTACTAAAGAGGAATAGTGCTAGCTTCTTTATAGGTGCAACGGTTCGTGAAGAGAAGCAATGGTGAAGTAACAATGTGTTGACACCTAAATTTTGGCGACCCGTTTAGTCATTTATTGCATTAAAAAATTAGGGGTTAATTTTATCCCTGAAAAAAATAGTTAATTGCATAGCATATAGTTTTAGGCGCATTTATTTTTAATTTGCATTTTTTGCATTGAGCATTGGACTAATGGCGAGCATATTCCGATAGGATTTTTCAAATATACACCAATGGGTATATTCTTGGGTAGAAAGGAAATTTTTGGATGGAATATTTGAAAAATACAAAAGGGAATATTGCGCGGGGTGCAAGGATATATTTATGGGATTATGCACAAGAAAATTGGAAGTGAAATATTTCACCAAAATTTAATTCCCTCTCCTATATAATGTGTTGTGCGCGTACAATAAAAGGAGGCCACACATATTGAATACACGGCCATTGAGAGAAAAATGTGAGTTAGGGCGAGACTTAGATTGAAAGAGAGATCCTTACATCTTGAGGACGACTTCTTTGGACGACCAATATTTTACCCTTCCGATATTGCGCACGGACTTGCCAAGCCCCCACCCATATCATGACTAGCTGCTCCTACCACTGATATCCCAGGTCATCCAGAAAAATGCAGCGTTCCTTCCAGTCGTGGTCTTGAGTTCAGGGGCTTCATCAATGGGAACCCTTGCTTAGCCGTGGAATTTGATTTGCCGATTGCATGGAAGTCCCTCAACGTGAAATCAATGAAATTCACCGAGTGTGGTGATCAAAGAATCGGAGATCAGAGAGCACAGCTACGCTCATGAAGAAAGGAGGGGAGGGCCAATAAAAAATTATACTTTGGTCGCATAGAGGATGTTTTTCTTTGACCTTTTCTTTTTGGATTATGTTCATGGTTTCACTATTCTCTCCACTCCATTATGGACACCTCACTCTTCAAAGATCTCTTCTTTCCTAGGCAGTGTTGATGCGATATGCTTGCCACTCATGAATTAACGCTGCTCCCGACGTTCCTGCAGTCCTGGCGGTGACCAATCGACTCAGATTTTCAATTAGTGAAAGTTCATAAGTTGTTTTGTTGCCCTGCTGTGTTGAGTCATGATGTCCCGACGTTTGTTGATTGTTCCCTTGGCGTTCCTCACGGCCTCGCCGAGCACCGTCCTTAGCTGCGTCGAGTTTCCATCGTTGATCCATTCTACCGTTCGGACTTTTGAAAAAAATTCAATTTAGGTAGAGATTTTTATTTTTAGGTAGATTTTATTTGTAGGTATATTTAATTTATTAGATAGATTTATTTTATCTTATTTTAGTTTTTTTGATATTTCATCTCTTTGTTTGAATTTTTTTTTCCAATGCATGATTGAAATTCCATGATGTAGAATCCAATTCACAACCGCACGATTTTTTATTCTATCTATAAGGCTTTAGATGGAATAATTATTCATGCGGGAGTAAAATTGATATCTTGATATTTAAGGCTTAAGATCAATTTATCGATTTTATTAGCGAAATAGTTAAGTTTGAATTTCAATTCAAATGGTGGATAGCATTTTTGATGGCCGTGGATGGTTTGATGTTTATCTTTTAATTGTTCTATTTATCCCGAAAATACAAAAAAAGATTGCATTTGCATCCAATGTAGAGTAGAATTGATTTCATGATAGGTTAGTTATTTTTTAAAAATACATGTTTAGAAGGCATTTAGAATAGATAGCATTTAACTTTATTTTTCACTTTAGTTAGATTTTTATCTTTAGTGATTTTAATTAGGAATTTTCATAAAAAATACAAAAAAAAATCATGCGCACGTGATGTAGAATTAGGTTCATGAAATGCCCGTCATCTAGTGATTATTGCTAGGTTCATTTAGTTAGAAATTGCTCGTCATTAGAATTAGGTCATTTGGTTAATTTAGATTGCATATTTAATTTTTGCAATTTTCATTTCGAATTTCATGGAAAATACAAAAAATTTTAGAATAAATTCATTTCATGCTTTAGGATAGATTGCATGCTTATTCATGTCATATAATTTAGGTCAGATTGTCATGTCGTATCATTTCATGTTAAATTAGTAGCATGCATTACATGATTCTCATTAAATAAAGCAAAACAAAAAAAAAATTGAGTGATTGCGTGTTAATTAGAAATCATATTTAGGATTGCTGATGTGAATTCTGATCTAACAACGCAGATGCTTTCGTTGCTTTGAGGTAAGTCATGCAATTTATTAACTGCTTTATTTGAGTGTTAAATTGGTGGTTTGTACACTCGTATGATCACCTCACATGTTAGGGAAGTGAATTCAAATCCATTCTAGCTACTTGCCAAACATTTTTTCAAAAATAAAAGAGAAAGGTACCGAAAGGGTGTTAGTGAAAGCTAGTGTAATCAAGTCCCCAAACTCATAAATCTCTGGTTCGTAGAAGTAAAGTAAATCTCCCGTTACTTTACTTGGGTTTCTAATCGACCCACCAAAAATAGATTAGTGGCGACTCCTAATTGAAAATCATCTGCATGTTAAAAACTTGAACCTAAATTGTGAATTTGTATGGGCTTGGGAGAGCCCGAGCTAAGTTTAGGCTTAGTAATCCATTAGCCAAATTTTAGGTGGTTCACCGAAAAATTAGGTCGCGACACAATGATAATTATGAAGATGAGCTGGAGGTTTACTTACTTTGGTGGAATGATGGACATAAGTACATGGAATGACTGAAGGTATAGGATCCTCAATTAGGGCAAACATGTCAGAAGTTGTTGAAGTGGGATCGCCAGACGAAACTGCATGAGAAGAAGACAATTGTGGAGAGGAAGATTCACTAGTGAATGGTAGTACAGGATTTTCCGAGAAGAAGTCCACTGAAGGATTGGTAAAGAAAGGGACATGAGTAGAAGATTCAAAGGAGTGAAGGGATCGAAATTTCTTATGTTCCCAAAATGAAACATCACGAGACATATGAAGACAATTAGAGCTATATCCCTTATGTTCAATGTCATAACCAAGGAAGCAACATAAACGAGCAGAGGGTTCTAACTTCATGCATTCATGTGGAAGAAGGTGCATAAAACAAGCCCTACCAAAAATTCTAAGACGATTGTAAAAGGGAACCTTGCCATATAAGCGCTCATAAGGAGAAATGTTGTCTATGACAAGGGACGGGATATAATTGATGGTATAAATAGCAGTAAGACAAACTTGCCCTAAAACTATTATGGACAAATGGCAGAGATTAAAAGAGTTCATCCAACATCTAAGATATGTCTATGTATATGTTCCGCATGACCATTTTGTTGGGAAGTGCTTGGACATGAACAATGAATAATGATACCTTGTCGGGAGAGAAGTCTACGAAATTATATGTCTTGGTATTCTGTGGCATTATCAATACAAAAAACCTTGATGTCTTTAGAAAATTGTGTTTTTTTATCGTGGCTACAAAATCATAGTAGATATGAGTAAACTCAAATCAATTTTTCATAAGATAAAGCCATGTATAATGAAAATAATTGTTGCGACCTACCCTTCGAGGGAGGAAAAGCCCCCTAATGAGTAGATATAGGGATATTTGTTCGTAAAAAGATCAAACAGGCGTCCTCAAAAGATATGGCTTCAAAAGAAACGTCTAATCAGTGGACCGCACTTAATCCATTGCTTACGAACACGGTTCTTCCACCCATACCTCACACAATAGGGGTTCATTTTAAGGTTTTTAAGCAACCTAAAAATGCTATATAGGAGTTGTTACTAGCCTCTTTGTTGGGGGCTAGCTAGATGCCCAATCAAGGATCGAGAGACCTTCCTTGATTTCCACCAATCTAGAGATTTGTGGATTCAGGGACTTGGGCGCCCTTTTGAGTGTCGAGGAGCAATGGAGTTTAGAGGTGATGACAAGAGCAGATTGACAGTCCCAAATGGTTTGGGTTGTCCCAAATTCTTATTTCACGTGACATTATGATTTTTAATTTTTTTAGTATGATTTGACCTATGTGAAGGAGCAACCGCTAGTCTATTAAGGCTAGCTAGGAGCCAAATGAGATACAGGAAAACATCTCACTTCCTATATAACCAGAGATTCTAAAATAAGGGATTTGATTACTTTACTTGGTTGATTTGTTGAGATTCATGCAATCTTTTAACCATTTTGTTACCTTATGCCACTAAACAATGCCATGCATTAGTGCTGCGCAACCAAAGGTAATAAACAGTCACAATTGATACGATAAAAGTAAAGTATAAAGAAGTAAACCCAATGAACTATCAAGCAATGAATACATATGACCTTGTTATTAAGTCTCAGCACAACAACTCCCATGAGCAGAGTTCAAATTGAATTCAATTTTTCATCTAAAAGATTAATCTACAAAAACTTAACTAAATGAAACTAAGCTAAATCTACTACAAAAACTGAACAATCTAATTAGGGTCTTTGTTACAACCCCCCAAAAAAAAATCAAGGTATTTGTTTCTAACTATTTTCCAAATTTTTTTTTTTTTCATTAATTTTTTAAAATTTTATTATATTTTCTATTTTCATCATGCACCCGGTTTAAGTCATTTTTTACTGTTCATGGGTCTAGGCCTAGGACACAATTGGGCTTTTATCTCAAGCCCTTTCAAAACCAATGAAACTTAATTAAACCCAAACCCATGTATGGCTAAATCAAGCCCAGACTTCTTAAAAAAACACCAACTCCCGACTCATTCTTGTATTTACTAAAGAACTTTGCTAGCGTAATAGTTTTTTAACTATCATGAGAATAACAGTTTGTTGTGGGTTATAAATTTATAAAAGAGTGAATCTTATAATAATTTAAACTTATTTGTTATTTCAGTTTTTGAAGCGCCGAATTGACCATTATTTTCACAGTAGATTAAAGACCGACATCTAATCATTTCTCTTTACAAAATCCAAACTCAAGCCCCCTTCCCCTTTTTGAAATTCTATAATTTATTTTTTATTTTCTAATTCTTTAACTTGCATTGTCTTCATCCCATCGTCTTCATTGTTCCACAGTGACAACTCAACTTCACCATCAACACCGGAACTTAAAAACTTCAATGACACCTTAACATATTCCACGCCTCAGTCCACGGAAATCGTATTCGGCGGTCGAAGACCACAAACCATTCAATGGATAAAATGAAGCACAGTGGAGGAATAGACTTGAACGATTCCGAATGTCTACACATTCAGCAACCACTTCCTCGGTTTTCTCACGATGTGAAACAAGGAGCACAGAAGAGAGAAAAACAGAGACTCAGCGATAATGGTGGACAACTACAGTTGTACTAGAAATAATGTCTAATATTTAACTAGACAATCATGTAAACTATGTGAAAACATCTTCCGATTTGAACAATATCAAAAGCTTTTCACAACCCTATCTAAGACACATATCATCGAACATATTGCATGCATTTTTCAGGTAATGAATTGAGTCATCAAATGTGCTCAGCTTCTAGATTAGACTCATTTGAACATGTTGAGTAAAACCAATTCCGACTGTCATGGAGATGTGATCATATATTTCCTCCTCCGTCAAAATAGCGCATGATAGAGGCTATAGCGTTCCCTAGTCAATGAGTAGAAACTAGAGGTGGCAAAATGGGTCACACGTTCTGACCCATTTTGGCCCATTTTTAAAACCTAAAAAAACATGAAAATCCTCAGCACACAACCCTTCGACCTTCGTCCTCCGCCGCTCGCCTCTGAGCCACCTTTGCTGCCCGCCGCCGCGGCTCGCCTCTACCGCTCCCTCGAAAGTCGCCGACGACTGGCGAGGCTCGAGCTCGCCGGCGTCGGGTGGGGCTCGATCTTGCTAGATCTGGTGAGGCCGAGGCCCCGCTCGATGTCGGTGAGCTCGAGCCTTGCCGGATTCGGTGAGGCTCGGCCTCACCGACGTCGGGCGGGGCCTCGGTCTTGCTAGATCTGGCGAGATCGAGCCTTGCTTGACATCGGCGAGCTTGAGTCTCGCCAAATCCGGTGAGGCTTGGCCTTGCCGACAATTGGCGAGGCTCGAGCTCACCGGCGTCGAGTGGGGCCTCAGCCTCGCTAGATCGGTGAGATTGAGCCTTGCCTGACGTCGGCGAGCTTGAGCCTCGCTAGATCCAGCGTGGCTCGGCCTCGCCGACGACCGGCGAGGCTCGAGACTCGTTGGGATTTGGCGAGGCTCGAGCTCGCCGGCGTCGGGCGGGGCCTTGGCCTTGTCGGGCGAGATCGAGCCCCGTTGATGCCGGCGAGCTCAATCTCGCTTGTGGCCGGTCGTCGGCCATCATCATGGCCTGCGGCCGGCCGAAGAAGAAAAAAAAAAAAAAGAAAAAGAGAAAAAAAAATTATTAAAAAAAATTATTTTAAAATAAAAATAAATAAAAATTTATTTTAAAAAATTAAAAATTCGATTTTTTTTTTTTAAAATATTTTAAAAATAATTATAAAAAATTTCCATTAAATTTGTATTGCATAAAAATATTTTAACAATAAGTAGATTTTAGCAATACGGGTCGGGTCGGATATGAGTCGGGTACGGGTTGGGTTAGGTATGAGTTGTTATATTTACACTATAAGAATATGGATCAAATATGGGTCGACCCATTTTTGACCTACTCGACCCGACTCACCAATTTACCACCCCTAGTAGAAACGGAGCCACAATTGGCGACTAGAGCGATGATGGGAGTTTGGCTTATCTCCAAGGATTGGAATCATGGCTAACAAGAGAATCTTGAATGCGATTTCGCCACTTCGATACTCCTCCAAGACGAGGAGCAAGCCTCAAGGAGTTATGCTTGATAGGAGGGGCTGAACCTAATTGGTCTTGGGTTGTGTGAGATGAGCCCCATGGGTTTGAGTTACATCCAAAGCCCATATATATTTTATTTTCTTTTGAAAAATATGTAGTCATTTCAAAATTTAGATGTCAACAATGATCTATAAAGAATTCATAAAATGGCTATGCTCTCAATATAAAAGAAGGCAACACCTATGAATAAGAGTATTTGTGATACAGACACTAGTTATAATACCAAACAAAGATGGAACTTCCAACTTTTTTTTTGGTCATTTTTCTAAAATAAATTCACACGAGAGACACGATAATATACCTCATGTAAGTGCAAACAATCTAAGGGGTTTCACGTTAATATCACTTTTAGTCGACAAGTCAAATTAGTGTCCTCAACTGTTCCGAGATACGATTGTTCCAATAAATTTATCGGATTGCTCTCGCTTAATAGTTAAGCAATGGCATATGAAAAAGGATTTAAGACATGAAACACCATCCATAATCTCTTGTCTATGAAAGATACCAATCAACATCATAAATAAGCGCACATGAAAAAAAATTAACATTTTCCCTCAAACTAGTCCATCTTTTTTTTATATCTTGGGGGAGGGGGAGAAGTTGAAGCAGTGCTAAATGCAAATTTGTTGCCAAGGGATTATTTCTCCAACTCCTGCCCTTGAGAGGATCCGGATGCCTCTCCTTGAGTCTTTTGATTGATGGACCTCCTCAAGCTCCGCTGAAGCTCCTCCATTCGCCCCTTCATTTGGTAGAGTTGTTCCCGATTGAGCTCTTCGATGGGAGCTTCCCACCATGCCACATCGCTTTTTCCTTTGGTCAGTCGCTTCAATACTTTGCCTTGTGCCTTATCAGCTTTGATTTGATTATAGAGCTCATCATGCTGTTGGTTGAGCTCCTTAAATTTGGCCTGCCGATAGGACTCAACCAAAGCATGAGAACTATTGTTGGGCGAAGGGTTTCGGTTGAGGAACCGATTGGCGACTGCATCAATGGATGGTTGGGCAAAAGAAAAGGGATTTCCAGAAGGAGAGAATGCTACAAATCCCACCTCCGCCCCGCAAAGGGTCACGAGCTCGCTTGCCTTTTTGTTGATGCTGGATTTACGTTTTGAAAATGTAATAAGCCTGCTACTCTCATTTTCAATTTGTTTCATCCCAGTTCTTGGATTCTCTCCTGTTTGTCTTCCTGCCATAGTCAAAGAAATTAATCTAAGACAAGTAGCAAACGAGTAAGCTGTGATATTGGCTAACACAAAGAAAATAGAATAAAGTTGTGATTTTGGTTAGCGCAGTGATAACAAAGAGAAAAATGCACGTATTTATACATGGATATGAATGTCAAATTTAGTATAAGCAGTTGAGAGACAACCTCTTTCGGGCTGTCACCTTCTATAAGATGGATTAAATAACAGTAAGGTTATTTATCGTTGTGGATATGAATAACTTGATCATGATTTACATACTAATTTCTATTACAACGTCTATGAAAGTCGAGATAAGTATGTTATCTACGCATTATGGTATGTCACCGAAAACAAGAAAGTAGATTTTTTTCTATTTTAGCCTACTTTCCAAAAAAAATTCGAGCATTCAACGTCATCCATGACATCGTCCATCAATTTTAATAAAGTTTGAAAAAATGAGATTATGCAATCTATTTAGGTCCAATCAATAATTCCAAAATGAATATTTATATGACTTCATATCCCGCTCAATGTCAAAGATAATTGGATCTGTTGGACACGTTTCAGTTAACAAATAAATTTATTTTCGTGAGGAAAATTGGTAGTTTATTTGATCTTTGCAGAATTACATACAAATGCTTACGGATCTCATTTTCCGAGATAGTTAATAGCCATGGTTGATGATGACTCGGCATCCATTCCTCATTGAAAAAGTTACCCCTTCATATAATCGTACCAAGTGTCAATATTGGGTTCTCTTTTTCTTCTTTCATTCATTCTTTTTTGTTTTATCTTTTCATTTTGCTTTCTAATAAAATTAGATGTTCTATAAAACCGCTGCTTAGATTGTATAGAAAATTATCATAAAGACATTACAATGCACATGATCGTGATTATGGAAAACTCTGAAGACATGCCCACACTCACATAAGTTAAACATAATCGTTTTACCTCTACTCTTAATCAAGCAACTCTTATCAATGGTCACTTCAACCTTAGAATTATATGTGAAATAGTTCCAAATATATACTAGAAAAACACCATATGATCACACATAATTATGGATCAAAGAAATAAAATATAAATAATTAATAAATAATCTACCTTTCAAGTTTAAATACAAATAATCGTCAACTATCTCATGAATCTCTCATCTTGCATTTTAGAACATATCACATCCAAAAAATATATTAAAATCTTTACAAATCATATTTATCTCTTTACAAATTTAATTATTTTTATTACTTATTAGTACATCGAAGTTGCATCGCATGTGCTATTATTTTCACTTATAATTGAGGAGAAGAGGACTTACACTTATTGGGAGCGCATAGAAGAAGCCCAACATTTTCATCCAGAGAAATTGCTAATAGAAAGACCAGGTCTGACCTTATTAATATATTCAATTGAATTCATCTTCACTCAAAAGATTAAGTCAATAAGTTATGAGTAAATAATGATATATCAACTACTCCATACACACTAATTTTCTAGTGTGGGATTTTTCCTAACACAACTCATACCCCTCATATGTGAACTTAGCATTAGGTTTGCTCTCCCTTAATTCAAATATTATTTTGTATCTGAAATTTTTGTCGACAAATCAGTAATAACAAGAGCCAAAGAAAAAGTGAAGCCAACAGTGCAACGGATCAAGCCCAAGGGCCCATCCGAATCTTTTAGAATTTCGCCCATTGGTTTTGGTCATAGCCCATTTGATCTCCAATTAGTTCATGGAACTTATGACCCATAGAACTTAAAAGAGATGAAGAGCCACAAAAAAAAAAAGTATGGATATAAAAAAACCCGTAAAGATATAGCTTAATTTTCTTTAGTTAGCATAACCTTTAGTTTTAAGGATTTTAATGAGTACATTTGATATGAATTCAATTTTAGTAAAATGGTCCTTTAGAAAGGAAATTGGACTTGATCTGATTATAGCTCATGGGGATCATGTTCTAGGGATTATAACTTGACTATGTATGATGATTATCGGGTTTTCTTTCTCATACTTTACTTTAGGCCTTTTTCAATACTTTGGTATTTAATTCTTGCAATGTATTGTTTGTTCATTTCCTTTTCTAGAATGGTTAGGTCTAGTTTAGTATGATAGTGAACCTTCAAGAAAATTTGCGTGGACATTTAACAACATTGAAGACCTTTTAGGATCATAATTGGTGAAAGTTGTGTGATCACTTAGATGAACAATCACTCTCAAGTTAGGTACCAAAAAAGCGTTAATACAATTGTTAGCGTAAATAAGTCCTGATTTTAGAAAGGCCAATGGCGTAGGAATCAAGACAACACCCTACATCTTGATTGGTTTCTAGTTGATCTCAAATAGTTAATGGTGACTACTAAAGTTCGTTAGGCTAAATCATAACTTCAAATGAAATCCAATGTCATGCAAGATATGATATTGGGAGAGATTGTGCTTATAATTGATGGACTGATTTGGAACACCATTTGATGATGTGTTTGAGTCATCTTTTGGGACACGAATAAAAATAGCTAGATTGTGAACTCGTTAAAATTGAAGCGGTAATATAATGCAAATTTGCACTTGTTATAAAGAGCACCTATAAAATAAATTAAAACTATCAGTCAAAATAATCGGATGAAGTACAGCGCAAGTGCCAAAACTTGGCATGGAAGGATACTTAAGTGCAAAAAGTTAGGAAAGTGACACTTAAGTGCCAAAATCGGAGCAAAATGGATCACTTAAGTGCCACTCCGGCCAAAATGCTGACATGGCAATTTTCCAGCAAAATAAGTGCAAAACGGCGTTGTTTTGTTCGCTGTCGTGGCTAAACAATACAAAAACGACGTCATTTTAGTGCTAACATAGTAAAAAATAATATAAAAATTAATTAAATTAAATTCGGAACTAAATTTATTTAAAACATTTAAAAATACAAATACAAATATTTAAAAAAAAATTAAAAAAAAGGGCAGGGGCAGCTGAGGGCTGAGCCCTCACCGTCGGTGCCTCCCCATCGCCGTCGGGAAGTGATGTGGACATCGAGCCATACTGAGGAGGAGGTGCTAAGGACCCATTGTCTATTCTTACTAGTTCAATCACTCGAGCGCGGGCCAAGCAATTTAGACAAGCTGTTGGTGTCATGGTTCGTGATCTTCAACGTGGGAGATGACCTTGGATCAAATCTTGAAGAATCTTGGAAATATTGGCGCAATTTGATTATATGGACACCAAATATTTGACCAAGTCAAATATATATAGATATATATTTATAGAGAGAGAGATATATATATATATATATATATATATATATATATATATATATCTTCTTGTTTAGGAATATTCTAGAATATGACGCATTATATTTCTAGGGTTGGTTTTAGGGTTTGTGTGATGGCTAGAAAGCCTATATATAAGAAGACGACTGAATTTCTTTGGGGACAGATTTATTTTACTTTGAGAAATAATTGAGAGATTTTCTTTTACTGTTCTTTTGAGGACTTGACCTAATCAAAATTCCCTTGTGACGGTCGATTTGACTTATCGAGCGAGATAGCGAATTCTTTCACTCGTGGCGTCTATAACGTTGGTTGGTTGACACGTGTTCGTCAACAGGTCACGTTCATACCGAGGTTGCCAATCACAGGTTTGATTGGAGGTCGAGGTTTGCAATTCGCACCATCTAGGCCTTCGTAGAACGATCCTTCCGCAGTGATTCACATCAATTGGTATCAGAGCTAGCTTCTACAAGGTCTATTTATCTTTAGTTTTCTGTTTATATTCAGCAATTTGAGATTTATTGAGCTAGGGTTTCGATTCTAGCCAATTTAGGGATCTGATTGGTTTTGTGCTTCCATACGTAGTTGTTTGCTATTAGTTTTAATTTTTTTTTAGCATCTTAAATTGTATCTGAGTTCGTAAAAAAAAAAAGAGAAATTTCTTCAAAAAAAAAAAAAAAGAAAAGAAAGAAAACGCACAAAAAAAGTGCGAAAAAAAAAAAAAACAGATTCAGGCAAAAAAAAAAAATATAGCCGAACAAAAAAAAAAAAAAAAAAATCAAGAAGGCGACTCGTTTGTTAGTGGACCGAATTGAAACAAAATTAGTAGTGATTTGCGTTTCAATTGGAATTTTGAAAGTTGTACTTGTTGGTTTGAAATTGTTACTTGTTGAAACAAAATCAGCAGTGATCTAATCTTGTTTGATTAGTTTGACTGATTGTCATGAGGGGGTTGAGAGATAGGTTTTGAGTCCAATAAAGAGCTTGTGAAAAGAGAATACGAGAGGAAAAAGGCAAGAGTGTGTGAGTTTAATTGAGGGTAAAAAAAAAGCCTAGACTTGAGTTAAACACGAGGGGAGTGACAAACACCTTGAGAGAAACATGTGAGGGAGCGATTGGTGAGGATTTTTTGTGACTAATGTTTATTTGCAGGTCTAAAATATGTCGCACGAAGAAAGCGTGAACCAAAGGGAGGTTGACTCCATACGAAGGGATGAAGCGCTCGTGGAAAGCATCCAGCAATTAAGGGTCGTAGTAGAGGAGCTTAGTGGCCGAATGATGGGGAATGGCATGAGGGTTGATGGTGACCGAGAGATACCTTGAGGAAGGCCGCAGCATCAGCGAGATGCCTCTAGAACACAACCTAGAAGGCAACGGCATTATGATGATGATGAGGCTGGCATGGAGGATGATCGAGATGCTCGATTTGGAAGGTGGAATGGAGCTCGAGGGTTTAGACACCGAGAAGATAATGAACTTGGCAATATCAAGATGAAGATTCCTTCTTTCCAAGGAAAGAATGATCCTGATGCGTATCTAGAGTGGGAGAAACACATTGAGACGATATTTGATTGCCAACGATACTCCGAGCTCAAAAAGGTAAAAATTGCAGCTGTTGAATTTACTGATTATGCTATAATTTGGTGGGATCAACTTGTGACTAGTAGAAGGCGCAATGGTGAAAGACCGATAGAGACGTGGGATGAGATGAAAGCGGTGATGAGGAGGCGTTTTGTACCAAGTCATTACCATCGAGATTTATTTCAAAAGTTACAAAATCTCACACAAGGCAATAAGAGCGTGGAAGAGTATCACAAGGAGATGGAGATTGCCATGATCCGTGCTAATGTGGTGGAGGATCGTGAGGCCACAATGTCAAGATTTTTGAGTGGTTTGAGCCGAGACATAGCAAGGGTGGTGGAGCTGCAACACTATGTTGAATTGGAGGAATTGGTGGACAAAGCCATCAAAGTTGAGCGGCAATTGAAGATGGACCGAAATCACAAAAGTGGAGGAGGTTCAAATCAAAATTGGAGATCTAATTGGAAGAGAGATGAAAAGCCAAATTGGAGAGGAAACAACACCAAAACCGAAACCTCAAAGGAGAAGGAGAGGGATGGTAAAGTTGGAACGAATCGGGCTTCGTGTAAAACCAAAAACCCTAACACTAGAACTCGTGAGATTAAATGTTTTAAGTGTTTGGGCAAGGGTCATATGGCGAATCAATGCCCTAATAGGAGGGTGATGATCATGACTGGACATGGTGATGTTGAGTCCGAAAGTGAGAGGGAAGAAGAGGATGATGAGATGCCACCATTGGAGGATTGTAGTGATGGAGAAGTGGCTATAAAAGGAGACTTATTGGTGGTTAGGCGTTCTCTGAGTGTGCAAGTAAAGGAGGAGGAGCATCATCAACAAAGAGATAACTTGTTTCATACAAGATGTGTGGTGAATGATAAGATATGTAGTATGATAATTGATGGAGGTAGTTGTGCGAATGTGGCAAGTTGTACTATGGTGGATAAGTTGGGTTTGAAAACAACAAAGCACCCTAGGCCTTATAGACTTCAATGGTTAAATGATAGTGGTGAGGTGAAAGTATCGAAGCAAGTTCAAATTCCATTTGAGATAGGGAGATACAAGGATGAGGTAGAGTGTGATGTTGTACCTATGCAAGCGGGTCATATCTTGCTTGGAAGACCATGGCAATATGATCGAAAGGTACATCATGATGGATATACTAATCGTTATTCATTGGTGATGAATCAAAAGACTTATACCTTGGTACCAATGACACCTAGTGAGGTGTATCAAGATCAGTTAAAGTTACAACGAGAAGCCGAGAGAGAGAGAAAAGGTGAGAAATCCGAGGCTTGCGTGGTGTGTCTGAGACGCAAGGAAAAGGAGAGGCCGAGAGAAAGATTGTGGTAAAAACCGAGGGAAAAGAAGAGAGGAAAGAAAAGAGAATTTTTTTTTTATGCAAAATCAAGTGAAGTGAGGAGAGCCTTAGTTCTAGATCGACCAATGCTTGTACTTGTGTACAAGGAGGTTTTGTTTTCTACTAATGATCTTGACCCAAGTTTGCCTAGTCCTATTGTGTCTTTATTGCAGGAATTTGAAGACGTCTTTCCTGATGAACTTCCTCGAGGGATACCACCGATTCAAGGCATAGAACATCAAATTGACTTGATTCCTGGTGCGCCATTACCTAACCGACCCGCATATCGAAGCAATCCCGAGGAGACAAAGGAACTGCAGCGGCAAGTTAGCAAACTATTGGAGCAAGGGCATGTGAGAGAGAGTCTTAGCCCGTGCGCCGTCCCTATTTTGTTGGTGCCAAAGAAGGATGGAACTTGGCGAATGTGTGTCGATTGCCGAGCAATCAATAACATTACGGTAAAGTATCGACATCCTATTCCTAGGTTAGATGACATGTTAGAGGAGTTGCATGGTTCTTGCATTTTCACTAAGATCGATTTGAAAAGTGGCTATCATCAAATTAGGATGAAAGAAGGTGATGAATGGAAAACTGCATTTAAGACCAAGTATGGGTTATATGAGTGGTTAGTCATGCCATTTGGATTAACTAATGCACCGAGCGCGTTTATGCGACTTATGAATCATGTTTTGCGTGCTTTTATTGGTCGATTTGTGGTTGTTTATTTTGATGATATCTTGATATATAGTCAAAGCCCTGATGACCATATTGAGCATGTGCGAGCTGTCTTGCGGGTTTTAAGGGCCGAACAATTATACGCTAATCTAAAGAAGTGCTCTTTTGTTACCAAAAAATTAGTATTTCTAGGATTTGTTGTTAGTGCTGATGGTATACGGGTTGATGAAGAAAAGGTCAAAGCAATTCGTGAATGGCCAACGCCTAAGACCGTAGGAGAGGTGCGTAGCTTTCATGGATTGGCGAGTTTTTATCGGCGATTTGTGAGAAATTTTGGCACCATTGCCGCACCTTTAACTGAGGTTATCAAGAAGCACGTGGGTTTCACGTGGGGAGAAGATCAAGAGAAAGCATTTAATCTGCTAAAAGATAAGTTAACTAATGCTCCTTTGTTATCTTTGCCAAATTTCAGTGCTACTTTTGAGATAGAGTGCGATGCTTCTGGTACAGGAATTGGAGCCGTGTTGATGCAAGGAGGGCGTCCCATAGCTTATTTTAGCGAAAAATTGAGTGGAGCAACATTGAATTATCCTACCTATGATAAGGAGATGTATGCTTTAGTGCGAGCTTTGGAGACTTGGCAACATTATTTATGGCCAAAGGAGTTTGTGATCCACACCGACCACGAGACCTTGAAGTACTTGAAAGGGCAGCAAAAGTTGAATAAAAGACATGCCAAATGGATGGAGTTCGTTGAGACTTTTCCATATGTGATCAAGTACAAGAAAGGTAAGGAGAATGTGGTAGCCGATGCACTTTCTCGAAGGTACGCGATTCTAACTATTTTAGAAGCAAAGTGTCTAGGTTTTGAGCATATCAAGGGCTTATATACTGATGATGATGACTTTGGGAGAGTGTATGAAGCATGTGAACACGCTGCATTTGATAAATTCTATAGGCGTGAAGGTTATCTTTTCCGTGAAAACAAACTATGTTTGCCTAAGTGTTCTTTGCGTGAATTGTTGGTGCGAGAAGCGCATAGTGGTGGTTTAATGGGGCATTTTGGTATTAATAAGACTTATGAAGTGCTGCATGAACATTTTTATTGGCCACATATGAAGAGAGATGTTACACGTGCCTGTGAGAGATGCATTGCTTGTAAGCAATCGAAGTCTACAACTAAACCGCATGGCTTGTATACACCGTTACCTATTCCAACACATCCTTGGACTGATATTTCTATGGATTTTGTGTTAGGATTGCCTAGGTCTAAGTATGGTGGAGATTCTATTTATGTGGTTGTTGATCGATTTTCAAAGATGACTCATTTTATACCTTGTCATAAAACTAATGATGCATCTCATGTTGCTGATTTGTTCTTTAGGGAGGTTGTACATTTGCATGACATGCCTAAATCGATTGTTTCAGATCGAGATTCTAAATTTCTTAGCTACTTTTGGAAAACATTGTGGAAAAAAACTAGGAACACGGTTATTATTTTCTACTACTTGTCATCCACAGACCGATGGTCAAATCGAGGTAGTTAATAGAACTTTAGGGGTATTGTTGCGTGCTATTATTAAAAAGAATATAAAATCTTGGGAAGATTGTCTGCCGCATGTTGAGTTTGCATATAATAGAAGCGTGCATTCTGCTACTAAATTTACATCATTTGAGGTTGTCTATGGTTTTAATCCGTTAACTCCGTTAGATTTAACCCCTTTACCTATTGATGAGCGTGTGGATTTAGATGGAGCAAAGAAAGCTGAATTTGTCAAGGCGTTGCATGAGAAGACGCGCGCAAATATTGAGCGCAAGATTGAGCAATATGCAAGGCAAGCCAACAAAGGGCACAAGGAAGTGGTGTTTGAACCCGGCGATTGGGTTTGGGTTCATATGCGCAAAGAGAGATTTCCTGAGCAGCGACATTCTAAGTTATTACCACGAGGGGATGGACCATTCATGGTTTTGGAAAGAGTTAACAATAATGCCTACAAGCTTGATCTTCCAGGTAAGTATGATGTTAGTGCCACATTTAATGTTTCTGACTTGACTCTTTTCAATGCCGTGATGATTTGAGGGCAAATCCTTTGCACGGGGAGGGAATGATGTGGACATCGAGCCATATCGAGGATGAGGTGCTAAGGACCCATTGTCTATTCCTACTGGTTCGATCACTCAAGCGCGGGCCAAGCAATTTAGGCAAGCTGTTGGTGTCATGGTTCGTGATCTTTAACGTGGAGATGACCTTGGATCAAATCTTGAAGAATCTTGGAAATCTTGGCGCAATTTGATTATATGGACACCAAATATTTAACCAAGTCAAATATATATAGATATATATTTATAGAGATATATATATATATATATATATCTATATATATTATAGATATATATATATCTTCTTGTTTAGGAATATTCTAGAATATGACGCATTATATTTCTAGGGTTGGTTTTAGGGTTTGTGTGATGGCTAGAAAGCCTATATATAAGACTGACTGAATTTCTTTGGGGATAGATATATTTTACTTTGAGAAATAATTGAGAGATTCTCTTTTACTATTCTTTTGAGGACTTGACCTAATCAAAATTCCCTTGTGACGGTCGATTTGACTTATCGAGCGAGATAGCGAATTCTTTCACTCGTGGCGTCTATAACGTTGGCTGGTTGACACGTGTTCGTCAACAGGTCACGTTCATACCGAGGTTGCCAATCACAGGTTTGATTAGAGGTCGAGGTTTGCAATTCGCACCATCTAGGCCTTCGTAGAACGATCCTTCCGCAGCGATTCACATGAGGAAGGGCTGGCGACGGAGGGGGGAGGGTTGGCCGGGGTCGCCGGGCCTTGGTCAGGGTCGCCGGGCCTTGGCTAGGGGTTGGCGACCTCGGCCAACCGGCGGCGAAGGCCCTTGAGCCCTCACCCCCAATCTGGGGGAGGGTCGCAGCCCTCACCTAGATCCGATGGGGGTCGGCGGCCCTCGCCTGGCCGGGCCAAGGACCGCCGCCAACTGAAGCAAACCCCTAGCGAGTGACGGCCCTTGGCCTAGCCGGGTGAGGGCCACGACCCTCGCCTTGATCGGGGGCAAGGGCTCGCGGTCCTTGCCCAGATCCGGTGGGGGACAATGGCCCTTGCCTAGCTTGGCTAAGGGCCGTTGCTCATCAAGGCGACCCCCTAGCGGGTGGTGGCCCTTGGCCCGACCGAGCGAGGGCCGCCGACCCCACCGGATCTGGGCGAGGGCCGTGACCCTCCCCCCCGGTCGACCAGGGTCGCCGGACCTTCCTGGCGGCGGCTGCGAGGGCTCTTCCCTCAGCCGCCCCTTCCCTTTTTATTTATTTATTATTTTTTTAATATTTGTATTTTTATTTCAAATTTTTAAATAAATTTATTTTTAAATTTAATTTAATTAATTTTTATATTAATTTTTACCACAACAGTATCAAAACAACGCCATTTTGCATTTATTTTGCAGGAAAATGGTCACGTTAGCATTTTGGCTGGATTTTCGCCAGAGTGGCACTTAAGTGATCCATTTTGCTTTGATTTTGGCACTTAAGTGTCACTTTCACTTAAGTGTCCCTCCGTGCCAAGTTTTGGCATTCCAGGTGTCCGGCACTCCAAAATAATCCTTCCTTATTTTCATATCACGGGATGAAAATTGGAGCAAAACTATAATGCAAATTTGTCGCCAAGGGATTATTTCTCCAACTTCTGTCCTTGAAAGCATGTGGATGCCTCTCCTTACGTTTGTTGATTGATCGACCTCCGCAAGTTTTGCCGAAGGTCCTCCATTCGCACCTTCATTTGGTAGAGCTTTTCCCGTTTGAGCTCTTCAGTGGGAGCTTCCACGATGCCACATCGCCTTTTCCTTTGGTCAGTCTCTTCAACACTTTGCCTCGTGCCTTCTCAGCTTCGATTTGATTAATGAGCTCATCATGTTGTTGGTTGAGCTCTTTACACCCAGCTTGACGATAGGACTCAAAAAATTGATACCTATCATTAGGTTGAGGGTTTTGGTAGAGGAATCGATTGGCGATTGTATGGATAGATGGATGAACACAAGAAAAGGTTTTTCCGCCATGAAAGAGTACTACAAATCCCACCTCCACTCCACAGAGGGTCACAAGGTTGCTTGCTTTTTTGTAAACACTATATTTACACTTTGAAAATGCTGTAAGTCTCCGGTTCTCATTCTCAATTTGTTTCATCTCACTTCTTGGATGGTTTCTTCTTTGTCTTCCCGCCATAATCAAAGAGAAAGTGCTCGAGACAATAGCAAACACGTAAAGCTGTGATATCGGTCAATGCAGAGATAATAAAGAGAAATGCACGTATTTGTAGTTGGGTATAAATGTTAATTTTAGTATGAGCAGTTGTTGGATAATCTCTTCCAACTGCCATCTTCTGTAAGATGGATAAAACAAAAGTGGGTTATTTATGATTGTGGATATAAGTATCGGAATCATGATTTATATTGCAGTGTCCACAAATCAAGATGACTATGTTATGTACCCATTAAGGTGTGGGGTGGAAAACAAGACAGTAGAATTTTTTTTTAATCTATTTCAGCATGCTTTTCATGCAATTTTCTTAAGCATTCAATGTCGTTCATTTTTCTGTCCAATAAATTTTTCATAAAGTTTAAAACAAAAGAAATTATGCAATTGATTTAAGTTCATTCTACAATAGAATTCTTACTTAGTAATAGATTGCAAGTACAATTCAACTTACTCAACTAATCTCTGAAAATCAATGTGTGACTTCATATTCCTTTCATAGTCAAATATAGTTGGGCCATCATAGGTAGGAGATGTTTTGATTGCCAAATCAATTTATTTTCGTGAAAGAAAGCTCGTTTTTTAACATAAAGCAGTACAATGTCCTTTAATTCGATTTCATTAATGATATTTAACAATTGATCTGATTTAAGGACCATTACAAGTATATTGCGATGCAAAGAATAGCATGCACTTTTAATACTAAATTAAAAGCAAATAATTATGGATCTCATTTTCTGAGATAATTAAAAGCCATGCTTAGAAAAGAATTGGCACCGCACCTCATGAACTCATCATGATATCATGATAGACATCATTTTGATTTTCGCAAAGTATGTGAAGAGTAGCTCATACAAAAATCTGAAAAGATGCCCACACTCAACTTAAACATGATTGTTATTTTTTTAATTCAATATCAAACTTTTACAAAGAAAAAAAACAAAAAAAAAATCATGAAAAAGACATACATATATTAGAAGAAACCCAATGATCACATGTATAACTATGGATAAAAAAATCATAATTTAATATAACTAAGAGGATTGACAAATAATCAATGAATAATTACCTTCCAAATCCGAAATCAAAATAGTTGCCAAATAATTATATTTCTGTTATGAAATACATGAATGGATGAAATACATGAATGAATATTCATTATATTCATCTTATCTAATGTACTTATTATGGTACATTTGTATCATACTTTCTAAGTACATTTCCCTATACAATGAATGTTTATCTCCCTTATCTAGTACATGTATCATTCGATACATTGATATTAATGATAAGTACATTCTTGTTTTCATATAAATAGGAGTTTAGTTTTGATGTACAATTACAACCAACAGAAGAACAATCACAACAGAGAACAACAGTGAGATACTGGAAATACAACTCTCTTCTTTGGCTTTCTCTATTATCTTTAGTGTTCACTTGCTTTCTCTTCTCAATCTCTTCTCTATTATATATTCGCCACGCAATATTTTACAACACGTTATCAGCACGAGGATCTACCGATTGAGTAAGTAATTTTTGCAAGCACGAGGATCTACCGACCGAGTAAGTAATTTTTGCAAGGTGGGTATTCTTTTTATTAATCAACTTATACTTCATCTTCTTCTATCAATTCTTCATTTTTATTTTTCTTGGCCTGAAGCCAAATTTCAAATCTAAAAGTATCATTCTCGCTCCCGAAGTGGCAGTGGATATTTTGAAATCCTTTTAATTAATTTAAGGATTTGATTTTGCAAGGATTGTATGCAAATTTTATGATACTTGACACCCGAAGTTGTCAATATAAATGCAAATGGAAAATACCAAGAAAAAGGAAGATGTTTGTTTGCTTGATAATGCAACAACACATACTATATTTTGTGGTATACACTTTTTCTCGAGTATGACATTGTGTAAGGTGCAAATCCATACAATATCAGGTCCCATTTCGATTATTGATGGTTTTGGGAATGCCACAATTATTTTGCCAAATGGCACAATCCTGCATATTGAGAATGCGTTTCTAAGCATTAGATCAAAAAAGAATCTACTCAGTTTCAAAGATGTATGCCGTAATGGGTACCATATTGAGACTATTTATGAGCACGATAAGGAATATATTGACATTTCCTCTTATAAAATGGGCCTGAAGACCATCCATGAGAAGCTAGAAGCTTCTTCTATAGGTTTGTATTGTGTCATGATTAAGGCTGTTGAAACCTACGCCACCACATCCTGGAGATTGATAAGCCTTGATCAATTTGGACTGTGGCATGATTGCCTTGGTCATCCTGACACTTCAATGATGCGTAGGATAATTCAAAATACAAAAGGGCACCCTTTAAAGGATATAAAGGTATTGTTATCCAAAGATTATAATTGTGAGGCTTGCTCACAAGAAAAACTCATTATCAAACCTTCTATAACAAAGGTTAATTTTAAATCCCCTTTATTCTTGTAAAGAATTCAGGGTGATATTTGTGGATCAACACAACCACTAAGTGGATCATTTCGATATTTTATGGTACTAGTGGACGCATCCTGTAGATGGTCCCATGTTTGCCTATTATCTACGCGCAATGACACATTTGCATGTTTATTTGCACTATTATCATATTCCAGCTGCAAATGCTCCAGCTAGAATAGTTGTTCCTACAGGACATGCTAAAATGGATCAAAATCCCCCGCACTTGAAGTGTGGTAGACTGATAAGATCAAAAGATACTGCTCCTAAAAAACGAAGAGGAAAGAATCAGGAATCCGCTCCAGAAGAGCCTGGCGTTGTGCTTGCTCCTAAATAGCTTATTACCCCTGAAGAGGCGCAAACCCATGAAAGGAACACCAATCCCGGGAATACTGATAATTCCATTACATATTATAATGAAATTTTGGATCGAAATGAAATCATCATTGATGATGCTTTTGCATTCTTAGTTACTCATAAAATTATAGATGATGATTGTGAGCCGCAATCTATTATTGAATGTCGTCAAAGGCAAGAATGGCCTAAGTGGGAGGAAGTAATTAAGGCTGAATTAGCTTCCCTAACTAACCGAGAGGTTTTTGGACCTGTAACTCGTATTCCCCGATAATGTAAAGCCTATTGGATATAAATGGGTATTTATCCAAAAACGAAATGAGAAAAACGAGGTTGTCAAGTATAAAGCTCGACTCGTTGCTCAAGGATTCTCCCAGAGACCTGGGATTGATTATAATGAGACATATTCACCTGTGATGGATATGATTACATTTCGTTTTCTCATTAGCCTAACAATCTTTGAAAGATTGGAAATGTGTCTTATGGACGTTGTGACGGCATATTTATATGGCTCATTAGATTCTGATATTTATATGAAAATTCCCGAGGGATTCAAAATGCCTAAAGCATGCACTCCCCGCATTTTATTCTCAATAAAATTACAAAGATCCTTGTACGGGTTAAAGCGATCCGGTCGCATGTGGTATCAACGCCTAAGTGAGTACCTAATTAAGGAAAGGTACAAGAATGATCGTATTCGCCCATGCGTATTTATTAAGAAATAAGAAATCGGATTTGCTATTGTAGCAGTTTATGTTGACGATATAAATTTAATTGGAACTCCATAAAAGTTAGCTAAAACTGCTGAATATTTGAAAAGGGAGTTTGAAGTTAAAGATTTGGGTAAAACCAAACTTTGTCTTGGTCTAGAGCGTGAGCATAAAGCAAATGGCATAATCGTCCATCAATCAACATATGTTGAAAGATTGCTTAAACGCTTCAACATGGACAAAGCTCACCCATTGAGCACCCCTATTGTTGTAAGGTCTCTAGATTCCCAAAAGGACCCATTTCTTCCTAGAGAATCAAATGAAGAGATACTTGGTCCTAAAGTACCATATCTCAATGCAATTGGGGCTTTGATGTACTTGGCACAATGTACGAGATCCGATATTGCTTTTGCGGTAAATTTATTGGCACGCTTTAGTTCTGAGCCAACTCGGAGATACTGGAATGGAGTTAAACATATTTTCTGTTATCTCCGAGGAACCATAGATTTGGGATTATATTATTCCAAGGATTCAACTAACTCTAGTTTAGTTGGATATGTTGATGCTGGATATAGATCTGATCCACATAAGTCTCGCTCTCAAACCGGGTATTTATTTTGTTATAATGGCACTGCTATTTCTTGGTGTTCTACGAAGCAATCGCTAGTAGCTACATTTTCTAACCACTATGAGATTATTGCTTTATATGACGGTGGAAGAGAGTGTGTTTGGTTAAGATCCGTTATAACGCATATTCATAATTCTTGTTGTTTAATACCGGTTACAAATTTTCCCACTATAATTTATGAAGATAATGCTGCTTGTGTTGCACAAGTTAGGGGAGGATATATCAAAGGTCATAGGACCAAGCATATCTCGCCGAAATTTTTCTATACTCATGAACTCCAAGAAAGTCGACAAATTGATGTTAAACAGATTCAATCCATAAATAATCTTGCAGATCTTTTTACTAAATCATTGCCAACATCAACTTTTGAGAAATTAGTATATCGCATTGGTATGTGGCGAGTTCACAAGGTGCAAGATTGATTAGCCCCAGCAGTGGCTACATGGCTCAATTGAGGGGGAGATATTATGAAATATGCATTATAGCATTGATATGCAGTGAGTTCACAAGATGCAAGATTGATTAGCCCCAGCAGTTGCTATATATGCATTGCACTCTTTTTTCTTTTTGTCCGGTTTTTTCCCACAGGATTTTTCCTGTTTAAAGTTTTTAACGAGGCAATTCATGCATCCATAAAAGGGAGAGATCATAACATTTGTGCTCTACACTCTTTTTTCCTTTTGTCCGGTTTTTGTCCCACTGAGTTTTTCCGGCTTAAGGTTTTTAATGAGGTAGTATCATTTGATGCACAATTATAATGAATACAATGAATATTCAAGGGGGAGTGTTATGAAATACATGAATGGATGAAATATATGAATGAATATTCATTATATTCATCTTATCTAATGTACTTATTATGGTACATTTGTATCATACTTTCTAAGTACATCTCCTATACAATGAATGTTCATCTCCTTATCTAGTACATGTATCATTCGATACATTTGTATCACTCGAGCGCGGGCCAAGCAATTTAGGCAAGCTGTTGGTGTCATGGTTCGTGATCTTCAACGTGGAGATGACCTTGGATCAAATCTTGAAGAATCTTGGAAATCTTGGCGCAATTTGATTATATGGACACCAAATATTTGACCAAGTCAAATATATATAGATATATATTTATAGAGAGAGAGAGATATATAGAGAGAGATATATATATATAAACTGAACAACTTGTTCTTTGTTATTATTGACCTGTTTAAGAATACCACCATAGCCTATTTCTGAGGCATCTGTTTCAACTATTTTGAATGCAGATGGGTCAGCAAGATGTAAGCATGGTATATCTTTAACATGAGATTTAATTTGTTTGATAATGTTGGTATGGACGGAAGTCCATGGTGGAGGATCTTTTTGCAATCTTTGGTGTAAGGGTTTACAAAGGATATTTATATTAGGGAAGAAATCCAAAATATAATTGAGACTCCCTAAAAACCTTTGCAATTGTGTTTTGTCTTTAATCTCATCTGGAAATTTATCAGTAAAGGAAATCGATCTTTCTATTGGAGTTGTGGTGTTTAGATGGATGTAATGACCTAAGAATCTAATCTTGGTTTTGAAGAGTGCAATTTTAGTAGGAGAGACAACAAGACCATTTTGTATGATTATTTTTATGAAAGTAGACAAGTGTTTAAAATGTTGTTCTATATTGACGAAAAAACAAGAACATCATCTATGTAAACAATGATGTAATCAGAATAAGGATTGAAGATATCATTCATAATTCTTTGGAATTCTGAAGGGGCATTTTGAGACCGAATGGCATAACATTCCATTCGTATTGGCCAAAAGGAACAAAAAAGGCTGTTTTGTATTTATCCTTTTCACTGATTTGTATTTGCCAGAAACCTGACTTCATGTCGAATTTAGAGAATATTTTTGACCTACATAATCTATTTAACAAATCTTTTTTGTTAGGAATCGGATATCTCATCAAAAGATCTTCTAGGAAATCTAATAGTGACGCTTCCTTCCGAATGTTGAATCACATTGGTTGGAGTTGTATTTTGAACAATTTGTTGGGGAATTTGGTTTTCTAATTCCCATTGTTCTGGTAAAGTAACTTGATTCCAACTAATAGATCTAGGAATAGTAGTATTTGCTCTAGAAATGTCAGTCCCGGAGAAGAAGTGTTTCTCCTCTAGGACTATGTTTAAAAGCATTTTCTCCAAAGGCCGAGGCCATGGCTTTGTAATGGATCCTATAGACAAGAGCTAAAGGAATAGATCCTCCTATAATCACTATTCCTCCTAGTACTCGTAGAGATCCTAGTACTAGTAGAGATCCTTCTATACGTGATGCAACACCTTTACCTTCTAGTACTAGTAGAAATAACCCTGACTTACCAACTGAACCAGAAATCACTGGTCTAGACAATAGATCAGGAATTTCCAGACCGGTTTACCAACAAAACCAGCCTGAGCCTGTCCTAGAAAACACAAATTCTCCTCATCATTCTCCCACTTATTCTCAAATGATAGATGCTGAGCTTAATGTTTTAGAAAAACAATTTGAACCAAACAGAGCTTTCCTTAACAGAGAATTTAATTCTGAAAACAACAAACAAATCGAGAATGGTT
The DNA here is from genome assembly GCA_014182565.1 of Eucalyptus marginata. Lineage (NCBI taxonomy): Eukaryota > Viridiplantae > Streptophyta > Magnoliopsida > Myrtales > Myrtaceae > Eucalyptus > Eucalyptus marginata. The sequence goes on along the minus strand of CM024589.1, from coordinate 32,477,165 downwards.
CTTCAAAACCTTTGCCGATAAAGCAAAAGATATCAAGCAAAATATTACGACTACATATACGAATATGAAGTCCATATATATATATATATATATATATATATATATATATATATCTTCTTGTTTAGGAATATTCTAGAATATGACGCATTATATTTCTAGAGTTGGTTTTAGGGTTTGTGTGATGGCTAGAAAGCCTATATATAAGACCGACTGAATTTCTTTGGGGACGTATATATTTTACTTTGAGAAATAATTGAGAGATTCTCTTTTACTGTTCTTTTGAGGACTTGACCTAATCAAAATTCCCTTGTGACGGTCGATTTGACTTATCGAGCGAGATAGCGAATTCTTTCACTCGTGGCGTCTATAACGTTGGTTGGTTGACACGTGTTCGTCAACAGTCACGTTCATACCGAGGTTGCCAATCACAGGTTTGATTGGAGGTCGAGGTTTGCAATTCGCACCATCTAGGCCTTCGTAGAACGATCCTTCCGTAGCGATTCACATCAGGAAGGGCCGGCGACGGAGGGGGGAGGGTTGGTCGGGGTCGCCGGGCCTTGGTCAGGGTCGCCGGGCCTTGGCTAGGGGTTGGCGACCTCGGCCGACCGGCGGCGAAGGCCCTTGAGCCCTCACCCCAAATCAGGGGGAGGGTCGCAGCACTCACCTAGATCCGATGGGGGTTGGCAGCCCTCGCTTGGCCGGGCCAAGGACCGCCGCCAACTGAAGCAAACCCCTAGCTAGTGACGGCCCTTGGCCTAGCCGGGTGAGGGCCACGACCCTCGCCTTGATCGGGGGCAAAGGCTCGCGGTCCTTGCCTAGATCGGGTGGGGGTCAATGGCCCTTGCCTAGCTTGGCCAAGGGCCGCCGCTCGCTAAGGCGACCCCTAGTGGGTGGTGGCCCTTGGCCCGACCGAGCGAGGGTCGCCGACCCGGGATCCGGGCGAGGGCCGTGACCCTCCCCTGGCCGACCGGGGTCGCCGGACCTTCGGCGGCGGCCGCGAGGGCTCTTCCCTCGCCCGCCGCTTCCTTTTTATTTATTTATTATTTTTTTAATATTTGTATTTTTATTTCAAAATGTTTTAAATAAATTTATTTTTAAATTTAATTTAATTAATTTTTATATTAATTTTTTACCACAACAAAGATCAAAACAACGCGATTTTGCATTTGTTTCGCAGGAAAATGGTCACGTTAGCATTTTGGCCGGATTTTCGCCAGAGTGGCACTTAAGTGATCCATTTTGCTTTGATTTTGGCACTTAAGTGTCACTTTCACTTAAGTGTCCCTCCGTGCCAAGTTTTGGCATTCCAGTGTCCCAAGACTCCAAAATAATCCTTCCTTATTTTCATATCACGGGATGAAAATTGGAGCAAAACTATAATGCAAATTTGTCGCCAAGGGATTATTTCTCCAACTTCTGTCCTTGAAAGCATGTGGATGCCTCTCCTTACGTTTGTTGATTGATCGACCTCCACAAGTTTTGCCGAAGGTCCTCCATTCGCACCTTCATTTGGTAGAGCTTTTCTCGGTTGAGCTCTTCAGTGGGAGCTTCCCACGATGCCACATCGCCTTTTCCTTTGGTCAGTCTCTTCAACACTTTGCCTCGTGCCTTCTCAGCTTCGATTTGATTAATGAGCTCATCATGTTGTTGGTTGAGCTCATTACACCCAGCTTGACGATAGGACTCAAAAAATTGATACCTATCATTAGGCTGAGGGTTTTGGTAGAGGAATCGATTGGCGATTGTATCGATAGATGGATGACACAAGAAAAGGTTTTTCCGCCATGAAAGAGTACTACAAATCCCACCTCCACTCCACAGAGGGTCACAAGGTTGCTTGCTTTTTTGTAAACACTATATTTACACTTTGAAAATGCTGTAAGTCTCCGGTTCTCATTCTCAATTTGTTTCATCTCACTTCTTGGATGGTTTCTTCTTTGTCTTCCCGCCATAATCAAAGAGAAAGTGCTCTGAGACAATAGCAAACACGTAAAGCTGTGATATCGGTCAATGCAGAGGTAATAAAGAGAAATGCACGTATTTGTAGTTGGATATAAATGTTAATTTTAGTATGAGCAGTTGTTGGATAGTCTCTTCCAACTGCCATCTTCTGTAAGATGGATAAAACAAAAGTGGGTTATTTATGATTGTGGATATAAGTATCTGAATCATGATTTATATTGCAATGTCCACAAATCAAGATGACTATGTTATGTACCCATTAAGGTGTGGGGTGGAAAACAAGACAGTAGAATTTTTTTTTAATCTATTTCAGCATGCTTTTCATGCAATTTTCTTAAGCATTCAATGTCGTTCATTTTTCTGTCCAATAAATTTTTTCATAAAGTTTAAAACAAAAGAAATTATGCAATTGATTTAAGTTCATTCTACAACAGAATTCTTACTTAGTAATAGATTGCAAGTACAATTCAACTTACTCAACTAATCTCTGAAAATCAATGTGTGACTTCATATTCCTCTCATAGTCAAATATAGTTGGGCCATCATAGGTAGGAGATGTTTTGATTGCCAAATCAATTTATTTTCGTGAAAGAAAGCTCGTTTTTTTAACATAAAGCAGTACAATGTCCTTTAATTCGATTTCATTAATGATATTTAACAATTGATCTGATTTAAGGACCATTACAAGTATATTGCGATGCAAAGAATAACATGCACTTTTAATACTGAATTAAATGCAAATAATTATGGATCTCATTTTCCGAGATAATTAAAAGCCATGCTTAGAAAAGAATTGGCACCGCACCTCATGAACTCATCATGATATCATGATAGACATCATTTTGATTTTCGCAAAGTATGGGAAGAGTAGCTCATACAAAAATCTGAAAAGATGCCCACACTCAACTTAAACATGATTGTTATTTTTTAATTCAATATCAAACTTTTACAAAGAAAAAAAAAAAAAAAATAACTATGGATAAAAAAATCATAATTTAATATAACTAAGAGGATTGACAAATAATCAATGAATAATTATCTTCCAAATCCGAAATCAAAATAGTTGCCAAATAATTATATTTCTGTTATGAAATACATGAATGGATAAAATACATGAATGAATATTCATTATATTCATCTTATCTAATGTACTTATTATGGTACATTTGTATCATACTTTCTAAGTACATTTCCCTATACAATGAATGTTTATCTCCCTTATCTAGTACATGTATCATTCCATACATTGATATTAATGATAAGTACATTCTTGTTTTCCTATAAATAGGAGTTTAGTTTTGATGTACAATTACAACCAACGAAGAACAATCACAACAGAGAACAACAAAGGAGATACCGGAAATACAACTCTCTTCTCTGGCTTTCTCTATTATCTTTAGTGTTCACTTGCTTTCTCTTCTCAATCTCTTCTCTATTATATATTTGCCACGCAATATTTTACAACACGTTATCAGCACGAGGATCTACCGATTGAGTAAGTAATTTTTGCAAGCACGAGGATCTACCGACTGAGTAAGTAATTTTTGCAAGTTGGATATTCTTTTTATTAATCAACTTATACTTCATCTTCTTCTATCAATTCTTCATTTTTATTTTTCTTGGCCTGAAGCCAAATTTCAAATCTAAAAGTATCATTCTGCTCCTGAAGTGGCAGTGGATATTTCGAAATCCTTTTAATTAATTTAAGGATTTGATTTTGCAAGGATTGTATGCAAATTTTATGATACTTGACACCCGAAGTTGTCAATATAAATGCAAATGAAAAATACCGAGAAAAAGGAAGATGTTTGTTTGCTTGATAATGCAACAACACATACTATATTTTGTAGTATACACTTTTTCTCGAGTATGACATTGTGTAAGGTGCAAATCCATACAATATCAGGTCCCGTTTCGATTATTGATGGTTTTGGGAATGCCACAATTATTTTGCCAAATGGCACAATCCTGCATATTGAGAATGCGTTTCTAAGCATTAGATCAAAAAAGAATCTGCTCAGTTTCAAAGATGTATGCCGTAATGGGTACTATATTGAGACTATTTATGAGCAAGATAATGAATATATTGGCATTTCCTCTTATAAAATGGGCCTGAAGACCATCCATGAGAAGCTAGAAGCTTCTTCTATAGGTTTGTATTGTGTCATGATTAAGGCTGTTGAAACCTACGCCACCACATCCTGGAGATTGATAAGCCCTGATCAATTTGGACTGTGGCATGATTGCCTTGGTCATCCTGGCACTTCAATGATGTGTAGGATAATTCAAAATACAAAAAGGGCACCCTTTAAAGGATATAAAGGTATTGTTATCCAAACATTATAATTGTGAGGCTTGCTCACAAGAAAAACTCATTATCAAACCTTCTATAACAAAGGTTAATTTTAAATCCCCTTTATTCTTGTAAAGAATTCAGGGTGATATTTGTGGACCAATACAACCACTAAGTGGACCATTTCGATATTTTATGGTACTAGTGGACGCATCTTGTAGATGGTCCCATGTTTGCCTATTATCTACGCGCAATGACACATTTGCATGTTTATTTGCACTATTATCATATTCCAACTGCAAATGCTCCAGCTAGAATAGTTGTTCCTGCAGGACAGGCTAAAATGGATCAAAATCCCCCGCACTTGAAGTGTGGTAGACTGATAGGATCAAAAGATACTGCTCCTAAAAAACGAAGGGGAAAGAATCAGGAATCCGCTCTAGAAGAGCCTGGCGTTATGCTTGCTCCTAAAGAGCTTATTGCCCCTGAAGAGGCGCAAACCTATGAAAGGAACATCGATCCCGGGAATACTGATAATTCTATTACATATTATAATGAAATTTTGGATCGAAATGAAATCATCATTGTTGATGCTTTTGCATTCTTAGTTACTCATAAAATTATGGATGATGATTGTGAGCCGCAATCTATTATTGAATGTCGTCAAAGGCAAGATTGGCCTAAGTGGGAGGAAGTAATTAAGGCTGAATTAGCTTCCCTAACTAAACGAGAGGTTTTTGGACCTGTAACTCGTATCCCCAATAATGTAAAGCCTGTTTGATATAAATGGGTATTTATCCAAAAACGAAATGAGAAAAACGAGGTTGTCAAGTATAAAGCTCGACTCGTTGCCCAAGGATTCTCCCATAGACCCGGATTGATTATAATGAGACATATTCACCTGTGATGGATATGATTACATTTTGTTTTCTCATTAGCCTAACAATCTTTGAAAGATTGGAAATGCGTCTTATGGACGTTGTGACGGCATATTTATATGGCTCATTAGATTATGATATTTATATGAAAATTCCCGAGGGATTCAAAATGCCTAAAGCATGCACTCCCCGCATTTTATTCTCAATAAAATTGCAAAGATCCTTGTACGGGTTAAAGCAATCCGGTCGCATGTGGTATCAACGCCTAAGTGAGTACCTAATTAAGGAAAGGTACAACAATGATCCTATCTGCCCATGCGTGTTTATTAAGAAATAAGAAATCGGATTTGCTATTGTAGCAGTTTATGTTGACGATATAAATTTAATTGGAACTCCAGAAAAATTAGCTGAAACTGCTGAATATTTGAAAATGGAGTTTGAAGTTAAAGATTTGGGCAAAACCAAACTTTGTCTTGGTCTAGAGCTTGAGCATAAAGCAAATGGAATAATCGTCCATCAATCAACATATGTTGAAAGATTGCTTAAACGCTTCAACATGGACAAAGCTCACCCATTGAGCACCCCTATTGTTGTAAGGTGTCTAGATTCTCAAAAGGACCCATTTCGTCCTAGAGAATCAAATGAAGAGATACTTGATCCTGAAGTACTATATCTCAATGCAATTGGGGCTTTGATATACTTGGCACAATGTACGAGATTAGATATCGCTTTTGCGGTAAATTTATTGGCACGCTTTAGTTCTGAGCCAACTCGGAGACACTAGAATGGAGTTAAACATATTTTCCGTTATCTCCGAGGAACCATAGATTTGTGATTATATTATTCCAAGGATTCAACTAACTCTAGTTTAGTTGGATATGCTGATGCTGGATATAGATCTGATCCACATAAGGCTCGCTCTCAAACCGGGTATTTATTTTGTTATAATGGCACCGCTATTTCTTGGCGTTCTACGAAGCAATTGCTAGTAGCTACATCTTCTAACCACTATGAGATTATTGCTTTATATGACGGTGGAAGAGAGTGTGTTTGGTTAAGATCTGTTATAACGCATATTCATAATTCTTGTTGTTTAATACCGGTTACAAATTTTCCCACTATAATTTATGAAGATAATGCTGCTTGTGTTGCACAAGTTAGGGGAGGATATATCAAAGGTGATAGGACCAAGCATATCTCGCCGAAATTTTTCTATACTCATGAACTCCAAGAAAGTCAACAAATTGATGTTAAACAGATTCGATCCATAAATAATCTTGCAGATCTTTTTACGAAATCATTGCCAACATCAACTTTTGAGAAATTAGTATATCGCATTGGTATGCGGCGAGTTCACAAGGTGCAAGATTGATTAGCCCCAGCAGTGGCTACATGGCTCAATTGAGGGGAGATATTATGAAATATGCATTATAGCATTGATATGCAGCGAGTTCACAAGATGCAAGATTGATTAGCCCCAGCAGTGGCTATATATGCATTGCATTCTTTTTTCTTTTTGTCCGGTTTTTTCCCACAGGATTTTTCCGGTTTAAAGTTTTTAACGAGGCAATTCATGCATCCATAAAAGGGAGAGATCATAACATTTGTGCTCTACACTCTTTTTTCCTTTTGTCTGGTTTTTGTCCCACTGGGTTTTTCCGGCTTAAGGTTTTTAATGAGGTAGTATCATTTGATGCACAATCATAATGAATACAATGAATATTCAAGGGGGAGTGTTATGAAATACATGAATGGATGAAATATATGAATGAATATTCATTATATTCATCTTATCTAATGTACTTATTATGGTACATTTGTATCATACTTTCTAAGTACATCTCCCTATACAATGAATGTTCATCTCCCTTATCTAGTACATGTATCATTCGATACATTGATATTAATGATAAGTACATTCTTGTTTTCCTATACATAGGAGTTTAGTTTTGATGTACAATTACAACCAACAGAAGAACAATCACAACAGAGAACAACAATGAGATACTGGAAATACAACTCTCTTCTCTGGCTTTCTCTATTATCTTTAGTGTTCACTTGCTTTCTCTTCTCAATCTCTTCTCTATTATATATTCGCCACGCAATATTTTACAACAATTTCTAGTCAGATCTATTTTTCTATTGTCATAGAGCTACCAAGCAATCAATGGCGCATAGCACCCATTCTAAATCTAGCTAGATCTATTTTTCTATTGCCATTGTCGCGACCAAAAATTTTCGGTGAACCACCTAGGGTTTGGCTAATGGATTGTTAAGCCTAGACTTAACTCGGGCTCTCCCAAGCCCATACCAATTCACGATTTAGGTTCAAATTCTTAGCATGCAAATGATTTTCAATTATGAGTCGCCACTAATCTATTTTTGGTGGGTCGATTAGAAACCCAAATAAAGTAACGGGAGATTTACTTTATTCCTACGAACCAGAGATTTGTGAGTTCGGGGACTTGGTTACGCTAGATTTCTCTAACGCCCTTTCGGTACCTCTCTCTTTTATTTTGAAAAAATGTTTTGCAGGCAGCTTGAATTAATTTTAATTCACTTCCATAACATGTGAGGTGATCATGCAAGTGCTCAAACCACCAATTTAGCACTCAAGAAAGCAAATGAATAAATTGCAGGGCTTACCTCATAGCAACGAAAGCATCTGCAATATTATATCATAATTCACATCAACAATCCTAGATATGATTTCTAATTAACACGCAATCACTTAATTTTTTGTTTTCACTTTTTTTTTAATGAAAATCATGATTTATGCAATGCATGTCACTAACATAACATGCAATGATATGGCATGGCAATATGACCTAGATGACATTTTTATATGACATGAGTAAAAATGCAATAATTAAATGTGCAATCTAAATTAATCTAAATGACTTAATTCTAATGACGGGCAATTTCTAATTAAATGAACCTAACAACAATCACTAAATGACGTGCATTTCATGAACCTAATTCTATATGACGTGCACATGATTTTTGTTTTCCTAATAAGCATGCAATCTATCCTAATATGCAATGACGTGCAAAAAAGCGCTAATTCTAATTTTCTTTTTCTTTTTATGAAATTCGAAATTAAAATTGCCAAATAATTAAACGTGCAATTCAAATTTAAAACTAACATCCTAAATGAATGCATTTTTTTTTTGGATTTTTATTTAAGGAATTCGAAATAAATAAATTTCCTATTCTAAACATGCGGAATAACCTTAAAACAAGAAATAAACCTAATTCTAACATACATTTTTGATTTTTTTTTTTTACGAAAGCAAAATTAATTTAACGGCACGACAGCAAATCAGAGCAAGATTGATATCCAAATTGACGAACCATATCTCGCGCATGAGATTGGGTTGGCCAATTTTACATAAATCGCGAATCGAATCTCGAGCGTGAGATCGAATTGGCGACTTTTTAAGTGATTGTGAGTCGGATTTCGGGCGCGAAAATCGGACTGACAATCACAAATTTCCAAGGCTTTTTCATGTTGAACATCTCATCTTTACACTAAGGAATAATTCTACTAAAAAGAACAAGTAAGTAAAATAACAAAAATAAAAATAAAATAAGATAAACAAAAGAAAAGGAACTACCTAATTTTTCTTTTTTTGTTTTTTCTTTTCTTTTCTTTCAAGCAAAGCAGCAAATGTTGGTTGGTCCGGTGAGGGGAGTCGCCGGCGAGGAGCTTCGGCGGCGAGGTAGTGCGCGACGGTGGCTGGCGAAGTGGCGAGGGGCGCTAGGCAGTAGGGTCCGGCGGAGACGAGACGTCGCGGGCGAAGTAGCTACAGTGGTCGGGTCGCGACTTTGGGCTCCTGGCGTTGGGCACTTAGGCTGAGCAACGGCGAGCCACCGGCAAAGGCAAGGGCAGCTAGCGAGGCACCGTCGCGGCTTCTGGGTTGAAACGAAAATGCGAGCTTGCGGGCAAGGGTTCCGGTGAGATGGGACAGCAACGACTTCGCGGGCAAAGTCGCGGCTGCTGAAGCGATGACGCTTGGAGGCGAGATTGGCGGAGCGGCAGTGGCCGGTGGCTTGGTGTCCGGATCTGGTGTGGGCGGCTTGGTTGGTCGGTCGATTAAGGGGGAGCAGCGATCGGCTTCAAGAGCATCGCAAACTGGCCGAGGGCGAAATTGGTGAGGGTTTCGACTGCCGGCGGCTCGGGCAGCAACGAGCTAGCAGGAGGAAGCGCTGGGGGGACACGGCAGGCGTTGGGTTCAGCAGATCGCACACAGAGCAAGGGCAGTAGCGGCGTGATGGGCGGATCTCGAGCGACGGAGACCGGCGAGGGGGTTCGACAGGCGATGGTGGCACGCGGCCAAGGCGCGCACAGGTCGCGGGTGAGGCAAGCGGGCAGCGCGACGGGCGGTGGCTTCTAGTGTCGGATTGCAGCTTCTGAGCAGAAGAAGTTGCCGGCAGAAACCCTTCAAAGAAGAAGAACTCCTCTTCCCTTTCTTTTCTCTCTCTCTCTCTCTCTCTCTCTCTCTCTCTCTCTCTCTATATATATATATATATATATATATATTTTCTCTCTCACCTCTGCTAGTCTGCTGCACGTCCCTTTCTCTCTGCTGCTTGCAGACCGGTCACTTTTCCCTGTTTCTCTCTTTTTTTTTTTTTTTTTGACTTTTCCTTTTTTCTCGAAACCTAGAGAGACACCAATGTGGCCGTATATATCAATTTGTGTGGCCCCTTTTATTGTACGCGCACAACACATTATATAGGAGAGGGAATTAAATTTTGGTGAAATATTTCACTTCCAATTTTGCTTGTGGATAATCCCATAAATATATTCTTGCACCCCGCATAATATTCCCTTTTGTATTTTTCAAATATTCCATCCAAAAATTTCTTTTCTACCCAAGAATGTACCCATTGGTGTATATTACCTAAATATATGAAAAATCCTATTGGAATATGCTTGCCGTCAGTCCAATGCTAAATGCAAAAAATGCAAATTAAAAATAAATGCGCCTAAAACTATATTTTGGGCTCGTTTATGCATTGGGATATGATTTGTTCGCTTTGTTAGCATTAGATTTAATGCACGTGCTACGAGCGTGCAATTGTTTTATGCACTTTTGGGATAAAATAGTCTTTTTCTTCGAATTAGATGTATGCCTAAAACTGTTTATTTTATTTTTTTTCTTAATTTTTTATGGAGAACTCCAAATTTCATGTAAGGAAAGCATTTTTCTCTTATTTGTTGTTGTAATATGTATGGGCAAAGTGAAAAGGATTTGCAATGCGAAGGTAGTGGAGTTGTGGTGATTAGTGTAAACACTTGTAAGGGAACGGTTATATCCAATATTTTATATTAAAATAGAACTTACGATAATTTGTCTCCTTTCTATTGGAGGGTTACTATGGTCATTTGGGTAGTAGACAACGTATTTCGGAAGATGTTCGTACAATGTTATTAGTGGTCTACCATATGAAATACTACTGCCAATTTATAAGTTAAAAATGCCCTTGACTTGGTTTGGATGGGGCTATCTTCACCTCTACGCGGCTAAATCCACTCCTTTCATACTAGATTAAAAAAAAAAAAATTGCCTTAATGGATTGGGAAATGAGTGCAAAACGGTGTCTTTATTTTACAAAAGATACAGTGCACGGCTAATGCCAGCCATGAGAGTTAAAGAAAAGATTTAGGGTGAATTTCGAGTTGATATTGATTCGCAAGTTTTGTTGGGTATTGTTCCATCAAAGAAAAGATTCAAGTAAACTCAAATATTCTGAATTGCAATTTTTAAAATAATGAATTTTATTTTCCAAGAAAAGAGTATATTTGGGGGACGTTGTTTCCAAATGTTGAAAAATAATAATAATAACTCAAAAAGTAACTTCATATGGAATTCAATCGAAAATCATTGTTTTTTAAACTTCAGCTTTGATCTGTGATCCTGAGATTGATCTTGCGATGTTTTAGGTTCTTGCATATCTTCATCTATGAGTTAACGGGGGTGATGTTTTCGACTACTAATATATTATTCTTATTTGGAACTTTTATACTACACATTTGTTTTCATGCATAATTAATATCAATGGCTTATTTATTTATTTTAAAGTCCCCAGAAAGTTCTTCTAGAATAAGTTGATTTGAGCAAAAGGAAAGAGGGGAAATTTTAAATATTTTTTCATCTCTAAAATTTAATAGACAATGTTAATAATTTCTTTTTAGTTAGTGATTATATTTTTCTACTCATGATTATTTATATTTCGGTATCTTATTATTATTATTATTATTAATCATATTCAATAGTATCCACTTACTGGGAATTTTGAGAGTCGTTCCCCCTCAAATTAGTGTTTCTTGGGCCTTTTTAAATCCTCTGATCTAATCCTAAATTTAGCCAGGAAAATAGAAAGCAATGGCACGTCAAGAAAATTGAAACTGGTGTAACTAATCTCCAAGTTTACTCCATAAATTAGAGTGGCTGACATTTGACCGTCCTTACCGTGTCAAAAGCCCCACCATGAGGCTAGCGGGGCACATGATGGTTTTCATATCCGCATTGTTTCCTTTAATTTAGTTATTTTAGTTTTATAGATTTCCTTCAAATTTAAACCTATTGCAATTTATAAAATAGAAAATAGTCTCTTGATCATCATTGCTCTTATAACAATATATTTATTCTTCGTCACTTCTATCTCAAAGGCTCACTTTCCTTGATGATTTTTTAGTTCATTGATCTAAAATACATATCAAATCTCTTTTTTTACCGTAAAAATAAATTGTGTTCTTTTCTTATTATTGGCGAGAAACTTTACATATAGAATGTGCGATGCTATAGGAATATGTTGAAATACACTACACAGTATTAACATCAAGAAGTTATGCACATTGAGATATATTGATGTTGTTCGTTAACATTCTGTTAATGATATTAAATTTTGTCAATCCAAAATGACTAAAAATTCACTTGTATGTTAAAAAAAAATTATTATTTTATGCAAAGCTTTAATTTAGTTAAATTTCACTATTTTCAAGTTTCATGTTAGGATTGTAGCTGTGATCTTGTTTGAAAAATCTTTAAAGAGTCTTTTTCTTTGTTTTCATCCAATCGCCCATATATATATATATATATAGACACACACCCACACGTGTGCGTGTGTGTGATAATATATACACACACACAATTTGTATATATAAATTCATTGACAAGAAAGAGTTTGATGGTGCTATGGGATTTCGCCACTTCGATACTCCTCAAAGACAAGGAGCAAGCCTCAAGGAGTAATGCTTAATAGGAGGGCTGAACCTAATTGGTCTTGGGTTGTGTGAGATGAGCCCCATGGGTTTGAGTTACATCCAAAGCCCATATATATTTTATTTTCTTTAGAAAAATATGTAGTCATTTCAAAATTTAGATGTCAACAATGATCTAAAAAGAATTCATAAAATGCATGTGCTCTCAATATAAAAGAAGGCAACACCTATGAATAAGAGTATTTGTGATACAGACACTAGTTATAATACCAAACAAAGATGGAACTTCCAACTTTTTTTTTGGTCATTTTTCTAAAATAAATTCACACAAGAGACGCGAAAATATACCTCATGTAAGTGCAAACAATCTAAGGGGTTTCACGTTAATATCACTTTTAGTCGACAAGTCAAATTAGTGTCCTAAACTGTTTCGAGATACGATTGTTCCAATAAATTTATCGGATTGCTCTCGCTTAATAGTTAAGCAATGGCATATGAAAAAGGATTTAAGACATGAAACACCATCCATAATCACTTGTCTATGAAAGATACCAATCAACATCATAACTAAGCACTCATAAAAAAAAAAATTAACATTTTCTCTCAAACTAGTCCATCTTTTTTTTTTTATATCTTGGGGGAGGGGGAGAAGTTGAAGCAGTGCTAAATGAAAATTTGTTGCCAATGGATTATTTCTCCAACTCCTGCCCTTGAGAGGATCCGGATGCCTCTCCTTGAGTCTTTTGATTGATGGACCTCCTCAAGCTCCGCTGAAGCTCCTCCATTCGTCCCTTCATTTGGTAGAGTTGTTCCCGATTGAGCTCTTCGATGGGAGCTTCCCACCATGCCACATCGCTTTTTCCTTTGGTCAGTTGCTTCAATACTTTGCCTTGTGCCTTATCCGCTTTGATTTGATTATAGAGCTCATCATGCTGTTGGTTGAGCTCCTTAAATTTGGCCTGCCGATAGGACTCCACCGAAGCATGAGAACTATTGTCGGGCGAAGGGTTTCGGTTGAGGAACCGATTGGCGACTGCATCAATGGATGGTTGGGCAAACGAAAAGGGATTTCCAGAAGGAGAGAATGCTACAAATCCCACCTCCGCCCCGCAAAGGGTCACGAGCTCGCTTGCCTTTTTGTTGATGCTGGATTTACGTTTTGAAAATGTAATAAGCCTGCTACTCTCATTTTCAATTTGTTTCATCCCAGTTCTTGGATTCTCTCCTGTTTGTCTTCCTGCCATAGTCAAATAAATTAATCTAAGACAAGTAGCAAACGAGTAAGCTGTGATATTGGCTAACACAAAGAAAATAGAATAAAGTTGTGATTTTGGTTAGCGCAGTGATAACAAAGAGAAAAATGCACGTATTTATACATGGATATGAATGTCAAATTTAGTATAAGCAGTTGAGAGACAACCTCTTTCGGGCTGTCACCTTCTATAAGATGGATTAAATAATAGTAAGGTTATTTATCGTTGTGGATATGAATATCTTGATCATGATTTACCTACTAATTTCAATTACAACGTCTATGAAAGTCGAGATAAGTATGTTATCTACGCATTATGGTATGTCACTGAAAACAAGAAAGTAGATTTTTTTCTATTTTAGCCTACTTTCCAAAAAAAAATTCGAGCATTCAACGTCATCCATGACATCGTTCATCAATTTTAATAAAGTTTGAAAAAAATGAGATTATGCAATCTATTTAGGTCCAATCAATAAGAAATTCCAAAATGAATATTTATATAACTTCATATCCCGCTCAATGTCAAAGATAATTGGATCATCATAGGTTGGACACGTTTCAGTTAACAAATAAATTTATTTTCGTGAGGAAAATTGGTAGTTTGTTTGATCTTTGCAGAATTACATACAAATGCTTACGGATCTCATTTTCCGAGATAGTTAATAGCCATGGTTGATGATGACTCGGCATCCATTCCTCATTGAAAAAGTTACCCCTTCATATAATCGTACCAAGTGTCAATATTGAGCTCTCTTTTTCTTCTTTCATTCATTCTTTTTTGTTTTATCTTTTCATTTTGCTTTCTAGTAAAATTAGATGTTCTATAGAACCGCTGCTTAGATTGTATAGAAAATTATCATAAAGACATTACAATGAACATGATCGTGATTATGGAAAACTCTGAAGACATGCCCACACTCACATAAGTTAAACATAATCGTTCTACCTCTACTCTTAATCAAGCAACTCTTATCAATGGTCACTTCGACCTTAGAATTATATGAGAAATAGTTCCAAATATATATGGATATACTAGAAAACACCATATGATCACACAAAACTATGGGTCAAAGAAATAAAATATAAATAATTAATAAATAATCTACCTTTCAAGTTTAAATACAAATAATCGTTACAAATTTAATTATTTTTATTACTTTTTAGTACATTGAAGTTTTTATTATCGTACATGTGCTATTATTTTTTCACTTATAATTGAGGAGAAGAGGACTTACACTTATTGGGAGCGCACAGAAGAAGCCCAACATTTTCATCCAAAGAAATTGCTAATAGAAAGAGCAAGTCTGACCTTATTAATATATTCAATTGAATTCATCTTCACTCAAAAGATTAAGTCAATAAGTTTTGAGTAAATAATGATATATCAACTACTCCATACACACTAATTTTCTAGTGTGGGATTTTTCCTAACACAACTCATACCCCTCATATATGAACTTAGCATTAGGTTTGCTCTCCCTTAATTCAATTTTGTATCAGAAATTTTTGTTGACAAATCAGTAATAACAAGAGCAAAAGAAAAAGTGAAGCCAATAGTGCAACGGATCAAGCCCAAGGGCCCATCCGAATCTTTTAGAATTTCGCCCATTGGTTTTGGTCATAGTCCATTTGATCTCCAATTAGTTCATGGAACTTATAACCCATAGAACTTAAAAGAGATGAAGAGCCACAAAAAAAGTATGGTTAAAAAAAAACCCCTAAAGATATAGCTTAATTTTCTTTAGTTAGCATAGCCTTTAGTTTTAAGGATTTTAATGAGTACATTTGATATGAATTCAATTTTAGTAAAATGGTCCTTTAGAAAGGAAATTGGACTTGATTTGATTATAGCTCATGGGGATCATGTCCTAGGGATTATAACTTGACTATGTATGATGATCATCGGGTTTTCTTTCTCATACTTTACTTTAGGCCTTTTTCAATACTTTGGTATTTAATTCTTGCAATTCCAATGTATTGTTTGTTCATTTCCTTTTCTAGAATGGTTAGGTCTAGTTTAGTATGATAGTGAACCTTCAAGAAATTTTGCGTGGACATTTAACAACATTGAAGACCTTTTAGGATCATAATTGGTGAAAGTCGTGTGATCACTTAGATGAACAATCACTCTCAAGTTAGGTATCAAAAAGGCGTTAATACAAATGTTAGCGTAAATATGTCCTGATTTTAGAAAGGCCAATGGCGTAGGAATCAAGACAACACCCTACATCTTGATTGGTTTCTAGTTGATCTCAAATAGTTAATGGTGACTACTAAAGTTCGTTAGGCTAAATCATAACTTCAAATGAAATCCAATGTCATGCAAGATATGATACTAGGAGAGACTGTGCTTATAATTGATGGACTGATTTGGAATACCATTTGATGATGTGTTTGAGTCATCTTTTGGGACGCGAATAAAAATAGCTAGATTGTGAACTTGTTTAACATTGAAGTAGTAATATAATGCAAATTTGAACTTGTTATAATGAGCACATATAAAATAAATTGAAACTATCACTCAAAATAATCGGATGAAGTACAGCGCAAGTGCCAAAACTTGGCACGGAAGGATACTTAAGTGCAAAAAGTTAGGAAAGTGACACTTAAGTGCCAAAATCGGAGCAAAATGGATCATTTAAGTACCATTATGGCCAAAATGCTGATGTGGCAATTTTTCGACAAAATAAGTGCAAAACGGCATCGTTTTGCACGCTGACGTGGCTAGACAATACAAAAACGACATCATTTTAGTGCTAATGTGGTAAAAAATAATATAAAAAATAATAAATTTAAATTTAAAACTAAATTTATTTAAAACATTTTAAAATACAAATACAAATATTTTAAAAAAATAAATAAATAATTCTTTTTAAAAAGGGAAAAAGCCTCAAAAAACCCCAAATTTTGCCAAAAGTGACAAATTTACCCCAAATTTTTTTTTTTTTGTGAATGAAAAACCCCAAACTTTGCAAATTGTGACACATTTACCCCATTAAGGGCATTTTCATCTTATTTTTCTTTTTTTTTTATTTTTATTTATTTTTTAAATTTTTTTTCTTCTCTCTTCCCTCCACCAGCCATGGCGGAGCCCTCGCCTGATGCTGGCGGGGGCGGCCCTCGCTGGACGCCGACAGAGGGAAGAAAAAACAAAGAAAAAAAAATAAGAAAAGTAAAAAAAAAAATTAAAAAAAAAGACCAAAATGCCCCTATGATTTGGGGTAAATGTGTCACACAAATGAAAGTTCAAGGTTTTTTGTGTCACAAATAAAATTTTGGGATAAATGTGTCACGGTTAGCAAACTTTAGGGTTTTTCATGTTACAAAAAAAAGTTTGGGGTAAATTTGTCACTTTGGGCAAAGTTTAGGGTTTTTGGTGGCTTTTTCCCTTTAAAAAAAAAAAGGCACGGGCGGCCGAGGGCTGAGCCCTCACTATCGCCGCCTCCCCACCGTTGTTGGGAAGGGCCGGCGACGGAGGGGGAAGGGTCGGCGGGGTTGCTAGGCCCTGGCCGGGGTCATCGGGCCTTGGCTAGGGGCTGGCGACCTCGGCCGACCGGCAGTGAGGGCCCGCGAGCCCTCACCCCCAATATGGGGGAGGGTCGCAGCCCTCACCTAGATCCAATGGGGGTCGATGGCCCTCGCCCGGCCGAGCCAAGGACCGCCGCCAACCGAAGCAAACCCCAGCGGCGGCCGCCCTTGGCCCGGCCGGGTGAGGGCCATGACCCTCACCTTGATTGGGGGCGAGGGCTTGCGACCCTTGCCCGATCCGGCGGGAGTCGATGACCCTTGCTCGGCCTCGGCCAAGGGCCGCCGCCGCTAAGGCGACCCCCAAAGCGGGCGGCGGCGGCCCTTGACCTAACCGGGCGAGGGCCGCCGACCCTCGCCGGATTCGGGCGAGGGCCGCAACCCCGCCGCCCGTCGACCGGGTCGCCGGCCTTTCCCGGTGGCGGCGGGGAGGCGGCGGCGGCGGCGGCGAGGGCTCTTCCCTTAGCCACCCCTTCCCTTTTTATTTATTTATTATTTTTTAAAAATATTTTTATTTTTATTTCAAAATGTTTTAAATAAATTTAGTTATAAATTTAATTAATTTTTATTTTAATTTTTTACCACGTCGCATCAAAATAACGCCTTTTTTGCACTTATTTCGCCGGAAAATGGTCACATCAGTATTTTGGCTGGATTTTCGCCAGAGTGGCACTTAAGTAATCAATTTTGCTTTGATTTTGATACTTAAGTGTCCCTCCGTGCCAAGTTTTAGCATTTCAGGTGTCCGGTACTGCAAAATAATCCTTCCTTATTTTCATATCACGAGATGAAAATTGGAGCAAAACTATAATGCAAATTTGTCGCCAAGGGATTATTTCTCCAACTTCTGTCCTTGAAAGCATGTGGATGCCTCTCCTTGCGTTTGTTGATTGATCGACCTCCACAAGTTTTGCCGAAGGTCCTCCATTCGCACCTTCATTTGGTAGAGCTTTCCCCAGTTGAGCTTTTCAGTGGGAGCTTCCCACAATGCCACATCGCCTTTTCCTTTGGTCAATCTCTTCAACACTTTGTCTCGTGCCTTCTCAGCTTCGATTTGATTAATGAGCTCATCATGTTGTTGGTTGAGCTCATTACACCCACCTTGACGATAGGACTGAAAAAATTGATACCTATCATTAGGCTGAGGGTTTTGGTAAAGGAATCGATTGGCGGTTGTATCGATAGATGGATGAACATAAGAAAAGGTTTTTCCGCCATGAAAGAGTACTACAAATCCCACCTCCACTCCACAGAGGGTCACAAGGTTGCTTGCTTTTTGGTAAACACTATATTTACGCTTTGAAAATTCTGTAAGTCTCCGGTTCTCATTCTCAATTTGTTTCATCTCACTTCTTGGATGGTTTCTTCTTTGTCTTCCCGCCATAATCAAAGAGAAAGTGCTCTGAGACAATAGCAAACAAGTAAAGCTGTGGTATCGGTCAATGGAGAGATAATAAAGAGAAATGCATGTATTTGTACTTGGATATAAATGTTAATTTTAGTATGAGCAGTTGTTGGATAATCTCTTCCAACTGCCACCTTCTGTAAGATGGATAAAACAAAAGTGGGTTAATTATGATCGTGGATATAAGTATCTGAATCATGATTTATATTGCAATGTCCACAAATCAAGATGACTATGTTATGTACCCATTAAGGGGTGGGTGGAAAACAAGAAAGTATAATTTTTTTTAAATCTATTTCAGCATGCTTTTCATGCAATTTTCTTGAGCATTCAATGTCATTCATTTTTCCGTCCAATAATTTTTTCACAAAGTTTAAAACAAAAGAAATTATGCAATTGATTTAAGTTCATTCTACAACAGAATTCTTACTTAGTAATAGATTGCAAGTACAATTCAACTTACTCAATGAATCTCTGAAAATTAATGAATTCCTCTCACCATGGAAGGGGGTATGGAAGGGGGAGGTGGGGGGTTCGAATCCCCACCTTCTCAGGAGGGTTGGGGTGGGGACGATATAGTTTCAAGAGTAAGTTTTGACAACCACGCCCTGCAAGGAGGCAGGACAAAAGTTTGAGAGTGAGAGTTAGAATAGAAATAGAATAGGACCGTCCAAAATATAAATATATATATATATATATATATATATATATATATTCCTCTCAAAGTCAAAGATAGATGGGCCATCATAGGTTGGAGATGTTTTGATTGCCAAATCAATTTATTTTCGTGAAAGAAAGCCGTTTTTTAACATAAAGCAGTGCAATGTCCTTTAATTCGATTTCATTAATGATATTTGACAATTGATCTGATTTAAGGACCATCACAAGTATATTGCGATGCAAAGAATAGCATGCACTTTTAATACTGAATTAAATACAAATAATTATGGATCTCATTTTCCGAGATACTTAAAAGCCATGCTTAGAAAAGAATTGGCACCGCACCTCATGAACTCGTCATGATATCATGATAGACGTAATTTTGATTTTCGCAAAGTATGGGAAGAGTAGCTCATACAAAAATCTAAAAAGATGCCCACACTCAACTTAAACATGATTGTTATTTTTTTAATTCAACGTCAAACTTTTACAAAGAAAAAAAAAAGAAAAATCATGAAAAAGACATACATATATTAGAAGAAACCCAATGATCACATGTATAACTATGGATAAAAAAAATCATAATTTAATATAACTAAGAGGATTGACAAATAATCAATGAATAATTACCTTCCAAATCCGAAATCAAAATAGTTGCCAAATAATTATATTTCTAGTCGATCTATTTTTCTATTGTCATATAGCTACCAAGCAATCAATGGCGCATAGCACCCATTCTAAATCTAGCCAGATCTATTTTTCTATTCCCATAAATAGTGTTGGAACATAAATCCATTTGGTAGCGCAATTTCATTTTTCTATTTATGGAATAAAAACTTTTCTTATTGCTTGCCCTTGCTATTAATTAGCCCCCAGCCCGTTATCGCCCACCATCACCTACCTTTTGCCACCATACACCGTTCGAGAGGGTGAAATTTTGCGTCGTTATCAAACATGTATTTTTGCTCAAAAACTCGTCTAAGGAATATATATAGAAAAATCTATTTTTGATTAAAAATTGTGTTAAAAAATGAAATAGTTAACATTCACACCTTAAATGTTTTCTTAATTATCCATTAATTTTTCCATTGACGGTAACATTTTATTTATTTGTTTGTTTGAACATTTAACTCATCCTAAGTCAAATAGTATAAACTATCAAATTTATCAGTACATGGAAGCAAATTTACAATGACCCATATTTTCATCCTCAATATGAAGACAACGTTGTGTATTGGATAAAAATAAATGTGAAGTTTGTGCAAAGCATGGCGACGACAATATTCTTTCCATCTATTTTATAAAATTGCCATCATCGTTCACGTCCCATAATTATCATTTATGACTCAATTTTATACCTAGTCTCATAAATGCCTCAACTTCTAGCTTTGGCAAAACACATTATTAGATGTTAAAAACTAGAATCAAGATTATTATTGTTATTAGATTATTTTAGCATGTCTTTTCATCGTGGCAGATAAAAATTATCACAATTTTAACTTAGTGGAATTGCTTATGAATATGACGATAACACCATTTATACCATTATAGTTTTGTATTAAAAGATGTTGCAACATAAAAAGTGCCCTACTAATCTTTCCTCTCCATATTATTGTTTTTTTTATCGTGATTTATACTTGTTACAGTGCTTAAATCAATTGTCAAATATGGTTGAAGATATCCAGTAGGTTATTTTTAGTTTATGTTAGAAATTGACTTATTTTATAAGGAAAATAAACTTATTTGATAACTAGTGTTACTTTACTAAAAATATCCCCAGCTTATAAAGATCCAATTATTATTGACTTTCAGAGGAATAGGAAATCACAGAAAACTTCATTTTCCTATCTAACAATCTATTCTAATATTTTGGCTCGTGTAAGCATTGGGATATGATTTGTTCGCTTTGTTAGCATTAGATTCCATGCGCGTGCTACAAGCGTGCAATTGTTTTATGCACTTTTGGGATAAAATAGTCTTTTTCTTCGAATTAGATGTATGCCTAAAACTGTTTATTTATTTATTTATTTTTTTTATGGAGAACTCCAAATTTCATATAAGGAAAGCATTTTTCTCTTATTTGTTGTTGTAATATGTATGGGCAAAGTGAAAACGATTTGCAATGCGAAGGTAGTGGAGTAGTTGTGATTAGTGTAACACTTGTAAGGGAACGGTTATATCCAATATTTTATATTAAAATAGAACTTATGATAATTTGTCTCCTTTCTATTGGAGGGTTATTATGGTCATTTGGGTAGTAGACAACGTATTTCGGAAGATGTTCGTCCAAGGTTATTAGTGGTCTAGCACATGAAATACTACTGCAAATTTATAAGTTAAAAATGTCCTTGACTTGGTTTGGGTGGGGCTATCTTCACCTCTACACGGCTAAATCCACTCCTTTTATACTAGATAAAAAAAAAAAAATTGCCTTAATGGATTGGGAAATGAGTGCAAAACGGTGCCTTTATTTTACAAAAGATACAGTGCACCGCTAGCGCTAGCTATGCGAGTTAAAAGAAAAGATTTAGGATGAATATCTAGTTGATATTGATTAACAAGTTTTGTTGGGTATTGTTCCATCGAAGAAAAGATTTAAGTAGACTCAAAAATTCTGAATTGCAACTTTTAAAATAATAAATTTTATTTTCCAGCAAAAGAGTAAATTTGGGGGATGTTGTTTCCAAATGTTTAAAAAAAAAAAAAAACTTAATAACTCAAAAAGTAACTTCATATGGAATTCAATCGAAAATCATTGTTTTTTTAACTTCAGCTTTGATCTATGATCCTAAGATTGATCTTGCGATGTTTTAGGTTCTTGCATATCTTCATCTATGAGTTAATCAGGGTGATGTTTTTGGCTACTAATTTATTATTCTTATTTGGAACTTTTATACTACACATTTGCTTTCATGCATAATTAATATCAATGTTTTTTTTTTATATTTTATTTTAAAGTCCCCAGAAAGTTCTTCTAGAATAAGTTGATTTGAGCAAAAGGAAAGAGGGGAAATTTTAAATATTTTTTCATCTCTAAAATTTAATAGACAATGTTAATAATTTCTTTTTAGTTAGTGATTATATTTTTCTACTCATGATTATTTATATTTCGGTATCTTTTTTATTATTATTATTAATCATATTCAATAGTATCCACTTACTGGGAATTTTGAGAGTCGTTCCCCCTCAAATTAGTGCTTCTTGGGCCTTTTTAAATCCTCTGATCTAATCCTAAATTTAGCAAGGAAAATAGAAAGCAATGGCACGTCAAGAAAATTGAAACTGGTGTAACCAATCTCCAAGTTTTCTCCATAAATTAGAGTGGCTGACATTTGACCGTCCTTACCGTGTCAAAAGCCCCACCATGAGGCTAGCGGGGCACATGATGGTTTTCATATCTGCATTGTTTCCTTTAATTTAGTTATTTTAGTTTTATAGATTTCCTTCAAATTTAAACCTATTGCAATTTATAAAATAGAAAATAGTCTCTTGATCATCATTGCTCTTATAACAATATATTTATTCTTCGTCAGTTCTATCTCAAAGGCTCACTTTCCTTGATGATTTTTTAGTTCATTGATCAAAAATACATATCAAATCTCTTTTTTACCATAAAAATAAATTGTGTTCTTTTCTTATTATTGGTGAGAAACTTTACATATAGAATGTGCGATGTTATAGGAATATGTTGAGATACACTACACAGTATTAACATGAAGAAGTTATGCACATTGAGATATGTTGATGTTGTTCGTTAACATTCTGTTAATGGTATTAAATTTTGTCAATGCAAAATGACTAAAAATTCACTTGTAGGTTAAAAAAATTATTATTTTATGCAAAGCTTTAATTTAGTTAAATCTCACCATTTTCAAGTTTCATGTTAGGATTGTAGCTGTGATCTTGTTTGAAAAATCTTTAAACAGTCTTTTTCTTTGTTATCATCCCATCGCCCATATATATATATATATATATATATATACACACACACACGTGTGTGTGATAATATATATACACACACACAATTTGTATATATAAATTCATTGACAAGAAAGAGTTTGATGGTGATATGTGATTTCGCCACTTCGATACTCCTCCAAGACAAGGAGCAAGCCTCAAGGAGTAATGCTTAATAGGAGGGCTGAACCTAATTGGTCTTGGGTTGTGTGAGATGAGCCCCATGGGTTTGAGTTACATCCAAAGCCCATATATATTTTATTTTCTTTTGAAAAATACGTTGTCATTTCAAAATTTAGATGTCAACAATGATCTAAAAAGAATTCATAAATGCATGTGCTCTCAATAAAAGAAGGCAACACCTATGAATAAGAGTATTTGTGATACAGACACTAGTTATAATTCCAGACAAAGACGGAACTTCCAACTTTTTTTTTGGTCATTTTTCTAAAATAAATTCACATGAGAGACGCGAAAATATGCCTCATGTAAGTGCAAACAATCTAAGGGGTTTCATGTTAATATCACTTTTAGTCGACAAGTCAAATTAGTGTCCTAAACTGTTCCGAGATGCGATTGTTCCAATAAATTTATCGGATTGCTCTCGCTTAATAGTTAAGCAATGGCATATGAAAAAGGATTTAAGACATGAAACACCATCCATAATCACTTGTCTATGAAAGATACCAATCAACATCATAAATAAGCACTCATAAACAAAAAATTAACAGTTTCTCTCAAACTAGTCCATCTTTTTTTATATCTTGGGGGAGGGGGAGAAGTTGAAGCAGTGCTAAATGAAAATTTGTTGCCAATGGATTATTTCTCCAACTCCTGCCCTTGAGAGGATCCGGATGCCTCTCCTTGAGTCTTTTGATTGATGGACCTCCTCAAGCTCCGCTGAAGCTCCTCCATTCGCCCCTTCATTTGGTTGAGCTCCTTAAATTTGGCCTGCCGATAGGACTCAACCAAAGCATGAGAACTATTGTCGGGCGAAGGCTTTCGGTTGAGGAACCGATTGGCGACTGCATCAATGGATGGTTGGGCAAAAGAAAAGGGATTTCCAGAAGGAGAGAATGCTACAAATCCCACCTCCGCCCCGCAAAGGGTCACTAGCTCGCTTGCCTTTTTGTTGATGCTGGATTTACGTTTTGAAAATGTAATAAGCCTGCTACTCTCATTTTCAATTTGTTTCATCCCAGTTCTTGGATTCTCTCCTGTTTGTCTTCCTGCCATAGTCAAAGAAATTAATCTAAGACAAGTAGCAAACGAGTAAGCTGTGATATTGGCTAACACAAAGAAAATAGAATAAAGTTGTGATTTTGGTTAGCGCAGTGATAACAAAGAGAAAAATGCACGTATTTATACATGGATATGAATGTCAAATTTAGTATAAGCAGTTGAGAGACAACCTCTTTCGGGCTGTCACCTTCTATAAGATGGATTAAATAATAGTAAGGTTATTTATCGTTGTGGATATGAATATCTTGATCATGATTTACATACTAATTTCTATTACAACGTCTACGAAAGTCGAGATAAGTATGTTATCTACGCATTATGGTATGTCACTGAAAACAAGAAAGTAGATTTTTATTTCTATTTTAGCCTACTTTCCAAAAACAAATTTGAGCATTCAACGTCATCCATGACATCGTCCATCAATTTTAATAAAGTTTGAAAAATGAGATTATGCAATCTATTTAGGTCCAATCAATAAGAAATTCCAAAATGAATATTTATATAACTTCATATCCCGCTCAATGTCAAAGATAATTGGATCATGATAGGTTGGACATGTTTCAGTTAACAAATAAATTTATTTTCGTGAGGAAAATTGGTAGTTTATTTGATCTTTGCAGAATTACATACAAATGCTTACGGATCTCATTTTCCGAGATAGTTAATAGCCATGGTTGATGATGACTCGGCATCCATTCCTCATTGAAAAAGTTACCCCTTCATATAATCGTACCAAGTGTCAATATTGGGCTCTCTTTTTCTTCTTTCATTCATTCTTTTTTGTTTTATCTTTTCATTTTGCTTTCTAATAAAATTAGATGTTCTATAAAACCGCTGCTTAGATTGTATAGAAAATTATCATAAAGACATTACAATGAACATGATCGTGATTATGGAAAACTCTGAAGACATGCCCACACTCACATAAGTTAAACATAATCGTTCTACCTCTACTCTTAATCAAGCAACTCTTATCAATGGTCACTTCAACCTTAGAATTATATGAGAAATATTTCCAAATATATACTAGGAAAACACCATATGATCACACATAATTATGGATCAAAGAAATAAAATATAAATAATTAATAAATAATCTACCTTTCAAGTTTAAATACAAATAATCGTCAACTATCTCATGAATCTCTCATCTTGCATTTTAGAACATATCACATCCAAAAAAATATATTAAAATCTTTACAAATCATATTTATCTCTTTACAAATTTAATTATTTTAATTACTTATTAATACATGCAAGTTGCATCGCATGTGCTATTATTTTTACTTATAATTGAGGAGAAGAGGACTTACACTTATTGGGAGGGCATAGAAGAAGCCCAACATTTTCATCCAGAGAAATTGCTAATAGAAAGACCAAGTCTGACCTTATTAATATATTCAATTGAATTCATCTTTACTCAAAAGATTAAATCAATAAGTTATGAGTAAATAATGATATATCAACTACTCCATACACACTAATTTTCTAGTGTGGGATTTTTCCTAACACAACTCATACCCCTCATACGTGAACTTAGCATTAGGTTTGCTCTCCCTTAATTCAAATATCATTTTGTATCTGAAATTTTTGTCGACAAATCAGTAATAACAAGAGCAAAAGAAAAAGTGAAGCCAACAGTGCAACGGATCAAGCCCGAGGGCCCACCCGAATCTTTTAGAATTTCGCCCATTGGTTTTGGCCATAGCCCATTTGATCTCCAATTAGTTCATGGAACTTATGACCCATAGAACTTAAAAGAGATGAAAAGCCACAAAAAAAAAAAGAAAAAAGAATGGTTATAAAAAAAACCCCTAAATATATAGCTTAATTTTCTTTAGTTAGCATAACCTTTAGTTTTAAGGATTTTAATGAGTACATTTGATATGAATTCAATTTTAGTAAAATGGTCCTTTAGAAAGGAAATTGGACTTGATTTGATTATAGCTCATGGGGATCATGTTCTAGGGATTATAACTTGACTATGTATGATGATTATTGGGTTTTCTTTCTCATACTTTACTTTAGGCCTTTTTCAATACTTTGGTATTTAATTCTTGCAATGTATTGTTTGTTCATTTCCTTTTCTAGAATGGTTAGGTCTAGTTTAGTATGATAGTGAACCTTCAAGAAAATTTGCGTGGACATTTAACAACATTGAAGACCTTTTAGGATCATAATTGGTGAAAGTTGTGTGATCACTTAGATGAACAATCACTCTCAAGTTAGGTACCAAAAAAAGCGTTAATACAAATGTTAGCGTAAATAAGTCCTGATTTTAGAAAGGCCAATGGCGTAGGAATCAAGACAACACCCTACATCTTGATTGGTTTCTAGTTGATCTCAAATAGTTAATGGTGACTACTAAAGTTCGTTAGGCTAAATCATAACTTCAAATGAAATCCAATGTCATGCAAGATATGATACTGGGAGAGATTGTGCTTATAATTGATGGACTGATTTGGAACACCATTTGATGATGTGTTTGAGTCATCTTTTGGGACGCGAATAAAAATAGCTAGATTGTGAACTTGTTAAAATTGAAGTAGTAATATAATGCAAATTTGAACTTGTTATAATGAGCACATATAAAATAAATTAAAACTATCACTCAAAATAATCGGATGAAGTATAGCGCAAGTGCCAAAACTTGGCATGGAAGGATACTTAAGTGCAAAAAGTTAGGAAAGTGACACTTAAGTGCTAAAATCGAAGTAAAATGGATCACTTAAGTGCCACTTCGGCCAAAATGCTGACATGGCAATTTTCCAGCCAAATAAGTGCAAAACGGTGTTGTTTTGTACGCTGACGTGGCTAGACAATACAAAAACGACGTCATTTTAGTGCTAACATTGTAAAAAATAATATAAAAATTAATTAAATTAAATTCAAAACTAAATTTATTTAAAACATTTAAAAATACAAATACAAATATTTAAAAAAAATTAAAAAAAGGGTAGGGGCAGGTGGGGGCTGAGCCCTCGCCGTCGGCGCCTCCCCACCGCTGTCGGGAAGGGCCGGCGACGGAGGGGGGAGGGTTAGCCGGGGTCGCCGAGCCTTGGCCAGGGGCCGGTGACCTCGGCCGACCGGCGGCGAGGGCCCTCGAGCCCTGTCCCCAATCTGGGGGAGGGTCGCAGCCCTCACCTAGATCCAATGGGGGTTGGCGGCCCTCGCCTGGCTGGGCCAAGGACCGCCGCCAACTGAAGCAAACCCCTAGCGGGCAACAGCCCTTGGCCCGGCCTGGTGAGGGCCACGACCCTCGCCTTGATCGGGGGTGAGGGCTCGTGACCCTTGCCCAGATCCGGTGGGGGTCGATGGCCCTTGCCTAGCTTGGCCAAGGGCCGCGCCGCGGCGACCCCCAACGGGTGGTGGCCCTTGGCCCGACCGAAGCGAGGGTCGACCAACCCCGCCGGATCTGGGCGAGGGCTGTGACCCTCACCCTCGGTTGATCGGGGTCGCCGAACCTTCCTGGCGGTGGCAGGGAGGCGGCGGCTGCGAGGGCTCTTCCCTCGGCCGCCCCTTCCCTTTTTATTTATTTATTATTATTTTAATATTTGTATTTTTATTTCAAAATGTTTTAAATAAATTTAGTTATAAATTTAATTTTATTAATTTTTATATTAATTTTTTATCACGACGTATCAAAACAACACCGTTTTGCACTTATTTCGCAGGAAAATGGTCACGTCAGCATTTTGGCCGGATTTTCGCCAGAGTGGCACTTAAGTGATCAATTTTGCTTTGATTTTGGCACTTAAGTATCACTTTCACTTAAGTGTCCCTCCGTACCAAGTTTTGGCATTCCAGGTGTCCGGCACTCCAAAATAATCCTTCCTTATTTTCATATCACGTGATGAAAATTGGAGCAAAACTATAATGCAAATTTGTCGCCAAGGGATTATTTCTCCAACTTCTATCCTTGAAAGCATGTGGATGCCTCTCCTTACGTTTGTTGATTGATTGACCTCCACAAGTTTTGCCGAAGGTCCTCCATTCGCACCTTCATTTGGTAGAGCTTTTCCCGGTTGAGCTCTTCAGTGGGAGCTTCCCACAATGCCACATCGCCTTTTCCTTTGGTCAGTCTCTTCAACACTTTGCCTCGTGCCTTCTCAGCTTTGATTTGATTAATGAGCTCATCATGTTGTTGGTTGAGCTCATTACACCCAGCTTGACGATAGGACTCAAAAAATTGATACATATCATTAGGCTAAGGGTTTTGGTAGAGGAATCGATTGGCGATTGTATCGATAGATGGATGAACATAAGAAAAGGTTTTTCCGCCATGAAAGAGTACTACAAATCCCACCTCCACTACACAGAGGGTCAAAAGGTTTTTTTTTTTTTTTTTTTTTTTTTTTTTTTTTTTTGTCGGAAAAGACGAGATTCCATTCATTACGGGAAATAAGGACATCCGTTTACCAGAGTGTCTTGGTATAACATGTCTAACATAACAGGAGGTGGAGAAGTGGGCCAATCCATTCGGAGGTAACCACGGCCATGGGCTTTCGTGGCCCAATCAGCTAGGGCATTGGATTCTCGCCTGCAGTGCTGCACAGTGAGATTGGGGAAACAGCGAAGTCGAGCAGTGATCTGGGCAAAAATGGCTTGATGCTCCCATGGTGGAAGGTGATCCCAGCCAAGTACTTCTGCAATCGTGAGGCTGTTCGTCTGCAACAGCAGGTGAGAATGTCTTCTACCTTGGTTGGATAACTCGTCAAGGGCACACAGCAGTACGCTTGACATTTGGTTTTGAGGGCGGATGTTGTAGGTACTTCCCTGGTAACGCCTCCGATCAATCGACCGGTGTGATCGCGAATGATGCAGGCGATCACGCCCTTGGTCGCGGCGGTAGGGAACGCACCATCAATGTTCACCTTGAGGGCACCTTGGGGAGGGGGGATCCATGTACGAAGCTGACTCAGCCGAGCATCTTTGCGGGACGCCATCTGTTGAACACTGAGATGGATCTGGGCAAAGGCAAGCACTGTGTCGACCAGGTGGTTCGGTTGCGGTCGTTGGTGGCAAAACACAAAGTTATTTCAAGCGAGCCAAATGAACCATAGCAGGGCTGCAACCTGTTCAAATCCTGGTACGTCCCTCTCTTGGTCAAGTAGATCTACAAGCCATGCATCTATTCTATGAGTGCAATATTGTGAGAGATTGAGCTGCACTGAGGGATGGTTCCAAATGTACTGGGTCCATGGGCAAGACAGGAAAATGTGTTCTATTGTCTCAGGGGATTAGGAAGGGCAGAGGGTGCATAGGGGGTCAGGTATGATTTTCCGTCGGTACAGGTTGTCTTTAGTGGGTAGTGCATTGTGGCTTAAAGACCAAAGGAATAGCCGTATCTTTGGGACCGTGTTGGTTTTCCAAATTTTGAGCCATAGTTTACGGGGTGGGGTGTATGAAGAGGAGGCTCGAAATTGTACCGTAGATTGGGCAGTCTGCTTGATGACATTGTAGGCGTTCTTGACCGTGTATCGACCATCAGCTGTTCTAGTCCAGTAAAGTTTATCTTCTGTCAAGGCAGGGCTGAGTTGAATTTTTAGTATCTCTTGGACAATGGATTCATCAAAGGCCTGTAAAAGGAGTTGGGTATTCCACACATGCTGA
The DNA here is from genome assembly GCA_014182565.1 of Eucalyptus marginata. Lineage (NCBI taxonomy): Eukaryota > Viridiplantae > Streptophyta > Magnoliopsida > Myrtales > Myrtaceae > Eucalyptus > Eucalyptus marginata. The sequence continues at coordinate 32,447,147 of CM024589.1, read as the reverse complement.
TGAGGTATGATGAAGCCTGCCACTGTCTCCGGTTCTCCTTGCGGTGCTGGTCTACCGAGAATGCCCATAGATAACCAACGATCCTGTCGTGCTCGTATCAATTGGCCATTTCCTACAGACCACTGTAGCTTCGGCATAATAGAGTCTCGACCCAATAGAACACTTTGCCAACCCCATGAAAGTATGGAACCCCTTTCAGCATGCCAGAAAGTAGTATGGGGGAAATATAAAGCCTTAAATAGTTGACCCCATAAAGAGTGAGGATTTTGAAAGAGCCGCCACGCTTGTTTGTCGAGAAGGGCCTTGTTAAAGGATAACAAATCTCAGAATCCTAGGCCACCATTGTCTTTCCTCTCTTTAAGGATTTCCCAACTTTTCTAATGAATCGCAGCTTTTGTACTACTATTTTGCCACCAAAACCGAGCTACTTTCTTTTCAATTGTGTTGCAAATAGATACAGGAACCTTAAAAATTGACATCGCATACTGAGGTAGTGCCTGAACCACTGCTTTTAACAAAATCTCCTTCCCCCCCTTAGAAAGTAGTTGTTCTTTCCACCCCTCCAACTTAGAGTTCACGCGTCCTAGGATCCAAGCGAACATATCGCGTCTAGATGAGCCCCAATCAGAAGGTATGCCGAGATATTTACTTGTCCTTTCTAGAAGTGGCACCCTGAGTTCACTAGCCAGATTCAGCTTAAGAGAAGTAGGACAATTCTTACTAACAAACAAGCCTGATTTATTTCGATTTATCTCTTGACCTGTGGCTAGACAATACTGGCTTAGGATAGTCGCTAGGTTTTGACATTCTTGGGTTCTACCATCTAGAAAAAAAATGGCGTCATTAGCAAAAAATAAGTGTGAAAGGGTTGGACACCACCTATTAAGTTTAAGGCCTCGAAGACTACCCATATCAACTGCTCGCTGGATGAGGGTGGATAGCAGATTAGCTATGAGAATGAATAAATAGGGTGAGAGAGGGTCGCCCTGCCTGATTCCCTGGGAAGGCATAAAATAAGGAAGAAATTCGCTGTTGAGCTTGACGCCGAGAGAGGTCGTCTTGACACATTGCATTATCCAAAGCACCCACTGAGAATGAAAACCAATTTGACATAGATAGTCTTCCAAGAAATCCCACTCTACCCTATCATAGGCTTTCTTCATGTCTAGCTTGAGGATTGCTTGAAATTTTTTCTTCCTGTTTTGAGTTCTGAAGTAGTGGAGTACCTCTTGTACTATTAGTATGTTGTATTGAATCTGCCTACCTGACACAAAGGCGCTCTGTTCTGTTGAAATCAACTCAGGCAGGTAAGATTTCAACCGGTTTGCGAGTACTTTAGAGATAATCTTGTAGATAAAATTGCATAAACTGATAGGCCGGTATTGATCTAGCCTCTCAGGGTTCTGTACCTTGGGGATCAGACATAGGGCAGTTTTGTTAAACTTAAGAGGCATGACTCCAGTAGTAAAGAAGTGCTGCACTGAGGTAAAAAGATCGTCCTGTATAACATCATTAGCTCCGATAGAAAAGGCCATTCAAGCCGTCCGGTCCTGGTGCTTTGGTGGCACCTAGTTGAAATATTGCTGCCTTGATTTCCTCCATGGTGACTTCAGCGATTAATTTATGGTTCATTTCAGTTGTTACTATCTGTGGACATTGGCTTAGAATAGGTGTATAATCTCATTGTCTTACCGAAGTGTAAAGATTTTGGAAATATTAAAGTGTTTGGTATCTTACCCGAGCAGGGTCTCTAGTCCATTCGTCATTGGCGTCTTTCAACATGCTGATTTTATTTCTTTTCCAGCGCTGAATTGTTGTGGCATGAAAAAATTTAGTATTGCGGTCACCCCACTTCATCCAGTTTATCCTAGAACGCATCGCCTAATAATGTTCTTCCTGCACCCATATCTCCTGAATTTGTTTCTATATTGAGGCAATCTGTTCTTTTTGATCTCTGCCCACAGGATTATTAAAGCATTGTTGAAGCTGCCACTTTAGTAGAAAGATTTTGTGATGACCAGCAGTGAATTTGGATCGACTCCATTGAGCCAATGCCTGCGATGTTGTTTGGAGCTTCTGAGATAAGGTAACATTGTGCGCGGACTCAACTGTCCAAGCTTCAGTGATCACTCGGCGACAATCAGCATCTTGCAGCCAATACGACTCAAAGGTAAATGTTCTTCCCCTTTTAATCACATTGAGTGTCGTGTTCAAAATTAACGGACAATGGTCCAAGCCAATGTCTGGTAATGCATGAACTTCGGCTTCTAGGTAAGCCACTCGCCATTCCATAGTACATAACGTTCGACCGAGTCGTTCTTTGATCATGTCATCACCACTTCGATTGTTAAACCAAGTGTAGGCACAACCCTTGGATTCAAGATCCATTAGAGCACAATCATCTAGTAGTTCTCGAAAAGAAAGTAGTCGATAAGATTCAGCTGGTTTCTTGCCCACTTTCTCCCATCTATGTAATATTTCATTAAAATCACCGATGCATAGCCATGGTAATGTATGCAGATGGCTGAGAAGCCGCAACTCTATCCACAGTTGCTGCCGGTGTTGATAGACTGCAGGGGCATGTAGATACGTGACTCCCATAGGTGTGCTGCTGAGGTCTTCAGAACATATGGTGTCAATAAAATGCGAGGTATGTGATTGAATACTGAGTGTGGTATGTTCTGTCCAAAAAAGAACCATTCCCCCCGCCAGACCCTGGGGATTAACCACAAAACTATGCTGATACTGCAACCTCCTCTGTATTCTTCGTATCACCTGTTCTTGGTTTTTCGTTTCCATCAAAAAAAGGATGCCAGGCCTATCTTGAGCCACTAGGGCCCTTAGGGTTTGAACTGTCAGGGTCCAGCTTAGTATCCTCATTTGTGAGTTGGTGGCTTTGTCGGGCAAGCCACCACAGCCCAATCAGCAGCCCTTTCGGCTTCAAATATTGGAGTATCCAACAAATGACTATCATCCAGATGTTCTAGTAGTAGAGCATGGGATCCACACGGAGAATAGCGTTTGATTTTCTTTTGTGGATGGTTTTTGGTATGTACTCGAGAGCCCTTAGCTTTCTTTGAGGAGGATGGTAGAACACTTAAATCTGCCATTGGTGTTTTCTGTTTGGGGTCAGGTATTGCAGTTGTGTGCGGATGAGCATAAGAAGGCAAAGCTGTGTTGGATGGGTGATTCACAACAGGTGTAGTAGTGGTGATATGAGCCGGAATTGGACACAAGGGCAGTATATCAGTGGGCTTACTAAGGGTCTCCTGTGCAGCAGGGAGCAAAGGCAGTCCCTTTGGAGGGGTTTCAGGTACAGTCTCCGCCATTTCTGTCTAATTAAGTTGCGGTTCATAAAATGCTTGCCAGAAAGGGCTATGCTCCCGTACTTTGCTCGTAGCCATTGCCCATAGTAGAGCTTGTCCCGTCAGAGGGTCACAAGGTTGCTTGCTTTTTTGTAAACACTATATTTACACTTTGAAAATGCTGTAAGTCTCCGGTTCTCATTCTCAATTTGTTTCATCTCACTTCTTGGATGGTTTCTTCCTTGTCTTCCCGCCATAATCAAAGAGAAAGTGCTCTAAGACAATAGCTAACACGTAAAACTGTGATATCGGTCAATGCAGAGATAATAAAGAGAAATGCACGTATTTGTACTTGGATATAAATGTTAATTTTAGTATGAGCAGTTGTTGGATAAAACAAAAGTGGGTTATTTATGATTGTGGATATAAGTATCTGAATCATGATTTATATTGCAATGTCCACAAATCAAGATGACTATGTTATGTACCCATTAAGGTGTGGGGTGGAAAACAAGACAGTAGAATTTTTTTTAAATCTATTTCAGCATGCTTTTCATGCAATTTTCTTAAGCATTCAATGTCGTTCATTTTTGTGTCCAATAATTTTTTCATAAAGTTTAAAACAAAAGAAATTATGCAATTGATTTAAGTTCATTCTACAATAGAATTCTTACTTAGTAATAGATTGCAAGTACAATTCAACTTACTCAACTAATCTCTGAAAATCAATGTGTGACTTCATATTCCTCTCATAGTCAAATATAGTTGGGCCATCATAGGTAGGAGATGTTTTGATTGCCAAATCAATTTATTTTCATGAAAGAAAGCCCTTTTTTTTTAACATAAAGCAGTACAATGTCCTTTAATTCGATTTCATTAATGATATTTGACAATTGATCTGATTTAAGGACCATTACAAGTATATTGCGATGCAAAGAATAGCATGCACTTTTAATACTGAATTAAATACAAATAATTATGGATCTCATTTTTCGAGATAATTAAAAGCCATGCTTAGAAAAGAATTGGCACCGCACCTCATGAACTCATCATGATATCATGATAGACATCATTTTGATTTTCGCAAAGTATAGGAAGAGTAGCTCATACAAAAATCTGAAAAGATGCCCACACTCAACTTAGACATGATTGTTATTTTTTAATTCAACATCAAACTTTTACAAAGAAAAAAAACAAAAAAAAAAATCATGAAAAAGACATACATATATTAGAAGAAACCCAATGATCACATGTATAACTATGGATAAAAAAATCATAATTTAATATAACTAAGAGGATTGACAAATAATCAATGAATAATTACCTTCCAAATCCGAAATCAAAATAGTTGCCAAATAATTATATTTCTAGTCAGATCTATTTTTCTATTGTCATATAGCTACCAAGCAATCAATGGCGCATAGCACCCATTCTAAATCTAGCTAGATCTATTTTTCTATTCCCATTGTCGCGACCAAAAATTTTCAGTGAATCACCTAGGGTTTGGCTAATGGATTGTTAAGTCTAGACTTAACTAGGGCTCTCCCAAGCCCATACTAATTCACGATTTAGGTTCAAATTCTTAGCATGCAAATGATTTTCAATTAGGAGTTGCCACTAATCTATTTTTGGTGGGTCGATTAGAAACCAAATAAAGTAACGGGAGATTTACTTTATTCCTACAAACCAGAGATTTGTGAGTTCGGGGACTTGGTTACACTAGATTTCTCTAACGCCCTTTCGGTACCTTTCTCTTTTATTTTGAAAAAAATGTTTTGCAGGCAGCTTGAATTAATTTTAATTCACTTCCCTAACATGTGAGGTGATCATGCAATTGCTCAAACCACCAATTTAGCACTCAAGAAAGCAAATGAATAAATTGCAGGCTTACCTCATAGCAATGAAAGTATCTGCAATGTTAGATCAAAATTCACATCGACAATCCTAGATATAATTTCTAATTAACACGCCATCACTCAATTTTTTGTTTTCACTTTTTTTTTAATGAAAATCATGATTTATGCAATGCATGTAACTAATATAACATGCAATGATATGGCATGGCAATATGACCTAGATGACATTTTTATATGACATGAGTAAAAATGCAATAATTAAATGTGCAATCTAAATTAATATAAATGACTTAATTCTAATGACGGGCAATTTCTAATTAAATGAACCTAACAACAATCACTAAATGACATGTATTTCATGAACCTAATTCTATATGACATGCAACATAATTTTTATTTTCCTAATAAGCATGCAATTTATCCTAATATGCAATGACGTGCAAACAAAGCACTAATTCTAATTTTCTTTTTCTTTTATGAAATTCGAAATTAAAATTGCCAATTAATCAAACGTGCAATTCAAATTTAAAACTAACATCCTAAATGAATGCATTTTTTTGGATTTTTATTTAAGGAATTCGAAATAAATAAATCTCCTATTCTAAACATGCGAAATAACCTTAAAACAAGAAATAAACCTAATTCTAACATACATTTTTTTATTTTTATTTTTTTTATGAAAGCAAAATTAATTTAACAGCACGACAGCAAATCGAGCAAGATTGATATCCAAATTGACGAACCATATCTCACGCATGAGATCGGGTTGGCCAATTTTATATAAATCAAATCTCGAGCATGAGATCGGATTAGCGATTTTTTAAGTGATTGTGAGTCGGATTTCGGGCGCGAAAATCGGACTGACAATCACAAATTTCCAAGGCTTTTTCATGTTGAACATCTCATCTTTACACTAAGGAATAATTATACTAAAAAAGAACAAATAAGTAAAATAAAAAAAAAAAATAAAATAAGATAAACAAAAGAAAAGGAACTACCTAATTTTTCTTTTTTTGTTTTTTCTTTTCTTTTCTTTCAAGCAAAGCAGCAAATGTTGGCTGGTCTGGTGAGGGGAGTCGCCGGCGAGGAGCTTCGGTGAGGCAGGGCAGCGCGCGGCGAGGAGCTCCGGCGGCGAGGCAGTGCGCGGCGATGGCTGGCGAAGTGGCGACGGGCGCTGGGCAACAGGGTCCGGTGGAGATGAGACGTCGCGGGCGAAGTAGCTACAGTGGTCGGGTCGCGACTTCGGGCTACTGGCATTGGGCACTTGGGTTGAGCAACGGCGAGCCACCGGCGAAGGCAAGGGCGGCTAGCGAGGCACCGTCGCGGCTTTTGGGCTGAAACAAAAACGCGAGCTTGCGGGCGAGGGTTCCGGTGAGATGGGACAGCGACAACTTCGCGGGCAAAGTCGTGGCTGCTGAAGCAATGATGCTCGGAGGCGAGATTGGCGAAGCGGCGGTGGCCGGTGGCTCGGCATCCAGATCTGGTGTGGGTGGCTTGGTTGGTCGGTCGGTCGGTCGATTGAGGGGGAGCAACGACCGGTTTCAAGAGCGTCGCAAACTGGCTAAGGGCAAAATCGATGAGGGTTTCGACTGCCGGCGGCTCGGCAGCAACGAGCGCGCGGGAGGAAGTGTCGGGAGGAGACAGCGAGCGCTGGGTTGAGCAAATCGCGCACAAAGCAAGGGTAGCAGCGGCGTCATGGGCGGATCTCGAGTGGCGGAGACCGGCGAAGGGGTTCGACAGGCGGTGGTGGCGCGTGGCCAAGGCGCACACAGGTCACGGGTGAGGTGAGTGGGTAGCACGACGGGTGGCGGCTTCTGGTGTCGGATTGCAGCTTCTGAGCAGAAGAAGTCGCCGGCAGAAACCCTTCAAAGAAGAAGAACTCCTCTTCCCTTTCTTTTCTCTGTCTCTGTCTCTCTCTCTCTCTTTTATATTTTCTCTCTCACCTCTGCTAGTCTGCTGCACGTCCCCTTCTCTCTGTTGCTTGCAGATCGGTCACTTTTCCTTGTTTCTCTTTTTTTTTTTTTTTTTTTTTTTTGACTTTTCCTTTTTTCTCAAAACCTAGAGAGACACCAATGTGGCCCTATATATCAATTTGTGTGGCCCCTTTTATTGTACACGCACAACACATTATATAGGAGAGGGAATTAAATTTTGATGAAATATTTCACTTCCAATTTTGCTTGTGCATAATCCCATAAATATATCCTTGCACCCCACGTAATATTCCCTTTTGTATTTTTCAAATATTCCATCCAAAAATTTCTTTTCTACCCAAGATAAACCCATTGGTGTATATTACCTGAATATATGAAAAATCCTATCGGAATATGCTCACCGTCGGTCCAATGCTAAATGCAAAAAATGCAAAATAAAAATAAATGCTCCTAAAACTATATGCTATGCAATTAACTATTTTTTTCAGGGATAAAATTAACCCCTAATTTTTTAATGCAATAAATGACTAAACAGGTTGCCAAAATTTAGGTGTCAACACCCATAAATAGGTTTGGAACATAAATCCGTTTGGTAGCGCAATTTCATTTTTCTATTTATGGAACAAATTTTTAGTCCATAACTATATTTGGAGTAGAAATGAGAAGAAAAAAATTTCTACTTTTTTTTTTTCTAGAACAAAAATAAGAAATAAAAACTTTTCTTATTGCTTGCCCTTGCTATTAATCAGACGCCAACCCGTTATTGCCCACCATCACCTACCTTTTGCCACCATACGCCGTTCAAGAGGGAGAAATTTTGTGTCGTTATCAAACATGTATTTTTGCTCAAAAACTCTTCTAAGGAATATATATAGAAAAATCTATTTTTGATTAAAAGTTGTGTTAAAAAATGAAATAGTTAACATTCACACCTTAAATGTTTTCTTAATTATCCATTAATTTTTCCATTGACGGTAACATTTTATTTATTTGTTTGTTTGAACATTTAACTCATCCTAAGTCAAATAGTATAAACTATCAAATTTATCAGTACATGGACAAATGAGCAAATTTACAATGACCCGTATTTTCATCCTCAATATGAAGACAACGTTGTGTATTGGATAAAAATAAATGTGAAGTTTGTGCAGTGCATGGGGACGACAATATTCTTTCTATCTATTTTATAAAATTGCCATCATCGTTCACATCCCATAATTATCATTTATGACTCAATTTTATAGCTAGTCTCATAAATGCCTCAACTTCTAGCTTTGGCAAAACACATTATTAGATGTTAAAAAGTAGAATCAAGATTATTATTGTTATTAGATTATTTTAGCATGTCTTTTCATCGTGGCAGATAAAAATTATCACAATTTTAACTTAGCAGAATTGCTTATGAATATGCAGATAACACCATTTATACCATTATAGTTTGGTATTACAAGATGTCGCAACATAAAAAGTGCCCTACTAATCTTTCCTCTCCATTTTATTGCTTTTTTTTTTTTTTTATCGTGATTTATACTTGTTACAGTGCTTAAATCAATTGTCAACTATGGTTGAAAAAACAAGTAGGATATTATTAGTTTATGTTAGAAATTGACTTATTTTATAAGGAAAATAAACTTTTGGTAACTAGTGTTACTTTACTAAAAATATCCCCAACTTATAAAGATCCAATTATTATTGACTTTTAGGGTGTGTTTGGTAACGATTCTGTTCTCGGAACAAATTTTGATCGAATTGATTATTTTTTATTCTCGTTTCCGGAACTAATTATAAGTAAAAGAACACGTTTGGTAACCGTACAAAATTTCTGATTCTAGAATAGAATTGCGTTTGATAATGTGTTCATTGATTATGTTCCAAATCAATTTATTTTAATTTTTAAATAATTTTTATAATTTTTTTAATTTTTTTCCTTTTTTATTTTTTATTTTTTATTTTTTATTTTTTTATTTTTTCTTCTATTCTAATTTTTCTTCAGGCCGGTTGCCGGCCCTCGGCGAGGCCGGCCCTCATTGGCTCGGCCTCGCCGGTAGCCGGGCGAGGCCCACCTCGGCCACCAGCGGGGTTGGGCGAGCCTCGCCGATGGCGAGGCTTGCCGGACCGGTTCCGCCGGCCACCGGCGGCGGGTGGCAATGACCGGCGGTGGCGGAGGTGTGCGGCGGCGACCGGTGGCGGCGGAGGCGGGTGGCGGTCGCGGGATGACAATCAATGAAGAAGAAGAGTTTTGATTCTCAATTTTATTCCTGGAACAAGAATCAACTTTTGTTTTTATTCTTGATTCTCATCCCAAACTGATTCCGAGAACAAATTTGTTCCCGGGAACATAAATTTTACCAAACGCGATTCTCGTCCCAAACTGATTATGGGAACAAAAAATAAGAATCTGGCACTGTTGGGATGGTTACCAAACAGGCCCTCAGAGGAATAGGAAGTCACAGAAAACTTCATTTTCGTATCTAACAATCTATTACTATACTATATCAGGTTAACAGCAAGGTCATAGACGGTAAATTCTAATATTTTGGCTCGTGTATGCATTGGGATACGATTTGTTCACTTTGTTAGCGTTAGATTTAATGCACGTGCTACGAGCGTGCAATTGTTTTATGCACTTTTGGGATAAAATAGTCTTTTTCTTCGAATTAGATGTATGCCTAAAACTGTTTATTTTATTTTTTTTCTTATTTTTTTTTTTAATGGAGAACTCCAAATTTCATATAAGGAAAGCATTTTTCTCTTATTTGTTGTTGTAATATGTATGGGCAAAGTGAAAAGGATTTGCAATGCGAAGGTAGTGGAGTTGTGGTGATTAGTGTAAACACTTGTAAGGGAACGGTTATATCCAATATTTTATATTAAAATAGAACTTACGATAATTTGTCTCCTTTCTATTGGAGGGTTATTATGGTCATTTGGGTAGTAGACAACGTATTTCGTAAGATGTTCGTACAAGGTTATTAGTGGTCTAGCATATGAAATACTACTACCAATTTATAAGTTAAAAATGCCCCTGACTTGGTTTGGATGGGGCCATCTTCACCTCTACGCGGCTAAATCCACTCCTTTTATACTAGATTAAAAAAAAAATTGCCTTAATGGATTGGGAAATGAGTGCAAAACGGTGTCTTTATTTTACAAAAGATACAGTGCATGGCTAGTGCTAGCCATGAGAGTTAAAGAAAAGATTTAGGGTGAATATCGAGTTGATATTGATTCGCAAGTTTTGTTGGGTATTGTTCCATCAAAGAAAAGATTCAAGTAAACTCAAATATTCTGAATTGCAATTTTTAAAATAATGAATTTTATTTTCTAGGAAAAGAGTATATTTGGGGGACGTTGTTTCCAAATGTTAAAAAAAAATAATAATAACTCAAAAAGTAACTTAATATGGAATTCAATCGAAAATCATTGTTTTTTTAAACTTCAGCTTTGATCTGTGATCCTGAGATTGATCTTGCGATGTTTTAGGTTCTTGCATATCTTCATCTATGAGTTAACGGGGGTGATGTTTTTGACTACTAATTTATTATTCTTATTTGTGTTATGAAATACATGAATGGATGAAATACATGAATGAATATTCATTATATTCATCTTATCTAATGTACTTATTATGGTACATTTGTATCATACTTTCTAAGTACATCTCCCTATACAATGAACGTTCATATCCCCTATCGAGTACATGTATCATTCGATACATTGATATTAATGATAAGTACATTCTTGTTCTCCTATAAATAGGAGTTTAGTTTTGATGTACAATCACAACCATAAGAATAAACAGTCACACCCTCTTCTCTGGTTTTCTCTACTATCTCTGATGTTCACTTGCTTTCTTTTCTCAATCTCTTCTATATTATATTCACCACAACACAATATTTTACAACACGTTATCGGCACGAGGATCTACCGACTGAGTAAGTAATTTTTGCAAGCACAAGAATCTACCGACTGAGTAAGTATATTTTGCAAGGTGGGTATTTTTTTTATTAATTAACTTATACTCCATCTTCTTCTATCAATTCTTCATTTTTATTGACCCGAAGCCAAATTTCAAATCTAAAAGTATCCTTTTGCTCTTGAAGTGGCGGTGGATATTTGGAAATCCTTTTAATTAATAAGGATTTATTTTTGCAAGGATTATATGCAAATTTTATGATACTTGACACCTGAAGTTGTCAATATAAATGCAAATGGAAAATACCGAGAAAAATGAAGATGTTTGTTTGCTTGATAGTGCAACAACACATACTATATTTCGTAGTAAACACTTTTTTCTCGAATATGACATTGCGTAAGGCACAAATCCATACAATATCTGGTCCTGTTCCGATTATTGATGGTTTTGGGAATGCCACAATTATTTTGCCAAATGCCACAATCCATTCCAATGTCTCCGAGTTGGCTCAGAGCTAAAACTGCCAAGCAAACTAATGAATTGCTGCTAAAAAATCATGATCTTAGACCTGCTGAATCAAAAGCATTGCCTGAAGCACATGCTAACTTTGAGAAAAATACTGGCCATTTTAAGGGCTATAAGTGCAGGCAAGAATATAATCCTAGAAGGGATGGCAGGAAATTTAACTGCCCTATGAAATCAAACTCTGGCCTGAATCATGGTAAAGAAAAGAAGCCAAAGAAGGTGATTAATGAAAGTCTTTGTCATCGCTATGGCATGACTGGGCATTGGTCACGTACCTGTCATACGCCAAAACATTTTGTTGACCTATACTAGGCATCTTTAACGAATATGGGCAAGTGTGGTGAATCTCATGCCATTGAAATCAATCCTACTGCCATAACCACGGTTGAGGCCAACAATATCTCCATTGGTAGGACTCCTCTTGCTCCTGAAGTAGCAAATGCATCATTGGATGTCTCGATTTCTTTGAGGACCTCGATTACTTTGATGAATCAGATTGGTGGATGATAATTTGAATTTCGAATTTTATGTTGTTTCGCTTTAAATATATTACTTTTTATTGTTCTTTATGAAATGCTTATGAACCTTATATAATATTTATTTTTGAAATTTTATTTGACTATATAACTAATATGCAACTTTTATGATACTTGACACCTGAAGTTGTCAATATAAATGCAAATGGAAAATACCGAGAAAAAGGAATATGTTTGTTTGCTTGATGGTGCAACAACACATACTATATTTCGTAGTAGACACTTTTTCTCGAGTATGACATTGCGAAAGACACAAATCCATATAATATCAGGTCCTATTCAGATTATTGATGGTTTTGAGAATGCCACAATTATTTTGCCAAATGGCACAGTCCTATATATTGAGAATGCGTTTCTAAGCATTAAATCAAAGAGGAATCTGCTCAATTTAAAAGATGTACGCCGTAATGGGTACCATAATGAGACTATTTATGAGCAAGATAAGGAATACATTGACATTTCCTCTTATAAGATGGGCCTGAAGACCATTCATGAGAAGCTAGAAGCTTCTTCTATGGGTTTGTATTGTGTCATGATTAAGACTGTTGAAACCTACGCCACCACATCCTGGAGATTGGTAAGCCCTGATCAGTTTGGACTGTGGCATGATCGCCTTGGTCATCCTGGTGCTTCAATGATGCGTAGGATAATTCAAAATACAAAAGGGCATCCTTTAAAAGATATAAAGGTATTGTTGTTCAAAGATTATAATTGTGAGGCTTGTTCACAAGGAAAGCTCATTATCAAACCTTCTATAATAAAGGTTAATCTTGAATCTCCTTTATTTTTGCAAAGAATTCAAGGTGATATTTGTGGATCAATACAACCACCAAGTGGACCATTTCGATATTTTATGGTATTAGTGGATACATCATGTAGATGGTCCCATGTTTGCCTATTATCTACGCGTAATGTCGCATTTACATATTTACTTGCGTAGATTATAAAGCTCCGGGCACAATTCCCTAATTATCCAATTAAGAGCATAAGGATGGATAATGCTGGTGAATTTACATCAAGGAGTTTTGATACATATTGTGCTTCACTCGGAATCGAGGTTGAGCACCCGATTGCATATGTTCATACTCAAAATGGATTGGCAGAATCCTTGATTAAACGTATCCAAATCATTGCCCGCACTCTATTATTGAGAACGAATCTCAACGATACAGCATGGGGTCATGCGGTTTGCATGCGGCAGCTCTAATAAGATTACGCCCCACTTTGCTAATCTTTTACAATCTCCCTTCAAATGGTCCTTGGTTATGAACCAGATGTTTCACATCTACGCACATTTGGTTGTGCAGTGCAGATGCTTGTAGCACCGCCAAAAAGGACGAAAATGGGTCCCCAACGCCGTTTGGGCATTTATATTGGGTTTAATTCACCGTCTATCATTAGGTTCTTGGAACCAACTACCGGTGATCTTTTTTACCTGGTTTGCAGATTGTCATTTTGATGAGACTAAGTTTCCATCAATTGGGATACCTATAACTTCCATGACTGCAAAATAAAAACCAGTTAAGGTTTTCTCTTGGAATGAGAAAAATTTATCTCAATTAGACCCAAGGACTCCTGAATGGGAAAATGAGGTGCATCACATAATCCATTTACAGGCTATGGCCAATAGACTTCCTGATGCATTTAATGATGCTACTAAGGTAACGAAGTCTCATATTCCAGCTGCAAATGCTCCAGCTAGGATAGCTGTTCCCGAAGAACAAGCTAAAATTGATTAAAATCCCCCGCACTTGAAGCGTAGTAGACCGATAGGATCAAAAGATACTGCTCCTCGAAAACGAAGGGGAAAGAATCAAGAATCCGCTCCAGAAGAGCCTGGCGTTGTGCTTGCTCCTAAAGAGCTTATTGCCCCTGAAGAGGCGCAAACTCATGAAAGGAACACCAATCTCGGGAATACTGAGAATTCCATTACATATTATAATGAAATTTGGGATCGAAATGAAATCATCATTGATGATGCTTTTGCATTCTTAGTTGCTCATAAAATTATGGATGATGATTGTGAGCCGCAATCTATTATTGAATGTCGTCAAAGGCAAGATTGGCCTAAGTGGGAGGAAGCAATTAAGGCTAAATTAGCTTCCCTAACTGACGAAAGGTTTTTGGACCTATAACTCGTATCCCCGATAATGTAAAGCCCGTTGGATATAAATGGGTATTTATCCGAAAAGGAAATGAGAAAAACGAGATTGTCAGGTATAAAGCCCGACTCGTTGCCCAAGGATTCTCCCAGAGACCTGGGATTGATTATAATGAGACATATTCACCTGTGATGGGTATGATTACATTTGGTTTTCTCATTGGCCTAGCAATCTTTGAAAGATTGGAAATGCGTATTATGGACGTTGTGACGGCATATTTATATGGCTCATTAGATTCTGATATTTATATGAAAATTCCCGAGGGATTCAAAATGCCTAAAGCATGCACTCCTCGCAATTTATTCTCAATAAAATTGCAAAAATCCTTGTACGGGTTAAAGTAATCCGGTCGCATGTGGTATCAACGCCTAAGTGAGTACCTAATTAAGGAAAGGTACAAGAATGATCCTATTTGTCCATGCATGTTTATTAAGAAATCAGAAACCGGATTTGCTATTGAAGCAGTTTATGTCGACGATATAAATTTAATTGGAACTCTAGAAGAGTTAGCTGAAACTGCTAAATATTTGAAAAGGGAGTTTGAAGTTAAAGATTTGGGTAAAACCAAACTTTGTCTTGGTCTAAAGCTTAAGCATAAAGCAAATGGAATAATCGTCCATCAATCAGCATACGTTGAAAGATTGCTTAAACATTTCAACGTGGACAAAGCTCACCCATTGAGCACCCCTACGATTGTAAGGTCTCTAGATCCCCAAAAGGACCCATTTCGTCCTAGAGAATCAAATGAAGAGATACTTGGTCCTGAAGTACCATATCTCGATGCAATTGAGGCTTTGATGTACTTGGCACAATGTACGAGACCAAATATCGCTTTTGCAGTAAATTTATTGGCACGATTTAGTTCTAAGCCAACTCGGAGACATTGGAATGGAATTAAACATATTTTCCGTTATCTCCGAGGAACCATAGATTTGAGATTATATTATTCCAAAGATTCCATTAACTCTGGTTTAGTTGGATATGCTGATACTAGATATAGATTCGATCCACATAAGGCTTGCTCTCAAACCGGGTATTTATTTTGTTATAACGACACCGCTATTTCTTGGCGTTCTACTAAGCAATCGCTAGTAGCTACATCTTCTAACCACTCTGAGATTATTGCTTTATATGAAGCTGGAAGAGAGTGTGTTTGGTTAAAATCCGTTATAACTCATAATCATAATTCTTGTTGTTTAATACCGGTTACAAATTCTCCCACTATAATTTATGAAGATAATGCTGCTTGTGTTGCACAAGTCAGGGGAGGATATATCAAAAGTGATAAGACCAAGCATATCTCATCGAAATTTTTCTATACTCATGAACTCCAAGAAAGTCGACAAATTGATGTTAAACAGATTCAATCCATAAATAATCTTGCAGATCTTTTTACCAAATCATTGCCAACATCAACTTTTGAGAAATTAGTATATGGCATTGGTATGCGGCGAGTTCATAAGATGCAAGATTGATTAGCCCCATAAGTGGCTATATGGCTCAATTGAGGGGGAGATATTATGAACTATACATTGCAGCATTAATATGCAGCGAGTTCACAAGATGCAAAATTGATTAGCCCATGTAGTGGCTATATATGCATTGCACTCTTTTTTTTTCTTATTGTTCGGTTTTTTTCCCACAGGATTTTTCCGGCTTAAAGTTTTTAACGAGGCAATTAATGCATCTATAAATGAGAGAGATCATAACATTTGTGCTCTGCACTCTTTTTCCCTTTTGTCCGGTTTTTGTCCCACTGAGTTTTTCCGGCTTAAGGTTTTTAATGAAGTAGTATCATTTGATGCACAATCATAATGAATACATTGAATATTCAAGGGGGAGTGTTATGAAATACATGAATGGATGAAATACATGAATGAATATTTATTATATTCATCTTATCTAATGTACTTATTATGGTACATTTGTATCATACTTTCTAAGTACATCTCCCTATACAATGAACGTTCATATCCCCTATCCAGTACATGTATCATTCGATACATTGATATTAATTATAAGTACATTCTTGTTCTCCTATAAATAGGAGTTTAGTTTTGATGTACAATCACAACCATCAAAATAAATAGTCACACCCTCTTCTCTGGTTTTCTCTACTATCTCTGGTGTTCACTTGCTTTCTCTTCCCAATCTCTTCTCTATTATATTCACCACAACACAATATTTTACAACAATTTGGAACTTTTATACTACACATTTGTTTTCATGCATAATTAATATCAATGGCTTATTTATTTATTTTAAAGTCCCAGAAAGTTCTTTTAGAATAAGTTGATTTGAGCAAAAGGAAAGAGGGGAAATTTTAAATATTTTTTCATCTCTAAAATTTAATAGACAATGTTAATAATTTCTTTTTAGTTAGTGATTATATTTTTCTACTCATGATTATTTATATTTCGGTATCTTTTTTTTTATTATTAATCATATTCAATAATATCCACTTTTTGGGAATTTTGAGAGTCGTTCCCCTCAAATTAGTGCTTCTTGGGCCTTTTTAAATCCTCTGATCTAATCCTAAATTTAGCCAGGAAAATAGAAAGCAATGGCACGTCAAGAAAATTGAAACTGGGTGTAACCAATCCCCAAGTTTTCTCCATAAATTAGAGTGGCTGACATTTGACCGTCCTTACCGTGTCAAAAGCCCCACCATGAGGCTAGCGGGGCACATGATGGTTTTCATATCCGCATTGTTTCCTTTAATTTAGTTATTATAGTTTTATAGATTTCCTTCAAATTTAAACCTATTCAATTCATAAAATAGAAAATAGTCTCTTGATCATCATTGCTCTTATAACAATATATTTATTCTTCGTCACTTCTATCTCAAAGGCTCACTTTCCTTGATGATTTTTTAGTTCATTGATCAAAAATACATATCAAATCTCTTTTTTTACCATAAAAATAAATTGTGTTCTTTTCTTATTATTGGTGAGAAACTTTACATATAGAATGTGCGATGCTATAGGAATATGTTGAGATACACTACACAGTATTAACATGAAGAAGTTATGCACATTGAGATATATTGATGTTGTTCGTTAACATTCTGTTAATGATATTAAATTTTGTCAATCCAAAATGACTAAAAATTCACTTGTATGTTAAAAAAATTATTATTTTATGCAAAGCTTTAATTTAGTTAAATCTCACCATTTTCAAGTTTCATGTTAGGATTGTAGCTGTGATCTTGTTTGAAAAATCTTTAAAGAGTCTTTTTCTTTGTTTTCATCCAATCACCCATATATATATATATATACACACACACGTGTGTGTGATAATATATATACACACACACAATTTGTATATATAAATTCATTGACAAGAAAGAGTTTGATGGTGATATGCGATTTCGCCACTTCGATACTCCTCGAAGACAAGGAGCAAGCCTCAAGGAGTAATGCTTAATAGGAGGGTTGAACCTAATTGGTCTTGGGTTGTGTGAGATGAGCCCCATGGGTTTGAGTTACATCCAAAGCCCATATATATTTTATTTTCTTTTGAAAAATATGTAGTCATTTCAAAATTTAGATGTCAACAATGATCTAAAAAGAATTCATAAAATGCATGTGCTCTCAATATAAAAGAAGGCAACACCTATGAATAAGAGTATTTGTGATACAGACACTAGTTATAATACCAAACAAAGACGGAACTTCCAACTTCTTTTTTTGTCATTTTTCTAAAATAAATTCACATGAGAGACGCGAAAATATACCTCATGTAAGTGCAAACAATCTAAGGGGTTTCACGTTAATATCACTTTGAGTCGACAAGTCAAATTAGTGTCCTCAACTGTTTCGAGATACGATTGTTCCAATAAATTTATCGGATTGTTCTCGCTTAATAGTTAAGCAATGGCATATGAAAAAGGATTTAAGACATGAAACACCATCCAAATCACTTGTCTATGAAAGATACCAATCAACGTCATAAATAAGCACACATAAAAAATAAAAAAAGAATTAACATTTTCTCTCAAACTAGTCCATCTTTTTTTTTATATCTCGGGGGAGGGGGAGAAGTTGAAGCAGTGCTAAACGAAAATTTGTTGCCAATGGATTATTTCTCCAACTCCTGCCCTTGAGAGGATCCGGATGCCTCTCCTTGAGTCTTTTGATTGATGGACCTCCTCAAGCTCCGCTGAAGCTCCTCCATTCGCCCCTTCATTTGGTAGAGTTGTTCCCGATTGAGCTCTTCGATGGGAGCTTCCCACCATGCCACATCGCTTTTTCCTTTGGTCAGTCGCTTTAATACTTTGCCTTGTGCCTTATCAGCCTTGATTTGATTATAGAGCTCATCATGCTGTTGGTTGAGCTCCTTAAATTTGGCCTGCCGATAGGACTCAACCAAAGCATGAGAACTATTGTTGGGCGAAGGGTTTCGGTTGAGGAACCGATTGGTGACTGCATCAATGGATGGTTGGGCAAAAGAAAAGGGATTTCCAGAAGGAGAGAATGCTACAAATCCCACCTCCGCCCCGCAAAGGGTCACGAGCTCGCTTGCCTTTTTGTTGATGCTGGATTTACGTTTTGAAAATGTAATAAGCCTGCTACTCTCATTTTCAATTTGTTTCATCCCAGTTCTTGGATTCTCTCCTGTTTGTCTTCCTGCCATAGTCAAATAAATTAATCTAAGACAAGTAGCAAACGAGTAAGCTGTGATATTGGCTAACACAAAGAAAATAGAATAAAGTTGTGATTTTGGTTAGCGCAGTGATAACAAAGAGAAAAATGCACGTATTTATACATGGATATGAATGTCAAATTGAGTATAAGCAGTTGAGAGACAACCTCTTTCGGGCTGTCACCTTCTATAAGATGGATTAAATAATAGTAAAGTTATTTATCGTTGTGGATATGAATATCTTGATCATGATTTACCTACTAATTTCTATTACAATGTCTATGAAAGTCGAGATAAGTATGTTATCTACGCATTATGGTATGTCGCTGAAAACAAGAAAGTAGATTTTTTTCTATTTTAGCCTACTTTCCAAAAAAAAATTTCTAGCATTCAACGTCATCCATGACATCGTCCATCAATTTTAATAAAGTTTGAAAAAAATGAGATTACGCAATCTATTTAGGTCCAATCAATAAGAAATTCCAAAATGAATATTTATGTAACTTCATATCCCGCTCAATGTCAAAGATAATTGGATCATCATAGGCTGGACATGTTTCAGTTAACAAATAAATTTATTTTCGTGTGGAAAATTGGCAGTTTATTTGATCTTTGCAGAATTACATACAAATGCTTACGGATCTCATTTTCCGAGATAGTTAATAGCCATGGTTGATGATGACTCGGCATCCATTCCTCATTGAAAAAGTTACCCCTTCATATAATCGTACCAAGTGTCAATATTGGGCTCTCTTTTTCTTCTTTCATTCATTCTTTTTTGTTTTATCTTTTGATTTTGCTTTCTAGTAAAATTAGATGTTCTATAAAACCGCTGCTTAGATTGTATAGAAAATTATCATAAAGACATTGCAATGAACATGATCGTGATTATGGAAAACTCTGAAGACATGCCCACACTCACATAAGTTAAACATAATCGTTCTACCTCTACTCTTAATCAAGCAACTCTTATCAATGGTCACTTCAACCTTAGAATTATATGAGAAATAGTTCCAAATATATATGTATATACTAGAAAACACCATATGATCACACATAACTATGGATCAAAGAAATAAAATATAAATAATTAATAAATAATCTACCTTTCAAGTTTAAATACAAATAATCGTCAACTATCTCATAAATCTCTCATCTTGCATTTTAGAACATATCACATCCAAAAATATATTAAAATATTTACA
The DNA here is from genome assembly GCA_014182565.1 of Eucalyptus marginata. Classification (NCBI taxonomy): domain Eukaryota; kingdom Viridiplantae; phylum Streptophyta; class Magnoliopsida; order Myrtales; family Myrtaceae; genus Eucalyptus; species Eucalyptus marginata. The sequence goes on along the minus strand of CM024589.1, from coordinate 32,427,064 downwards.
AATCATATTTATCTCTTTAAAAATTTAATTATTTGTATTACTTATTAGTACATGCAAGTTGCATCGCATGTGCTATTATTTTTACTTATAATTGAGGAGAAGAGGACTTACACTTATTGGGAGTGCATAGCAGAAGCCCAACATTTTCATCCAGAGAAATTGCTAATAGAAAGACCAAGTCTGACCTTATTAATATATTCAATTGAATTCATCTTCACTCGAAAGATTAAGTCAATAAGTTATGGGTAAATAATGATATAATCAACTACTCCATACACAATAATTTTCTAGTGTGGGATTTTTCCTAACACAACTCATACCCCTCATATGTGAACTTAGCATTAGGTTTGCTCTCCCTTAATTCAAATATCATTTTGCATCTGAAATTTTTGTCGACAAATCAGTAACAACAAGAGCAAAAGAAAAAGTGAAGCCAACGGTGCAACGGATCAAGCCCAAGGGCCCATCCGAATATAGCCATTTATTCTCCAATTAGTTCATGGAACTTGTGACCCATAGAACTTAAAAGAGATGAAGAGCCACAAAAAAAAAGAAGGTATGGTTAAAAAAGACCCTAAAGATATAGCTTAATTTTCTTTAGTTAGCATAACCTTTAGTTTAAGGATTTTAATGAGTACATTTGATATGAATTCAACTTTAGTAAAATGGTCCTTTAGAAAGGAAATTGGACTTGATTTGATTATAGCTCATGGGGATCATGTCCTAGGGATTATAACTTGACTATGTATCATGATTATCGGGTTTTCTTTCTCATACTTTACTTTAGGCCTTTTTCAATACTTTGGTATTTAATTCTTGCAATTCCAATGTATTGTTTGTTCATTTCCTTTTCTAGAATGGTTAGGTCTAGTTTAGGATCATAATGAACCTTCAAGAAAATTTGCGTGGACATTTAGCAACATTTAAGACCTTTTAGGATCATAATTGGTGAAAGTTGTGTGATCACTTAGATGAACAATCACTCTCAAGTTAGGTACCAAAAAGGCATTAATACAAATGTTAGCGTAAATAAGTCTTGAACTTAGAAACGCCAATGGTGTAGGAATCAAGACAACACCCTACATCTTGATTGGTTTCTAGTTAACCTTAAACAATTAATGGTGACTAGGAAAGTTCATTAGGTTAAATCATAACTTCAAATGAAATCCAATGCGATGCAAGATATGATACTGGGAGAGACCGTGCCTATAATTGATGGACTGATTTGGATCACCATTTGATGATGTGTTTGAGTCATCTTTTGGGACGCGAATAAAAATAGCTAGATTGTGAACTCGTTAAAATTGAAGCAGTAATATAATGCAAATTTAAACTTGTTATAATGAGCACATATAAAATAAATTAAAACTATCACTCAAAATAATCCTTCCTTATTTTCATATCACGAGATGAAAATTGGAGCAAAACTATAATGCAAATTTGTCGCCAAGGGATTATTTCTCCAACTTCTGTCCTTGAACATGTGGATGCCTCTCCTTACGTTTGTTGATTGATCGACCTCCACAAGTGTTGCCGAAGGTCCTCCATTCGCACCTTCATTTGGTAGAGCTTTTCCCGGTTGAGCTCTTCAGTGGGAGCTTCCCACAATGCCACATCGCCTTTTCCTTTGGTAAGTCTCTTCAACACTTTGCCTCATGCCTTCTCAGCTTCGATTTGATTAATGAGCTCATCATGTTGTTGGTTAAGCACATTACACCCAGCTTGGCGATAGGACTCAAAAAAATGATACCTATCATTAGGCTGAGGGTTTTGGTAGAGGAATCGATTGGCGATTGTATTGATAGATGGATGAACATAAGAAAAGGTTTTTCCGCCATGAAAGAGTACTACAAATCCCACCTCCACTCCACAGAGGGTCACAAGGTTGCTTGCTTTTTTGTAAACACTATATTTACACTTTGAAAATGCTGTAAGTCTCCGGTTCTCATTCTCAATTTGTTTCATCTCACTTCTTGGATGGTTTCTTCTTTGTCTTCCCGCCATAATCAAAGAGAAAGTGCTCTGAGACAATAGCAAACACGTAAAGCTGTGATATCGGTCAATGCAGAGATAATAAAGAGAAATGCACGTATTTGTACTTGGATATAAATGTTAATTTTAGTATGAGCAGTTGTTGGATAATCTCTTCCAACTGCCACCTTCTGTAAGATGGATAAAACAAAAGTGGGTTATTTATGATTGTGGATATAAGTATCTGAATCATGATTTATATTGCAATGTCCACAAATCAAGATGACTATGTTATGTACCCATTAAGGTGTGGGGTGGAAAACAAGACAGTAGAATTTTTTTAAAATCTATTTCAGCATGCTTTTCATGCAATTTTCTTTAGCATTCAATGTCGTTCATTTTTCTGTCCAATAAATATTTCATAAAGTTTAAAACAAAAGAAATTATGCAATTGATTTGAGTTCATTCTACAACAGAATTCTTACTTAGTAGTAGATTGCGAGTACAATTCAACTTACTCAACTAATCTCTGAAAATTAATATGTGACTTCATATTCCTCTCATAGTCAAAGATAGTTGGGCCATCGTAGGTAGGAGATGTTTTGATTGCCAAATCAATTTATTTTCGTGAAAGAAAGCCCGTTTTTTAACATAAAGCAGTACAATGTCCATTAATTCGATTTCATTAATGATATTTGACAATTGATCTGATTTAAGGACCATTACAAGTATATTGCGATGCAAAGAGTAGCATGCACTTTTAATACTGAATTAAATACAAATAATTATGGATCTCATTTTCCGAGATAATTAAAAGCCATGCTTAGAAAAGAATTGGCACCGCACCTCATGAACTCATCATGATATCATGATAGACATCATTTTGATTTTCGCAAAGTATGGGAAGAGTAGCTCATACAAAAATCTGAAAAGATGCCCATACTCAACTTAAACATGATTGTTATTTTTTAATTCAACATCAAACTTTTACAAAGAAAAAAAACAAAAACAAAAAAATAATGAAAAAGACATACATATATTAGAAGAAGCCCAATGATCACATGTATAACTATAGATAAAAAAATCATAATTTAATATAACTAAGAGGATTGACAAATAATCAATGAATAATTACCTTCCAAATCCGAAATCAAAATTGTTGCCAAATAATTATATTTCTAGTCAGATCTATTTTTCTATTGTCATATAGCTACCAAGCAATCAATGGCGCATAGCACCCATTCTAAATCTAGCCAGATCTATTTTTCTATTCCCATAAATAGTGTTGGAACATAAATCTATTTGGTAGCGCAATTTCATTTTTCTATTTATGGAACAAATTTTTAGTCCATAACTATATTTGGGATAGAAATGAGAAGAAAAAAATTTCTACTTTTTTTTTTCTGGAACAAAAATAAGAAATAAAAACTTTTCTTATTGCTTGCCCTTGCTATTAACCGGCCGCCAACTTGTTATTGCCCACCATCATCTACCTTTTGCCACCATACGCCGTTCGAGAGGGAGAAATTTTGTGTCGTTATCAAACATGTATTTTTGCTCAAAAACTCTTCTAAGGAATATATATAGAAAAATCTATTTTAGATTAAAAGTTGTGTTAAAAAATGAAATAGTTAACATTCACACCTTAAATGTTTTCTTAATTATCCATTAATTTTTCCGTTGACTGTAACATTTTATTTAGTTGTTTGTTTGAACATTTAACTCATCCTAAGTCAAATAGCATAAACTATCAAATTTATCAGTACATGGACAAATGAGCAAATTTACAATTACCCATATTTTCATCCTCAATATGAAGACAACTTGTGTATTGGATAAAAATAAATGTGAAGTTTGTGCAATGCATGGGGACGACAATATTCTTTCTATCTATTTTATAAAATTGCCATCATCGTTCACGTCCCATAATTATCATTTATGACTCAATTTTATAGCTAGTCTCATAAATGCCTCAACTGCTAGCTTTGGCAAAACACATTATTAGATGTTAAAAAGTAGAATCAAGATTATTATTGTTATTAGATTATTTTAGCATGTCTTTTCATCGTGGCAGATAAAAAATATCACAGTTTTAACTTAGTGGAATTGCTTATGAATATGCCGATAACACCATTTATACCATTATAGTTTTGTATTACAAGATGTCGCAACATAAAAAGTGCCCTACTAATCTTTCCTCTCCATTTTATTGTTTTTTTATCGTGATTTATACTTGTTACAGTGCTTAAATCAATTGTCAACTATGGTTGAAAAAACAAGTAGGATATTATTAGTTTATGTTAGAAATTGACTTATTTTATAAGGAAAATAAACTTTTGGTAACTAGTGTTACTTTACTAAAAATATCCCCAACTGATAAAGATCCAATTATTATTGACTTTCAGAGGAATAGGAAGTCACAGAAAACTTCATTTTCGTATCTAACAATCTATTACTATACTATATAAGGTTAACAGCAAGGTCATAGACGGTAAATTCTAATATTTTGGCTTGTGCATGCATTGGGATATGATTTGTTCGCTTTGTTAGCATTAGATTCGATGCATGTGCTACGAGCGTGCAATTGTTTTATGCACTTTTGGGATAAAATAGTCTTTTTCTTCGAATTAGATGTATGCCTAAAACTGTTTATTTTATTTTATTTTCCTATTTTTTTATGGAGAACTCCAAATTTCATATAAGGAAAGCATTTTTCTCTTATTTGTTGTTGTAATATGTATGGCAAAGTGAAAAGGATTTGCAATGCGAAGGTAGTGGAGTAGTTGTAAGGGAACGGTTATATCCAATATTTTGTATTAAAATAGAACTTATGATCATTTGTCTCCTTTCTATTGGAGGGTTATTATGGTCATTTCGGTAGTAGACAACGTATTTCGGAAGATGTTCGTCCAAGGTTATTAGTGGTCTAGCACATGAAATACTACTGAAAATTTATAAGTTAAAAATGCCCTTGACTTGGTTTGGGTAGGGCTATCTTCACCTCTACACGGCTAAATCCACTCCTTTTATACTAGATAAAAAAAATTGCCTTAATAGATTGGGAAATGAGTGCAAAACGGTGTCTTTATTTTACAAAAGATACGGTGCACTGCTAGCGCTAGCTATGACTATGAGAGTTAAAAGAAAAGATTTAGGGTGAATATCTAGTTGATATTGATTCACAAGTTTTGTTGGGTATTGTTCCATCAAAGAAAAGATTTAAGTAGACTAAAAAATTCTGAATTGCAACTTTTAAAATAATAAATTTTATATTCCAGCAAAAGAGTAAATTTGGGGGATGTTGTTTCCAAATGTTTAAAAAAAAAAAAAAAAAAAAAACTTAATAACTCAAAATGTAACTTTATATGGAATTCAATCGAAAATCGTTGTTTTTTTTAACTTCAGCTTTGATCTATGATCCTGAGATTGATCTTGCGATGTTTTATGTTGGAAGATATGACTTACAAGATTGTTGATATATTTGTATCTATCTTAGGAATAGAAAGATCATAGAATATTTGGAGAATATATACTTGCTTTTATTATTATTTCTTTTGTATTATATACATGACATTGTATAGAGATTACAATCAATGAAGTGAGGCATTCCTCTCCAATACTTTCTTCCCTACAACTTACTGCTCTCTTCGGTTCTTTATTCTTTGCACGCCTAGTCTTGTGACATGGTATCAGAGCCTTCTTGAAGTTCCGAGCTTTTCATTGCTTCCGCTTCGATTGCCTCACGGAACTCCAATCTGCAAAGGGGTTGCCATAGGAATCGTTAATCTATTTTCTTTAAGGAAGATTTTTCTTTTATCATGACTAAAACACAATACCTCACCTTAGAGACCACGCCAGAAAGCTTTAGACCTAGGACTCCTCTGTCGTTACCTCAACCACAGAACAACTCAACCAGGCGAATCAACAAAGTCAACAATTGCAATGGCAGCCATTCCAGATTCAGTCAAATCTGGGGCAGCCCTTTATGGGCCATCCATACCAGTGGATACCATATCCATGGTTCCATGGGCAAAACCCAAATGCATCACCGTCTGGAGGCTACCAAAGCAATATTGGTTCTGATGGAGGCCTACCAACCGGCGAAGGGGCAGGCGCATCCATCAGACTAGAGCAGACGGGTGGCACACCTGGATCGGGCATGGGAGGAAATCCCTACCCTGCTTTTCTCAATATGGGTCATGCGGGTTATGCGGGTCAAGGAACCAGACCGAATCTCGGACCCGGAATGTTTCCATATCCATTTTTTGCTGCCGGTGGCCAATCAGAACCAGGCGACCCACTACACACGACTAATGCCGACGGGCCGGAATTGAAGCATATCAGCCAACAATTGACCGGCGCCGACAATTACTCGAGCTGGGCACGAGAATTCCGACGGGCACTGGTAACAAAAGATAAAGACGGATTTATCGATGGGTCAATTCCGATCCCAACCGATGAAAAAATGGCACGATTTTGGAAGAAATGCAACCAATTAGTTAGAACATGGATTGGAAATTGCATAACGACCGAAGTCGCGGCCGGACTCTCTCCGACGGAGGATTCAAAGGAGATGTGGGAGAATATCAAAGAGATGTTCAGAAAACTTGATCAAGTCAAGATTTTTTCATTAACACAACAAATCTCGGAGCTTAAACAGGGAAACATGTCTATTGCGGGCATCTACAACAAACTTTCAGCCTTATGGAACGAACTCGAGGCAGCCGAAGAAAGGTTCGACTGGCCCGAGCCCATTCTGCACCAATACAAACAGATGCGCGAAAGGGAAAAGACGATCAGATTTCTGCTCATACTCAACGAGACTTACCTCTCGTTCCAATCTCAGATCTTCACTGTTGAACCTCTACCGAGCATCGGCCGCATCTATCAATTAGCCGTGCAAGAAGAGAGTCAACAGCGAACGGCAGATTACAATAGAGGCAGAGATGGAATCGCTTTGGGGGCGAAAACCCTAAATCAATTCTCACAGAGGAGCGGAGGAGGCAGAGGGCAGAAAGGAGTGGAACTAAGGTTCCTCACAGAGAACCCTAGCTATCTCGATTCTACCGGGCGATCGGACGGCTCACGTTCTTTCTTTGCAGCGCAAAGATCCGACAGCTCACATGGAACGGGCTCAATCGGAGGTAATGGGCCGCGAAGCGCCCTTGAATTAATTAGCCCAGATGGGCCACGGGGCACTCTTGGGCTGGAAGTCTCGCGCGGGCTGCAAAACAGTGGACCAGGTGGAGCGTATGGGCTGCCGTGCGGAGGAAATGATGTATATGGGTCCAATTTGGCCCAAATTTCACAGCCCACGAATAGAAATTTTTTGGGCTCAAGGAATTTTACCTCCAAAGGCAAAGGTAAAATTTACTGTGACTATTGTAAACGTCCACATCATACAGTAGAGAATTGCTGGAAATTGCATGGGAAGCCTGTAGAAAAAGAAAAAGGGAAATTTTCCCAAATTTTTCAGGTATCTGGACAACCAAAGGAAAAGACAATTACTCATGATCAATATCGGGAATTGATGGAGGCCATAAGAAAATTGGATGCCTCGATAAACTGAAGCTTCACGGTACTTCTTATTGTCTAGTAAATTCAATTTCGGAGGATGAATGGATTATTGACTCAGGTGCTAGTGACCACATTGTCTGTGATAAGAGTTTACTTTCAAACATCAGACGATTATCATTTCCCAAATTTGTTCAGCTTCCAAATGGAAACATGATTGAAGTTGAAATCATTGGCACTATAAATCTTAATTCTCACATCACACTTCAAAATGTGCTTTACATTCCTAAATTCCATTTCAATCTCATGTCAGTATCTCGAGCTTTTGAAGAAAATTCCTGTCGTATCTTATTCAATTATGATAAATGTTTCTTTCAGGCCCTTTCGACTGGGAAACTAATGGGCTTGGGTAGAGTTTTCCAAGGGCTATATTTCTGGATGAATTTTCAATTGTCGTCTTCTTTTGATTCAAATAAATCATTGTGTAATGCTGCTATCAATGATAAGAATCTTCTTCATCATCAAAGATTAGGCCATACTGCTCTATTTCCTTATCCTCAGTGTCCCATCTGTCCATTGGCAAAACAGACACGTGCTCCTTTTCCACATAGCAATTCTCGAGTTGATAAAATTTTCTTACTAATCCATGCTGATGTCTGGGGACCATATCATACTTTGAATCATGATGGGTCCTGATTTTTCCTCACGATCGTAGATGATTTTTCACGAGCAACATGGACTTTCCTCATGCAATCAAAGGCTCAGGTTCTTTCCCACCTAAAAACTTTTCTCACCTTGTCTAAAAATCAATTTGGGAAATCAATTCGTCGTATCCGCATTGACAATGGTAGAGAATTTTTTAATGGGGAATGTGCTACTTTTCTTTCCTTAAATGGAATTTTACATGAAAGCTCTTGCACATATACACCACAGCAAAATGGAGTGGTTGAAAGAAAGCACCGTCACCTATTGGAAGTAGCACGTGCCCTTAAATTTCAAGCTTCTATTCCTGAAAGCTTTTGGGGAGACTGTGTGGTCACATCAGCATACCTAATCAATCGTATGCCATCACGGATTCTTAAAGGAAAATCTCCTTTTGAAATATTATATGGAAGAAAACCGGACCTGAGTCATCTTAGAGTGTTTGGGTGCCTATGCTATGTGACCACGGTAGGGCACAGGGATAAAATGGGACCTCGTGCAAGACAATGTATATTCATGGGGTATCCAAATCTCCAGAAGGGATATCGCGTTTATGAACCATCCACAGAGAAATTCTTTGTGAGCAGAGATGTATTTTTTCATGAAGACATCTTTCCTTTCAAAGATGCACTTCATTCATCTCCAAATGAAAGGCCCGATTCTCACCACTTCTTATCAGAGGAAGAGCCATCTTCTGGAGAATCTTACATTGTTATTCCTCCTCCGAGAAATTCGGACTTGACGGCTGCACCATTACCTACTGAGACATCTATGGATCATTCAATTGCCGAGTCTCCCAAAGAAAGGGATCATCATATGACAGCATCACCAGAATCAGGCACTAATGAAGATTCGACCTCGCACAAAGATCATCCGAACCTCGGCGATCTGGTCGAGTTAGTCGTCCACCTATTTGGACGAAGGATTATGTGTGTGCTTCATCAACATCACCAGGTACTCGATATCCTATCTCATCCTATATTTCATTTGATAGGCTATCGTCGGAACATTTATGTTGCATGAATCATATCTCTAAAAGGCAAGAGCCATCTAGTTATAATGAAGCAATGCATGATCCGCGTTGGCAAAAGGCAATGGAGGCAGAATTACAGGCCCTAGTAGGAAATCACACTTGGGATATTGTGCCTTTACCTACTCATAGAAAACCTATTGACTGTAAATGGGTATATAAGATTAAATATCGAGCAGATGGTTCTATAGAGAGATACAAGGCTCGACTTGTGGCCAAAGGTTTCACACAACGAGAAGGTTTTGATTATCATGAAACCTTCTCCCCAGTGGCCAAAGATGTAACTGTTCGTTCTTTCCTGTCGATTGCTGCCTTTCGTGAATGGCCATTGCATCAAATGGATGTTCATAATGCCTTCTTACATGGGGATTTGGATGAGGAGATATATATGGATCTTCCACCAGGATTACGGAGACAGGGGGAGTCTAAGGTATGTCGTCTCCGCAAATCTCTGTATGGATTGAAACAAGCTTCTCGTCGATGGTATGCCAAATTTACTAGTGCCCTTACGTCCGCTGGATTTAAACAATCCAAATATGATTATGCCTTGTTCACTTGGAGGAAAGGTATGTCATTTATTTATTTGATGATTTATGTCGATGACATACTCATCATGGGCAATGATGATTCTGCTGTCAAGAAACTGAAAGAATATCTTCATACCACCTTCCATATCAAAGATTTAGGTCCACCTAAATATTTTCTTGGAATCGAGATAGCTCGTTCAGATCAAGGAATCTCACTCAGCCAGCGGAAATATGTAATGGAGATTATATCAGACACAGGGTTGTCAAGTTGCAAACCTGCCATTATTCCCATCAAGCAGAATGCCAGACTAACTTCTATCGAATATGATGCCGAAGTATCTTCTTCTGATGATCCACTATTGAAAGATCCGTCAGGATATCAGAGACTCGTAGGCAAACTCATCTATCTTACTATGACAAGGCCGGATATCTGCTATGCAGTATAGACTCTTAGCCAGTTCATGCACAGCCCAAAACAGTCTCACATGAACGCAGCTTTGAAGATTGTGAGATACTTGAAGACATGCCCAGGATTGGGAATACTTCTTTCTCGGAAGTGCAACATGGAAATGATAGCATATTGTGATTCTGATTATGCTACATGTCCTATGAGCAGAAGATCAATTACTAGGTTCTGCATCAAATTTGGGGAATCTTTACTTTCATGGAAGACGAAGAAGCAATCCACTGTGTCTTTATCCTCAGCTGAAGCCGAGTATCGATCCATGGCAAAAACCGTGTGTGAAATAGTTTGGTTGAGAGGTTTACTTATGGATCTAGGGGTAGAAATTAAGGGACCTACTACACTCTTCTGTGATAATGATTCGGCACTCAAGCTTGCAACAAATCCCATAGTTCATGAGAGAACAAAGCACATAGAGGTCGATTGTCATTTCACCAGAGAAAAGATCCAAGAAGGACTTGTCCAGACAAGAGGGATCAGAACCACGGAACAACCGGCAGACATGTTTACCAAACCTCTATTTCAGAGACAACACGCATATCTTCTAAACAAGCTGGGTGTCTTGGACATATACAAGCCACCAGCTTGAGGGGGAGTGTTGGAAGATATGACTTACAAGATTGTTGATATATTTGTATCTATCTTAGGAATAGAAAGATCATAGAATATTTGGAGAATATATACTTGCTTTTATTATTATCTCTTTTGTATTATATACATGACATTGTATAGAGATTACAATCAATGAAGTGAGGCATTCCTCTCCAATACTTTCTTCCCTACAACTTACTGCTCTCTTCGGTTCTTTCTTCTTTGCACGCCTAGTCTTGTGACATTTTAGGTTCTTGCATATCTTCATCTATGAGTTAATCAGGGTGATGTTTTTGGCTACTAATTTATTATTCTTATTTGGAACTTTTATACTACACATTTGTTTTCATGCATAATTAATATCAATGGTTTTTTATTTTAAGTCCCCAGAAAGTTCTTCTAGAATAAGTTGATTTGAGCAAAAGGAAAGAGGGGAAATTTTAAATATTTTTTCATCTCTAAAATTTAATAGACAATGTTAATAATTTATTTTTAGTTAGTGATTATATTTTTATATTCGTGATTATTTATATTTCGGTATCTTTTTTTTTATTCATCATATTCAATAATATCCACTTACTGGAAATTTTGAGAGTTGTTCCCCTTTTCAAATTAGTGCTTCTTGGGCCTTTTTAAATCCTCTGATCTAATCCTAAATTTAGCCAGGAAAATAGAAAGCAAGGGCACGTCAAGAAAATTGAAACTGATGTAACCAATCTCCAAGTTTTCTCCATAAAATAGAGTGGCTGACATTTGACCGTCCTTACCGTCTCAAAAGCTCCACCATGAGGCTAGCGGGGCACATGATGGTTTTCACATATCCGCATTGTTTCCTTTAATTTAATTGTTTTAGTTTTATAGGTTTCCTTCAAATTTAAACCTATTGCAATTTATAAAATAGAAAATAGTCTCTTGATCATCATTGCTCTTATAACAATATATTTATTCTTTGTTACTTCTATTTCAAAGGCTCACTTTCCTTGATGAGTTTTTAGTTCATTGATCTAAAATACATATCAAATCTCTTTTTTTACCATAAAAATAAATTGTGTTCTTTTCTTATTATTGGCGAGAAAATATAGAGTGTACAATGTTATAGGAATATGTTGAGATACACTACACAGTATTAACACGAAGAAGTTATGCACATTGAGATATCTTGATGTTGTTCATTAACAGAATGATATTAAATTTTGTCAAACGTCTACTCTAAACTTAAACAAACTAGCAATTGAAATCTTGTTTTCTAATTTTTTTCCGATGACTTGTGTTTAGCAAATATTTGAATTTAAATCTCTCAAGCCGCTTGTGTCAAATTTATAAATCTTTTGTTGGATATGTTCTATCCTCAATGGGTTCCAACCCCATACATACGAGGAAGTACATGTAAAAAGTATATGTTAACTAGTTATTTTCCTTATGTAAATTCCACAAATTTTTACATTTCTTCATGCCTTTGAAATCGCTTTGCTGAGCTTATCTACTCATAATTGCTCAGTGGGTGCTTGAAATTCTGGTAAGTCCCACACACCTCGCAATGGGGACTTTAGTCCTAGCTTGTTGCTATCAATTTCAAAAATGTTGAGATGGAGTGTCTTATCAAGTTTCATAAGCTCGAATGAATTCCATGTATCAGTTTCACTTTAAAAAATCTGTTCATCCGAACCGCAGTATGTAAGAGTAATGTATCACTTTTAATTCCACAGTCTAAAGTACAGACAAAATGATAACCAAAATAGCACGGAAAAGTCTCTCAAAAAACAAGAAAGGCTTCCTTCCGGCAACTCCAACGGGTCTACTAATGACGACCAAAGTAGATTAAATTTGCCCAAATTGAATAGCAAAAGGCATTTCATTTACTAATGACGAATCATATACAAATCCAACCGTTGCTGTACAAAAAACTAATGTCCATACAAACGACAGAGACCAAAAACTGGGATTGCGGTGCAGATGACAGTAGGTCCCTTTTCTTGCTTCAGATCACATCCCAGCTGCATCAGGGCGTTAGATGACATTGTCTTCCTCGCGATATTCGAACTTCAATGTCAATAGATTGATTGATTCTCTCTTCTACTTAGCATGACTCCATTGAATGAGGAAGCTGCTGTTGGCTCTTTGGAAAATCCAACCAGTTCCAAACAGTCAGCATCCCTGCGGCGTCTCCCATGAAGAAAAGGCCTCCAGGAGCTGTTTGAAGAGTCCTAATTTCTCGTCTTGAGAATATCTTGCCCCTTTCAGTGAACCTGGAGTACGATGCATGCAGTCAGCCAAGCAGAAGAAGAGAACAGTCTTCACCGAGAGACAAGGATGTCAAACCAATTAGAGAAATTATTTTGGACTTACGATGGGAGCTCATACAAGCGAACAGTGTTGTCGATGCATGCACAAAGGAGGACTGGCTTGCCCCTGCCATCACTCATCCCTGAAAGTGCAAGAATACCCTGTGCCGCACAAAATGATATTTGCAACATCAAGATATAATGTAACATCACTTCCATCAGACGAAGCATGGTGACAAACTGACAAAGCATCGACAGGTGAAAGATGAAATTCATGTCTTCTCTACATAGAGCAAAAGCACATGGAAGATACTTGACATTATGCCTATATTACAAAGATCCATTCTACATTATTCATATAGTTATTTTTAGCTGAGGAGATACAACAGAAGAGCAATAAGATGCATCTTTGCGATCTAAGATAGTAAAACAAGTCCATGCACTTTGCACATATGAAGTAAATAAAAGAAAACACAACTTCACCCTCATTGTCTACACGTTTTCCTATAGAAACATCATCAACCACAACATACCATAATCCACACGAGTGTCAAAATAAATTAATAAAAAATTAGCGAGCAACATACATGGTCCTCATGATGTGCATACACAACTTCCAAGCTGCCTCCTTCAGTGGCCCCGCAGACCTTAACTGTCTGATCTGATGAACATGATATCAAGTACTGGTCCCAGCAAAGAAGTGACATCACCACATCAGTGTGTCCAACAAGTTCCTGAACACACTCCAGAGTGTGCAAGTCCCACACCTGCGGAGAAGAAAATACAAAAGATGTGAGGGGTCAGGACAATACTACAGTAGAGCCAGGCAGAAAAATAAGGAGAGGTTGTAGCAAACCAATAAAAGTGATGCAAAGGAAAACATAAACTGTAAGGGCCAAGCCATGCCCTTCCCAGGACACAACTAACTAATCGGGGGGAGAGACATCTATAATAAACCAGCTTACCCTTATGGTCTGGTCAATGGAACCTGAATACAACCGGTCACGTCCAACAGTTAATGATACCACGCCCCGAGTATGACCCCTGAGAGGCGCAGCCATCTGAAAAGGATCAGCCTCACTACCTGCTTTCCACACCAAGATAGTGCCATCCTAGAAGCAAAATTTGTTCAGTGTAATCATCAAAAGACCAATATAATTTTGCACAAGTGTCAACAGAATGAGGCAGTCAGTGATCACAGGAATGTTGACCTAGGTGGGCCACACTTGAAGAAGAAGAAGAAGAGAAAAATTTCAGGTCTAAACCAAAAATCCACCCTCACACTCAGCATCAATTGTTTTATCACAGAAGGAGATTCTAAAGAAACAGTCTAGACAAAATTCTGGCAGATAAGTCACCTAAATTGACATTAAATTCTTTCTAATAATAAATTACCCTGACTCCAGCAAAAAACATGTTATTATCAAAAGACCTAGGTGGGCCACACTTGAAGAAGAAGAAGAAGAGAGGAATTTCAGGTCTAAACCAAAAATCCACCCTCACACTCAGCATCAATTGTTATATCACAGAACAAGATTCTAAAGAAACAGACTAGACAAAATTCCAGCGGATAAGTCACCTAAATTGACATTAAATTCTCTCGAATAAGAAATTACCTGGGTTCCGGCAAAAAGCATCTTATTACCAACTTCCAGAGCGTGGACTTGTCCAACTGGTCCACTGATATCGTAACTAGCACCATTCTGGATATTCCATGCCTACAAGAGGTACAAGAGAGAGCAATGAATTAAAGCTCAGCAGATAACTAATTCAAGAATTGCCAAAGAAAATAATAACTAAGGACAAAGGAGACCCAGTCAACTGCTCACCTTAACCGTATTAGGCATGCCAACAAACACCCAAGGACCTTCACAGGTAAAACACCCAACTTCTCCCCCAAGGTTGATCACTTGAACACATTGACCAGTGTGACAGTCCCAGATTCGTACCGTTCCATCTTTGCTTCCAGAGTAGAGCTTGGTAGATCCAGAAGGAAGTGCTATTCCAGAAACACCCTGTCATAAAAAGCATCGGGTGAGTACAAACCTACTTTTATGCCAGACAGATAATGATAATTTGACATCTCGATTAGCACAGGACGGAAACAAATTGGAGTTTAACAAAACATTCGACGCAACTTAGTTTTCTCCATCTATACTGTCGGATATAAGAGAGAACACAAAAGGCAAAAGCTGTAAATAGTACCTTTTTATGCCCTCAAGCTTAGCCAGCATGGAAAAATCAACACCTTGAACCATGAATGCAAGAAAGGACATGCATCGCCTTTCACACAATTGCCTGATATCCAGTAGCGGCAAACTTTTTCTTGGGGCTTGTTTTTTTCTATTGATGAATCGCCTCTCTTTCTAGAAGATGAATTCGCTGAATTCACCGCACTAGATTCAGGGCCATTCCCAGGGCAATCCTCAGGCATCAACAGCTTTGCAGCTCGATGGTAAACATTGCGTGGAAGAGATGCCTCGTGCAAAAACTTGCAGGGATTCCGCTTGCACCTCCCTTCTAACCAGAAAGTGCAAACTCCGGGGCTTGTTGGTGTTGTTTGAAGCCGATTATAGCGAGCAGCTGATTTCTGTGTCCAACCCACAGTACTCCTTGCTGTCTTAATATCCATGCTATTATACAGAAACACAGACAGACAATCAATCCCTGAACCGAATAACCTATCCAAAGTCAACTCTCAAAGCATCAGAACGTTCTTGCAAGAAGATCCGCCGCAGAAAAACCAAGGTCCGCTGTAGCCAGCAATCCCAAGCATGTCACTTCCTCTATCACCAACGATACAGACAGAATAGAGAACAATCGACCTATAAGAGAATGCATAACCATCTCCATCCATGATTCCCATCTCTTTCAGTTCCAACCAAATGAAAATCACCCAGAAGCAGGATAAACTGAAAAACCTAGAACACGAATGACTCAATGGTACAACAACGTCACGGTATCCAAGCCCTTCACATGAAAACTTCCAGTCATGAAACCCAACTTCCAAACTCGCCATCCCCCTGACAGCCCCTCAAAATCAAGATAACAAATCCCCGATCCTTTCAGGCGGAAGAAAACCCGATTCCTTCGGGATCAAGAAACCCAACAATCCCCGCGAACGAGTACCAGACGCAGGCCCGATGGCCCTCGTCGTCACCGGCGGAAACCCGCCTTCCAGAAAACCCTCCGACGGCAAGCGGGAGATCGCCATCGGCGAAAGAAGATGATGAAACCCACTAGTGGAAACCTTGATCGCTACTTCGCTAGAAACCGCAGGGCGAGAGGCGTCGAAAGAAGTAAGCAAGCGAACCTGAGGAGACGCAAAGCGACGAACCCGCGATCGCCCTCGAGTCGAAGAACGGAGATCGGCGATCCGATGATCGGAAAGGCTTTGCACGGCGAGAGAGCGACGGAGAGAGAGCGAGAGAGACGGCGGAGACAACCTTTCTTGGATGGAAATAGCCGTTGGCGTTGGCCTTCTTTATAGGTAAGGCACAGCGGGTACACCTCACGCGGCGTGGAGGTTACCGAGGTAACTTGCTAGCCAAGTCGCCTTACAGATTTCCTTGATTTTGTACTGGAAAAGAGGGGAAGATTATAAAGAAAAAGGAAAGAAAAAAAGAATATAAAGTATATAATGCTCCAAGGCTTGCTTGGTCGGTTTAGGACAAACCGACGAATATTAGAAATGTTCAAATTCCAATTTTGAGAGGTTGGAGGCTTACTAAATAGTGTTTATATCAGTAAAAATCTCAAATCGGTATATTTGTAATAAATTTATTTTAAATTAATTTTTTTTTACATAAAAATTTCAAACCGATATACACGTGTCAAATTTATAGCAAATTAAATTTTTTACCACAAAAAATCTCAAATTGGTATATTCGTGGTAAAAATTTACCACCAAAAACCTGTTATCACATACCGGTACATCCGTCAACTATCACATCATCCAACTTAGCAATTTGCTATTAAAACTTAACGGGAATTAACTGAGATTACATTTGTCCCAAGTGTATCAATTTGAGATTTTTAATAGTTAAAAAATTAGTTTAGAGTAAATTTGTTATAATTATATCAGTTTTTGGGATTTTTTTAGTATTAACCCTACTAAATATGTTTTAAGAAAACTTTGAGAGGGCAAAGAAAATGTTAGTGTAGAAAAACCAGGTGGCAAAAAGAGAGGGTGAGGGAAGTTATTTTTATTATCGTTATTCAAGAAGTGTGGAATTTACTTTTACTTGTAAATTTCTCGAAATTATTGTCACGAAGGAAATATAAATGTAAAAAAAAATGAGGTGGAGAATGAGGAGGTGAGAGAAATTATTTTCTTTATTGTTATTATAAAAAAGGTGAATTACTTTAATCTGTATATTTCTTGTGAATATCATGTTGATATAGAACAATGTTTTTATTATGCTTGTAATGGTATTACGTGACTTTGGACAAACTCTCAATAGAAGCCCCCAATTAATTAAAAAAAAAAAAAAAAAAGCTTATGCTTAAAAATTCAGAAAGAACGAAAAGTATCGATCTCATTAAGAAGGGAAATATTTAAATACAAACAACCTCTCAATAAGAGATCAAAATAAGAATGAAAAGTTTTGATCTCATTAAGATAGGAAATATCCAAATACAAACAACCTCTCAATAAGAGATCAAAATCAATACAACCACGTATGAGATAATTATTAAAGACATTTTTGTGCATAATTAAGACGTGAATCTGGATTTTCTTGAAAATGGTCAAAAACCAAAAGTAGCCAATGAATTTGGCAGAGATAAGCCAATCGAAGTATTAACAAAATTGCAAAGAATAAAGGACGAGACTATCTCCACTCCTTATATAATTAAATTTGCAATTTAAAGTGATGGCTTTGTTCCTTTTATTTTTATTGAGGGTCTAGTCCTCATAGTTTAGCTTTTCACACTTTTTGTTTATTAGTTTATTAAGAATTATCGTAATGCATTTTTTGTATTCCCATAACATTTTCCATGCTTCATGTAAAACTACCTTATCAATAATAAAGAAAAAAGACAATTTTTCGTTATGGTAAAAGACTTGAAAGTTTCTTCTTCAACATTGCTCTTATAACTAATGATCTTTTTTGTCCATTTCATCTCAAAAGCTCAGTTTCTTAATTGAATTTTTAGTTTTTTTTTAATTTCATTAAACTAAAATATTTGTCAAGTCTCTTACTACATTAAAGAATTTGTTTTTTTTTTCCTTTAATATTGGTGACATACTGTTTTACACGGAGCATGTAAGCCACCATTCATAGCCCCATTTGTTGGCTGAATATTTGATAAGTGCAATAAGTTCATTATATGGTGATAAAAGGTGCACCTTAAGACAAACCTAAGGGACACAACCACCTCCCTTCAAATTCTCCTCCTAGGCGATCTAGGTTCTCCCCTACTGCATGGTAGCTCCATCTCGGTTCGACAGCACCGAAGCTGATTTGAATTGCTTCATCCTCAGCAAACTTTCATAACATCCCATGTATCACCCCGTTAACCTCTCTCAGCCCTTTCGACCCTTGCTTCCACCAAAAGGGTTGCTTTGCCCAAGCCAATCATCCATTTTCTTCTCCCTTTCCATCTTGTCGTTTCTTCCAAATTAATAGCCAATCGTAACCCTAATTTCGGCAAGATAAGCTATCTTGCCCCTTTGCGACCTCGTTTATCTATTCTTCCCGAGTCTTCCCCAAAACCCTAATAATCGTAAATACAATCCCCTGACTATCCATGCTGGCCGCATCTCTCTATCCACCCCTAGGTCTTTAAATATTGCCCTATCTTCTTCGCTTATATTTACCTCTCTTTCAATTTTCCAATCCATCCCTCGTTTGGCTTTTCCTTGTTCTCTCTCTCTTTTTGAAAAGGCCCGGTAGTCCTTTTAGCTCGGACCGTCATGTCGCCTATCTCCGCACATGGTCGAGGGGAGAAAAGGGCGCCAGTCTAATCTTTGCCGCGTCATCAACTTCATCCCAGATTTACGCCATTAAAAGAGAGTAGGGGCCCCACCAAGTCTTAATGCTAAGGTAGCCCACTTCCTTCTTGTGCCCTGTATTGACAAGTGAATTATGACTGATCAGCTATTTGAGGACAATAGATTAGAGGTGCTGTATAGAAGCTTGGGTAATCTTTGGTCTGAAGATGATGTGATAGTCATTAAGGAAGGAATCTCTAAAGAAAAACTAACAAAATGCCGATTAACTTTGTTTGGAAAACTCTACTCTCGCCCGAATGTGAACTTTCAGGCTTTTCTTAACACTATGAAATGGGCTTGGAAGATGGAGAATGTATCTGCACCGTATTAGAACCGGGGTTCTTTTCATTTTCCTTCAAGTCCGAAGCTGACAAGAAGAAAGTTTTAGACTCCGGGCCATGGTCTTTCTCAAGTAATCTCCTTGTGCTACAACAATGTGATCCGGATGTTCCTGAAATATGTTACGATTTCACTCATTGCCCCTTCTAGGTGCACCTGTATGACCTTCCATTCGGCAGAGTAACAAAAGAAGTAGTCAAAGAAGTAGCATCCAAGATTGGTGAAGTTATAGACGTGAAACTAGAAGCCAAAGGAAGCAGCACCTATAAGGTTGGCAAAGCCAGGGTTATTCTTAACCTAGGTAACACCCTAAAAACAGGTGTTGTCATTAACCTGGGAAGTAAAAAGTTATGGATAGAATTCAAATATCAGCACCTCCCGCACTACTGTTATTCTTGTGGAAGAATCGGGCATTATGCCACAACATGCAAAGAAATTCCATATGAAACCACAAGGCTGGAGGAGGACTTACAAGGTAACTTTGGGAACTGGCTACATGCTGAAGTCAGGGAACTTCGTCCTTATGGCAAATTTTTTTATGGGAAACAAGTTGCATTCCTTGAAGATCCAAATATAGTACCAGAATCCCCTCTTGCTGTAGAAACAAGTGCAGATCAGCATGTGGAAAACGCAAATGAACAGCCTATTCTACCCTTACAAAGTCAGCATTTTTCTAAAGTAGGCTACAAAACAAAACGCTAATTCACTCCACACTTCTCTAGCCATAACGATAAGGGAAGGGAAAGGAACACAGAAGAGAGATAGTAGCTGCCTTGATAAGGAATCTATGATGATTATCTATAATGAACGGTCAAAAGAATGAGAACAAGAGCGACAACACCAGACAACAACCAACCGACCCCAAAACAGGGGCAAAATCAGAAGCACCAAACTTCCTTCATTGAAGAAAGGGAAGAGATTTTGTCCCTATGGAGCGCAATCCTCCAAGACTCCAGCAACCGACAAGCTACAACTAGTGGACATTCCTATTACTGAGGAGGAACATTCCATACACTAGGCTTTGGTGGTTAGCCCTAATAAGCCACTGGGGAATCCATGAAACTATTTAGTTGGAATTGTCAGGGTTTGGGCTCACCTTTGACAATTCGAGCTCTAAGGGTCCGCGTGACTTAGGAAAAGCCCAATGTTATCTTTTTAATGGAGACTAAAAACCAAGAGCTGATGGTGCAGTGATTGAGAAGAAGATTGAAGTATCAAAATAGTTTTTTGGTGAATCTTGAAGGAATCTCAAGGGGTTTGGCTATTTTCTGGGATGACATGGTTACCATAACAGTGGATTCATCTTTGGTGTCCCTTATAAACACGCAGTGCCGACTTCTCAACAATAGGCAAATTATGAGACTCACTTTCCTACATGCCCCAACAGATTTTAACGACAAAATTCTCTTATGGGAGGAATTGAGAAGAGTAAGCATCTTAAATCATCTACCTTGGCTGTATATAGGTTATTTTAATGAAATGATGTATCATTGGGAAAAGGTGGTAAAGAGGATGGCAGAAAATTTTTGTCTTATAGCATTCTGGGAATTTTTACATGCATGTTCTTTAATGGATCTAGCAAGCAAGGGGTGTGCATTCACATGGACCAATAGAAGGGATGGAGAATAAAACGTTAAAAAAAGGCTGGATAGAGCTTTATGTACCATGGAGTTGAGAATAGCATATCCAAATGCAGAAGTTGTCGCCCTACCAACCATCGGATTGGATCATAGTCCACTTATTCTGTCACTTTTTCCTACAACAAGTCGTAAACGTCGAGATTTTAGGTATGAAGCTTATTGGACAGAAGATGAGGAATGCAGGCGCATTGCGAAGCGAGCTTGGGAAGAGTCCCAAAGTAAAAATATGGCCGACAAATTACATATAGTGGCTGTTCAGCGTACTGCATGGAGTAAAAAACGATTTTCCAATGCACAAAAAAGGATAGATGGGCTGAAATGCGAGCTTCAAACCTTGATGAACAGCCAAGACATACAATACGACCATTACAAAATTCAGCACATTAACCAAGAGATTGAATCACTATGGTGACAAGAGGAAATGTTATGGGGTATGAGATCAAGAATCAAATGGTTGAAATGGGGGAATAGGAATACAAAGTTTTTCCATGCAACTATTATTCAACGGAGGAGTAGAAACATAATATCCATGCTTTTGAATGATCAGGGAGAGTGGGTTAGGGATGAAGAAGCCCTTAAGGAAATGACGGCGAATTTCTTCAAAAATATTTATATTTCAGAAGGTGCTAGGAATTTTCAGCCCATTCTAAACCATATCCCAACCTTGGTGGATGCATCCATGAACCAATCACTAGTGGCACCTGTCACCATGGAAAAAATTAAAGAAGCTACTAACCAATTAGGACCTACTAAAGCTCCCGGGCCGGATGGGTTATATGGCTTATTCTTTCAACATCATTGGAACGACATTGGAGATGATATATGTCGAGAGGTCCAACAATTCTTCGAAACAGGAACTCTAAACCCAGCCCTATAAAACACAAATCACTCTCATCCCCAAAACCCAAAACCCAGAAAAGTTAGGGCAATATCGGCCTATCAGCTTGTGCAATTTTGCCTAAAAATCATATCCAAAATCCTCACAAATAGACTGAAACCCCTTTTACCAGACCTAATTGAAGCAGAACAAAGCGCCTTTGTGGGAAGTCGGCAAATTCAGGATAACATTCTGATTGTTCAGGAAGTGCTACACCGTTTAAGAACTTGTGATCGGCATTGCAAATTCCAAGCTGTCTTTAAGCTTGATATGCAAAAGGCTTATGATCATTTAGAATGGGACTTCCTTCACGAATGTCTAAGAAAGATGGGGTTTTGTGAAGAATGGATTAAATGGACCATGCAGTGTGTCATAACAGTTTCTTACAACATCAAGTTCAATGGTATATCATTGCCATATTTCAAGCCAACTAGGGGTATTCGCTAGGGAGACCCTTTATCCCCTTATATTTTCATCATAGTAGCTAATGTCCTCTCTCTTATGATGAAGCAAGCCCTTGACGCAGGCACACTCTATGGGATCCGACTGAATAGAAATTGCCCCACCCTTTCCCACTTACTATTTGCAGACGACTCGATATTTTTCCTAAATGAAACAATCTTGGAATGTCAAAATCTGGCGACTATCATTCACCAATATTATTACGCATCAGGTCAAGCTATAAATTGAAATAAATTAGGGATGTTTTTCAGCAAAGGGTGTCCAGAACAACTACGGAGAAACATGGCAACAGAGCTGCGAGTTCCCGAAATTGTGAAAACAGGGAAATATTTAGGAATCTCTTCGGACTGGGGTGCCTCCAAGAAAGAAGTGTTTGCCTGGATTCTCACTAGAGTAAATATGAAGTTGGAGAGTTGGAAAGAAAATCTACTATCCAAAGCTGGTAAGGAAATACTTCTTAAAGCAGTAGTGCAAGCAATACCCCAGTATGCGATGTCAATTTTTAAAATCTCTATATTTATTCTCAAAGCTATTGAACATAAAATAGCTAGGTTTTGGTGGAGAAAAAACAACAAAGAGGCTGGGTTACACCGGAGAAAATGGGAGACTCTCAAGCTCCCAAAAGAGGAGGGCGGGCTTGGCTTTAAGGATCTACTCACTTTTAACATTGCCATGCTAAGAAAACAAGCTTGGCATCTCTCTCAGTACCCTGATACTCTATGGAGCCAAATCATGAAAGGGTTATATTTTCCCAATTGTGATTTCTGGCAAGTAGGAAGAGGCTCGCACCCATCATGGGGTTGGCAGAGTTTATTAGCAGGAAGAGAAGCGATCGCCCCTCAAATTAGGTGGGTAGTGGGGAATGGACAAAGAATTTCTATTAGGGAGGATAAATGGTTGAACATGGGACTAATTGGAGGACCAACAAGAAGGAATGAACCTTGCAAAGTGGCGGAGTTGATAGATTTTGAAGCTGCCAAGTGGAAAGAAGATCTCTTGCGATCAATGTTTGATCATCAGACGGTATTGGAAATTCTCACTATCCCTATCGGCCTCCCTACTTCAGAAGATAGACTGGTCTAGATAAACAATAAGTCTGGAAATTACACGGTGAAGAGTGGATACTTGCTGAACAGAAAATGAACAATGCCTTCAAGAGGTCACACGCCAACAACATCCCACCAGTTTAACCCAGATCTTTGGAAACAAATCTGGAATGCAGCTATATCACCGAAAATAAAATTCTTCCTATGGAGTGCATGTCAGAATGCCTTACCTACATTGGATAACCTATACAAAAGGAAGGTTATACTTGAAAGGGCTAGTAGAAGCACCTAGAGGGGGTGAATAGGTGTAAAAACAGATTCTGCAAAATACTGTGAAAACCTTTACTTTTAACCTGAGTCAAAATAACAACAGACTTTTGAAACTGAGTCTGAAGAGCAGCAGACTTTGAATGAGATTAGACTTTGGCAGTTAAATAGAGTTATGAATAAAATAAAGAGATTCAGGGAAGAGAATAAGAACACAAGGTTTATAATGGTTTGGCTTAGACCAAGCCTACGTCCACTTTCCCACACTGACTGCCCACCGGCTGGATTTCACTAAGAACCAAAAGAGATATTATAGCCTCACATCCTTGATTCCACAGTGTAGAGAATCTACTACACTTCCTCAAGGTCTCACAAGTATTTATCTCTCTTTTGAATATAGTATAAGCTCAGTAAATGAAATAACAAAAAACTAGGAGTTTCAGACTTTAGAATTCTTTTATCACGCACACACTTGAATAACTAGAGCGTCTTCCTTATATACTCCTCCATGTCTTCATAACTATTGGCACCTTCCAAAGGAGTTTTTCCAATCAACCGTTGGACAGAATCAATTTAGGGAGATCTCGAGTTATTTAAGGAATATGATGATAGCCCACAAATCCTACTCACCCATACAAATCAAGATCTAAGTTTCCATAAGTAGAACCTTCCAAGTACACTTCGTCAATCAACGAATCTAAATTACTCGAATTGATTTCAATACGAATAATAGATTTCGAGATGTTATCTCCAACCGTGAGATCTTCTTCAACCATACAAATCAAATCCTTAAGGATAAACCCACATCTGAATAAGTCTTCTTCAACGGATAAAACTTTTCTTCGTCGGTTTGGAAACTGTCAATGAGGGCAGACTTAAATCTTGAGTCTGGAGGTCTTCAGACTTTGATGATAGAGTCTGCACGTCTTCAGACTAGACTGATGGAAACGTTTTGTCAACTTCAAAACAAATAGGGAAGTTTTCTCCAACAATCTCCCCCTTTTTGATGGTGACAAAACTTTCCTGCAGATTTGGATACTTTTGACTTGCAAGACAATACTTTAAGCAAACAAGGATATCTTACAAAAGATAAGTAGATTAGGATAAAGATAGTAGAATTGATTCTGTAATTCTGCATCCACAGAAAATAAGTTAGTCCTGTAAAACCAACTATCTTTACCAAAATCATAGCTTAAGATACTGCAAGCATTAAAACAACCAAACCAGTTCAAAGCAGTCCATCCAAACAAAAGATAAGTCAAAAAGTATCAAACCAACCCAAAATCAAAGTCAAATCTGCATCGACTTCTCCCCCTTTTTGTCAACAACAAAAAGTGGAGCATAAAAAGAAAATTGGATAAAATTAAGATTGTTTTGGAATGCGATCGAGATGGAAATCTCCCATAGACTTGATAGTCTCCTCCAGCTTTTTCAGATCCTCCTTCAGTTGCGCTAAATCCTCACCCTTTGCGTTAGCTTGAACTTGAAGATTAAGGGCTTGAACTTGATCGTGCAAAGAAATTGAGGTGGCTTGATGAGCATTCTGCATATTCTGAAAATTCACATCCCAAGGCATAGATTTGACGTTTGATGTTCAGAAGAAGTTCAACCATTCATCTAAAGTCTACTGAGTTGTCAGTTTGAATACTTACTTCAGCATGATCAGTTTGAGGAGTGTTACCGGATGATGGAACTTCAGCACGAACATCCAAACTTGGAGATGAAGCCTCATTATCTTCTTCATTGTAAACACTTGTAAGGGAATGGTTATATCTAATATTTTATATTAAAAGATGTTTGCACATGAAATACTACTGCAAATTTATAAGTTAAAAATGCCCTTGACTTGGTTTGGGTGGGGCTATCTTCACCTCTACACGGCTAAATCCACTCCTTTTATACTAGATAAAAAAAATTGCCTTAATGGATTGGGAAATGAGTGCAAAACGGTGTCTTTATTTTACAAAAGATACGGTGCACCGCTAGCAATAGCTATGAGAGTTAAAGAAAAGATTTAGGGTGAATATCTAGTTGATATTGATTCACAAGTTTTGTTGGGTATTGTTCCATCAAAGAAAAGATTTAAGTAGGCTCAAAAATTCTGAATTGCAACTTTTAAAATAATAAATTTTATTTTCCAGCAAAAGGGTAAATTTGGGGGATGTTGTTTCCAAATGTTTAAAAAAAAAAAAAAAAAAAAACTTAATAACTCAAAAAGTAACTTCACATGGAATTCAATCGAAAATCATTGTTTTTTTTTTTCTTTTTTAACTTCGGTTTTGATCTGTGATCCTGAGATTGATATTGCAAAGTTTTAGGTTCTTGCATATCTTCATCTATGAGTTAATCGGGGTGATGTTTTTGGCTACTAATTTATTCTTCTTATTTGGAACTTTTATAATACTCATTTGTTTTCATGCATAATTAATATCAATGGTTTTTTATTTTAAGTCCCCAGAAAGTTCTTCTAGAATAAGTTGATTTGAGCAAAAGGAAAGAGGGGAAATTTTAAATATTTTTTCATCTCTAAAATTTAATAGACAATGTTAATAATTTCTTTTTAGTTAGTGATTATATTTTTCTATTCGTGATTATTTATATTTCGGTATCTTTTTTTTATTGATCATATTCAATAATATCCACTTACTGGAAATTTTGAGAGTTGTTCCCCTTTTCAAATTAGTGCTTCTTGGGCCTTTTTAAATCCTCTGATCTAATCCTAAATTTAGTCAGGAAAATAGAAAGCAATGGCACGTCAAGAAAATTGAAACTGGTGTAACCAATCTCCAAGTTTTCTCCACAAAATAGAGTGGCTGACATTTGACCGTCCATACCGTCTCAAAAGCCCCACCATGAGGCTAGCTCGGCACATGATGGTTTTCATATCCGCATTGTTTCCTTTAATTTAGTTGTGTTAGTTTTATAGATTTCCTTCAAATTTAAACCTATTGCAATTTATAAAATAGAACATAGTCTCTTGATCATCATTGCTCTTATAACAATATATTTATTCTTTGTCACTTCTATTTCAAAGGCTCACTTTCCTTGATGAGTTTTTAGTTCATTGATCTAAAATACATATCAAATCTCTTTTTTTACCATAAAAATAAATTGTGTTCTTTTCTTATTATTGGCGAGAAACTTTACATATAGAGTGTACAATGTTATAAGAATATGTTGAGATACACTACACAGTATTAACACGAAGAAGTTATGCACATTGAGATATCTTGATGTTGTTCATTAACATAATGATATTAAATTTTGTCAAACGTCTACTCTAAACTTAAACAAACTAACAATTGAAATATTGTTTTCTAATTTTTTTTTCCGATGACTTGTGTTTAGCAAATATTTGAATTTAAATCTCTCAAGCCGCTTGTGTCCAATTTATAAATCTTTTGTTGGATATGTTCTATCCTCGATATGTTCTATCCTCAATGGGTTCCAACCCCATACATACGAGGAAGTACATGTAAAAAGTATATGTTAACTAGTTATTTTCCTTATGTAGATTCCACAAATTTTTACATTTCTTCATGCCTTTGAAATCGCTTTGCTGAGCTTATCTACTCATAATTGCTCAGTGGGTGCTTGAAATTCTGGTAAGTCCCAAACACCTCGCAATGGGGACTTTAGTCCTAGCTTGTTGCTATCAATGTCTTATCAAGTTTCATAAGCTCGAATGAATTCCATGTATCAGTTTCACTTTAAAAAATATGTTTATCTGAACCGCAGTATGTAAGAGTAATGTATCAGTTTTAATTCCACATTGTAAAGTACAGACAAAATGGTAACCAAAATAGCACGGAAAAATCTCTCTAAAAACAAGAAAGGTTTCCTTCCGGCAACTCCTATGGGTCTACTAATGACGACCAAAGTAGATTAAATTTGCCCAAGTTGAATAGCAAAAGGCATTTCATTTACTAATGACGAATCATATACAAATCCAACCGTTGCTGTACAAAAAACTAACGTCCATACAAACGACAGAGACCAAAAACTGGGATTGCGGTGCAGATGACAGTAGGTCCCGTTTCTTGCTTCAGATCACATCCCAGCTCCATCAGGGCATTAGATGACATTGTCTTCCTCGCGAAATTCGAACTCCAATGTCAATAGATTGATCGATTCTCTCTTCTTCTTAGCATGACTCCATTGAATGAGGAAGCTGCTGTTGGCTCTTGGGAAAATCCAACCAGTTCCAAACGGTCAGCATCCCTGCGGCGTCTCCCATGAAGAAAAGGCCTCCAGGAGCTGTTTGAAGAGTCCTAATTTCTCGTCTTGAGAATATCTTGCCCCTTTCAGTGAACCTGGAGTACGATGCATGAAGTCAGCCAAGCAGAAGAAGAGAACAGTCTTCACCGAGAGACAAGGATGTCAAACCAATTAGAGAAATTATTTTGGACTTACGATGGGAGCTCATACAAGCGAACAGTGTTGTCGATGCATGCACAAAGGAGGACTGGCTTGCCCCCACCATCACTCATCCCTGAAAGTGCAAGAATACCCTGTGCCGGACAAAATGATATTTGCAACATTAAGATATGATATTACATCACTTCCATCAGACAAGAAGCACGGTGACAAACTGACAAAGCATCGACAGGTGAAAGATGAAATTCATTTCTTCTCCACATAGAGCAAAAGCACATGGAAGATACTTGACATTATGCCTATATTACAAAGATTCATTCTACATTATTCATATAGTTATTTTTAGCTGAGGAGATACAACAGAAGAGCAATAAGACGCATCTTTGCAATCTAAGATAGAAAAACAAGTCCGTGCACTTTGCACATATGAAGTAAATAAAAGAAAACACAACTTCACCCTCATTGTCTACACGTTTTCCTATAGTAACATCATCAACCACAATATACCATAATCCACACAAATCTCAAAATAAATGAATAAAAAATTAGCGAGCAACATACATGGTCCTCATGATGTGCATACACAACTTCCAAGCTGCCTCCTTCAGTGGCCCCCCAGACCTTAACTGTCTGATCCAATGAACATGATATCAAGTACTTGTCCCAGCAAAGAAGTGACATCACTACGTCAGTGTGTCCAACAAGTTCCTGAACACACTCCAGAGTGTGCAAGTCCCACACCTGCGGGGGAGAAAATACAAAAGATGTTACGGGTCAGGACAATACTACAGTAGAGCCGGGCAGAAAAATAAGGAGAGGTTGTAGCAAACCAATAAAAGTGATGCAAAGGAAAACATAAACTGTAAGGGCCAAGCCATGCCCTTCCCAGGACACACAACTAACTAATCAGGGGGAGAGACGTCTATAATAAACCAGCTTACCCTTATGGTCTGGTCAATGGAACCTGAATACAACTGGTCACGTCCAACAGTTAATGATACCACGCCCCGAGTGTGACCCCTGAGAGGCGCAGCCATCTGAAAAGGATCAGCCTCACTACCTCCTTTCCACACCAAGATAGTGCCATCCTAGAAGCAAAATTTGTTCAGTGTAGTCATCAAAAGACCAATATAATTTCGCACAAGTGTCAACAGAATGAGGCAGTCAGTGATCACAGGAATGTTGACCTAGGTGGGCCACACTTGAAGAAAAAGAAGAGAAGAATTTCAGGTCTAAACCAAAAATCCACCCTCATACTCAGCATCAATTGTTTTATCACAGAAGGAGATTCTAAAGAAACAGACTAGACGAAATTCCGGCAGATAAGTCACCTAAATTGACATTAAATTCTTTCTAATAATAAATTACCCCAGCTCCGGCAAAAAGCATGTTATTATAAAAAGACCTAGGTGGGCCACACTTGAAGAAGAAGAAGAGAGGAATTTCAGGTCTAAACCAAAACGCCACCCTCACACTCAGCATCAATTGTTATATCACAGAACGAGATTCTAAAGAAACAGACTAGACAAAATTCCAGCAGATAAGTCACCTAAATTGACATTAAATTCTCTCTAATAATATATTACCTCGGCTCCAGCAAAAAGCGTGTTATTACCAACTTCCATAGCGTGGACCTGTCCAACTAGTCCACTGATATCGTAACTAGCACCATTCTGGATATTCCATGCCTACAAGAGATACAAGAGAAAGCAATGAATTAAAGCTGAGCATCTCACTAATTCAAGAATTGCCAAAGAAAATAATAACAAAGGCCAAAGGAGACCCAGTCAACCGCTCACCTTAACTGTATTAGGCATGCCGACAAACACCCAAGGACCTTCACAAGTGAAACACCCAACTTCTCCCCTGAGGTTGATCACTTGAACACATTGACCAGTGTGACAGTCCCAGATTCGTACTGTTCCATCTTTGCTTCCAGAGTAGAGCTTGGTAGATCCAGAAGGAAGTGCTATTCCAGAAACACCCTGTCATAGAAAGCATCAGATGAGTACAAACCTACTTTTATGCCAGACAGGCAAAAAAAATTCAACATCTTGATTAGCACAGGATGGAAACAAATTGGAGTTTAACAAAATTCGATGCAACCAAGTTTTCTCTATCCACAGTCTTGGATATAAGAGAGAACACAAAAGGCAAAAGCTGTAAATAGTACCTTTTTATGCCCTTCAAGCTTAGCCAGCATGGCAAAATCAACACCTTGAAACCATGAATGCAAGAAAGGACATGCATCTCCTTTCACACAATTGCCCGATATCCAGTAGTGGCAGACTTTTTCATGGGGTGTTTGAGGGTTTTTTTCTATGGATGAATCGCCTCTCTTTCTAGAAGATGAATTCACTGAATTCACTGCACTAGATTCAGGGCCCTTCCCAGGGCAATCCTCAGGCATCGACAGCTTTGCAGCTCGGTGGTAAACATTGCGTGGAAGAGATGCCTCGTGCAAAAACCTGCAGGGATTCCGCTTGCACCTCCCTTCTAACCAGAAAGTGCAAACTCCAGGGCTTGTTGGTGCTGTTTGAAGCCGATTATATTGTGCAGCTGATTTATGTGTCCAACCCACAGTACTCCTTGCTGTCTTAATATCCATGCTATTATACAGAAACACAGACAATCAATCCCTGAACCGACTAACCAATCCAAAGTCAACTTGAAGCATCAGAACGTTCTTGCAAGAAAATCCGTCGCAGAAAAACCAAGGTCCGCTGTAGCCAGCAACCCAAGCATGTCACTTCCTCTATCACCAACAATACGGACAGAAGAAAGAACAATCGACCTATGAGAGAATGCATAACCATCTCCATCCATGATTCCCATCTCTTTCAGTTCCAACCAGATCAAAACCACCCAGAAGCAGGATAAACTGAAAAACCTAGAACACGAATGACTCAATGGTACAACAACGTCACATTGTCCAAGCCCTTCACATGAAAACTTCCAGTCATGAAACCCAATTTCCAAACTCGCCATCCCAGTAACAGCCCCTCCAAATCAAGATAACAAATCCCCGATCCTTTCAGGAGGAAGAAAACCCGATCCTTCGGGATCAAGAAATCCAACAATCCCCGCGAACGAGTACTGAACGCAGGCCCGACGGTCCTCGTCGTCACCGGCGGAAACCCACCTTCCAGAAAACCCTCCGACGGCAAGCGGGAGATTGCCATCGTCGAAAGAAGAAGACAAAACCCACCTAGCGGAAACTTGCTCGCTACGCTTCGCTAGAAACCGCGGGGAGAGAGGCGTCGAAAGAGGCAAGCGAGCAAACCTGAGGAGACGCAAAGCGACGAACCCACGATCGCCCTCGAGTCGAAGAACGGAGATCGGCGATCTGATGATCGAAAAGGCTTTGCACGGCGAGAGAGCGACGGAGAGAGAGCGAGAGAGACGGCGGAGACAACCTTTCTTGGATGGAAATAGCCGTTGGCGTTGGGCCTTCTTTTATAGGTAAGGCACAGCGGGTACACCTCACGCGGCGTGGAGGTTACCGAGGTAACTTGCTAGCCAAGTCGCCTTACAGATTTCCTTGATTTTGTACTGGAAAAGAGGGGAAGATTATAAAGAAAAAGGAAACAAAAAAAGAAGAAGATATAAAGTACATAATGCTCCAAGGCTTGGTCTGTTTAGGACAAACCGACTAATATTAGAAATGTTCAAATTCCAATTTTGAGGTGTTGGAGGCTTACTAGATAGTGTTTATATCACGAGAAATTCCAAATTCATATATCTGTGATAAATTCATCTAAAATTAATTTTTTTATATAAAAATTTCAAATTAATACATTTGTGACAAATTTATGGTAAATTAATTTTTTTACCACAAAAAACCTCAAATTGATATATTTGTAGTATGTTTAATTTAATTTAATTTTCTATTAAATTAGGTTAATATCACAAAAAATTACAAACTACTATACCTATTATAGATGGCTGGTAAAGCTACATGCCGGTATATCCGTTAATTACCGCATTATCCAACTCAACAATTTGCTATTAAAATTTAACGAGAATTAACAGAGATTACATTTATCCCAAGTATTATCAATTTGGGGTTTTTGATAATCAAAAAGCTAGTTTAGAATAAATTTGTCACGGTTATATCAGTTTGAGATTTTCTGTAGTATTAACCCTACTAAATATGTTTTAGGAAAATTTTGGAGGGCAAAGAAAATATTAGTGTAGAAAAACCAGGTGGCAAAAAGAGAGGGTGAGGGAAGTTAGTTTTGTTGTCGTTTAATCAAGAAGTGTAGAATTTACTTTTACTTGTAAATTTCTCGAAAATATTGTCACGAAGGAAATACAAATGTAAAAAGAAAAAAAAAAAAAGAGGTGGAAAATGAGCAGGCGAGGGAAATTATTTTCGTTATTGTTTTTTTAAAAAAGGTGAATTACTTTAATCTGTATATTTCTCGTGAATATCATGTTAATATAGAACAATGTTTTTATTATGCTTGTAATAGTATTACGTGACTTTGGACAAACTCTCAATAGAAGCCCCTAATTAATAATAATAATAATAATAATAATAATAATAATAATAATAAAAACAAAGCTTATGCTCAAAAATTCAGAAAGGACGAAAAGTATTGATCTCATTAAGAAGGGAAATATTCAAATACAAACAACCTATTGATAAGAGATCAAAATAAGAATGAAAAATTTTGATCTCGTTAAGATGGGAAATATTCAAATACAAACAATCTCTCAATAAGAGATCAAAATTAGTACAACCACGTATGAGTTAATTATTAACGACATTTTTGTGCATAATTAAGACTTGAATCTGGATTTTCTTGAAAATGGTCAAAAACCAAAAGTAGCCAGTGAATTTGGCAGAGACAAGCAAATCGAAGTATTAACAAAATTTCAAATAATAAAGGACGAGATTATTTCCACTCCTTACATAATTAAATTTGTAATTTAAAGTGATGGCTTTTTTCCTTTTATTTTTATTGAGGGTCTACTCGTCATAGTTTAGCTTTTCACACGTTTTGTTTATTAGTTTATTAAGAATTATCGTAATGCATTTTTTGTATTCCCATAACATTTTACATGCTTCATGTAAAACTATCTCATCAATAATAAAGAAAAAAGACAAAATTCTTTGATATGGTAAAAGACTTTGAAGTTTCTTCTTCAACATTGCTCTTATAACTTACGATAATTTTTCTCCATTTCATCTCAAAAGCTCACTTTCTTGATTGGATTTTTAGTTTTTTTTTTTTAATTTCATTAAACTAAAATATTTGTCAAGTCTCTTACTATATTAAAGAATTTGTTTTTTTCCTTTAATATTGGCGACACTTTTACACAGAGCATGTAAGCCACCATTCATAGCCCCATTTGTTGGCTGAATATTTGATAAGTGAAATAAGTTCATCATATGGCAATAAAAGGTGCACCTTAAGACAAACCTAAGTGGCACAACCAAAAGTCACATCAACCAAGAGCTTGATTGGATCTACTTTTGCTTTTTTAGGTCTTGTGGGTTTTATGAAATGTCTGCAAACTAAACCATTGAAAAGAGGATCATTAGACTTGTTAAACGAATAGGTTGGATCGGATTTGAATCGAATCGAAGATGGTTCGACTGAAATTGACCCACTTTCATATAGATGCATGAATGAAATGAGAAAAAAAAGAAAATAGGACGAAAGTTTGGTTCTCATGAATTGGTGATGAAGAGAATAAAAAGATCTCTTTGGTCAGATATATTTGATGTCCATAAGTATCCTACTTGGAAATTCAGGATCTAATTTGATTTCAAAGATGCTAATCTTGGATGTGCAAGAAGGTACTAATAGAATGATAAGTAGTATATGAATTTTTCAAATGTTTGATCAATAAAATCTTGGAAGTCCGAAATCTAACTCGAACGGTAATATACTGTATATTCCTTTTGAAGAGGTGTCTTTCGAGTGAAAAGACACGTCCATCTATTCAAAAGATGTCTTTTTGAACGAAATAGACTCAATTATAAGGGAATGGATGAGTGTTCCACGGCTAATTAATTACAACATCATAATCAATAATCCTTGATTTTTCTTCATTGAATTCTCTCAGCTTGAACCTTTCATGAAACTCAAGGCAAGTTCTAAATGAAATCTCTAGTGCGTCGCTTCTCCTGTGATTTGGTGGCTTTGTCGTATCCTAGAATCGAAAGCAACTTAGTAAAGGCAAATGTCACCTTGCATGGAGAGAGACAGTCGATATCGTTGTCGGCAATGATGATGTTAGTGACAATACATCGATATCACCGGCAAAGAGCGTTAAAAGAACAGCTCCTTTATCACTCTTGCTATTCTGTTTTGGTTTTTAAGAAAAAGATATCATATCTATTATAATTTTTGTACAACGCTCACTTGAATATAATACATAATTAAAATTTTTAGCACTTAAATAATCGGTTGATAATTATAACACTTAAGTGAACCATTTTTTTTAGTTATGGCATTTAAGTTATGGTTATTTGACCGTAAAAAGTTATGGTATTTGTGGTGTTCTTCCCCTTCTAAATGGGTCACTGCGTAAAAAACGTTTTCCGGAAAAATAATATCCTATAAGAATATTTTAGAAGCAGATTTATTAGAGCCTTTGATTAATGGTGAAAATCCCACCCGTACCGTCGGCCTTAGTGAAAGTGCCGAGTGGAAGGGCCGTGGGATAAAAGTTTGGGATGGTGTCTTCTTCACATCGACGGGAAGGTTTGGCACCTCGATGTTTCTTTTTTTTCATTATTTGGTGACTTTGCCATCCTATTGTTATTGAACTGAAATTTAGATTTTTGAAACACTTTCTCAATTCTTTATCTTTCAATACTAGAAGTCATCATGCTGGAAGTCACGTATGCATAATTAAGTGTGTTAATGACCAAAGAACTCCATCGAAGTCAAGAAAGAAGAAATATTCGAGAGCGTCATTGCAAAAATTGCGTAAGTTAATACTGATTCCATTTGATTAATCGCATTTCAACAACTTGAAAAGTGAATATCACACTCCGGGTCTTCATGAGCTTTGTTTCCGCGTTACCGCTTCATCTGCTTCTTTGTCATCACAAGCATGGATTCTTCAGCTGCAGCTGATCACATTATATTGGAATAACTCATGAATGATTCCATATAAAGTCTAGACTCGAATGAAATTCATCAACTTCGTAAGTCGTTTTCAATCAAAGGTGCATTTTGCAGGAGCATGACAATTATAGGAGCCTTCCTTTTTAGCGCAATACACTGGAAAGAACTAACTAGTGATCAAAGAATAATTTGTCATCATCATGGTAAGTTTGTGAGAATACTGTACATGTTTGATGGAATGTAAGTATTTGCTGTGTTTGAGGGAAGATGAAGCGTTCACCACCTAGGCTCCAATGGCAAAGGAAGGCTCACCACCAAAGAATTAGATAAAAGCCCGCAGGAATCAATCAGCTAACAGGAATTACCATACATTGTCAACTTAAGATCTACATGCATATAATTGAGAATGCACCTCATGAACTAGGGAACAATAAAATAGAAAATCATCTAAATTAGTAAACCTACTCAAACTTAGAAACCTCTGGCCTTAACCCGGCCTAATCAACCTTTATGCTTCAACTTCTTCTAAAAACTCCATCCTGCACATTTTCTCCTTGCTAGACCCATTGGATCATGTTATGACTGAAGTCTCCGATTACTTCATAAATATTAAATGGGTTTGGGTCATTGATGAGGTTTGAGGTGGATTTGTGAGTTCATTATCTTCCTTGAAATTTGATACTCTGGCATTACTAAACAATTTATGTTTGTAGATAATTGTTGATTGATAATTGTCAATCTTACAAGAAAATTATCAAGCACGCTTAAGAAGTATCATCAAAAACATGTTAGGATACTTTTGAAGAAAATAGTCATGTGACATTTCCCACAAGGAAATTATCCAAAAAGTCATAAACTTATTGTATAACATTAATTTAGTTATAAATATTTGAATTGTACCAATTTAATCCCAAATATTTTGACAACTTGCTAATTTAATCATAAATATTTCAATTGTGCCAATTTAATCTTAAACATTTAGATGATTTGCCAATTTAGTCCTAAACCATTTAATGCTTTGCCATTTTAGTTTTCTAGCTAATTTTGCTAAAAAATCAACGATGTAGCAATTTAGTTAGCATCAATTATCTTACATAGCATGATGTTAACAAACTTGAAATTTTTGTGATGTTATGATTTTTTCCTTTTTTCCTTTTTCTTTATTTCTTCTTTTTCCTTTTGCTAGCCTCAAGTGAGGGTGGCCCACATTGGTGTAATTAAGGGCCCTTGCCAGGGCCAGTGAGAGTGACCATCTCCAACCTTGGCAAGGTTGCTGATCCTTGCCTAAGGCTGATGAAGGAAAAAAAATTAAAAAAAAAAAAAAAAAAAGAAAGGGAAAAAAGAAAAAATTACAAATAATTGTCCACATCAACATTGACTGTCCTAAAGGTCGGCATTAACTAGACCATCAAGTTAGTGATTTTTTGTAAAAATTAGCTATAAGGTTTAAATAGGCAAACTGTACTAAATTAGCAAATCATTAAAATGTTTAATATTTAATTGGCACAATTGAAAGATTTAATATAAAATTGATAAGTTGTCAAAAGATTTAGGATTAAATTGACATAATTAAAAGATTTAAGACCGAATTGACTATTGTAAAATAAGTCTTCCTTCTTTGCAAATTTATATTGATTTTTACTTTTCCATAACTTAAATTGAAGGCCACGATTGCCTCTAGTCTTCCTTGTCCTATACTTTCTTTTCTAGAATCAACGAAAGACCACTCACAACTTTCGTTGATTCACATATCAATCCATATATATCTGAAAGCTATCTTGTCGTCAATTCAAATGGTAGTCTTAGGTAGTTGCAATATGAATCGGGCTACCTAACTCAACCTCCCCAACACAGTCCAGACATTTTTGGCATGGTGGAAATCGCCTGAGCTTTTGATGGATAGATCTCGGTACCCCCAGTGATGACGATAAATCCGATCAAATTTTCTAGAGGTCATCCTTAATATGCAATTTGTGGGGTTGAGGAGATTTAAACCCGTTTGGTTCGGCTTTTGGGAATGCGTTTGCGAAATGCAAATACCTTTGGGTGAAGGGGTTTTCCGAAATGCAAATGTCGTTTGGTAAAATTTGCGTTGAGAAACAACTTTGGCCAAAATACCGTTTGGTAAAATTTGCATTTGTAATTAACTTTTATTAAATTAAAAAAAGTAAAAATATGTTTAAATATATATTTATTTATTAAACATAAAATATATTTATATAAAAAATAGATATGTTTATATCTATATAAAATATATAAAATATATATTATATATATTTTTATAAATATATATTTATTAATAAAATATATATAAAAATAGATATGTTTATATAAATAAATAAATATATATTTATACAAAAAATCGGAGAAAAAAATAGATATGCTTATATTTATAAATATATATTTATTTATTTATTAAACATAAAATATATTTATATAAAAAAATAGATATGTTTATATCTATATAAAATATATAAAATATATATTATATTTTTTTATAAATATATATTTATTAAACAAAAAATATATATAAAAAATAGATATGTTTATATCTATATAATATATATATATAAATATATATATATATATATATATAAATATATATAAATATATATTTTATATAAATATATATTATATATATTTTTTTATAAATATATATTTATTAAACATAAAATATAAAAAAAATAGATATGTTTATATTTTTTATATAAAATATATATTTTTTATTTTTTTATATAAAATATATATTTTTATTTTATATAAAAATATAAGCATATTTATTTTTATATAAACATATTTATTTTTATATTTATTTTTATTCAAAGTGACCGATCGACTTCTCCACCGGAGAGATGAACAATATCGGAAGTTGCATTCCGAAAATGCAACTTTCCAAAGGATCTCAAGAGCTGCATTGGGCTAAAGGCCCTTAGAGTCACTTGGAGATGCCGTGCGTCTCGCCAAAGTCGCGCAAAAAACGAACCAAACACCTGCATTTGGCCAAAGGGACTTTAGGAGCCCAAATGAGCATTCCAAATGCTGAACCAAACAGGGCCTTAAACTCTCACAAAAGGTCAAATAGTTTCCTTAAGTGATCTTTCCCTAACATAGGATTCACAATCATATCATCAACGGTAGACCTCAATCTTTTTAAAGAACATATCATGGCAAAGCGTGACCATGGCCAGTTAATTAGTTGCCCTTTTGTTCTTCCGAATGGCATCACCTTATAACAAAAGTCCCCCTTAGAGTGATAAATGTCGTCTTACTCTTGTCTTCACTCATTGACTCTGATCTAATTGTATTCGGAGAATCTGTACATGAAGGAAAACTATTCGAAACCAGCTGTATCGTCCACCAAAACATCTACTCTAAACTAAAACAAAAGAATAATTGAAATCTTGTTTTCTAATTTTTTTTTCCTATGACATATGCTCAGCAAATTTTTAAATTTAAAACTTGGAAGTCGCTTGCGCCCAATTTATAAATCTTTTGTTGGATATGTTCTATCCTCAACAGGTTACAACCCCAAATAATGCATCCGCGAAAAGTACATGTAAAAAGTGCGTTATCAATATATGTTAGCTAGTTATTTTCCTTGTGTAAATTCTACAAAGTTTCAGATTTCTGGATTCCTTTAAAATCGCTTTGCAGAGCTTATCTACTCACATAATTGCTCAGTGGGGGCAGTATCAGGAGACTATCAAAGTTGAATAGCAAAAGGCATTTCATTTACTAATGAAGAATCATGTACAAGTCCAACCGTTGCTATACAAAAAACTAATGTCTATACAAAAACGACAGAGACCAAAAACTGGGATTGCGGTGCAGACGGTAGCAGGTCCCGTTTCTTGCTTCAAATCACATCCCACTTGCGTCAGGGCATGGATGACATCGTCTTCCTTGCGAAATTTGAACTCCAATGTCAATATTCTCTCTTCTACTTAGCAGGACTCCATCAAATGAGGAAGCTGCTCTTGTTGGCTCTTTGGAAGATCCAACCAGTTCCAAACAGTCAGCATCCCCATGGCATCTCCCGTGAAGAAAAGGCCTCCAGGAGCTGTTTGAAGAGTCCTAATTTCTCGTCTTGAGAATATCTTGCCCCTTTCAATGAACCTGGAGTACGATGCATGAAGTCAGCCAAGCAGAAGAAGAGAACAGTCTTCACGGAGAGACAAGGATGTCAAACCAATTAGAGAAATTTTTTTGGACTTACGATGGGAGCTCATACAAGCGAACAGTCTTGTCAATGCAAGCGCAAAGAAGGACTGGCTTGCCACCTGCATCACTCATCCCTGACAGTGCAAGAATACCCTGTGCCGGACAAAATGATATTTGCAACATCAAGATATGATATTACATCAATTCCATGAGACTAGGAGTACAGTAAGAAACTGACAAAGCATTGACAGGTGAAGGATGAAAATTCATGTCTTCGCCACATAGAGCAAAAACATGGAAGATACTTGACATTATGCCTATATTACAAAGATTCATTCTACATTATTCAAATAGTTATTTTTATTGGAGGAAATACAATTAAAGAGCAATAAGATGCATCTTTGTGATCTAAGATAGTAAAACAAGTCCATGCACTTCACACATATGAAGTCAACAACAGATAACACAAATTCACCCTTATTGTCTAAACTTTTTCCTTCTAGTACCATCATCAACCACAACATACCATAATCCACACAAGTGCCAAAATAAATAAATAAATGAAAATTAGAGAGCAACATACATGGTCCTCATGATGTGTATACACAACTTCCAAGCTGCCTCCTTCAGTGGCCCCCCAGACCTTAACTGTCTGATCCAATGAACATGATATCAAGTACTGGTCCCAGCAAAGAAGTGACATCACCACATCAGTGTGTCCAACAAGTTCCTGAACACACTCCAGAGTATGCAAGTCCCACACCTGCAGGCCAGGAAAAAACAAAGATGTGAGGGGATCAGGACA
Organism: Eucalyptus marginata; assembly: GCA_014182565.1. NCBI lineage: Eukaryota > Viridiplantae > Streptophyta > Magnoliopsida > Myrtales > Myrtaceae > Eucalyptus > Eucalyptus marginata. Next base: position 32,386,927 of record CM024589.1, on the reverse strand, counting down.
ATACTACAGTATAGTGGGGCAGAAAAACACAGAGAGGTCGCAGCAAACCAATAAAAGTGATGCAAAAGAAAACATAAACTAGGAGGGCCAAGTCATGCCTTTCCAGGACACACAACTAATCAGGGGGAGAGACATCTATAATAAACCAGCTTACCCTTATGGTCCTGTCAGTGGAACCTGAATACAACCGGTCACGCCCAACAGTTAATGACACCACGCCCCGAGTGTGACCCCTGAGTGGTGCGGCCATCTGAAAAGGATCAGCCTCACTACCTTCTTTCCACACCAAGATAGTGCCATCCTAGAAGCAAAATTTGTTCAGTATAATTATCAAAAGACCAATATAATTTAGCACAAGTGTCAACAAAATGAGGCAGTCAGTGATCATAGGAATGTTGACTTAGGTGGGCCACACTGGAAGAAGAAGAAGAGAAGAATTTCAGGTCTAAACCAAAAATCCACCCTCACACTCAGCATCAATTGTTATATCACTTAGAACGAGATTCTAAAGAAACGGACTAGACAAAATTCCAGCAGATAAGTCACCAAAATTGACATTAAATTCTCTCAAATAATGAACTACCTCAGCTCCGGCAAAAAGCATGTTATTACCAACTTCTAGAGCATGGACCTGTCCAATTGGTCCACTGATATCGTAACTAGCACCATTCTGGATATGCCATGCCTACAAGAGGTACAAGAGAAAGCAATGAATTAAAGCTCAGCAGCTCACTAATTCAAGAATTGCCAAAGAAAATAATAACTAAGGACAAAGGAGACCCAGTCAACCACTCACCTTAACTGTATTAGGCATGCCAACAAACACCCAAGGACCTTCACAAGTAAAACTCCCAACTTCTCCCCCCAGGTTGATCACTTGAACACATTGACCAGTGTGACAGTCCCAGATTCGTACCGTTCCATCTTTGCTTCCAGAGTAGAGCTTAGCAGATCCAGAAGGAAGTGCTATTCCAGAAACACCCTGTCATAAAAAGCATCAGGTGAGTACAAACCTACTATTATGCCAGACAGGCGATGTGAATTCAACATCTTAACTAGCAGCCTAGCACAGCATGGAAACAAATTGGAGTTTAACAAAACATTTTATGCAACTAAGTTTTCTCCATCTATAATCTTGGCTATAAGAGAGAACACAAAAGGCAAAAACTGTAAATAGTACCTTTTTATGCCCCTCAAGCTTAGCCACCATGGCAAAATCAACACCGTGAAACCATGAATGCAAGAAAGGACACACATCGCCTTTCACACAATTGCCCGATATCCAGTAGTGGCAAACTTTTTCTTGGAGCTTTTGGGGGTTTTTATCTGTTGCTGAATTGTGCCTCTGTCTAGAAATCGAATTTGCTGAATTCACCAGACTAGATTCAGGGCCCTTCCCAGGGCCATCCTCAGGCATATTATAACTTGACAGCTTTGCAGCTCGATTGTAAACATTGTGTGGAAGAGATGCATCGTGCAGAAACCTGCAGGGATTCCGGTTGCACCTTCCTTCCAACCAGTAAGTGCAAACTCTGCGGCTTGTTGGTGCTGTTCGAAGCTGATTATAGTGAGCAGCTGATTTTTGTGTCCAACCCACAGTACTCCTTGCTGTCTTAATATCCATGCTATTAATACAGAAATACAGATAATCAATCCCTGAACTGAATAACCTATCCAAAGTCAACTCAAAGCATCAGAAACTCGTTCTTGCATGAAGATCCGGCACAGAAATCCCAAGAATTTCAGTTTCCCTTATCACCAACAATACAGACGGAATAAAGAACAATCGACCTATAAGAGAATGCATAACCATCTCCATCCATAATTCCCATCTCTTTCGGTTCCAACCAAATCAATATTCTCCCAGAAGCAGGATAAACTGAAAACCTAGGACACGAGCTAGACACTAAACGAATGACTTAATTCGTACAGCAATGTCACGTTGCCCTTCACTTGAAAACTTCCAGTCATGAAACCCAATTTCCAACTCGCCATCCCAGTAACAGCGCCTCAAAATCAAGATAACAAATCCCCGATCCTTTCAGGCGGAAGAAAACCCGATTCCTTCAGGATCAAGAAACCCAACAGTCCCCGCGAACGAGTACCGAACACGGGCCCGACGGCCCTCGTCGTCACCGGCGGAAACCCACCTTCCAGAAAACCCTCCGATGGCAAGCGGGAGATCGTCATCGTCGAAAGAAGATGATGAAACCCACCTAACGGAAACTTCCTCGCTACACTTCGCTAGAAACAGCACGGGGAGAGGCGTCGAAAGAAGAAGCGAGCAAACCTGAGGAGACGCAAAGCAACGAACCCACGATCGCCCTCGAGTCGAACAACGGAGATCGGCGATCGATGATCGGAAAGGCTCTGCCGAGTCGCGACGGCACGGCGAGAGAACGACGGAGAGAGAGATGGAAAAACGGCGGGGACGACCTTTCTTGAGTGGAAATAGCCGTTGGCCTGGCCTTCTTATATAGGAAGGCAAAGCGCGTACGCATCACGCGGCGTGGAAAAGATTTTCTTGATTTTTAGACTGGATAAGAGGAGAAAATAAATAAATAAAAAGGGAAAGATCATTAAATATGATGTAAAGGATAAATTGCCCCAAGACATCGACATCTATTTAGGAAATGTTCAAATTTCAATTTCGAGGTGTTAGAGATTTACTGAATATGTTTTTGGAAAATTTTTAGAGGGCGAAGGAAATATAAATGCAAAAGAGGAGGCGAGGGAAGTTATTTTTGTTATCATTATTTAAAAAGTGTGGGATTTAATTTTACTTGTAAATTTCTTGAAAATATTGTGGTGAAGGAGATATAAATGTAAAAAATGAGGTGGAAAAAGAAGGAGGCAAGGGAAGTCATTTTCGGTATCGTTATTTTAAAAATTGTGAATTATTTTTATTTGCATATTTCTCATGAATATCATGCTGATATGGAACGACGTTTTTATCATGCTTGGAATGGTCTTGCATGACTTTGGATAAATGCTCAATAAAAAGCACATAGATAATGATGAAAAAAAAAAGCAAAGCTTACGCTTAAAAATTGAGAAAGAACGAAAAGTATCGATCTCATCATGATGGGAAATATTCAAAGACGAACAACCTCTTGATGAGAGATGAACATCAATACAATCACGTATGAGTTGCTTATTCATGACTTTTTTGTGCTTAATTAAGTCATGAATCGGGATTTTCTTTAAAATGGTTAAAAATCAAAAGTAGCTGATGAATTGGGCAGTGATAAGCAAATAGAAGAATCAACAAAATTGCAATACCCTTCCAACATGGAAGGGGGAGGTGGGGGGTTCGCATCCCCACCTTCTCGGAGGATTGAGGTTGGGACGATTTAATTTCAGGAGTGGGTTTCGACTCCTACGCCTTGCAAGGAGGCATGGCAAAAGTCTGAGAGTGAGAGTTAGCGTAGGAATAGAGTAGGACCGACCAAAAAAAAAAAAAACAAAACAAAAAAGAACAAAATTGCAATTAATAAAGGATATGGCTATTTCCATTCTCTATATAATTAAATACATCCCATTAACACTAAAAAGATTAAATTGCTCTTAATAATTCAAGAGCCGCACTATTTCTACCATTTAAATGACTAAATCTACCCTTTTTTACTAAAAGGGCAAAATTGCCCTCAATCCTTCAATTGCAATTTCATGTAGTTACCCCAAATTTATTCACTTTCTTTCCTTTTTATTCTATTTCTATTTTCATTTCTACTAGCAATCAAAGAGATAATTTAGTCATCATCATAGTCATCGAGTAAGAGCCTAAATGGTGCATGGTAAGTTTGCGAGAATACTAAGCATATTTAATGGAACAAAAGTATTCGGTATGTCTGAGGAAAGATAACTTTGAGATAGAATCATTCGCCAACGAGTCTCCACCGGCAAAGAAAGGCTCACCACTAAAGAATTTGATAAAAGCCCGCATGAATCACTCAGCCGACTCAGAATCTATATGCATACATTTGAGAATGCATCTCACAAACTAGGGAACATTAAATTACCAAATCATTCAAATTAGGAAACCCACTCATACATATAAACAACCCGCCAGCTTTGGGCGCGCATGATAAAATTTCTACTTCTCTGTTTCTCTGTTTCTCGAAACAAGTTTGGAACAGAAATCCGTTTGGTAACGTAATTTGATTTTCTATTTCTGGAATAGATTTCTATTCCAGAAATAGATTTGAAGAAGAAATCAGAAATTAAAATTTTTAACTTCTCAATTTCTGAAATAGAAATTGAGAAATCAATTTCTGTTCCAGAAATTTTGTCATGTGCATTGACAGCCAAATCAACCTTTATTCTTCAACTTCTTCTAAAAATTCCTTTGTGGACGTTCTCCTTATTGGACCCATTGGATTATTTATGGCCAAAATCTCCCGTTGCTTTCATAAATATCAAATGGGTTTGGTTGATTGATAAGGTTTGAGGTGGATTTGTGAGTGTATTACCTTCAATGAAATTTAATACTCCGGCATCACTAAACAATCTATATTAGTAGAAAATTTTTGGTTGATAATGGTTAATCTTACAAGAAAAGTTATCAAGCAAGCTTAAGAAATATCATTGAAAATTCAATAGGATACTTTTGAAAAGAAATAGTCATGTGACATTTCCCTAGGGAAAATTGTCCAAAAGTCCTAATGTTATTATATGATAGCCAATTCAGTCATGAACTTTTTAATGATACCAATTTAGTGCTAAACCTTTCAATGGTACCAATTTAAACTTAAACTTTTTGGCGATTTACCAATTTAATCATTCTAATCAATTATGGCCAGAAACTATTGACATGGCGGTCTAGTTAGCATCTAGCATTTTACATGGCACGGCCAGCGTAAGATGGCTAGCATTGGCATAAATAATTTTTACAAATTTGTAAAATTGGTTTTGTTTTCTTTTCTTTTATAATGTGAAATATTCACATTAAAAAGCGCATCTTTTTGTTCCTGTACTGGAATAATAAGGCCTAAGATAGGCATACAAAATCATCCGATGATCCACCGATCATCTCATCATTCTATATAAATAGAGCTTTGAAGCATGTCGGCTTCATTTTTGGCAAAATAAAAGACCTCTTCAAAAGAAGAGAGACAAGTCCATCATATCGAGAATCTTTTGCTTGGACAATTCGTGACCATCGCTCGAACTTTGATTCGTGATTTACCACATGGATTACCAATAAGCCTATAGAAAGACGAATTTGGAGTCTTCAAATAGCTAGGATGAGTGTTTATAATAGCTAGTCCTACATTAAAAGAGGGTCATGGCTCTATCATCACGGTTTATACCCGATCAACGCAGGCCAATTGATCTCCGGCGATTAATGCGAAACATCACTTAAATTGCTATGATAATGGTACATGTATGAGTAAACTGAGATCAATTGGCCAATGTCAAAAATATTTTTAAAAATTATAAAATTATCCACGTCAACACTATTTGTGCCATGTAGGAGAGTCGACTGACTAAACGATCACGTTAGTGATTTCCTACCACAATTGGCTAAAAAGACTAAATTGGCAAATTAGTAAAAAAAAATTAGGACTAAATTAATAAATTGTCAAAAGATTTATGGCTAAATTGCGATAATTGAAAAGTTTGGAATTATATGAGCTGTCATACAATACATTTATGACTTTTTGAATAATTTTGCCATATTTCCCTATGTCAATTCTTCACATCAAATTTGAAAATGTCAGAAAATCACTGACCTTGATGATTTATCAAGCCAACAAAACGATCAAGGCTACTATAGGAAAGCCTGACGGAGTACCATTTCATGAGAGGTAGACATGGGTCTGATATGAATATTGTCCAAGATCCATTAGATAGAAAAGAAAAAAGAAGCCCAAAAGTTTGCTTTGACGAGAGACAATTGCACCTAATTTTTATTTACAACAAAAAATAATTGTAATGCTTCAAAACTTTCCTCACCTTATGTTAAACAAATGGATTTTCTTTTTCTTTTTTTGCCCTATTGAGTCCATTCATCGAACAAAGCAATCTCATTAATGTCTTTGCTAGTAAAAGCAAATATCTAATTTCCTTACCATCAAAAGCACAGGCCAATTATGTCCTAACCCAAGATTCATTCCATAATGCCAAATAGGCATTCCATTAAGGAACATTCACTAAAATTAAATCCAACAGGTCTGCTCATTTTAAAAGGATGTGCCTTCATGAAGCTTAGGTGATTGTGCCTCCAATGATGTCGGTTCACAGGTCATCTTTTTCAAAGTTCTATCTTATTTAGGTATAAAAAATTTCATACGCAAACTTTATAACGTCGATGTCGGCCATCCTGGAAATGAAAGACACTTCCTATACCAAGGAAGAGATTAAAACACTTTCTTCTCTTTTCCCTGTTGGAAGATATGCGGAATTGTCCCATATCTTGATTGATTGTGTTTTATGTATTTATGTCAATTGAATATTAGATTTAGATCTAGATTGATTATTAGATCTTTGACTTCCTTACACATAATACAACTTGTATTATTTATTAGATTGAATTGTACATTCAATACATATTGGAATACAGAAAATTCCTACACAACCTTCTCTCTATTTTCTTCCTTCTCCTCTTGCCTTTCTTTCATGGTATCAGAGCACTTGGTCTCTGACTCGCTTCCGCCTCAAGCTGCTACCGAAGGAAATTTCCAACCTACAAAAGGATTGATCATTCGGCATTAGAAGGCATACTCTTGAAGGAAGAAAAATTCTTTTTTAAATACTTATTATGACTTCTCAGCAGGATTCCAATCTGGGTGCTGACAGTAGGAACACCGGAGGAGAAGACACTCCACAAGCTCTGTTGCACCAGAATCCTCCTACGGCAATCTCAACATCCGATCAACTTTTAATCCGCAATGGTAGCCCATGCAGGCTCAGATCCAATTGGGGCAACCCACGACAGGCCAACCATACCAGTGGATTCCATATCCACTTTATTTTGGGCCAAGCCCAATATCATCACCACCTGGTTTCGTGGGCCGCCAAAGTCACGATGGGGGCTCACCAGCCACAAATGGGGCAAGCCCAGCCATCGTGATAGAGCAGACGGGCAAATCAAGTGGTTCGGGCGACTCGGGTACGGGACAAAATCCCTACCCGGGATATCTCAATGCGGGTCATCCGATCGGGTCGGGCGAATCGGGCCAAGGGATGAATCCCTACCCGAATTTCATGCCCGGATTTCTGCCCGTTCCGACAGCGGCGTTCACTGGGCGACCCTTTGTACGTCTCCAACGCCGATGGACCGGAGCTTCGACTGATAAGCCAACAACTGACCGGAGCAGAAATCTATTCAAAGTGGTCACAGGAGCTCCGGCGGGCATTGATAACAAAGGATAAAGATGGTTTCCTCGATGGAACCATCGCAATCCCCTCTAATGAATGCCAAGCCCGACATTGGCAGAAGTGCAATCACCTCATCCGAACATGGATCGGTAATTGCCTGTCCCCAGAGGTCGCGGCTGGGCTTCCACCCATAGAGGATGCCAAAACCATGTGGGAAAACATACGAGAAATGTATGGTAAATTGGATCAAGCAAAAATTTTTAACCTAATGCAGGAAATCAGCGAACTCAAACAGGCAAACACGACGGTCACGGTCTGCTTCAATAGACTATCGTCTCTATGGAATCAACTCGAAGCAGCGGAGGAAAGGCTTGAAGGGCCAGAATCAACTCTCAAACAATATAAACAGATCAAAGAGAGAGAAAAGGCCACGAGATTCCTCATGATTCTAAACGAATCATACCTCACATTCCGATCCCACATCCTGGCCATGGATCCCATGCCATTGATCGGACGTATCTTCCAGTTGGCGATGCAGGAGGAGAGTCAGCGACTCGCATCAACCGAACATACAAGGAACAGCGAGAGCATCGCTCTCACCGCCCGCGAAGAACGAAGACACGCGGCCACCAAGACTCCCTCAACCCTAGCTCGCGAAAGGAAGAACCTCTTAGGGTTCGACGATGCAAATCTACGCTCCTTTAAAAGGGATGGAGCGAACGGTCCAGATCACACGCGAGGATCGCATGGTCCAGATTTCGCGAGAGGATCGAATGGCCTAGAATTCACGCGAGGATTGGACGGCATCCAAGGGGGCGAATACACGCTCGGATCGGACGGCAGACAAGAGATCGCGATCAAAGGAACGGACGGGCAGATCTTCGCCACGTCATCCAGAAATTTCGCAAAAAATTTTAAAGGAAAGGGTAAATTTTTTGCGGTTATTGCAAGCGTACTAATCATACTATTGACAGTTGTTGGAAATTACACGGGAAACCGGGTGATAAGGAGAAAAAAATTTCCATAGCCTATCAAGTCACTGGACCAACTAGTCCAAAAATTGATCAGGCTATTTCAATTGACAAGATACCGGCGCTCATGCGGGCATTACGTAAAATGGATATTTCCAACAAATGGGGAAATTTCTCGGGTATTTCACATTGCCTAATTAATTATATTTCCGAAAGGCATGGATTATTGATTCTGGGCAAGTGACCATATTATATGTGACAAGGGATTATTTTCAGATATGAATGAAAATTTAGATCATCCTGTCTCCATACAATTACCCAATGGCAATTTCACTTATGTCAAAGTGACAGAACAATGAATCTTGGTCCACGATTATTCTCGAGAATGTGCTCTATGTCCCGAATTCCAGTTCAACCTCATATCGTGTCTAGAGCCCGCAAAGAAAATTCATGCCGGGTATTTTTTGATGCCGACACTGTTTATTTCAGGCCCTTTCGACGGCGTGCACCGATGGGCTTGGGTAATCTCTCTCGAAGGACTCTATTTCTGGACGGATTTTCCAAGTAATTTCAATTTTCCTTGCAATAAGAAATCATTGTGTAATTCAACTACCAATGATAGAAATTTTACTATGCACATGAGATTGGGTCATAGTGCTTCCTTTCCATATCCTGAGTGTTCTATTTGTCCTCTTGCAAAGCAATCAAGAACACCTTTTCCTTCTAGTACTTCACGAACTAGTGACATTTTTGCATTAATTCATGTGGACATTTGGGGACCCTATCATATAGTCAATCATGATGGTTCTCGTTATTTTCTTACTATAGTAGATGACTATTCTCGGGCAACATGGCTTTTCTTGATGCATTCTAAGAATCAGGTCGTTTCTCACTTGAAGAATTTCATCTTACTATCAAAGAATCAATTCCAGAAATCCATTCAGCGGATACGTACTGATAACGGGAGTGAATTTTTTAGTCATGAATGCTCCTCATTATTCAATTCTCATGGCATTCAACATGAGCATTCATGTGTGTACTCACCACAACAAAATGGCATAGTTGAAAGAAAGCATCGACATCTACTGGAAGTTGCTCGTGCCTTAAAATTTCAAGCATTTATTCCAGACAATTTTTGGGGCGATTGTGTCACTACAGCAACTTATCTTATTAATCGAATGCCTACTCGAATCTTGAATGGGCGAACACCATTCGAGCTGTTCTTTGGAAAGAAGCCAGACTTAAACCATCTCAGGATCTTCGGCTATCTCTGTTATATCGCAACAACGGGACCTCGAGATAAATTGAGCCCATGTGCACGGCGATGCATCCTTATGGGATATCCCAATCTACAAAAAGGATATCGAGTTCTTGAGATTTCAACAAGAGAATTCTTCGTCAGTTGCGATGTGATTTTCCATGAGAATATTTTCCCATTTTCAGAAAATACATCCCCAAATGAAGGTCCAGAGACAATCCCCAGATATCAGAATTTTTCTTCTGATGAGGCTTCTTATCAAGATCTCTCTTACATATCCGGTGACACAACCAAGGAGTCTTGATTCTTCTCGCCAATTTGTTTCGCCAAGTTTTGATGCACACTTGAACACCTCAGAACATATCTAGCAAGATGCAGAAGAAGATTCCATTGCCACTATGGATATACATGACCCTGCACCAACTTCCTCACAAGAGCCATCACAATCTCCAACTGGAGTTGAGTATCCTAGGCGGTCTGGACGGCCTACAAAACCTCCAACTTGGACAAAGGATTATGTATGTGCTGCTCACAATTCTCCAGGTATTCAACATCCAATCTCCTCCTATGTTTCTTTTCATAGATTATCTAAGGAGCATAGATGTTGTATTAGTTGTTTATCCGACGACAAGGAACTGTCTAGTTATAATGAAGCCTCCACTCATCCAAAATGGCAAGACGCCATGACGGCAGAATTGAAGGCTCTTACTAATAACCATACATGGGACCTTGTTCCCTTACCACATCATCGGAAACCGATTGGATGCAAATGGGTCTATAAGATCAAGTATCGTGCTGATGGCTCTATTGAACGATACAAGGCAAGATTGGTAGCTAAAGGATTCACCCAAAGAGAATGCTTTGACTATCACGAGACGTTTTCTCCAGTTGCCAAAGATGTTACAGTACGTTCTTTCTTAGCTGTTGCTGCAATTAATGACTGGAATCTACACCAAATGGATGTTCATAATGCCTTCCTCCATGGTGATCTGGATGAAGAAATATACATGGATATTCCTCAAGGCATACGGAGACAGGGGGAGAATAAAGTGTGTCGTCTCCGTAAATCCCTTTATGGATTGAAACAGGCATCCAGACAATGGTATGCCAAATTTGCTAGTGCTCTTACAACAGCATGCTTCAAGCAATCCAAGCATGATTATGCCTTATTTTCACGTATTAAAGGTATGTCATCTATCTATATGATGATTTATGTTGATGACATACTTGTCATGGGAAATGATAGAACCTCTATAGAGAATTTCAAGGAATATTTGCACGCTACCTTTCATATTAAAGATTTAGGAGCACCGAAATACTTCCTTGGAATTGAAATTGCTCGTTCTGACAAAGGAATTTCCCTTAGTCAGCGGAAATTCATTTTAGAGATCATATCAAAGGCAGGTCTTTCGAGATGCAAGCCAGCTGTAATTCCTATAGAGCATAATACTAAGCTGACCACCGCAGATTATGATAAAGTAACGTCTCGAAATGATGATCTTGTACTCAGTGATTCATCAGGCTATCAAAGACTTGTTGGGAAACTTATATACCTGACAATGACTAGACCTGATATCTCATATGCGGTTCAGACACTCAGTCAGTTCATGCATCAGCCAAAGCGATCTCATTTGGATGCAGCCTTGAAGGTCGTGAAATACTTGAAGAAATGTCCAGGACTTGGGATACTTCTATCTAGAAAGAGTGACTTAAGAATGTCAGCATATTGTGATGCAGACTATGCAACTTGCCCCATTAGTAGAAGATCTGTTACTGGATATTGTATCAAATTGGGAGAATCTCTTCTTTCTTGGAAGACCAAGAAATAGGCTACTGTGTCTCTTTCTTCAGCCGAAGCAGAATATCGAGCTATGGCTAAGGCTACATGTCAAGTAGTTTGGATACGAGGATTACTCAAGGATCTCGGAGTAGAAGTACAAGGATCCACGAAGCTGTACTGTGATAATGATGCGGCTCTTAAACTTGCATCTAATCCTATAGTGCATGAAAGAACCAAGCATATAGAAGTGGATTGTCATTTTACACGGGAAAAGATCCAATAAGGAGTAATTGAGACAAGAGGAATTGGGACAACAGAACAGCCAGCGGACATGTTCACCAAGCCCTTATGTCAAAGACAACACGCATATCTACTAAACAAGCTAGGCGTCTTGGACATCTACAAGCCACCAGCTTGAGGGGGAGTGTTGGAAGATATGCGGAATTGTCCCATATCTTGATTGATTGTGTTTTATGTATTTATGTCAATTGAATATTAGATTTAGATCTAGATTGATTATTAGATCTTTTACTTCCTTGCATAGAATACAACTTGTATTATTTATTAGATTGAATTGTACATTCAATACATATTGGAATACAGAAAATTCCTGCACAACATTCTCTCTATTTTCTTCCTTCTCCTCTTGCCTTTCTTTCATTCCCTTCATTCAAAAGGTTACCTGTGTTCTCCATCTCCTATTCCTCCCCACCCCCCACCCCCCGCCAAAAAAAAAAATCCCTTCTTGTTTTTTCTGTCTATTTCTAGTTCTTTTCGTATTCACTTAAATGTTCATCAACCTTTTGAGGTACACATATTTTAACAACGTGCGAAACATGTCATGGGTCTTGGTATGAATGAGTTTTGGTCGTAGAGTTCTTAGGAATATACTTAGTGATAGTCATGGGTTACGGGTTGGTGGCAGTGAACTTGAACTACGACAAGGTGGTCATGCTCCCGGGGATATCGATGGTGTGGAGTTTGGTAGTTATGGTGTTGGTGTACTCTGTCAAAAACACCTCCGATGCCCTTTTAACTCGGCCATCACCATTGCTTTCGCCACCTGCAAGAGGTTTTTCCCTGGAAACGGGTGCAACCATAATCTTCCAAAGTTATAACCCCAAAGATATGCCCTAATCCATGTCAAAGGATGAACGCCAATTTTGATTGGTTGACCTGTCTGTTATAGATGAAGCCAAATATTTTTAGGGGCTTTTTTGTCTTTCCCATTATATTTGCTTTTAGGTTAAAAGCTACACCTTTATATTAGCGATGGCAAGATGCTAATCGTCAAGATGCTGAAAAAGAAAATAGAGAGGCAAGAAAAAGAAAGAAGAAAAAAGTGAGTTTTTTCTTTATAAGGGTTCTCAATTTCTTTATGCCATGATCTTGAGAGAAGATCATCGTTGTATTTTAACTTTTTCGAAGTCTAGTGGATTCACAGAGTGCCTTTGCGCGGAGACGTAGCCTAGGTTTGGGTGAACTTCGTTAACAAATTTTCTAGCGTGTTCTTCTGATTATGTTCTTTTATTATCATATTTTGCTTGGTGAATTGTTTGCGAACGTTATTTTTCTGGAATCAATGTGCGATTTTGTAACAACTAGTATTAGAGTATGGGTTGGCTAATCGAGAACATCAAGGGTTTTTCGATGATGTTCGATTGAAAGCAAACAGTATGGCAGAAGATAAAATCAGAATCGATAAGTTCGATGGGTAGGATTTCGGATGGTGGAAACTACAAATCGAGGATTATCTTTATCAAAAAGATCTTTATGCACCACTTGAGGGTTGGAAACCCAAGATGGCGGAAGTGGATCCGACAGTAGAAGCCAGATGGAAAATTCTTGATCGAAAGGCATTAGGTGCGATTCGCCTAGGGTTGACTAAAAAGACAGGGTACCACATTGTGAAAGCAAAAGATGCAAAAGAAGCCATGGATATTTTAATGAATATTTATGAGATGCCGTCCACATCAAATCAAGTATTTTTGCTAAAGAAACTGGTTAATATGAAGTTATCTAGCAAAGGTTCTATGGCAGAGCATATTAATAGTTTCACGCAGGTCACAGGTCAATTGTAATTTGTAGGCATAAATTTAGATATGAAGCTTCAAACTTTATTATTTTTATGTTCTCTTCTAGAAAGCTATAATACCGCAATGCAAGAAATTTCGAGCACCATGAAGGATGATTTAATTATTGATGATGCTATGAGTAGTATCATGGATGAAGAGATAGGAAAGTCTCAGGTGGAGATAATTTTTCGGCATCTACATCTTCAACGGCACTCGCAGTTGAGAACCGTGGAAGAAGTAAAAGTAGAGGAAAATTCAGCGAGCGTGGCAGATCACAATCAAGGAGTAAAAGACAGGTTGCAAAAGATGAGTGTTGGTTTTGTCACCAAACCGAACATCAGAGGTTTCAGTGTGAAGCCTACAAAAAGAAACAGCAAGATGAGAATCAAGGAGCTAATGTGGTTAGCGATGAATCTTTGCTAAATAACTTATGTTTGTCTGCAGGGTTTGACTTGACAACAGATAAATGGTTTATTGATTCCGATGCTTCTTTTCATTACACCTCACAAAGAGACATATTTGATGATTATGCCAATGGAGATTTCGGACAAGTGGTTGTGGGAAACGGCCACATGTGTCCCATTATTGGAAAAAGAACCGTGACTGTGAACATCTCAGGTGGAGGACGTCTAGTTTTGCGTGAAACTAGGCATATTCTAGAATTAAAGAAAAATCTAATTTCAACCAGTAAACTTGACCGAGAATGTTGGGTAACAACCTTTGGATGTGAAGAGTGGAAGATAACCTCAGGGACAAGAGTAGTTGCAAAGGGAAAGCATACGAGTACACTTTACTTTCTCAAAGGAGACAATATCAGTGATATGGTTGCAACTACAATTACTACAGGTAATTTGTCTACTCTTTGGCATTATCGTTTGGGATATCTTGGTGAAAAAAGGTGTAAAGTAGTTACACTCGAATAAATTACTTCTGGGTTTGCAAAAAGTTGAGTTAGATTTTTGTGAAAGTTGCATTTATGGAAAACATAAGGTTGTTAGTTTTCAATTGAATGGGCGACAAAATAAAGGCCATAAGCTAGAGTTGGTTCATACTGATGTATGGAGACCTGCTCAGGAACTCTCTTATAGCGGTAAGAGATATTTTGTCACATTTATTGATGATGCGACATGGAAGACTTGGGTCTATGCTCTTAGAGAAAAATTAGAAGTATTCGGGATGTTCCGAATGTGGAAAACCATGGTAGAAAAAGAGACAAGTTATTAGATTAAAACTCTGAAGTCTGATAATGGTGTTTAATACACGAGTAAGGAATTTGCAGAATATTTAAGTCGAGAAGGCATACACAGGTTAAAGACTATTCCTAAAACTCCTCAAGAGAATGGTGTAGCTGAAAGGATGAACAGGACTATTCTAGAACGTGCGAGATGCATGAGGTTACACGCGAGTCTCCCGCTACACTTATGGGCTACTACAGTTGATGTAATTGTTTATCTTATCAACAAAAGTCCATTTAGTGCGTTGGATGGAGAAATACCACAAGAGCGGTAGTCAAGTAAAAAGATTAATTATTCACATTTAAAGGTGTTTGGTTGTATTACATATGCTTTAATTGACAAAGATGATAGGAAAAAGCTTGATGCTAAGTCCCATAAGTGCGTCTTTATCGGATATGGTGGCGACGAGCATGGCTATAGGCTTTGGGATTATGAGAATAACAAAATCATTCACAGTCGGAATGTGGTATTCCATGAAGAAAAGATGTACAAGAATCGTCAAACAAAGCATGAGAAGTAGTAGAACCAGAATATGTTGAATTAGACACAATGCCTGTGAAGATGTTTCCAGTAGATCAAAGTACACTTGAAAGAGGGGTTCAAGATGAGTCTATTATCAGTGAGGAGGTAGTTCAAGAGAAACACAGTGATTCGGAGCAAACTAATGACCTTGAAGTACCTGTCTTGAGGAGATCTACACGTGTGAGAAAGCCAAATTAATTTGATCCATCAGCTAATACTGTTCTGAGCCATGTCTTATATACAAATTCAGGGGAACCAGAGACTTATGATGAGGCAAAGATACACACATCTCACTTGCAATGGGAGTGTGCCATGAAAGATGAGATGAGCTCATTACTTCTAAACAAAACTTGGGAGTTGACTAAGTTGCCAACAGGTAGAGGTGGCAAATGGGTGGGTCAAGTCAGGTATGGATCAGGTCGAAAATGGGTTGACTCATATTTGACCCATTTAACCCGTTTTGACCCATATTCTTGTAGTGTAAATCTAATGATCCATACCTGACTCGACCCATACTCGAACCATGCCCGACCCGACCCGTACTGCTAAAACCTATAAATATTCTAGGAAAACTCACTTCTACTATATGTTAATTGGATTAAAACTTCAAATTAAATTAAAAATAGTAAATAAAATAAAAAAAGTTAAAAAAAAAACCCTATAAATTGAAATATTTATAAAGAATTAGACTATGCACATGCTTCTCTTATTTGAAGTGAACATACCATTGAATAACTAAAAAATGTAACATAAAATTTTTTTAACTAAACCTAAAAAAACTCATTTTATGACTTTTTTTATTAAAAAAGTATTGTTAAAACATTTTTATGCAATATAATTTTTTTAACAATTTTTATGCGATACAAATTTAATGAAAATCTTTTATAATTCTTTTTAAAATCGAATTTTTAATTTTTTAAATGTAATTTTTAATTTTTTTAATTTTTTAAAATATAATTTTTTAAAACATAATTTTTTTTTTATTTTTTAAAATATAATTTTTAATTTTTAATAATTATTTTTCTTTTTCTTTTTCTCTTTTCTCTTTTCTTTTTTCATTTTCTTGACCAGCCGCCGACCACGACGATGGCCGGCCACGGGCGAGATTGAGCTCGCCGGCGACGGGCGGGGCTCGATCTCACCGAACCGACGAGGCCGAGGTGCCGCCCAATGCCAACGAGCTCAAGTCTCGCCAATCGTTGGCGAGGCTCGATCTTGCCGATTTGGCGAGGCCGAGGCCCCGCCCGACGTCGGCGAGCTCGAGCCTCGAGATCCGGCGAGGCTCGAGCCTCGGATCCGCGAGGCTCGAGCCTCGCCAATCGTCGGGGCCGAGCCTCGCCGGATCCGAGGCTCGAGCTCGCCGGCGTCGGGCGGGGCCTCGGCCTCGCCAAATCGGCGAGATCGAGCCTCGCCCGATGTCAGTGAGCTTGATCTCTGCGAGTCTACACCCTAAACCCCGATTAGGACGAGAATTCACCTAGAGGCTGCCTAAACATGCACCATATAGGACTTACCTCGCCTCAGCACCTCCCTGCACATTAGTACATCTCATATACATATTGTTAGAGAAATCTTCTTAAGGTGTTTTGAAGTCGACAAAACGTTTCCATCAGTCTAGTTTGAAGACTTGCAGACTCTATTGACTAAGTCTAAAGACCTCTAGACTCAAGTTTCAAAGTCTACTCTCATGGACAGTTTCCAGACCGACGGAGTTAAAGTTCTATTCGAATAAATTCAAGAATGGTTTTGATTCGTATGATTAAGGAATATCTCATGGCTGGTATTAGCACTTCAAGATCTTTTGTTCGTATTCGAATAATCTAGATTCTCTAGATCCGCGAATTATACTTGGAAGGTTCTACTTATGGAAACCAAGATCCTAATTGTATGGGTGAGCAAGATTGATGGGCTATCGTCATTTTCCTTGAAGAGCTCGAGATCTCTCTAATTGATTCTGTCCAACGGGTTGATTGGAATAACTTCTTTGAAAGGTGCCAACGGTATTGAAGGCATGAAGAAGTATATAAGGGAGACGCTCAAGTTGTTCAAGAGTGCCCGATAGAAAATTTTCAAAATCTGAATCTCTTTGTTCTTTTGCGATCTTATTCTTCGAGCTATACTTGTAATCAAAAGAGAGACTGAATTTTGGTGAGACCTTGAGGAAGTGTAGTAGACTCTCTACACTGTGGAATCAAGGGCGTGAGACTATAAATTCTCTTTTTAATTCTTAGTGAAATCCAACTAGTGGGCTGTCCGTGCGGGAGAGTGGACGTAGGCTTAGTCTAAGCCGAACCACTATAAACCTGGAGTCTTGATTCTCTATCCCTAATCCTTTTACTTTACGTTGCATCTATACGTCTATTATTGTGCTCAATCTCTCAGTCTATTATTCACTAAAAATTAATCTATTCTGTTACGATTTGTAAAAATCTTCTTGATCACCTATTCACCCCCCTCTAGGTGCTCGTACTAGTTCTATCAATTGGTATCAGAGCTTGTGTACTCATTTATTTGAAGTGTTTTTACTTATGAATTAAATATCTATGGCTAGTATGTTGCCTACAGGGTTGGTTGAAGGTCAAAGCAACACCAGACCTCCATACTTTGATGGAAAAGACTACAGCATTTGGAAAAACAAGATGAAAGCATTCCTAAGATCGAAAGATCCCTTGGAATGGGAAGTGGTAGAAAAAGGAATCATTCCTACTGCTGCATCAGCATCAGAGAGAGGAAAAGAAGGTGCTGATCCTATCGAGATGACTCGAGAAGAAATAACCAAGAGACAAACTCTTGATGTTAAAGCCATTTATTCTTTATATTGTGCTTTATCTCCTACTGAGTATAACAAAATATCCTCTTGTGATACAGCAAAAGAAGTTTGGGATAGGCTGCACATTACTTATGAAGGAACTGATTGAGTGAAAGAGACAAGGATCAATATTCTTTTGGGACAATATGAAGTTTTCAAGATGAGATCAGGAGAATCAATAATTGATATGTTTAGACGTTTTACTGAAATTGTGAATGGTCTAGAATATCAGGGACATCCAATCTCAGGACAAATGAAGGTCAACAAACTGCTGTGTGGACTCTCTAAGGACTGGAATTATATAAAGACTTTGATAAGGGAAACACAAAGGATTGCACCACTTTCTGTAGACGAATTGATTGGAACACTTCAGTCTTACGAAGTAGAGCACACCAATGACAAAGAAGATTATAAAGGTAAGAAGTCTATTGCTTTAAAGTCTAACAACTATTTTTATGCTACAGACTCCGAAGAAGATCTAGATGATGAAGAACTGGCACTCATGATAAAGAGGTTCAGAAAGCTGAACAGATTGGGAAGAAAATTCAATTGGAAGAAACAAGGCTCTCAAAGATTTCAAAACAAATCAACTGAGGAAGATGATTCCAACAAAGAAGTGACTTGCTTCGAATGCAAGAAAAAGGGACAAATTAGACCCAACTGTCCTTTATTAAAGAAAAGGAAAGAAAATGCTGAGAAATACAGAAAGGCTCTCAAAGCAGAAACATGGAGTGATACTGAATGTGAAGAAAGTGATGATGATTATGCCAACATCTGTTTAATGGCAAAATCTGATTCAGACTCAGACCTTGAGACAAATACAAACTCAGACAGTGAGAAGTAATCTAAAAATTCCTGTCAAAGTCTCGAAATATATTTATGAACTATGTCTTAGTCTCAAAACCTCTCTTAAAAGGATCTCCGAATTAAAAAGGGAGAATTCTACTTTGAAGCAACAGGAAAAATCTTGGAAAGAAAATTTTGAAAATTTAGATAAAGACTTTGCCATTTTAAAAGTAAACTAAGACTCTCTTTCAAAAGAAAATACCTATTTAAAAAAGGGATATTTCAAACATATCAAAAAGGTTTTCAAATGGTTCTGAAAAGTTGGATAAGATTCTTTCAATAGAAAGACCCTACTTTGACAAATTAGGTCTTGGTATGTCTTCTGAAACTATTCCACTAATTGATTTTCCAAAGGTGAAGGAAAGAATCAAACAAAGACCTACAAAAGCTGTTTATAAAAATCATTTTCAGAAAGTTTTTGTAAAACCTGTTGGCTGAGATGCTCTCAAATGTTCGAAGTGTCAAAGCTCAAAACATTTTGAGAAAGAATGCCCTATGGTTTGGAGACCTGTTAAAAGGGATTGGGCAAAGACTGTCTATTGCTCTAACTCAAACGAACCCAAGATGATATGGGTACCAAAGAAAGCTTGAATTTTCTTAATTGCAGGTCACTGTTAAAAGGAAGATCAATTGGTATTTAGATAGTGGATGCTCAAGACATGTGACAGGAGATTCAAGTTACTTTATAAAACTCGTCCAAATAGATCGAGGGAAAGTTTCTTTTGGTGGTAACAGCAAAGGAAGGATTATTGGTCGCGGTACAGTAAAAATTGGAAGTCTATCAATTAATAATGTCTCCTTGGTGGAAGGATTGAATTACAATTTACTCAGCATAAGCTAATTGTGCGATACTGGATTCAAGATCAACTTCCAGGAAGGAACGTGTTCAGGAATCAGTAAAGACTTCTCTCAATCTTTTACTAGACATAGACATGGGAATATCTATCTTCTAGATGTGAATCAAGAAAGATCACAATGCTTAATATCAGTACAAGATGAAGCTAATCTATGGCACCGAAAGCTTGGCCATATCAACATGAAGCAAATTGCCAAAATCTCTTCTAAGAAGCTTGTTCGAGGTTAACCTAATCTCAATTACCAAAAGTCTTATTTATGCACACTATGCGTACGGAAAACAGGTTAGAAATTCCTTTAAACCAATAAATCAAGTTTCCACTAATCGTGTACTGCAGCTTCTGCATATGGATCTATTTGGACCAACCAGAACTCAAAGCATTGGTGGAAAAAGGTTTTGCCTAGTAATAGTTGATGATTATTCACAATTTACTTGAGTCTACTTTCTTGCAAGTAAGTCTGAGACTTTTTTTCATTTTTCAAAATTTGCTAAGAAAGTGCAAAATGAAAAAGGTTATACTATCTCTAGTATTCGTACAGACCATGGAGGTGAGTTTGAAAATCAAGACTTTGCTAATTTCTGTGATGAATTTGGTTTTCAGCATAAATTCTCCTCTCCATATACACCAGAACAAAATGGGGTTGTGGAAAGGAAGAATAGATCTTTACAAGAAATGGCAAGGACTCTTCTAATTGAAAGTAATATTTCTTCATGTTTTTGGGCTGAAGCTGTTTCTACTGCCTGTTATATTATTAACAGAGTATTTTTAAGGCTAATTCTTGAGAAAACTCCTTATGAAATTTTTAAAGGAAAGAAACCAATTGTTTCATATTTTCAAGTATTTGGCTGTAAATGCTTTATCCTGAAAAATGCAAATGATCGAGTTGGTAAGTTTGAAGAAAAATCGAATAAAGGATTCTTTCTTGGGTACTCAACTTCAAGCAAAGCTTACAGAGTATTCAACAAGAAGACTCAGACTGTGGAAGAATCAATGAACGTCAAATTTCAAGACTCCACAAACTCAACTGATTCAGACTGAAGAATTAGAACCTGCTCCAGACTCCACAAGGTCTACCTCCCCTAAAACAATTCAAGTTTCAGAAGCAAAACAACGAGTTGCTGATGAAAGATCAACTCAAGAAAAAGATCAACAACCTATCAGATTGACCAGTAACTGGAAGCACAAGTCTAGTCATCCTGAAGAACTCATTATTGGAGACGTTAATGAGGGAATTCGCACGAGATCCAAAAGGCGAGAAGAGTCTAGTGCCGTGGCGCTTTTTCTAAAATAGAACCCAAAAATATAAAAGAAGCCTTAGTTGATGAAAGCTGGATTGAAGCAATGCAAGAAGAACTCAGACAATTCAGCATTAATAGTGTTTGGGAATTAACTCCTAAACCAAAAGGTAAGTCTATTATTGGAGCTAAATAGGTTTCAGGAACAAAGTCGATGAAAAAGGAAAAGTGACAAGAAACAAAGCAAGACTCGTGGCTAAGGGATATACGCAAGAAGAAGGAATAGACTATGACGAGACCTACGCTCCTGTAGCAAGGTTAGAAGCAATCAGATTATTACTTGCTTTTGCATGCTATAAGAATTTCAGGTTATTCCAAATGGACGTCAAAAGCGCATTCCTGAATGGATTTATCCAAGAAGAAGTCTATGTGGAACAACCTCCTAGATTTGAAGATCCAAAGAAACCAGACTCTGTGTTCAGACTGAAAAAGGCTTTATATGGATTAAAACAAGCTCCTCGAGCTTGGTATGAAATGTTAAGTAACTTTTTAATTCAAAGTGGTTTCATTAAAGGAAAAGTATATACTACATTATTTATCAAAAGGGAAAGTAAAAGCTTTTTACTTGTCCAAATTTATGTTGATGATATAATATTTGGATCATCCAATGAGACTTTGTACAAGAAATTTTCTATGTCTACGCAGGATGAATTTGAGATGAGCATGATGGGTGAACTATCATTCTTTCTTGGTTTACAAGTGAAACAATTGAAGGAATGAATTTTTATTCATCAAGAAAAATATGCAAAAGAACTTGTTAAAAAGTTCAGACTGGAAAATTGCAAAAAGACTAACATACCAATGTCAAATTCTTCGAAGCTAGACAAAGATGAAGGAGGAAAGAAAGTCGACCAAAAACTATATAGGAGTATCATTGGTTCACTTCTTTATCTTACTGCATCAAGACCTGACATTTTGTTTAGTGTTTGCATCTGTGCTAGGTTTCAATCAAATCCTAAAGAATCTCATCTAAGTGCTGCAAAACGTATCATCAAATATGTTGCAACAACTGCTAAGCTTGGTCTATGGTATTCCAAGGAAGGAGACTTTACTCTTCTTGGATATTTAGACGCAGATCTTGCAGGTTGTAGAGTTGATAGAAAAAACACATCTAGCACTTGTCAATTGCTTGGTAACAGGGCAGTATCTTGGTTTTCAAGGAAGCAAAGTACCGTAGCTCTATCAACAGCTGAAGCAGAGTATGTAGCTCTTGGAAGCTGTTGTTCTCAAATATTTTGGATAAAACAGCAACTACGAAACTTTGGTATCAAAGACTCATGCATCGAGATCAAATGCGACAACACCAGTGCAATTAATCTCACAAAGAATCCAATTCTTCATTCAAGAGCAAATCATATAGAGATTCGACATCATTTTATTAGAGATCATGTTCAAAATGGAGAAGTCTTAATACAGTTTATTGACTCAAAAAATCAACTGGCAGACATATTCACAAAGCCGCTTGAGAAAAGTTCATTTGAGTCTATTCGTTCAAGACTCAACATTTTATTTCTTAAAGACTGATGAAGCTCAGACTCAAGAACTAAATCTGAAAAGGATCAGACTCAAAAATTCAAACTTAGAAGACCAAAGGTTACGACTGTAAGTTATTTCGATTATAGTGTTTTTAATCGTTTAACCTAATATCTCGAAAATGTAAGATCGCATGTTAATCTCTAATTGATATTAAAAATGGCAGTTATCTTTTTGAAAAATATGGTTATCAAATTTTAAAAAAGGCAGTTATTTTTGAAAAGGCATTTTTATTTTTTCCTTTTCGTGACGTTTCAAATACCCCGTATCGATTGTTTTATATACAGTTCTTCTTCCTCTTTATTTTTTACCTAAAAACCCTAGAGCACAGATCTTCACTCTCTGAAACTTTCTTTCAAGTTTAACCCTTAAAGCTCTCACCTTTCTCGCTATTCGAGTGTGAAAATTCTCTCAAAGACAGTGATAATGTCGCATCAAAGAAAGTCTTCGAGATTAGCAAGTAGGGGACCACAAGGTTTGCGTGAGGGGCCTACGCACTTCGATCTAACCAAAGAAGAAGACTCTCCAAGTGGACAGGTGCGTCAACATTCTCAACCGCGCAATTCCTCACCTGCTAGAACTCTTGATTGTGACCCTCAACAAGCAGAGGAAGACATAATCTAGGATATAGAACCAGTAAGATCTCTTAAGCCCGCATTCACTTATAGGCTTTACTCTGCCCTGAAAGAAGGGGGTTCTGCAATGACGTTTATCGATGAGTTTCTAAAAGAAAAAGGGTATAAGAATGAGACTCACTTCTTAAGTGTGATGGAACGTTCGGGAATTGTTTCTGTTGGAACAGCGGAAAAGGCTTTCGCTAATTTTCCTAGTGATCCTCGCTTTGGAAGTGTGAATCAGCCTGAAGGGAAAGACGACGATGAAAAAATGTTCGTTCATTTTAAGCCAAGACTGAGTGTGGCTGCAAATATTCGAGGAAAGAGGGAAGAATTATTTCGTTCTGAGGAACATAAAAAGGTTTATTCCAAGTTTCTGAAGCGTGGGGTTATGAACCCAAGAACTGTGGACTTCGATTTCCTTGACTTGTTAAACATCAATCTGAGAGAGAAGTTTGAAAAACTTCAACTTGATCAATTCTGTACTGAGATAGACTCTGTTCATTCTGAACTGACCACATATTTCTATTCGAATCTTAGTTTTCTTGATGCGAACAGTTTTTCATTCAGTGTGAGAGATAAGGAGTATGTGGTTGACGTGGATATCCTTGTTGATGTAATTGGTGTGGAAAGAGGAGCTTTTCAATTTATATCTGTGTCTGTTAGTCATGCAACCTTGAAGCTTGCTAAAGATAAAACTGTAGAAGGACGACTCTCTTATCTAAGGATGAGTGCATCCAATATACTGCTCCATAAGATCGTGATTAACTGCCTCAGACCCAAGTCAACATCAAAGATAGATGTCTCAAACTCTGAAGCAAAATTGATGTACGCCATCAAAATTGGTCATAAGTTCTTCTTGCCTCACACTATAATGTTTCACATGTATAGATCCATGGCAAAGGACAAGGGAAAACTTCCTTATTCTGCACTCATCTCTCGTTTATTCAGACATCTTAATATTCAGCCTCCCAAGATTCTGCGTGTGAGAACCATTGATCAAATGGTAATAGGGCTGAAAATGATTACAAAGATGCGTCTGAAAGAACTAAGCAAGAAGCTAGAGCGATTCAAGGAGAAAACCCCTGTCAAATCCAGACAAGACTCTGCTGCTGCAAAGAGAAAAGGCAAAGATCCCATGACTGGTCCAACCAAAAGAAGAAGAGCAATCATCTTACAAGATGAAGATGATGAGGATGACATTCCTATCTCCGCTTTTGCTTCCCAGAGTCTTGTACCTAAGTCGAAAGAACAAGAACATCAAGTCGGAGGAGAGACTGAGAAAGGGAATTAGGAGAAAGAATCTTTAAGGGAAGAAGAAGACACAGCAAGAGCAGAAACACAGAAGCAGACAGGAGAACAAACTGAAGAAGAAGGTCATGGAGATTCTCCAGCAGAAAAGGAGGATCAAGAACGTCATGGCACTGAGGAAGCATCTCAGCAAGAAGAATACTTTTCTCCACCAGAAGGCACTGAAACAAGGGGAGATGTTCCTAGAGAAGGTATTCCTCTTCTAACTTTTACAAGTGCTAGTGTCAGTTGTTCGCCTACTGATGCAGAGGATGTCTATGCCTCACAATTTCCTAAAGAAGACCTTGAGGCATCATCTCCAAATGTTGATCTTCGTACTGATATTCGATCATTTGGCTTTACTCCACAATCTAACCATGCTGAAGCAAGCACACAGACTGATAAATCTGGAGACTATGGAAGGCTACTTGAAATTTTTTTGGAGCTTAAAAGCCAGGTCTATGCCTTGGGATGCGAATTTCAGACTCTGTAGAATGAGAATCGTGCCATCTCCGTCACCTTGCAAGATCAAATTCGAGATATTCATATTCAGATTCAGGCAATTGCCAAAGGAACGGCTCTCACTCAACTGCAGGAAGATTTGAAGAAGTTGGAAGACACTGTCAAGTCGATGGGAGATTTTCAGCTCGTTCGCATTCCTAGAGCATCTTGATTTTAACTTTCTCACATTTTTTATGCTGACAAAAAGGGGGAGAAGTTGCAGATTTTAAACCTTGAACACTTGAACACTTTGGACAAATTTCAATTTTTGATGTGTTTGTTTTTGACTTTATCTTTTGTTTGGATCTTGAGACTGATTTGAACTTTGGATTGCTTATTATTGCAGTACTTTAAGCTATGCTATTGATTTCGATGAAAATAACTGATAATTGTCTTTACAGGACTAATTTGTTTTCTATTAATGCAGATCCGTCATTATCTTTATCTTAACTTATTATGAGATATCTTTGTTAGCTTAAAAGTTGTATTGCAGGGTGAGAGTATCCAAATCTGCAGGAAAGTTTTGTCACCATAAAAAAGAGGGAGATTGTTAGAGAAATCTTCTTAAGGTGTTTTGAAGTCGACAAAACATTTCCATCAGTCTAGTTTGAAGACTTGCAGACTCTATTGACTAAGTCTAAAGAACTCCAGACTCAAGTTTCAAAGTCTACTCTCATGGACAGTTTCTAGACCGATGAAGTTAAAGTTCTATTCGGATAAATTCAAGAATGGTTTTGATTCGTATGATTAAGGAATATCTCACGGCTGGTATTAGCACTTCAAGATCTTTTATTCGTATTCGAATAATCTAGATTCTCTAGATCCGCGAATTATACTTGGAAGGTTCTACTTATGGAAACCAAGTTCTTGATTGTATGGGCGAGCAGGATTGATGGGCTATCGTCATTTTCCTTGAAGAGCTCGAGATCTCTCTAATTGATTCTGTCCAACGGGTTGATTGGAAGAACTTCTTTGGAAGGTGCTAACGGTATTGAAGGCATGAAGAAGTATATAAGAGAGACGCTCAAGTTGTTCAAGAGTGCCCGATAGAAAATTTTCAAAGTCTGAATCTCTTTGTTCTTTTGCGATATTATTCTTCGAGCTATACTTGTAATCAAAAGAGAGATTGAATTTTGGTGAGACCTTGAGGAAGTGTAGTAAACTCTCTACATTGTGGAATCAAGGGCGTGAGACTGTAAATTCTCTTTTTGATTCTTAGTGAAATCCAACCAGTGGGCTGTCCGTGCGGGAGAGTAGACGTAGGCTTGGTCTAAGCCGAACAACTATAAACATGGAGTCTTGATTCTCTATCCCTAATCCTTTTAATTTACGTTGCATCTTTATACGTCTATTATTGTGCTCAATCTCTCAATCTATTATTCGCTAAAAATTAATCTATTCTATTACGATTTGTAAAAATCTTCTTGATCACCTATTCACCCCCTCTAGGTGCTCGTACTAGTTCTATCAATGCATACAGTACATGTATTCAATAACTGGAACACCTCAATTCATTCTCAAATAATTACAGGAGTCCCAATTATAAAGCCAAACCGTTATGACACGTTCCATTCCGTGCCACACAATTTTGACTCATAATCAGGCACGGCTATCTCAATCATTCAAGCATGCCCTAGTTATTTACAACCCAACGGCCACGGCTATGCTCGGCTAAGAACATCGTGCTTTGCACTCAAATACTTCCATTTCAAATAATGGATTTTGCTAATTTTCTTCGTATTTAAAATATTCGGTAAAATAATTGTGCGTGGTCACACAATCAAATGTGATATTCTCCCATTTCAAAATTCAACGATTTTATATAGTACATAAAATATTTTTGGCATCAAAACCGGACACCTGGTATTTTTATAATCAAATACTCATAAAATCGAATTTTGCAATAATAAATCACAACGATCACCAAGCATTCAATTGCATAAATAAACAGTCAATTTCACATATAAATGCAACTACGACGATTAGTGTAAAATTTTGATAACCGGCTATCCCGGCACAATTTACGCTAATTAAAATTAATTAAATAAATTCTCGAGAAAATAAATTATTTAAATAAACTAACAACGATTAAATAAACTAACCTTGGTTAACTAACTAACCTAGTCAAGTAAACTAACCTAGGGTAGTTAATCATAACCAAACTAATCCTTAACTCAACTAATCTAACCATCTAGTTCCTCTAACTAAACTAACTAACTAAATATTTACACCATCTAAATTAACCTTAATCCTAATGAAGACTAAACTAATCTAACTAAGTGCAATTAACTCCCAAATCAGAGATTGGGATGTTAACTCACCGAATTAGCGAGGCAACGGGTCCATGGCAACGGCAGTGCGACGGTGATGAGATCCCGGGCCTACGTCATCTCCAACAGAGGGCCGGAAGGGGATGAAAAACAGCCTCACAGCTCATGGCATGGAGTTGGAATTTCGGTTTTGTGGCCAGCGTTTTGGGTTGAGACGGAGCTAGGACAGCGCAGCTAGGGGTGGCTAGTGATGGCAAAGGCGGACGGTTGAGCGGCTGGCTATGGCGGGCAATTCGGTGGCTAGACACGAGCACAAACAGGGGTTGTGGTTGGCTATGCGGTAAGGTGGACGGTCGACCAAGGGCGGCTCAGACGGGGATGGGCGGACGGCGGTGTTGCGTTGGCTACTAGAGCGAACGGCCAGGAGGACGACAACGCGGGCTGGTTGTTTAGCTAAGGGCTAGAGCTGGTGACTGGTGGTTTCAAGGGAATGAACATGAAGAAGAATTGAGGAAGAAGAAGATGATGAAGCAAGCAGAAGCAAGTTAGGCCAAGGAGGGGGGTTTGCATGCACAAATGGAGAAGAAAGGGAAGGAGAGGGGAACAAGGGACCAAAGAAGTCTTGCAACCAATGGGGGCCAAGATGAAATATCTAGCACTCATGAGCCCCAAAGTCTTCAGCCCTCAAATGTCAAGGCATCCACCAATGGGCATTTTCTCTTCAATTCCTCACCAAAATAAGCCTTTTTGGAGGCCAAATGACCCCCCTTCAGCAGCCATACGAATTCCATCTACTTTCTTCTCAATTGTTCACAAAGCAACCTCAATTTGATGGCCAAAAATGCAATGGCAGCAGCCCATACAAATTTCCCTTCCATCCTCCACATAACCATTCAAATTGGTGGCCAAAAATCCAATTAAAGGTGCCCATCCGAATTTCCAAAAATTCTTTTTGTCCAATTTGGTTTTTCCGCAAAATTCCCGGCTCGACGGAATTTCTTCAAAAGATGAGATGAGGTCCTAAAAATAAATCGTGACACGTTCGAATGTTCAATTCCCGAAATTGAATTCA
Organism: Eucalyptus marginata; assembly: GCA_014182565.1. Classification (NCBI taxonomy): domain Eukaryota; kingdom Viridiplantae; phylum Streptophyta; class Magnoliopsida; order Myrtales; family Myrtaceae; genus Eucalyptus; species Eucalyptus marginata. Next base: position 32,358,676 of record CM024589.1, on the reverse strand, counting down.
ATTTCATGGTTAAAATCGACCGAATGCGGTTTTAGTACAATCTAACCTACTGGGTAGCTTTTAGGGATTTTATCGCGATTGTATCCCTTAACGGCTTCACCTAATAGGTTAGTTAACTCGTGAGTGATCAGCTCAGAGAAAAAGAACCATAAGCGCATCGATGAAAAGCTAATTTCATTTTATCGAGACGGGGTCGAAAATTCAAGATGTCACAAAAGGCATACCTCCTGATCTTGAAGTGTTGCTAGATAGAATGTTCAGGGATACGGTTGCTACTGGAGGAATCACTTGGAATCCTGCACAAGGTTTATGTGTTGATGAGAATATTAATGCCACACAACCTAATATTGATGATGCTGTAGGATCTACTGATGATAATTTGGAATGTCATGTGGGTAAAAATATTAATGAACCAATTCAAACTCAGGCTCATAAAAGAGTAGCGCAGACTTCAACGAGGCAAACTTGAGGAAAGAAATACAAGAATTTGAGCATAGCACAATTGCTTGGAAGCCAAATTAATAGGCTTTATTCTGCTGTTGAAAGTTAGAGTGCTGATATTGTTGCATCTCAAGCATATAAGGGATTCGGTCCTTACAAGGACCTCATATCTATGTTGGATGACATACCAGAGATTGTGTAAGATGAAAAGATGTACTGTTTTGCAATCAAACATTTTAAGGAAAAGATAAACAATAGGCAGGTCTTCATGAGCTTGAATACTTATGCCATGAGGGTGAAGTATCTCAAGCTTGAGATGGAAGAACTTAATCATAACTAAGATGTTGTCATAGCATCTTATTTGAATTCTTTAATATGCTATTTTATTTTTATATGTGAACTCTATTTAAATTATGTATGGACCTAATTTATATAATGTTTTTAATGTGAGAATTATTTCCAATTTGGGTTCTTTTTATGTGGTTGACTTTGCATATATATTTTGATTAATACTATTGTTTTTCTTAATGGATTGTCAAGATTATTCATTATTTTTCTTATTCTAACTCTATATTTTGTTACGTTAGGCAATTATGGATGATTCTCAAGAAAAGGAAAATTGTGAACAAGAGGAAGATGAATTCCTGGATTTTCTTTCAATTGATAATACTTTAATTGCTTATCAAGCAACATACCTTTGCAAACAACATTCTATGACCTCATCATATACAAGTTATGCATGGATAAGAGAGTTGATGGACGAAGATACTAATCCAATAAGATGCTATAATATGTTTAAAATGCATAGGGATATATTTAATAATTTAACATGTGACTTAGTAACACACTATGGCCTTAAAGGATCTAGGAATACTAATGTTACAAAATGGTTTGAATGTTTCTTTATATGTTGGGACATGATATAGGTAACAGAGTAGCATAAGAGCGCTTTCAACGCTCTAGGGAAACCATAAGTAAGCATTTTAGTTTAGTTTTAAATAAAGTATACAATATTGGAAAATATTTTATCCAACCAATTGATTGACAATTTCGGGAAGTTCCAGAGAAGATTAAGAAAGATCGACAATTTTATCCATTTTTTAAGGTAAGTTATGATTGTACAATAAAAACAAAAAATTAAATTTAAATCATGTAATATTTGCATTATTTGTTTTAGAATTGCATTAGAGCTATAGATGGTACACATATCCCAGCAATGGTATCGATGTATAATCAAATTCGCTTTATTGGTTGAAAAGGAAAGACTACTCAGAATGTGTTGACAGTATATAATTTTAATATAGAATTTATTTATGTTTGTGCCAGTTGGGAGGGATAAACTCATGATAATTGTGTCTTCTATGATGCCATTGGAAGATGTGATGCATAATTTCTCCATCCACCTCCAGGTTGGTTAATTAATGGTTTATGTACATCTATATATATATATATGGAATAAGTGTTCCAGAAGTCCTAAAACTTGTCACGAAAATGCATTTCAGTCCAAAAACTTGTAAAAAGTGCATTTAAGTCCTAAAACTTGTCAAAATGTTTCAAATAAGTCTAATTTCTTAATGGAAAAAGCTGACGTGGCCCCCGCGTGGCTTTTTTTAATCGTTTCTCTCTCCTCCGTTGCGAATAGTTAAAAAAAAAAAAAGCCACGCATGCAGAACGACGTTGTCTCCTCCTTTCTTCTTCACCACGACATCGTCTCCCCCTCCGTCTATACGTCTTCTTCACCGTCGTGTTCTCCCTCCCCTCTCCGTCTCTACGTATTCTTTCGCTTTCCAAGTGTCCCCTAAGCCCCAAATCGAATTCGTCCGAACCCTAAGCCCCAAATTTCACGATCTGGAGTTCTCTTGCAATTTGGGTCCTCATCGACCTCGAGTTCGACGCTCGTCGTGAGTTCGTGTTCTTTCCTTCCTTTGACGATTGCGAGTTCATGTGAAGACCTCTCTGTGGGAGTCTAGACATCTCAGCGGTAAAGCGATTGGTGTCGGCGACAACGATAGGGTCAGCGACGATGATGGTGACTCCTCCTCACACAGGTATCGCTCTCTGCAATATAGCATTTGGGTATCTCATGGTAATGCTACGATTTTTTTTTTTTTTTTGCAAAGGTGCTTTAATCTCTGCATTATGCAAAACGATGTCAGTTGGCGTCCTCATTTCTTCATTATTTGGAGTTCAGAGAGCTCGAGTTTGACACACATCAACTTTATATTCTCTTCTTTGACGATTGCAAGTTCGTGCAAAGACATGTCTTGCGGGTATCTTGGCGTCTCAGTGGCGGAGTGAGTGGCATCGGGGACGGCGATGGTGACTCCTCATGTAGGTATCGCTCTCTACATTACAACATTTGGGTATGTCATAGTAATGTTACCATTTTTTTTTTTTTTTTGCAAAGGCGTTTTACTCTCTACATTATAGCGGCGTTTTACTCTATGTGTTATGATTGTTTTGCATTTTTCAATTATTGCGATAAAATAGAACATTGTTGCAAATTAGAACATCGCCTACTGAAAGGCAACAATAGGTCCCTCGCTCTCACTATTGATCATGTAGTTGTATTTTGGTTGTAAAGTGCATTATGCTAATTTGCTGTTTCTGTATTGATTGTTAGTCTTTTATAAAAATATCTTCAATTTAGAACTTGAACATTGCTTCAATAATTTGATGATTGAAAGTACTCTGCTCTTTGTTTCTGTTCCCTTGTAGGTCCAATGGCCGAGAACAAAGTTTATGTCACTGTTTGCTATGGAGATAAATTTAAAGTTGGCCCACCATTGGAATACATAGGTGGAAGGGCTGATGTTGCTAAAATAAGTTTAAGTAAGAGTTCACTGTCTAGTATAATTGAAGCTATTGAGGCTTTGGGTGTGTGTAAAATAGAGAAACTCTTTTACAGAGTTCCTAGAAGTAGGACTCTTGTAGACGGAATAACTCTTAAGTATTTATGGGATAACTCTGATGTGATGGATCTATTGTATCATCATTTGTGCTCTGAAAATAGTAAGCTATATGTTGAGCATGTTGATGATGAAAAGACAGGAGCTGAGATGGGGGGTGTTGAGATGGAAACTAGAGGTATGTCTAATGTGATTGGGAATATTGATGATGACGGGAATCGGGCTGAAGTTGCCAATAGGGATCTAGATGAGGAAGAGGATGATGATGCACATAATTTGGTGGATATGGAATAGTCAAGTGATGATGACGACTTTGAACTGGTTGATGCAAGGAAAAAATTAATGGAATTTTCAGCAAGACATAGGCTCAAAATTTTTAATTATAGTGAGACAACTGGTACTTCCCAACCACCGATTGTGGATGAGGCTCAATCGTTAGATGATTTTGGGTACGAAACAGAGTATGCTGATTCAGATGAGGAAGACAGTCTTCAATCAATTTTAAATGATGAGGGTGACGAAGAGGTTGATGTTATTTCAAGGAGGAGAAGTAGGTTCCCATCATATGATCAAAGTGGTACAAATCTAGAATTTATTGTTGGCATGACATTTGAGGATGCAACTAAGTTCAAAAATGCAATTTTGAAGTATTCTTTGGCTGAGAAAAGAGCAATCAAATATACTAAGAACACAAAAAGCTTTGTAAGAGCCAGGTGTTCCCAGAAAAATTGTAACTGGATGATCTATGGTGCTCTTGATAGCAAAACTGGGTCATTTCATTTGAGAAGGTATATGAATAAGCATATATGCAGTATCACTTTCGAGAATAAGAGAATGTCTAGCACTTATTTAGCTAAGCACTTCATGATTCTCATTTCTGCAATGCCTAAAATCAAAGCACCTGAGTTAAAGAAATTAGTTAAAGAACAACTGAGAGTAAATGTCACTTTCAGTCAGTGTAGGAGAATAAAGCTGAAAGTATTGAAGGAACTACAAAGCAATTACAAGAAGGAATATGCACAGATGTACGACTACTTGGGAGAGCTTTACACTGCAAGCCCTTCAAGCAATTTTAAATTGAAAGTTAAAAGGCCATTGCCAAATTCTCTACCATTATTTGATAGGGCTTACATTTGCTTTGATGCTTGCAAGAAAGGTTTTTTGGCTGGAAGTATGAAGATCATTGGATTAGATGGATGTTTTTTGAGGGGTTTGATCAAGGGTGAGTTGTTATGTGCCATCAGAAGGGATGACAACAATCAAATGTATCCAGTGGCATGGGCAGTGGTAAGAATCGAGAATAAGGACACGTGGACTTGGTTTATCGAATTGTTGAAGTCAGACCTCGATATTTGTAATGGTGACGGATGGGCTTTGATAAGTGATCAACAAAAGGTATGCTTTTCTTTCTGTTTTCATTTGTAAATTGATTGTGACATTACAATGCTTTTCTTTATGTTTTCATATATATTTTCTTTTTTTGGATAATTGTCAAGGTCTCATCCAATCTATAGTTGAACTATTGCCAAATGCAGAGCATAAGATGTGTGTAAGGCACATTTATTCTTACTGGGGTCAAAAATACAAAGGAAAACAGTTGCTGAGGCAATTTTGGAGATGTGTCAAGAGCAATAATATGTCAAATTTCGAGATGCATAGACAAAGGTTGAAGGAATTGACTTAGGAAGGTCATGATGATTTGTTCCGTATTGAGCCAAAACATTGGTGCAAAGCCTTCTTTGACACCGACATTAAATGTGATGGCGTTGATAATAATCTAAGTAAAGCTTTCAATGGCAGGTGTGTGGAAGCTAGGTGCAAGGCCATTGTGAGTATGCTGGAGGATATTAGAATCATGATTATGAATAGAATGCATACTCAGAGGGATGGATGTGCTAGGTGGATTAGAAATTATGGTCCAAGGATTATGCGTAAGTTACATGAGAATACAACTGCTAGTAGGTATTACCATTTGATATGGAATGGAAATGAAGGATATGAGATTACAGAAGGTGGTAACAAATATGTTGTTGATTTGAATTTAAAAACTTGTTCTTGTAGAGCTTGGGAACTTAGTGGAATTCCATGTTGCCATGCCATTTATGCAATACACCATAAGAGAAATGACCCGACTGACTATCTAGCTGAGTACTTCAACAAGGCAAAGTATCTAAATGCTTATCAATTCATGATGCCTATAGTGAGAGGACATAAATTTTAGAATAAAGCCAATAAAGAAGCTCCTCAACCCCCACCAATGAAGAACGTGCTTGGTAGGCCAAAAAGGAGTAGAAGAAAGCAACCGATTGAGCTTGTAAGAGGTGATAGAATGACTAAAGAGGGTAAATAGATGACTTGTTCTACTTGCAAACAAATTGGACATAACTGCAAGGGATGTCCTTTAAAAAAGGTATTTTCTCAACTAACTGATCATCTTAATGCTGGGCATGTCACTTTAACATGTTGTTAATCAATGCTTAATATGTGCTTCTCATGCCAATGCTAGGGCCAATGTATGTACATCCAGTGCCCATGCCAATGCAAGTACAGCTGAAGCTCATGCTCAATCTCAGGCTAATTCCACTGGTCCAAGGCTCGGAAAAAAAACAAGTAAGTTGTCATCTAACTATTATTGTAAGTTTTATATATCAAGGTTTCAATTTAGTAATTATGAATATATATTCAGGCTAAAACTAAAGCAACGACAAGCATAACTGAAGGAGGATCTGAAACCCATGCCAATGCTTCTACAAATGCCAATTCAATAGGAGACAATAGTGGGCATGTTAATGCTTCTGCTCAAGCTAGTGCAGATGTAAAAGAATGTAGTGCTCGTGCAAATGTAAGAAAATGTAGTGCCACTGCTTCTGCTCATGCTAGTGCCGATGTTAGAGGATGTAGTGGTGAGGCCAATGCTTTTGGTGAAGTTCGTTCTAATCAAGGGGAAGGCATTTATTGTGCACCGGCCAATATAATGGCTAAGCATAGACGTGAAAAAATTCCGGTGAGTAATACCTCAATCCCCAAGTATACATGTATTGTGACTATGTTCTCATATTGAATGAATTTTTTATTATTTCAGTTTAAAAGACCTGCCATTGAAAATTACATGATACAAAGAGAATCACAGGCCAAGAGGATGAAAATTGTAGGGTTGGGTGTTGATGCAAATCCTATGACAAACCTTCATATTCGCAAATTGAGTAATATTTTTAAAATTTTATAATAGCAATTGCTTATCTCTTTAAGCTAAAAAGATGCTCATTCTTATGTAGCCTAATACAATTGGTGCAAGAATCATTAACCTACCGGAGAAAGGGGTAGTTTCAAGAGCTACGTCAACAGCAAAGGTGCATTCCCAAGTCAGTGCACAACCTCAATCATATCATGTATCAGCAGCTCCTCAAAAACAAATTGCGGTGACGCCGAAGCCACTATTACAACCCAAGGCCACTTCCCAATGTCAATCATATCATGCAACAGTAGCTCCTTCAAAGCACGTTGCCATGAAGCCAATGGCACTATCACAACCTCAGGCCAGTTCCCAAGATCAGTCATCTCAAGCTACAATAGCTCAGAAGCATCTTGGTTTAAAACAAAAGGCACCATCACAACCCTAGGTAAGTTTCCAACCTCAATCATCTCGTGCAACATTACCTCCTTGAAAGCATGTTGTGCTGAAGCCAAAGCCACTATCGCAACCTTAGGCCAGTTCCCAAGCTCAGTCATCTTAGGCTACAATAGCTTAGAAGCATCTTGGTTTAAAGCGAAAGGCACCATCACAACCCCAGGCAAGTTCCCAACCTCAATCATCTCGTGCAACATTACCTCCTCGAAAGCATGTTGCGATGAAGCCAAAGCCACTATCACAACCTCAGGCCAGTTCCTAGGCTCAGTCATCTCAAGCTACAACAACTCCTCCAAAGCCTATCGCTGCGAGACCATATATAAGGAAAAGCGCCAGAATTCTTAATCAAGTGAAGGCTCAACCTACTAGACCACCGGAGACCATCATATTAGATTGATATGTTTGCTGAAATTGGTGCTGTTAGGTGAATTTATGTCAATTATTAGCTGGTTTTCTGTATGAAACGTGTAGCGTTTGTGCATAGAACCTTCTGTGCACTGAAAGTGCATATTTTGTTGAACATAACCTTTTGTGCACTGAAAGTGCAAGCATTTTGTTGAACAAAACCTTTTGTGCACTGAAAATGTAAGCATGTTGCTTTGTCAATGAATCGTGTTTTAACGAGTTATGTGGGATGCTTGGTTTTGGTTTGGATAATGCACGAAAGTAGTTGCTCTTTAGGATTGTTAATAGGTAATTACTGAAATTGGCCATGCAGAATTTTCATTCTTCCAATACTTTTGTCATCTTCTTTCCCATACATTTTTCTCAAGTCCCTCGGGGGCATTAATGGTAACAAATACCACCACCTCTTATTGCTAATTTTTCATTTTAGATGATGGGGTTTTGCTCTACGTGGTCTCTGTGGCCTGCATTGGATGATTCATGGAAGATTTGATTAGGTAACTTAGGTATTGTAGCCGATTGCTTTGATTTCACTTGGTTTTTGACACATTCCATTTGAGGCAAGCTCGTTATTAAAATCATGAAGAAATCACCAATTAACAATCTCAATTACATAATAAGGGAGTTGTCACCATTTTTCGAAGTTCCAAATTTATCTTGGTGGCAATAGCTCATGTAGTGCTATTGACAAGCACACAAATCAAGCAACATTTTGCAATGCGAAAGTAATTTCTCGCATGGCAAGCAACCAGTCTTGCAAACTATAAACTCACATCAGATTTCATTCCCATCTCAATTATCCACAACTAGTGTTCAAATTTACAAACTTAAAAGAAGGTACCATGGAAGACTTAGAAATTTCTCACCAACTTTCACATTACATATAACCAATACAGCAATATAACACATGCATAGAATGAATGCTGATTGATATAGCATCTTTCCTTTTTTTACTCGTGCGAGCTCCTCCTTTAAACGTCTATTTTTCGCCTTTTGAGTCTTCATTTCAGCTAGCAATGAGCTCACATCGACTTCGTCACCCCTCGATTGGCTTGATTCGACAATGCTTGATTTCTTTCAAGGAGGTCAACTATCATGTCCCTCACATGATCTGGTATCTTTGGATCCACCTAGATGAAGAAATTGCAGCAACTTGGACTATCAAACTTAGCACATCCATGGAACCTTCTTCTTGCGTTTTTCCTTGTCTTTGCCATAAGAATTGGCGATTGAAGACCACAATAACATGTTGGCTCCGATTTGACCTCATTAGGAGTTACGCCACTTGATTCAGATGTTGCCGCCCTCATTCTTCTGGGCTTCGTATTATAGGAACCTAATAGAAGTATATTAGTTATATTATGATTCATTCATAACGTCTTCATATTAGTAACTTTTGCATAAAGTAACTTTTGCAGAATGCAATGTGTTTACTTGAGAGATTTAAGAGATGTTTTCAATCTCCAAAAAACATCTCTCTTTTCATATGCATTGAATGAATAGACAACCATAACTTACTTCTACATCAATGTTCTAATTTGTCACTAGTATTGGAGAATGGAAAACAACAAAATGCTATAATGCAGAGAGCGATACCTGCGTGAGGAGGAGTCGCCATCGCCGTCGTTGACCCTGTCGTCGTCCCCGACGCCAATCGCTTCACCGCTGAGATGTTGAGACTCCCGCAAGAGAGATCTTCGCACGAACGCACAATCGTCAAAGGAAGGAAAGAACACGAACTCACGACAAGCGTCGAACTCGAGGTCAATAAGGACCCAAATCGCAAGAGAACTGCAGATCGTCAAATTTGATTTGGGGCTTAGGGTTCAAACGAATTTGATTTGGAGTTTAGGGTTCAGACGAGATCGATTTGGGGCTTAGGGTTCGGACGAATTCAATTTGGGGCTTAGGGGACACTCGGAATAGAGAAAGAAGAAGTAGAGACAGAGGGGGGAGGGGGAACACGACTGTGAAGAAGACGTATAGACGAAGGGGGAGACGACGTCATGGTGAAGAAGAAAGGAGGAGATGACGTCGTTCTGCATGCATGACTTCTTTTTTTTTTTAAATTATTCGCAATGGAGGAGAGAGAAACAATTAAAAAAAAGCCACGCGAGGGCCACGTCAGCTTTTCCGTTAAGAAATTAGACGGCGTCCATTTTAGGACTCATTTGAAACATTTTGACAAGTTTTAGGACTTAAATGCACTTTTTGCAAGTTTTAGGACCGAAATGCATTTTCGATACAAGTTTTAAGACTTCTGGAATACTTATCCCTATATATATATATATATATATATATATATATGTGGCATATGTTAATTAAATATATATTATATTTGTGTAGGTAAATATTATTTAGTAGATGCTGGATATCCAAATCTCACGGGTTTTTGGGGCCATATAGAGAAATTAGATATCATTTGCCAGAATTTCGACAATGTCCTATGTTCGTAAAATTTTAAACGCAAGTAAATGTGTCAAACATGTAATATAATGATAAGAAAGAGTATCGTCCCACAAAGATCAATGGTTAATAAACTAATTAAATACTAAAATAGATTAATTCTAAAATTTATCTAACAGATCAAAATATAATTTAGAATAAATTAAAAACAAAGTTTGAAGACTAAATGCAGTAAATCAATCAGATAAATATGTTATAGCATCCGATTTCACCATAACCACTAGATATGAATTTCAGATTGTTGTGGGTTCAAGTACAATATCAAACATATGATAGCGGAATTTCTAATCTATTTACTATCTATCTCCCAATGCTTACAGATAACATTAGGGAACAAAATCAAGGATTCCCTAATTTGATATCCATCTTCCACTGCTTTTTGATTTGAATTCCTGATTTTTGTCATTCTTTTCCTTATCTTCTCCATATCTCATTATTCTGCATAAATAAGGAAAATTCAAACAATCAGAAGGAACTCCAAATATTTTCCTCATAGATATCGCATTAATTGTTGCTTAAAATAGGTAAAATAACTCTATTTTTATAGAGTTATCATCCTACATCTATGGGTCATCAAGAAGTGTTTAACCGTGCACATTCCTCACTTCGCTCATAAATTGAACGAGCTTTTGGTGTATTAAAAATGAAGTTGAAGATTTTAACTATTATGCCAAGTTATCCTTATGAAAAACAAGTGCAAATTGTCATAGCTACAATGGCTTTACACAATTTTATAAGAAAAACTGCCGTAACTGATACGGATTTTGAAACAGCAGATTTGGATCCCGAGTATGGATATTCACTTGACCATGATGTTGTAAATGAGAGGACAAGTGCTTCAAATGATAATGCATTCCCTGACATGGCATGTTTACGTGATAAAATAGTTATGAACTTGATAAATAGTTAAGGACGTTTGTAATATTTAACAATAACTTATTTCTTTCTTTCAGACATATGTTGTTATGTTTATTATAATGAAATTACTCTATTTTTAATTAAGTTTGATGTGATTTTTTTATTTAAAATATTATTAATATGTCTCTTATACATTACTCTCAACTTGAAAATAAAAAATATAAAAGTTAAGGTCATTGATTTTTGTTTTTGATTTTTAACAGATTAAAGTTGCAAAATTTTAAAATTGGCACATGAAAGGACTTTCCAAATGTATGTGTTTACCAAACAACATTTTCCCCAAGTTGCATCTCAAGGCATCTTTTCAATTTTAGTTTACCAAACAATATTTGCATTTCACTAAACCCCTTTAGACTAAAGGTCTTTGCATTTCCCCAAGAACATTCCCCCAAAGCCGATCCAAACGGGGCTACAAGCTCAACCATTTCTTAAGGACTCAACTGGCTGGTTTGGACATGCAAGCACTCATCGTTGAGTTCATCATTGCTTTTTACCTTATGTTCATTGTCTCGGGTATTGCTACCGACAATAAAACAGTACTACCGGTGCGTTTGATTCAGCATTTTGAAAACCCATTGGGAAAATGCAAAGTAGTTTAGCCTAAAGGACTTTAGGTAACTATGAAGGCCGTTTGGTAAACTATGCTTTGAGAATCAACTTTGAGAGAAATACCTTTTGGTAGAAAATAGATTTGAAAAACCCTTTGAGTGATTAATATTAGTTTTTAATTTTATTTTTTAAAAATTGAAAAAAAAAATAATGTATGCAACTTTTTAAATATAAATTTTGACAATAATACTAAAAAAATAGAATATATATATATATAAAAAAAGACCAAACCCTTCATCCGAATGTTTTAATTTTTATTTGCTTAAAATTAAAAAAAAAAAATGTATGCAACTTTTTAAATATAAATTTTCACAATAATGCTAAAAAAATCAAATACATAAATATAATTGTTTTTAAAAGACAAAATCCTTCATCGAAATTTTTTAATTTTTATTTGTTTAAAATTGAAAATAATGCTAAAAAAATCAAATACATATATATAATTTTTTTTTTTTAAAAAGACCAAGCCCTTCATCAGAATTTTTAAATTTTTAATTGTTTAAAATTGAAAAAAAAAATGTATGCAACTCTTTAAATATAAATTTTGACAATAATACTAAAAATCAAATATATATTTTAAAAAGACCAAATCCTTCTTCGAAATTTTTCAATTTTTATTTTTTAAAATTTGAAAAAATAATGTATGCTACTTTTTAAATATAAATTTGAAAATAATGCCAAGAAGTCAAATACATATATATATAATTTTTTTTAAAAATTTTTTTTTTTAAAAGAAGACCAAACCCTTCGTCGGAATTTTTTAATTTTTATTTGTTTAAAATTGAAAAAAAAATGTATGCAACTTTTTAAATATAAACTTATAATGCTTAAAAAATAAAATATATAAATAATTTTAAAAAAAAGACCAAAATATATTTAATTTTTTTAGCATTTATATATATTTGATTTTTTTAGCATTATTTTGGCATTTAAAAATAATAATGAGTGCAAAATCAGAAATTTGAAGAACAAGTGAGGATAGTTTTGGAAGAAAAAAATAAGTTTCAGCATTTGGCCAAATGCTGAAAGCTCAAAGCTAGTCCCAACTAACATTGGGCTTTTAGCATTCCCAATGCTAGCTTTCACTTGAAAGCTACTTCAAAATGATTGACAAACGGTCCAACATTTCTCCAATGGGCTTTAGAAGTTAAAAGCCCATTGGGAATGCTGAACCAAATGCACCCTACATTCTTTCTTTGATTTACTTTCTGATAATTGGGGAAATTTTAATGGAAATTCCCGCACAAAGAAATTTAATGCAAAATCTCTTCAAGAGGAGGGGGATAGGAAAATGTTATAAAAAAGCACGAGCTTACCGAGAAATCATGTGAAATTCTTATGGACGTGGAAAATAATTAATGCATTTTGTACATAGTACCTACAAGCCGGAGGCGGCGGCCCCCTGCCCACCAACCTTCATTCCCGCTTCTTCTTGAATGTCTTCTCCGACGATTGTTTTTGTGTCAAAGGGGCTCAGTCCTAACTTATTGACAAAAGATGGCAATGCTAAGTTCCCTTGGCAAGAAAAGGGTTGACCCACTTCAAAAGTTCTAACAAAGGCTGGTCGTTGTTTATTTCATGAAAATGAATAACTTGAAAAATATTTTCCTAAAAATGATTATTTGTATATTTTACAAAAATAAACTAAACAAAAAATATTTTTATCGTTTGGGAAAAAATTTACACATAAATTATTCTTGATAATGAAGATATTATTGATTGACTAATTATTTTAATTGATATAAACGATCATTATTTGGAAAAAAAAATTCAAATCATTTATTTTTTCATGAAATAAACAGAGCTCAAGTGTGATATTTGGATTTTACAATCGCATCAAGTCGTGTGATAGAAAAATCCTATATTTCTGTTAATTGTACAATAAAACTTATTATGTTGAATTCAGATCACTTTCAGGGTTCACACGCATTAGTTTGTGTCGGAAATTGTCAGAAAAGGGATGAAGAGGACTCTACATATTGAACGCGAGAAAAAGATTCATTATCTCCTCACATGATTATTCTAAAATCGATCTAAAATATTCGTTATAGTTTATAGATGATCTTCCGCGTTTAGGTTTTAAAATTACAAAAGGCTTTTAAAATACGAACTTCAGTTATTAATTTTTTTTATGTTCCTTTCAGTAAATAGTAAATTTAATTAATGTTTGTGATTGGGGCAGATAGGTGTGCTCGCCGGTCTTGCCGTTGGTTCGACCGTCACGCTCAAGGTGATGTTTGCTGCGTATTGACCTAATTCTATTCCATCTATTTTCATCTCACTCTCATCTTAGGCTGAAAAGAAATATTGACTGACTACTTCTTTTAACATGGGATATGGTTTTATCTTATAAGATGTTTCCGTTTCAAATTATTATATACATATCGTAAATTACACCACTAATGAAAAGACCACCGTCAACATTTTCTTAATTTAGATTTTACGTATGTACTTCGGTAGACAATTCATAGAGAAATTCATTTGGATTATCGACATCATTTTTCACAATATATCGGACCAAAATTTAACTAAATATTAATTGGGTCCGGCAACCAATTTTCCTTTGCTAATCAACAAAATATTAATCAGGTTGGCTCAATTCCTTTAAAAAGCATTAACTTTAACTCAAGTTCAATCTACCGTTTTCTGTCTCATAAAAAAAAATCATCTTTCACTCATGTCCCAATTCTGTCTCAAACTATTGTTTGTCTCATGAAAAAGCATCAATTTTCAATTGGGACCCAAATATGACTCCCTTTGAGTTTCCGTCAAGTTTTTGCCAAGTACAATGACACATCGAATCTTTAATAGCATCACTTGACGAAACTTGATGAGGGATGGATTGGATACCAGCCAAAAGTTTGTGTTATTTTATGAGACAACAGAAAGTTTGGGTCATAATTGAATCTAATTTAAAGTTAGAGCTTTTTTAGAGGAAAAAAAAATTTAAGCTAGAATTGGGACATGACTTAAAGTTTCTGCTTTTCTTAAGACATAGAAAAGTTTGAGCTAGAATTGGGATAGGATCCAAAGTTTATGATTTTTTATGAGACGAAAAAATCTTGAGTCAAAATTGGGACTAGACGCATTAAATGGGTGGGTCGGGTCATAAATAGTCCGATCCAAATTGACTCATTTAACCCGTTTATGACTCATTTATTGTAGTGCAAAATTTTTGACCCATACCCAACCCGACCTGACCCGACCCATACTAAACTCATTTAACTAAACCTAAGAAAGCTTATTTCTTATTATTATTTTTTTATTAAAAAATGGAATTGCTAAAATGCTTTTATGCAACACAAATTTAATGGACAATTTTTATAATTTTTTTAAAATTAAATTGAATTTTAATTATTTTTAAATTTTAAAAATTGAATTTTTAATTATTTTTATTTTTATTTTTAAGAATATAATTTTTAATTTTCTTTTTCTTTTTTTTTTTGGTTTTCTTCTTCTTTGGCCGGCCACCGACCACCACGACGGCCGGCGACCGGCCACAAGCGAGCCTCGAGCTCATCGAGCTCGCTCAACAACGACAAGCTCGAGGCTAGCCAAATCGGCGAGGCTCAAGCTTTGTCGGCTTCGAGCTCGCCCATCGCCAAATTTGATGAGCTCAAGGCTTGCCAAATCGACAAGGCTCGAGCCTCACCTGGTTAATCACCGGCCATCACCGTGCCGGCCACTAGTTAAGGAAGGAGGAAGAATGAAAAAAATAAAATATAATTGAAATATAAAAAATAATTATAATTTTGTTGTAAAATATTACGTTGCAAATATATAATAGAGAGAATAAAGATCTTGAGAAGAGAAAGCAGGTAAATACCAAATATAGTAGAGAAAGCCAGAGGAGAAAATTTTATTTCCAATGTATCATTGTTATGTCTATGACAAAAACTAAGCTTCTATTTATAAGAAAACAAGGATGTGCTTATCATTAATATCAATGTATCGAATAATACATGTATTGAATAGGAAGATGAACATTTATTCTATAGGGAGATGTACTTATAATGTATAATACAAATGTATCATAATAAGTATATTAGATAAAATGAATATAATGAATATTCATTCATGTATTTTATAACAAATTTCAATTTTTATAAACAAATATTTTTGTAAAGTTAAAGAGGGAAGAGAGAGATTGTAAGACTTTGGTTGAAAATGAGTTTTAAGTCCAACCCACTTAAGACCTATTTAAGGCCCATCTATCTTAAAGTCTTCTATTGTTAAACCCATTTAGCTAGTTTCTTCAAAAAATAAGTGACCCATATATGACTCATTTAAGATTTAAAAGGGTCATACATGAGTCTAAGACCCATTTTGCCACCTCTAATTGGGACCAATCTAAAATTGATACTTTTTAAGGGAATTAGGCCGGCAAAAATTAGGGATTTTTTTACGATAATTTGTGGCTGTATTTTTATTTTATTTTTCGGGTGGTGGATAGGCCAATAACGGGAGCATCAAGGAATCCCGCAAGAAGCTTGGGTTCGACGATTGTGTGTTGCCATTACAACAAGCTGTAAATCTACATTGTGGCACCAATAAGCGGGGCAATTTCCGGGGCGTGGATTCACAACCTGATCAGGTTCACCGACAAGCCCCTCCGAGAGATCACCAAGTCCGGCTCTTTATTCCGGAGCTCCGCCCGAAACTGCTCTTCTTGAGCCAAACTCATTCCTCTCTCTCTCTCTCTCTCTCTCTCTCTCTCTCTCTCTGGGATCGATACTTGTTCTCTTTCTTCTTTGTGTTTTCTTCATTCATAGTGAAAAGGGTTGACTTTCTGCTTCAAATGATGAGTTGTATGGTAGAACAGAGTTTTTCTCCTCCCTTTATATGTGGAGTAGAAATTGTGACGGATGATCGTAAATACAACATGTTAAATTTCTAACAAGAAAATTATTTTTCCTTTTTGATGTGGGAAGAGATCATTACCACATCATTTGTCTCGTTACAGCACAAGAAAGTAAGGATTATATTTTCCTCCGTTGCCAATAGATGGAATTTACCTAACTCTAATTGGTGAAATACAAATCTAATGGACATCACTTGCGTGCGAACTTAAATAGAATTAAAATTGAACGTACTAATTAAATAGGGGATCTACCTCGTGAAATAAGTTGCAGACGTGCCTTGAAATGAGTTGCTGACGTGGAGTGTTCTTTCTAAAATCCTTAGAGTTGTGCAATAGGAAAATGAAATCTACCTCACCACTTCCTCGTGTTCAAGCATTTGTCATTGAGTTCATCGTCATTTTTTACCTGATGTTCATAGTCTCCGGCATTGTAACTGACCATAGAGCAATGAGTTACAACATTTTTCTTTCAATTATTAATTACAAAAAGATTTATCGAAAAGTTCCCTGAAACCCTTATTAAGCAACCAAACATGAAAAAAAAAATGACAATTTAAAAGGAAAAAGAATAATAGAAGTGCCATAACTTTCATACAACGCTCACTAATGCCACATCGATAGAAAAATGATCACTTAAGTATCGCAGGCGATAAGTTCTAACTATAAATTTTAATTCCTACATGGCTTTCTTAACATAAATTGGAGTCTAAAGTGGACTAGGACTGGACGGCATGGCAAATGGTCTAATTAACTCACCTATACACCTTTTTTTCTCCTTCATCTTCAGCTAACAGTTTTAGCTTTCATACCCGTTGCTCCTCGTTTTCTTTTCCAATCATTTTCTTAACTACCGTCTATGTCCTCAAGCGACCAGCAAAACCAAAACAAAATTGACAAAAAAAAAAGTTTCACTCAATTGTCTGTCTCTCGAAGCTGTGATGCGTAAGTTGTGAATTTGCAACGGGAACGATGGAGCTCCAACGAGTCTGGTGAATGATCTTTGTGGACACTGTAATTTTGCCAAAATTTGGCCATCATTCCGCAATGGCCATAAACAATCCACGGCGATGATTCAACTCCGAAGAAGCCTGGTCGCACCAACCGATTCGTTCTAGTAACAAGTTGTTTCCTCTCCTTTGCAGCTCTTGTTCGTCCGATTCTTGACGGAAACATGCATTTTTCATGGCGATGGTTTGTCTTGCTCCTTGCTCTCCATTGCAAATTTCAACACCTAATTTTGCCCCAATTCCTCATTTGAAGAACACAACGGCATTAGGGTTTGAAGGACTAAAAGAATTTCACGCATTCTGTGATTTGTTGTAAGTGACACACATAGACAACGTTGTTTAGCACAAATATTGTCATGCCCTGATCTTTGGGCGCGCGCCCATCCCAGCTTGGTTGATTTAATAGCGACATCCCAGAACGCATCGCTAATCCATTCATTTTAAATGCACGTGAGGAAGCAATTATATAATCTCCAGACAATAACACAATGGGATAGGAAAGTAGGGCCATAATTTTCAAACTAAAAACCCAACCACACACTTATATATACATAGCAAACCAGATACATATATTACAATCCGAACTATAGAAGTCAAGTCCTACACAAAACCAGTTCATAAAACAGAGTCTGCAAAACAGGGGTGGGGTCCCAAACAACTATGGTTCCTCGTCCTCCCCGTCATCTCCTTCCACACTCCAGCTGGAGCCTACAACAGAATACACGGGAGAATCTGGATCTTTAAGCTCAAGGTCCATTGGGTCCACCACCAAACCTCCTCTAGGGTCTGTAGTGCCCTTTCCAAAAGCAACATCCATCACATACAAAGGTACCTCAGATTACGGTATGGGGCCCTCTCTCTGTCCATTACGATACAGGTGATACCATGCCCTGTATTGATGGGGAACCTTTTTGGATAGACCCGCATCAACTCAAATTATGGACTTCACCAGTTCGTACTCCAGTCCCTCAGGGTGCCCATGAATCGAAATATGGTACTTCTGTTTTGTGATGTTCTTTGGTTGTCCAAAAAGCTCAGGAGGAGATGCCATCTATGGACCTGAAATATTATCCCACAACGGGGTGAGACGACGTCTCAGCAAGTTCAACCCCCTAAACCCAACTAGGAAGAAAATACGCCCTACAGGCTACTTAGGCATAATCATGAGTCGGAGGACTTACCTTAGCCTCGATTTCCTTCTTGCAAGTCAATATAATTTATAATTCATCAAATCACATCAACGAATCAATTCATCACATCAGATCGAATCATCGATCAATCGACTCAGTCGATTCCATGTTATCAAGACCATTCCCCGGTCATCTCAATCAATACTATCTATAAGTCCGACCATAATCCAGGATTGCTCACTCTAAGCTGATATATAGATAGTATAGCTTACCAGAAGTTGCCTCATATATAGAGATAGTATACTAAACATGCTCACTAGAAGCTGTCAGATCCACTAATCTGCTATACTAATTATGCTCACTAGAATCTGCCAGATCCACTAATCTATTATACTAGATATGCTCACCAGAAGCTGCTAGATCCACTGATCTACTATACTAAATCAAATCACCATTTTTATCATTCCCGATAAAAATACTCATGTGTGGGTACACGGTTGACCTTAGCCAAAATATAATATTTTCACTTTTGAACATCCCACTAATTTCAACAATCCACAAATCCATTTTTGGCGCTGTAAAGCAATGCCCGGTGATTTTCTAATTAATTATTGAAATTAATTAATTTTTGGAATAATTT
This sequence comes from Eucalyptus marginata, assembly GCA_014182565.1. Lineage (NCBI taxonomy): Eukaryota > Viridiplantae > Streptophyta > Magnoliopsida > Myrtales > Myrtaceae > Eucalyptus > Eucalyptus marginata. Next base: position 32,339,662 of record CM024589.1, on the reverse strand, counting down.
CCCAAAAATCCCAAATCATACACAATCAACACAAATTAGAACTCAATTAAATAAACATATCATACCACTGCAATCAGCATAAAATTCCGGTCACCGATCATCCCGGTCTAATTTCTGGAAATAAATAATTATTAAATAATTACGGAAATGAATTAATAAATGCATGAAATGCATATTTAGGCCCCTAAAGCCTAATTATATGTCGAAACGGGCTCGGAAAAATTCCGAGACTTGTTAAATAAATACTATAACCTATTTACTTGCTAATTGCATTAAACTAACCACCTAATATGCATCAGTAATTAATCGATTCACTAATCTATTTTAACTAACCACATAATCCTAGCTTAGTCTAAACTAAACAATCCTTAAACGTCATTAATTTACTAAGTGAGGATTAGTGAGTTAAACTCACTTGATTAACGAACCACACGGTTCAAATCGACGGGGATGCGGCAGGGAACGATAAACTTCAAAGCGGGCCTACCAACCGAGGTCCGGAAAGCACCAAAGCGGGCCAAAACAGCAACTGCGATACCCACAAACTCCAGTTCTGATATGGGCCAAGAGAGGACTAAACAGGAGCTGGTTGAGGCGGAGACGAGCCGAGATGGGCTGAGGGGACTGAACTGGGTCCAGGCGGTGGCGTATGGCGACGATGGGAGCTCCGGCGGTGGCTTACAGCAGCTCAGGCGTCCTCTGCAACCTGCTGGAAGTGAGGATGGGCAGAGACGATGCGGCTAGATGGTGCAAAGGCGGAGGGGCACGCACGGGCGAGTGGCAACATCGCGGTGGCTCAGGTGGATGGCAAACTGTGTCGGCAGGGGAGGAGGAGGGGCTGGAAGGTTTTCTGGGTTGCTAGTTCTTCTATGTAGGTTTGCTGCGCTGAAACATGAAGAAGAAGAAGGAGAGGGGGGATCTTCGACGGTGCAGGAGGGAGAGGGGGAACCGGTTTGGCTGGTGGGACTGGTTTGGTCCCCTTAACCGGTCTCCTTTGCTTAGCTGGTACCCATAGCCATTTTTCCAGACCATGATGCCCCTTCTAGAAGCTTGAGGAGGTCCAAATGTTGTGGGTGGTGGGATCGGATGCTTCTCCCACTGGAAAGGAGGATTTTTCTGAGACTAGACTCGGCACATGAATTTGGCTTGGTTCCCCTCCAATTGGACTTCAAAAGCTTCTTGAATCAACACCTATCGGCTTCTATAAATTCAACCAACATATCATCGATCAAATTAGTATTTTTCCTCACCAACTGATCCCACTTGCATCCCAATTTTGCGATCAAAAACGGTCATCGGCATTTTCTGGATAAAAACAACCCTACCTCGACTTTTTCCCAGAAAATCTCGGTTTGTAGAAAAATCTTCGAAAACTAAGTTGATGTTCTGAAAATGACTCGTGATAAGATAGAACTTTCAATTTCTGAAATCGGATTCAAATTCGCGGTTAATTTCAATCTAGCGTGATTTTAGCGTGACCTAGGCTACCAGGTAGCTTTCAAAAAATTTTAGTGCAAATGACCCGTGGTCAATTTTCTTCGAGCCACAATGAACCTCTTCGACACATTGACGACTCTCGATTGTCGTGAAAATATCGAGGATTCAAATATGGACACAAGGTACCAAAACGATAGAAAAATCAGTTTAGTGTTGGTCGACAAGAATTTTTCTAATTTAGTGGAATCACTCACGTTTAACCACACATCTCTATCAAACCAACCTATCTCTGATCTCTAATTGACTTTTAACTGTGCTGTAATGATCTCTGCAGATTAGCACGATCGAGCAATCGATTCCTGGTCGAATTCCCAAGTCTATCGCATTAAAATTCCTTAATGGCTTTCCCAATTAGCTTTCCCAGCTAGTCTAGTTATCTCAAGAGTGATCAGCTGTAGGAACAGCACTATAGGCGCATCGATGAAAGGCCTAATTAATTTAATTGAAAGTAGAACTAAAAAATCCAGGATGTCACAAATATTACCGATTTTACTTTTCTGATTAGCCATGTTGGATAGTTTATATTAAAATGTTTCCACATAAAGATTTTCCGGCCATAGAAATTGATGATGACGCTAAAATGATCGTTTTGTTACAAGTATAGCACTCAAGTGATCACTTGTCAAGTTTAAGCACTTTTTGTGTCATTTTCCGGAATCTCTAATATACTGACAATTCTCGTGATATGTGCAATGCTATCAATGCATTAACAAAAGAAAAGGAGAGTAGTTTCTCATTAAATATATTTAGTAAGTGTTTTGAAAATACTTGTTAACAACATTTATTCAAATTTACTAGACAATCTCTCATGGCGGGCACACGATGTGGACTCATGGGACACGAGATAAGAATTTTTATAAAATCATGCAAATTATATATATATGAAACTCTTATGGACATGGAAAATGATTAGTACATTTTGAGTTTTTAGCAAATAAGTCACGAGTCAACGCATACAGGGAGGTGCGAGTTCCTGTCGCACGTATATGGATGATCTTCCGCATCTTGGTTTCCAAATTAAAAATGGGTTTAAAAATTCTGATCTTCAATGAGATTGATGGACTTAATTACTTTTTATTATGCATCTTTTATATATATATGAAACTCTTATGGACATGAAAATGATTAGTACATTTTTAGTTTTTAGCAAATAAGTCACGAGTCAATGCATACAGGGAGGTGCGAGTTCCTGTCGCACGGATATGGATGAACTTCCGCATCTTGGTCTCCAAATTAAAAATGGGTTTAAAAATTCTGATCTTCAATGAGATTGATGGACTTAATTACTTTTTATTATGCATCTTTTATATATATATATGAAACTCTTATGGACATGGAAAATGATTAGTACATTTTGAGTTTTTAGCAAATAAGTCACGAGTCAACGCACACAGGGAGGTGCGAGTTCCTGTCACACGTATATGGATGATCTTCCGCATCTTGGTCTCCAAATTAAAAATGGGTTTAAAAATTCTGATCTTCAATGAGATTGATGGACTTAATTACTTTTTATTATGCATCTTTTATATATATATGAAACTCTTATGGACATGGAAAATGATTAGTACATTTTGAGTTTTTAGCAAATAAGTCACGAGTCAACGCATACAGGGAGGTGCGAGTTCCTGTCGCACGTATATGGATGAACTTCCGCATCTTGGTCTCCAAATTAAAAATGGGTTTAAAAATTCTGATCTTCAATGAGATTGATGGACTTAATTACTTTTTATTATGCATCTTTTATATATATATGAAACTCTTATGGACATGGAAAATGATTAGTACATTTTTAGTTTTTAGCAAATAAGTCACGAGTCAACGCATACAGGGAGGTGCGAGTTCCTGTCGCACGTATATGGATGAACTTCCGCATCTTGGTCTCCAAATTAAATATGGGTTTAAAAATTCTGATCTTCAATGAGATTGATGGACTTAATTACTTTTTATTATGCATCTTTTATATATATATGAAACTCTTATGGACATGGAAAATGATTAGTACATTTTGAGTTTTTAGCAAATAAGTCACGAGTCAACGCACACAGGGAGGTGCGAGTTCCTGTCGCACGTTTATGGATGAACTTCCGCATCTTGGTCTCCAAATTAAAAATGGGTTTAAAAATTCTGATCTTCAATGAGATTGATGGACTTAATTACTTTTTATTATGCATCTTTTATATATATATATGAAACTCTTATGGACATGGAAAATGATTAGTACATTTTGAGTTTTTAGCAAATAAGTCACGAGTCAACGCACACAGGGAGGTGCGTGTTCCTGTCGCACGTATATGGATGATCTTCCGCATCTTGGTTTCCAAATTAAAAATGGGTTTAAAAATTCTGAACTTCAATGAGATTGATGGACTTAATTATGCATCTATGCATAATTGAAGTTCAGAATTGACCACAGCTCTTTTTATTATGCATCTATGCATAATTGAAGTTCAGAATTTTTAAGTTCATTTTTAATTTGGAAACCAAGATGCGGAAGATCATTCAATATACTTGCGACAAGAACTCGCACCAACCTGTATGCGCTGACTCATGACTTAATTAATGTTTGTGATAGGTGCAGATAGGAAAACTCGTGGGTCTTGCTCATCGTGATGTTTGCAAGGTAATTATTTATTCTTCCTCATTCTCGTCTCAGCCTAAAAAAAAAAAATGCTGAACGAACTTATTAATTCATGACTTGTATGTTTCGTGAAAAATAAATAATTTGAAAAAAATTTCCTAAAAACTGATCATAGTCAATAATGAATTTTTATTATTGACAACTATTTATGTCTAAACATCTCTTAAACAATGAAATTTTTTTTGTTCGTTTATTTTGTAAGTGATATAAGGAATTATTTTTAGAAAATATTTTCCAAAACATTCATTATCCAAGAAGCAATCATACCCTTATGTTGAGTGGATTGCCTTCACAAGAGATCTGCAATGGAGACTATGGTTTCAGAAACGTTACGATTTTCCTTGTGAGTGATCGGTTTTAAAGTTGGTTGGTTCCCATGATAGAACTATGAACTGGATCAAAAGGATGGGTTCCCATTTTTTGAAAATGGGAATCGGCTCACCTGGTCCTAGACCCACTTAGGAATGGGACAAACCGGTCCAAATCCTGATTGGGTCCAGGAAATGACCACAGCTCTCTTTTTTTTTCTTTTCCTATTCTTTAAACTATGGGTTGATTGAACTCCATCAAGCCCTCAGATGCCCATCATTGAGTGATTTCTAACTTCATAATAAAAAAATTCGGTTACTACTTAAACCCATATTCAAGATCACTGTATCTATTCATGCCTTTCAGCTTTCTAGACAATCAAACCTATGGTCCCAAATACCAGGAGGCATGCTATGCTTTTTGCCAGGACAAAGACCAGAAATTGAAGAGGACAAAGAATTCCCAGCTAACCACAGTTATTTCAGCATCTATTGCTTCTTATTACAAAATTAACTCTTCGTTTTTTTATATATTTTTTATAATTGATTTCAAGCTATAAAGTCTGCAAGGCTACAGTGTGAATTGCGAATAGAATGAGAGGTAAGAGGAATTCCTCTAGTTAACACTAAGCTAGTCAATCGGGAAAAATTCATCCCCGTCGACAATGCAGAAGCTGATGCAAAACTACACGAACCATCATTAATCAACTAATTATTGACTAAGACTATAAAGTACTCGAAATTGCGAATTGCCTTCTAGTGTTTTAGAGTTTCACACAAATCACATTACACACAGCTTCACTCATCACCTGAGGAGGAGGCGTCAAGCGAGAGGGATAGAGGGAGGCATCGACCTGCAAGCAAGAGGGAAGTGAGAGGAGTGAGCATGAGTCATGACTGAGACTAAGAGGAGTGAGAGGTGTTGAAATGCAAAGGAGGTGTGAGAGCTGCGTGACTGAGAGTAAGAGGTAAGAGTAGGGGCCTGAGCAACAAGCGTGTGTGAACAAGAAAAGAATGAAAATTAGGGTTTTGGAAATTTGGAATATTAAGAATAAAAAAAATTGGTCCGGTCCGAGTGGAATCAAGAATTAGACCGATATTGATCTTATCCAAATTTTAGGAACCAAAGTCTGAACAAGTTTCTACTGAAACAATTCAGTCCGATTCTTTTGCTCACCTTAACTCTCCCACCCCCTTTTTCCTGAGAAAATTATCAAAAAAGTTTTAAATTTATTATAGAGATGTCAATTCAATCATAAACTTTTTAATTTGGACAATTTAGTCATAAATCTTTTTATGATTTGTTAATAGTGTCCTTTTTCCAATTTTTGTTGGCAATCACTAAACTAGACACTAACCATTGTATGTAACACAGCCGACACTAATGTAGATAACTTTTTGTATCATTAAAGTTTTTTTTATTTCTTTTCTTTCTTTATTTAACCATCAGTAGAAATGGATGCATTTCTCTCCTCTACTTCTCAGTGAGATATCCCAGAATATCAACATTCCCACCATGATTATGGTCTATTGCTACTTGAGCGGCTAACAATTCGGAACGGATAGCCTTATCAACACCATGTTGTGGCGACTAGTTATTGCCAACGGCATTGTCAAGCTCTGGTTGATTCTTAGTTATTGCGATTGCACTTCCTCAAATCAAGTCATAATGGCCTTCTCAGGCATACAAAAAAGATATTTCACTAAAAATTAGTGAAATACGTTTCACCAAAGATTGGTCTTTGGTTTTTATTAAATTGGGTTCGATGGCAGTTCGGACAAGAATTGAATTACGTAAAAAGGATAAAAAAAAAACAATTAAATTTAAAAGGAAAGGAAATGCAACTACAAAAACTAAGAAAATACATAACTTTGTGTTGATGATCATGGATCATTGATGTAACTTCTTATGAGCAGTTAATATTCTTCATGCCTTTATAAGCAATTACAACTACAATCCCTAAACATTAGGCTCTATCATCGTATGCCTACCCAAGCGGTTACAACTCTTTGAATGCCCTTGGACATTTTTTTTTTAATCGGTCCTTACTCTATTGGTACTTTTAACTCTCACTCTCAAATTTTTACAATGCCTCTCTGCAAGGCATGAGAGTCGAAACCCCACACTTAAAGTGACATGTCTCCTTGTATAACGTAGGAAATCGTCTCCATTCCAACTCCCATGATAATATGGAAATTCGAACCCTTCACCTCCCCTTCCCATGTGGGAAGAGTAACCACTGAAGCAAACCCCAGTGGTTGCCCTTGGACTTAACCATCAATTGGTTTCTTCATCTTCAATCACCATCTTTACTTTGTCTTCATTCCACTTCTAACACTTAGTGATAATCATTGATCTATGGCCATTTTATTTCAACAATTGTATATCATGGTCATTAATAATCATCATAGTCATCGATAAGTGTTTCCTTTATCAGTAATCAAGTGATAATCCAACGATAGTTAACATCAAGCTCTATATTCATTCAATATGATTCAAGTTGGCGTCATGTTAAAAAGAATTTGATTATTTTTGTGTCAACAATCTATATTGTTTAATTTCACGATCCTACACTTTGCACCATGAGTTTTCCAGAAAACGAACATCTTCCACTTTAGTGTTGCACTAGATGGTGCAAACTGTAGGTATTTTCACTACAAAGTATACAAGTTTGAAGAACATGAGTCACCGCTCAAATAATAGGAAGTTATCAATGATATATGTTAGGGTTAATACCACAAAAAATCTCAAACTAATACACTTATGACAAATTTACCCAAAATTAATTTCTTAACCACAAAAAATCCCAAATGAGTACACCCAAGATATATTTACCCAACCACTGGGTTTGCCCCAGTGGCCACCCTTCCAACGTGAACGGGGGAAGTGGAGAGTTCGAATCCCCACTTTCTCAAGGGGGTTGGGATGAGGACGATATAATTTCAGGTGTGGGTTTCGACCCTTATGCCCTGCAAAGAGGCAGGGCAAAAGTCTGAGAGAGAGAGAGAGAGTTAAAGTAGAAATAGAATAGGACAGACCAAAAAACAAAAAAGAAGAAGATATATTTACCCAAAGCTAATATTTTGACCATTAAAAACCCTAAACTAGTATACTTGTGACAAATTTTACCCAAATTAATTTTTTGACAAATAAAAATCCCGAACTAGTATATTTGTGACAAATTTATCCTAAACTAATTTTTTTACCATCAAAAACCTCAACTTTGTATACTTGTAACAAATTTACCATTCGTTAGTTTCCGTCAAATTTTATTGTTAAATTTATTGATGTGGATGCCACATGATGACGTATTATGGTAACATGGCAAGTCCATGTGAAAATCCATAAGGTTAATATCACAAAAAATCTCAAATTTTGCATAGATGATTTGGGTTTTTTCGTGATGTAAGGCCAATACACAGGAAAAATTATCATATTTAATAAAGCTCTTACCTTCCTATTTTGAAATATCATATGTCGGTTCTGTAATGAGTTAAATTTATTTTCCTAAAATGGAAAAATTATATTTTTGTTTTTTGTTTTTTTGCTAATTCCATACATTTTTTGGTAGGTAATATTCCTCTCAATCTCTTGCTCTTCGACCATACCTCTGAGTTGTGAATTACAATTCACATGCAAATTTAATTAAATATAAATGTAGGCGATGATCTGTTTTATAATCTATCAATTGGAAGGCTAGTAGGAGGAAATTCACTAGAGATTGGAAATAAACATTAGGTAGAATCTTGCCCTTTTCACAATATAACAAATGTTTCTCTTGCTAGACTCCTAGTTCTCTCGATCAAAACCAATAGAGTTTTCTTATGAAATTATATTTCCCTCCATCTCTAATTCGATGAAATTTTCTCTATTCATGCCTTTGAAATTTTGATGAGTTATAGGTTATGAACATCATTCGTATGCAAATCTAACAGATATTTAAATTTGGGTGATATCAATATTTGTAATCAACCAAACCGAGACATGGAAAACATGGCCTAATAATACAATTGCACTTCCCCTCATGCATGAAAATTATTAGGAGTTCACTTTTTAAAGTCACATTTGGTTCAATGCGGAATTAAATGTCTCAAGAATTGGGATTCCAATTCCGACATATTTCATATTTGGAGAGAGATCAATATATGGAATTAGATCTTTCTTGAAGTAGGATTCCTCCAAAAAGTGCGGAGATGGATTACCTAATAATATCTAGTGTTGAATTTCAATTCCACATTTTTTTAATAGTACAAAACCATCAAAAGCCTAACACTATCACTAGGAGAATTACCAAAAAAACTCTTAAACCTATTGCAATTGTATTAATTTAATTTTAAACTCTCTTTTTTTTTTTACCAATTCAATTCTAAATATTTTGCATTTGTGTCTATTCAGTCCATCCGGCCAATTTTGGCTAGCGATCTTGGCATAGGACGCCGGTGGGCCGACGCTTTTTTTAATTAGATTTTTTTTTTTCAAATTTTTAATTTGTATTCTTTTCTTTTCTTTTTTTCTTTTTTTCCCTCCTTCTTCCTTCTTTCTTCTTTCTTTAGCTAGTCACTAGCGGCAAGGGCCGATCATCCTCATTGGCCGCTAATGAGGCTTGACCTCACCATGGCTAGGTAAGGCCAAACCTTGCTAGATCTGGTGGGGCTTGGCCCCTGGTTGCTGATAGTGACTGGCTAGAGGAAGAATGAGGAAGGAGAAAAAAAAATGAGGAAGAAAAAAGGAGAAGAAAAGAAAAGAAAAAAATAAAAACGCTAAAATGTCATTAAAAATTATCAACACTAGCTTCCACCGGATGGCCAACATCCATATTAACGCCAGCCAAATTGAGGCAACAAAGATTTAGGGAAAAAAAAAAAGAGTACGTTTCCAAGAAATTTCCTTGCAATCACATGAAAGTTCTGCCTGAACTCAAGTCCGTGATTCATTAAAAATGTGGCGGCTCCTTTAAATTATCAATAAATCCACGTGAAGAAGGCAGACTACGTATTTATCGGGTCCCAAAGTGAGCTACGGAACCTAAACCCTATCCAACCAGCTTTTATCGTAGAAGGGTCAACCTCCCGGTTCCCTCGTTCGTCAATTTTTACCCCTTAACGAAGTTTTGAAATACCAAGATGAATTGACCACCTTTCCCTTCTTGTGTATGAGTTCGCCTTCGCCTTTTTAGGCAATGTTCCCCTAAACCAATCATGCATAGAATGAAAGAGGGGAAAATTTGTCAACACATTGCATATTTATTATTTTAGTCTTAAATTTTTCAATTTTATCAATTAAAATCTAAACTTTTAATATTTTGTCAATTGAGTACATCCAACCAATTTTAACTATAAATTGCTATTTATACATGTCATTCTACGTGACACGACCAACATTGACATATATAATTTTTAGTACTATCTTTTGAATTTTTATGTATTTTCTTTTTTTTTCTTTTTTTTTTTTTCTTATCTTCTCTTCTCTCTCTCTTTTTTTCTTTTAACTTGTAGCTAGCGAGGGTCATAGGGCAAGGGCAGCAAAGCCCTCATTGACCGTGGGAAAAGCTCACAGCCCTCGCCCAACCTCGCCTAAATCTTGGGGAGGCCATCACGGCCTTGAGCAAGGTTGCGTTACCTAGATCTCAACAAAGTTGCCTTGTCCATGGCTGCTCGAGCTTGATTTGCAGCCATGGCCATGAGCTCTATAACTCAAATGGTCATGATCGCAAGCATCAAGCTCAAGTGGTCATGGTAGCTGCAAACCTAGAGCTCGACCTCGACCTCGACCTCAAGCGGCTAAAAGCTCAAGTTTGGCAACCATGGCCGTGATTCAAGCTCAAGCAGCCATGGGTGAGGTTGGGCAAGGGCGGCCAGGGGTGAGGGACAATGAGCCATCACTAGCCACAAGTTAAAAAAAAAAGGAAAAAGAGAGGGAAGAAGAGAAGAAAAAAGGAAAAATAAAAGAATGATAAAAAAAATTAGAAAAAAATATTAAAATACTATTAAAAATTGTCGTTGTTCACATTAGCCGTGCCATGTAAACAGACAAAGTCCACAGCAGTGATTTACGACCAAAAGCAACCTGATGGACTCAACTGACAAAATGTGAAATGATTTAGAACTCAATTGACAAAATTGCAAGATTTTGGATTTTTTAGAAAAATTTCATGAAAAAAAAAAAAAAAAAAAAAAAAGCGTCATAGGGAAAATTCCAAATAAAGATATGAAATGCTCTCATTTTCTCAAATAAGGGTTTGAAGTCCCCTCGTTTTCTCAAATAGCAACCTCAAGTGGAACTTGTTCTAAATAAGGGCTTAAAGTGACCATATCAGTCTCAAAGATTGGCCTAACATTGCTAGCAGAAGGGTATTTTCATCATTTATTTTTAATTTTTTTTCCTTTTTTCTTTTTATTTTTTTCTTTTTCCCTCTTCCCTCTACCGAACTTATGCGAGGGCCGCCCTCACCTGACACCAGCAAGGGTTGCACTTGCCAAATCAAGCAAAGGTGAGGGTGAGGAATTTGCCCAAGCTTGACCTCGCCTGATTGGAATAAAATAAATAAATAAATAAAAGGAAAGAAAAATAAAAATCTTAATAAAATATACTTATAATTTGTTTGAATGAAATATCCCTTCTCTGATAACCGGAATAGTCACTCCTGACCAAAAAGTCCTTATTTGAGACAATTTGGCCATTTTAGGCTCTTATTTAAATTAATGTCAACTTCAAACTATTATTTTTAAAAAAATGAGAACATTTTAGGCCTCTATTTGAAATTTTCCCACGAGTCATATGACAAAACAACATTCTATAAATATAATATAATATAATTAAGAAATTGCAAAGGGCTGCTTAAATGGTAAGTTTATCCGCCCTCGCCGTTCAAGGCTGATGCAATGGGAATCAATCCAGTACTTGAAATCTTCGAGACACTGCATTGAATTGAAACAATGTTACTATTATCCGCGTTTCAATACTTGCATTCCTAAAAACTGCCAAACAAGGCTAGGAAATACGTGCACAATTTTGTGAAACCAATATTAATATATCTAATAATTTAAGTTGTTAGATGACTGCAAATTTGATTTTGAAAATTGTGATGCGTACATTAACATTTGACATTAAAAAAAAAAAAAAAAAAAAAAAAAAAACCTAATGAGAAGAGATAAATCATAAATGTTTGAGTGACAGGTCTAGAAACATTCGACTATAGGATCTCTTAATCTTATATCATGGAGAAGCTTATGAGTTATAAGATCACTGTCAACTTATTTAAAAGTTAAAGTTAGTAGATAAAATTTGCGATTAATTTACTATTTAAAGTATCTTAACAGAAACCTAGAGGTTTGCTAGGTGGTTTTAGGTTCATGATTGAGGTGCTTAAATTGTAAATTCTCCATTCAAAGTAACCCAAGATCACAACCACCGGTCTTGGGTAAACCCTACTTAAAACACAAGGACGAAGCCGCCCGTGTGCATTGCATTTTCCTTCATGCTTCGTAAGAGGAAACTTCCTCTAACCAGTCTATTGGTATATTACAAATGTGGATATCACCTAAAATTATTATTAATAAAGTTTGCATCCAAATGCTGGTTATGTTTGTAATCTACCGATCAAAGACGTGATTGGAAGAAATTTTCTCTGACCAAGGATGGATGAAGACATATGAATCGTAGTAGCTGGTCAAGCTAAAACTCTTGATTTTTCATGCCAAAAAAGAACTAAAATATTTGAAATGTTAAATAAGACTATTGTCACGGAAGACTCGCGAGTGTGACCACCTATAAAGAGACTAATGGTGCAAGATGCCCTTACATGGATAAGATCGAGATAAACGTATGTAAAAGTGAGACTTTTGCCGACACTGTCACGTGAATCTTACTTGGGTTCATGAAAGCCACGCAACCGTATGAGAAACGTCCCTATTTGATCATGAGACTACCCTACGCAATGCATTAAAGGTTATGAACACATTTAAAGTCCCGGTGGTTGGTCTGATTTTTGAGGCGTTTATGATCATTTTCATCTTTTTGGTTATATGATGAGAATCCAAATACAATGATGATTAATGCACTAAGTACCTCCGGCAAGGCTGCATTTGCGGTGAGCTGGTCCGGATAGAATAAACTTTTATCCCAAAACCCACATTAAAATGTAGCATTTAGGGAGAGGATATGTTCCGACAGGATTTCCCCTATCAAGAGAGGGGGAAAAGAACAAGAATGCGGCCAACGAAGTGTTGTCCCTATCCACAGGTAATGTGGGGATAGGAATAACGAATTTCTTATGGTAAAAACAAAGCGATTTTGCAAGTTTATTATTATGGGCAGTTCCTTTGCAGGAGCAAACTCATGACAATATTCAATACTTGAATCCTTGATGTAGATGCTACATTGTTGATTCTCATCCTTCTAAGACTACGAGTGTAATAAGAGCATCCATCGACAATACAACCACCCTCCTCCTTTTTCATCATGAATGATCTTCTTCTTCCAAAATGACCTAGGTTAATAGGGAAATTCCAATTCATTGCGTCTTTCAACAAGAGTTGAAGCAGCTACTTTCGAAGTAACAGACTGAAAAGTAACAACTTGAGTGGGAGAGTCAAATTCAAAAAGAGAATTCCTTGCTTGTTTCTCTCATCCAAAATTGTGCACGGGACTTTCATCTTTTTCATCACTATTGTGTTGTGGCTCTCTTTCTATCTCCCTCCCTCCCTCTGTCCCTCCCTTCGAGAACGCAATCAAGAGTGCAAACCTCAATGCCATTGTTATCCTTCATCAATCAACATGAAATGTAGCATGACATGGCCTGAAGAACCAACATTGTCTTTGCTCCCACCCCCCCCGGCCCTCCTCTTTCCTTCTTATTTATAATTGAGGTACCTGATGGTGGTTGTCAAATGTATGGATTGAGACTTAAATTTGACGACACATGAGAATTTCTCTCTAGTGAGCGAATTTCCTTTTCATTCTTTATCCAATTTGTTGGTGGTGAGCCTCAAGTTCTTTATCCTAGATTAGTGAATTATTCCTTTATACCTTAATGGTGAACTTCATCCATTCTATCCTTACTTTCTTCCAACCACATCCAATAACACACTTTCCATTTAGAACACTTCCAGAAAACACTTTTCCATACATATATTCCTAAAAACAAATTTCTTAATTTCTCAATTTCTATCACACATCAAATTGGTATCTTGGCTCTTGTTTGTACAAGTTTGAGAGATTTCTTCATTTTCCATTAATTCGATTTAAAGAGGCTTTTGGAGCAAGAACACAACGAAAAGTGTGACCATGCTATAGAGGATCTCCAGCAAAAAATTGAGAGGGTCCTCACTCTCCTGGAGAATCAAATACGACAAGAACAATTGCACAGAGCTTACCATGCTAATCCAGTAACTCAAACAAACTCTTGCGACAAATCCAACGACACTGGAGGTGACTCTAGTGATTTAAATTGTCGAGTTAGAAGAAGAAGAGGAAGGCACCATGAAAATGATCACGACCTTAAAGTGGAGGTGTCTTAATTTGAAGATAGCTTTAATTCGGATGACTTTGTTGATTGGCTGAATATTATCGAATGAGTATTTGACTTCCACTCATACTCGGATAAAAAGAGATCCAAGATTGTTGTTCTTAAGAGTAAAAAGTATGCTTCACTTTGGTGGGAAAACCTAAAAAATCATAGAATTAGGGATAGAAAAGGCAGAGTCAAGTCTTGAAAAAAACTCAAGAGATATATAGAAAATAGGTTCTTACCTAACAACTACATGCAATACTTGTTTCGAAAGATGAATCCTCTCAAGTAACATGGGATGAGAATTGAAGAATATATTAGGTAGATTGAACTGTAAGAGTTTTCTTAATGTGGACGGACTACATTAATTGATATTGTAATTTACCGTTTAACGGTTACCGTTTTACGGGGTTGGTTTAAGGTGAGATAGAATATTTCTTAATTAGTCTAATATGGGGCTGGCTAATGTGGGCCGAGTTGAGCCTGGCCCGTAATGAGGGGGCCTAGCTGGAAACTCTATAAATAGTGTTCAAGTCTCTCCTCTAACCCTAATTGTTTCACACGTATCCTCACATAAGTGGTGTTAACCTAACGCTAAAGGATGAGGGGGCCATCTCATTGAGCCAATGATACGGAGGGCAATAGAGGAGAAGGACTTGCGCGTGGAACATTGTGTTTCTACTTCCGCTTCAAGAACGATGGATCCCAAAACAGGTGTGTTAATTTTTCTGCTCAATTATGCATGTTCTTGTCCTGGTTATGGTGATCTAGGGATTGCATAATTTGCATCCAACGTGTGGTATCAGAGCCTCCATAACCCTAGAACTCGAAATCATAGTATTTTGCCCTAATTTTGTGATTTTCGAGATTTTTAAGTACAATTAAATCACAAATTCGAATTGGGCTCAATAAGCCGAGCAAAACCGTGGGCGGTGTGTCGCCGGGGGAGGCCCCACGCGCCCCCACGCGCGGCCACACACCGTCGGGCGTCGAAGACGCGCAACCACGCGCCCTCACGCGCGGGGCGCTACTCGCGCGTGCGGCGCACGCGGGCACTGACGTCATGATGACGTCAACGACTCGAACCCGGATTCGATCCGATTGGCGCCGACCCGACCCGACCCAATGACGTCACACTGACGTCAGCGATGGGACCTGACCCAACCCAAATGGCGACCGACCCAACTCAACCCGACCCGACCTGGTCAACCGGTCGGACCGAGCGGCTGGACCAGGAACCGGTCAGACCGCCACCGGTCGGACCGGTTTTGACCGGCCATTGACGCTTGCACGTGGGCTCCACGCACCGCGCACTCAGGCGGCGCGTGCAGGTGCATGGGGCATCGTATTAGCGCGTGGCCGGCGACGTTGGACTCGTATGATTGTCTTCTATCTTGTGGTATATTTGTTTTACATGTTTGATAATTTTATGGATGTGAAAATACATACGGAAACCTAAATATGTGCTTTTTAGTGTATTTTTGCGTATTTTTTTCTTGTATTTTCTGTGATTTCGGAAATACGAGGTCTTTGGGTTACCGATATGTTATCACATGAACTTTATGAGTGTTATTCATTAATAATATACAATAAAGTTTATTTTTTATTAATGAATGAAGCAATGTAATTAGCATGATATGTGATTTTAGTGATTTACTTGCCCTTTGTCACTAAAGTTAAAATCACATATGTATGGTTTATGTGAGATGTAAAGTTTATATCCCTGGTATGAGAGAGTTTCAATAATTCAATTGAGTTGTGACCGTCAAAGTGGCACACTTAATTGGGTTTGAGAAATTTCGGTCTCGTATAATGATTGGGATGTCTCCTGGTCTAATGTGTAGTCATACTCCCAAAATGGGTGATTATGTATTAGTTCATGGAGGGATACATGATGATGTGGTGGAGGAGTGACTGATCCTAGTGGTTCATATGCCCAAAGGTGATGAATTCACGAAAATTGGAATATATTCTCATAATCGCTATCATGTGGGGAGTGTACAACTGCTTGTCATGTATTCTGCCCAAAGGTGATTATGTGATTTTGCATGTAACTCTCTAGATGTGTACTTGTGCGTCAAGTTACACAATGCTCACATAATGCTAATTATATACATTGCTTGTTTTTTCAATCACCTTTTCTATAAATGGTAACTCCGTCACTATTGAGGTTCTTGCTGGTTCGAATTTTAAGAGATGGAGAGAGGATTTTCTATTTGCTATGGAGATGGCAGATGTTCATATGGCTCTTACTGCTGATCGGCCGGCAGATCTGACTGCCAAGAGTACAGAGGCTTAGAAAGCAAATTTTGCTGCATGGGAAAAGAGCAATAGAATTTGCTTGCTGTCCATGAAGCGTTCCATTCAAGAACACTTGAAAAGTGGTTTGCCTGCAAACTGCAATGCTAGGCAAATGATGGAAGCTTTGATGGCTAAAAACCGTGTGTCGCCTAATGCTGAGATAGGGACACATCTGCAAACACTATTTACTATGAAGCATGATGGTTCTGGTGGAGTTAGAGATTATGTTCAGAGGATGGTTGATTTGCAGACAAAGCTTCAGGCTCTCAATGTTGAAATTCCTACTGCTTGCATCGTCCATCAAGCTCTAAATATTCTTCCTCCTGATTTTGGGATTATCAAGACCAATTATTAATGACCTGATTGCAAGGTTAGTGGCAGAGGAAGAGAAATTGAAGAAAGATAAAGGGCACATTGCTCTTTATGCTTCTAGTTCTACTAGTGACAAGGGTAAGAAGTTGAAGAACTATACCTACAAAGGCAATTCTGAAGCTGCTGGTCCTTCCAACAACAAAGGAAATTTTGAAGGTGCAGGTCTTTCTAACACTCTGGGTCCTAAGAAAGCATTCACCAAGAAGGATGGTGTTCTTTTCTACTTTTGTAGAGAGATAGGACACGCGAAAAAACGTTGCAATAAGTTTAAGGCTTGGTTGTCCAAGAGAACTAAGAATGAGCCTAAAGGTAATAATTCTTTGGCGTTTGTTTGTGAATCCAACCTATCTGAAACCCCAACCAATTCTTGGTGGCTAGATAGTGGTGCAACTAATCATGTTGCGTTTACCATACAGGGGTTCATAAACTGAAGGATGCCAAATCTGGATGAATCAAAGCTCACTGTGGGAAACAACATTGGAGTTGACGTCGAGTTCGTGGGAGATGTCATTTTGATTTTAGATTCTGGTTTTAAGATGATGTTGAGAAACACCTTTTACGTACCTTCTTTTAGGCGGAATTTAGTTTTTGTGTCTTGTTTGGACATGTGTGAATACTCTTTTGAGATAAAGAGCAATACTATTTCCATGTTTTATGATTCAAATAAGATTGGGTATTGCAATTTATCCAATGGATTGTATCGATTGAGCTTATCTCCCAACGACACGTATGTTGCTTATTCAGCTTAAAAGGTTGTTTCCAAAATGCCTCTACCTAAGGAACAGTCTTATGCATTGTGGCATAAACGTCTTGGTCACATCTCTAAAGAAAGAGTAGAAAGGCTTATAAAGGCTGATATCTTGCCTACTCTTAAAAGTGATCTAGAGACTTGTGTGGACTATTGTAGAAGTAAGATAACTAAGATAAAGAAGAAATCCGCCGTACGAAGTTCTGACTTGTTGGAGGTTATTCACACTGATATTAGTGGACCGTACACGGCTACCTTATACAGAAATTTTTATTTCATCACATTTATTGACGACTTTTCCCGATATGGATACTTGTACTTGATTAAAAAAAAGTCCGAGTCTCTTGAAAAATTCAAGATTTTTCAGACTGAAGTGGAGAAACAGTTGGGAAAAGTTATAAAGATTGTCAGATCTAATCGTGGTGGTGAGTATTTTGGTAGGCACGGTGATGCTGGACAACTTAAAGGACCGTTTGCTAAATACTTAGAAGATTCTGGGATAATAGGTCAGTTTACTATACCCAGAAGTCCTGAACAAAATAGTGTAGCTGAAAAGCGGAATCGCACTCTTATGGACATAATGAGAAGTATGATTAATAGGACCAATTTACCTGATTTTCTATGGCGTGAAGCTTTGAAAACAGCCCTTTATATTCTAAATCGTGTTCCTACTAAAGCGGTTCCATTGACTCCCTTTGAGTTATGGACTGGACGTAAGCCTAGCTTGAATCACTTTAGAGTTTGGGGATGTCTGCGGAGGTGAAATTATACAATCCGACATTGAGTAAGTTGGATTCCAAAACTACTCGATGTTACTTTGTATCTTACCCAGATCATTCAAAAGGGTATCAATTTTATAACCCTAATGGAGGTACAAGAATTGTGGAGTCTCAGACTACAAAATTTCTGGAATTTGACGTAGCTGAAAATGGTAGTTGTTCACGAACTATTGAAGATGATAGTATGGTGGGGATTACTGGATCACTGTCTCATCCCGTGCAGACAATTATGGAGCCTTGTGCCACAAATTGAGCATGTTGTGGCCCAAGATCCTATTGTTGAGACAATTCCTGAAGAAATTCCACAAGCTCCTCAAATTTAGAATGAGGAAGGAGTAGCTCCACTCAGAAAATCAACTAGGGAAAGACGTTCAGCTATACCACCAGATTATCTAGTCTACCTGGGAGAGCATGATTATGATATAGGCTGTGTTGTTGATCCCGTGACTTATATGGATGCCATCTCATGTCCTCAATCAAATTTGTGGCTAGATGCGATGAAAGATGAAATGCAATCTATGAAACACAATGGTGTTTGGGAGCTTGTTGAATTGCCTGAAGATTGTAAACCTATTGGCTGCAAATGGGTATACAAGACAAAAAGGGATTCCAAAGGGAAGATTGAAAAATTTAAAGCCAGACTAGTAGCTAAGGGTTTCACTCAAAGAGAATGAATTGATTATGAAGCAACATTTTCTCTAGTTACTTCTAAAGATTCCTTTAGAGTGATATTGGCATTGGTAGCTCATTTTGATATGGAGTTACACCAGATGGATGTTAAGACTTCTTTTCTAAATGGAGACCTTAATGAGGAGGTTTATATGGTGCAGCCTAAAGGTTTTGCAGCAGATGACTCATGTAAGCTTGTTTGTAGATTGAAAAAGACTATTTATGGCCTTAAACAAGCTTCTAGACAATGGTATTTGAAGTTTCATAGCATTGTCACTTCATTCGGATTTATTGAGAACAAAGTAGATCAGTGTATTACACCAAGGTCAGTGGAAGGAAATATATTTTTTTCATACTTTATGTGGATAATATCTTGCTTGCTAGTAGTGACATTGGTTTATTGCATGAGACAAAACAGATGTTATTGAAAAATTTTGACATGAAAAACCTTGGTGAGGCGTCTTTTGTTCTTGGCGTTGAGATCCATAGGGATCGCTCTCGTCATTCATTGGGTTTGTCTCAGAGGGCATATATTGATCTCATTTTAGAAAGATTCAATATGCAGTATTGCAAACCAAGAATTGCTCCTGTTATTAAGGGTGATAAATTGAGTCTTTTACAATACCCTAATTCAGATTTTGAGAAAGCTCAAATGAAGAATGTACCTTATGCTAGTGCACTTGGAAGTATTATGTATGCTCAAGTTTGCACTAGGCCAGATATTGCTTTTGCAACAGGGCTTCTAGGCAAATATCAGTCAAATCCAGGACATAATCACCGGGTTGCTGCCAAGAAGGTTTTAAGGTACTTAAAGAGAACAAATATGTTGATTTATAGACATGTTCCAGACTTGCAGCTAGTAGGGTATTCAAATGCAAATTTTGCTGGCTGTCAAGATGATAAGAAGTCAACGACTGGATACATATTTATGTTGGCAGGAGGTGCAGTATCATGAAAGAGCGAGAAACAAAAATCCATATCTTCTTCTACCATGCAAGCAAAGTTTGTAACATGTTTTTCAGCTACTACTCAAGCTATTTGGCTCCGGAATCTTATTAGGGAGTTATCAGTTTATGATTTTGTGGATAGGCCCATACAGCTGCATTGTCACAATAACTCTATAGTGTTGTTTATTAATAACAACAGAAGTCTCAAGGGGTCTAAATACATGGAGGTCAAGTTTTTGACTATAAATGAATCAGTGCAGAATGGTGACGTTGCAGTAGATCATATTCCTACAGATGATATGGTTGCAGATCCACTAACTAAAGGCCTACGCCTGTGTGTATTTGAGCGACATGTCATTAGCATGGGCCTAGGAGCATCTTGGGATGTTGTTATTTAGTGGGAGCTATGTTTTATTTTTCCTTGAATAAAGTTTACATCTGTATTTATTACAATTTAGTAACATTATATATATATATATATATATATATATATATATATATATATATATTTTGTTAAAAGTCTCAAGGTATTGCTTAAACCTTGAGTGAAGGCTAGGGGGCATACGGTTATTAGCTTTGTCCATATGTCTTGTTATACATAAAGAAAGGTTAACCGTAAGAACAAAACATATGTGGGTTCATGGAACCATAAGGACAATCTCTAGTGGCACAAGTTTTTGTGACGCTTAAGGTAAGAGAATGGTGACTGACAAATGGGATCTCTCTATAAGAGATGTTGTCCATTTGACACACTACCATATTGAATCCATATTAATAGAGTTGAGAACATTCGTGACCATGGAAGGCTCTCTGTGTATACATGCAGTTACCACCATGATTCAGTGTTTGAAACTTTATAGGATAGGATTGACTATTAAGAATTATCTCTAGACCAATGTGCGCACATACAGTACGATTTCAATTAATATAGTCCAAGTGGGAGAATGTAAGAGTTTTCTTAATGTGGACTACATTAATTGATATTGTAATTTACCATTTAACGGTTATCGTTTTACGGGGTTGGTTTAAGGTAGGATAGAAGATTTCTAAATTAGTCTAATATGGGGCTGGCTAATGTGGGCCGAGTTAAGCCTGGCCCGTAATGAGGGGGCCTAGCTGGAAACTCTATAAATAGTGCTCAAGTCTCTCCTCTAACCCTAATTTTTTCACACGTATCCTCACATAAGTGGCGTTAACCTAACGATAAAGGGTGAGGGGGCCGTCTCATTGAGCCAGTGATACGGAGGGCAATAGAGGAGAAGGATTTGCGCGTGGAACATTGTGTTTCTGCTTCCGCTTCAAGAGCGAAGGATCCCAAAACAGGTGCGTTAACCTTTCTGCTCAATTATGCATGTTCTTGTTCTAGTTATGGTGATCTAAGGATTGCATAATTTGCATCCAACATGAACAACCCTTATAAGATCTGATGTTCTAGAATTGCAAGAGTAGAGCATGACTCATTTTATCGGAGGATTAAACATGGAGATCGTCAACTTAGACTTAGTTCAACTTCAATCATATTGGTCCTTTGAAGATGTTTGCAAATTCGTCACCCAAGTGGAGAAACAACTAAAGCATGGCGAGGGTTTTTCGACTCTTCAACTAGAGAGACATCCTTCTTTATGGTTGCATCTTCAGTGTCACGGCTATGGACATTTGCAAGCTGATTGTCCCAGCTAAAGGGTTATGACCCTTCAAGAAATTGAGAAGATTGATTTGGAACTTCAGAAGGCCAAGCAAGATCCTGACCAGATTGAGTCTGAATATGAGGAGAAAGATGAGGTTTTGGAACAAGCGAATGATGGTGAGTTACCAGTTATCTAGAGGGCTCTACACACTAGTTGCTCTAGAAACAGATGAGTAAAGGGAGAACATCTTTCAAACCCATTGCTCCATTAATGGAAAATTGTGTTAGTGGATTATCGATGGAGAGAGTTGCACCAACGTGGCATCTACAACTTTGATTGAAAAGCTTTAGCTATCCACTTCTAAGTATCTGGAACTATACAAGCTTTAAAAGTTTAGCAAGGTAACTAAACAAGCTCTTGTGTCATTTTCAATTGGTAAAAGTTACTAAGATAATATTCTACACGATGCTATTCCTATGGATGCATTCTATTTATTGTTAGGGAGGCCTTGCTGATTTGATAGGAAAACTGTGCATCCATAAAAACACTTACTCATTCCACAATGATCAGAAATACATCACCCTTACAACTTTAAGCCTAGTCATGATCTACAAAAATCAACCCAGAGTGAGAAACGAAAAATTTTTCTTGAGTGAAATATGAGTTGAGAGGGCCATACACAAGCACAAGACCGATTGCCTTGCTTTTGATTGAGAACAAAAAGAGTGAGATCGAGCGACTTCCACACTTTAAAATGCATGCATTGAAGAAAGAATGTGGAGTATTTCGAAGGATTTACCACTTGGATAACTTTCAATGTGAAAAATTGAGCATCAAATTGATGGGTTGGGTTGACACTACAGTCGCCAGCAGAAGCTAAGAGTAGCATTGACTACGAATGCAACATTGGAAATGATACCTTATGTCACGTCGTAAGGATGTGCATGTCCCTCGTCTAATCACCTAAGCTTCTTCCCCCTTCTACCATCTCAATGCTACTCGGCCAGTCTCCATGGCTTCATACTTCAGTTTTTTGCCCCCATCTTTGTGAATTTTAACGATATCACACATTATTGTGTTTCCATGAAATAATGGTTGGGAAATATAATTAATTTAATTCATTTGTAAACTAAGATCATGATTCTGCTCTTAGATGAACACATATTAGTGTTTTTCTGATCAAAATGTCTCTTTCAACTTTTAGAAATTCTTCTTGACATTGAGCTGTTTCTGAAAGCATCAACGAAGGTTTTTTAGTGCCTTGATATAGTTGTTCTCGAATGTATGAAATCACTTTTGTAAGTCTGATAAAAGATATAATTGCCATTTCAAAACTTGATAACTTTCACCATTAGCTCTAGACATTTGCTTTAACCAGCCAAAAAAACCCATTTTCTCTATATGTAGGTCCAAAAAAGAAAAAGGGTTGTTAAAGAGCCAAATATTGTGGCATCGGCGATGAAGAGGAATTTTTCACCGTTCAATGAAAATTTGATATTCCGACATCGCTAACAAATTTATGCGAGTAGAAATTCTGCCATGTCTTCATTATGGTAAGTACCTCTGAAAATCTCGTTAGGATGCCTTTTAAAATTACGGAGAGAGACAAAACACTATACGCGCAACATTTCCCTATGGTCAATTCTTCACACCTATGTTGAACATGTCTGAAAATCAGACCTTGATGATTTATCAAGCCAAACATATAACGACCAAGCTGATCTAGGAAAGCCTTCCGGAGTAGCAGCTCATGAGAATTAGGCTTAGGTTTAGTATGAGAATATCCATGAAGATCTATTACATATAAAGGAAGAAGAAAGAAACGTAGAAAAGTTTACTTTTATGAGAGGCATCAGTCCAATTTAAGTTTACAACCAAAAATAAATGAAATGGTCCAGAACTTTACTCAATGGATCATTTTTGCCCTATTTAGTCCCATCATAGAACAAAGCAGTCTCTCCAATATCTTTGCTTGTAAAGTAGAATTAAAAGCATCAGCTAATGATGGTCTAATCCAATATTTATTCTCACTCTTTGGTTTATCTTACTTTTGACTTTCATCTCCCTTATACGTCTACTCTACCTCTCTACAGACACATATTTACTCTAACTCTCATCTCTCTCGAATTTTTACTCCATCGCTTGTAAAGAGTGAAAATCAAATCTCACACCTGAAAACTAAATATCACCTCTTCATCCAATTTCCTTACCACTGGCCGAGTACCAAGTGGCCAAGATTCATTCTTGATAAGGTCAAACTACATATCAAGGTCCAATCTCAAAACCCATAATGCCAAATAGTAATCCCATTTAAGGAACTTTCTCCAAATTATGAATCCAACAGGCCTGCTCATTTTAAGGATGCGTCTTTATATCTCAGCTACGGCGGTTGAAGCGACCTTCAATGCCTTTTGATATTCCGACATCACTAACAATGAAAATTTGATATTCCAACATCACTAACAATTTTATGCGAGTAGAAATTCTACCATGTCTTCATTATGGTAAGAACCTCTGAAAATCTCGTTAGGATGCCTTTTAAAATTATGAAGTGACACAAAACACTATAAGCGCAACATTTCCCTATGGTCAATTCTTCACACCTATGTTGAACATGTCTGAAAATCAGACCTTGATGATTTATCAAGCCAAACATATAACGACCAAGCTGATCTAGGAAAGCCTTCCGGAGTAGCAGCTCATGAGAATTAGGCTTAGGTTTAGTATGAGAATACCCATGAAGATCTATTAGATAAAAAAAGGAAGAAGAAAGAAAAGTAGAAAAGTTTACTTTTACGAGAGGCATCAGCCCAATTTAAGTTTACAACCAAAAATAAATGAAATGGTCCAGAACTTTACTCAATGGATCATTTTTGCCCTATTTAGTCCCATCATAGAACAAAGCAGTCTCTCCAATATCTTTGCTGGTAAAGTAGCATTAAAAGCATCAGCTAATGATGGTCTAATCCAATATTTATTCTCACTCTTTGGTCTATCTTACTTTTGACTTTCATCTCCCTTATACATCTACTCTACCTCTCTACAGACACATATTTACTCTAACTCTCATCTCTCTCGAATTTTTACTCCATCGCTTGTAGAGCGTGAAAATCAAATCCCACACCTGAAAACTAAATATCACCTCTTCATCCAATTTCCTTACCACTTGCTGAGTACCAAGTGGCCAAGATTCATTCTTGATAAGGTCAAACTACATATCAAGGTCCAATTCAAAACCCATAATGCCAAATAGGCATCCCATTTAAGGAACTTTCCCCAAATTATGAATCCAACAGGCCTGCTCATTTTAAGGATGCATCTTTATATCTCAACTATGGCGGTTGAAGCGGCCTTCAATGCCTAGTCAGTTCTTTATATCTCGACTACGGCGGTTGAAGCAGCCTTCAATGCCTTTTGATATTCCGACATCACTAACAATGAAAATTTGATATTCCGACATCACCAACAATTTTATGCGAGTAGAAATTCCGCCATGTCTTCATTATGGTAAGTACCTCTGAAAATCTCGTTAGGATGCCTTTTAAAATTACGGAGTGACACAAAACACTATAAGCGCAATATGGTCAATTCTTCACACCTATGTTGAACATGTCTGAAAATCAGACCTTAATGATTTATCAAGCCAAACATATAACCACCAAGCTGATCTAGGAAAGCCTTCCGGAGTAGCAGCTCATGAGAATTAGGCTTAGTTTAGTATGAGAATATCCATGAAGATCAATTACATAAAAAGGAAGAAGAAAGCAAAGTAGAAAAAGTTTACTTTTACAAGAGGCATCAGCCCAATTTAAGTTTACAACCAAAAATAAATGAAATGGTCCAGAACTTTACTCAATGGATCATTTTTGCCCTATTTAGTCCCATCATAGAACAAAGCAGTCTCTCCAATATCTTTGCTGGTAAAGTAGAATTAAAAGCACCATCTAATGATGGTCTAATCCAATATTTATTCTCACTCTTTGGTCTATCTTACTTTTGACTTTCATCTCCCTTATACATCTACTCTACCTCTCTGAGACACATATTTACTCAAACTCTCATCTCTCTCGAATTTTTACTCCATCGCTTGTGGAGCGTGAAAATCAAATCCCACACTAAAACTAAATATCACCTCTTCATCCAATTTCCTTACCACTGACCGAGTACCAAGAGGCCAAGATTCACTCTTGATAAGGTCAAACTACATATCAAGGTCCAATCTCAAAACCCATAATGCCAAATAGAAATCCCATTTAAGGAACTTTCTCCAAATTATGAATCCAACAGGCCTGCTCATTTTAAGGATGCGTCTTTATATCTCGGCTAGGCGGTTGAAACGGCCTTCAATGCCTGGTCAATTCTTTATATCTCGACTACGGCGGTTGAAGCAGCCTTCAATGCCTTTTGATATTCCGACATCACTAACAATTTTATGCAAGTAGAAATTCCGCCATGTCTTCATTATGGTAAGTACCTCTGAAAATCTCGTTAGGATGCCTTTTAAAATTACGGAGTGACACAAAACACTATACGCGCAACATTTCCCTATGGTCAATTCTTCACACCTATATTGAACATTTCTGAAAATCGGACCATGATGATTTATCAAGCCAAACATATAACGACCAAGCTGATCTAGGAAAGCCTTGCGAAGTAGCAGCTTATGAGAATTAGGCTTAGGTTTAGCATGAGAATATCCATGAAGATCTATTAGATAAAAAGGAAGAAGAAAGAAAAGTAGAAAAGTTTACTTTAACGAGAGGCATCAGCCCAATTTAAGTTTACAACCAAAAATAAATGAAATGGTCCAGAACTTTACTCAATGGATCATTTTTGCCCTATTTAGTCCCATCATAGAACAAAGCAATCTCTCCAATATCTTTGCTGGTAAAGTAGCATTAAAAGCATCAGCTAATGATGGTCTAATCCAATATTTATTCTCACTCTTTGGTCTATCTTACTTTTGACTTTCATCTCCCTTATACATCTACTCCACCTCTCTACAGACACATACTTACTCTAACTCTCATCTCTCTCGAATATTTACTCCATCGCTTGTAGAGAGTGAAAATCAAATCCGACACCTAAAAACTAAATATCACCTCTTCATCCAATTTCCTTACCACTGGCCGAGTACCAAGTGGCCAAGATTCATTCTTGATAAGGTCAAACTACATATCAAGGTCCAATCTCAAAACCAATAATGCCAAATAGGCATCCCATTTAAGGAACTTTCCCCAAATTATGAATCCAACGGGCCTGCTCATTCTAAGGATGCATCTTTATATCTCGGCTGCGGCGGTTGAAGCGGCCTTCAATGCCTGGTCGGTTCGCAGGTCATCAAACCGATAATGCCAAATAGGCATCCCATTTAAGGAACTTTCCCTAAATTATGAATCCAACAGGCCTGCTCATTTTCAGGATGCGTCTTTATACCTCGGCTACGGTGGTTGAAGCGGCCTTCAATGCCTGGTCGGTTCGCAGGTCATCAAACCCATAATGCCAAATAGGCATCCCATTTAAGGAACTTTCCCCAGATTATGAATCCAACAGTCCTGCCCATTCTAAGGATGCGTCTTTATATCTCGGCTACGGCGGTTGAAGCGGCCTTCAATGCCTGGTCTGTTCGCAGGTCATCTTTTTCAACGTTTTATCTCCTTGAAATTCAAAACTATGACTCAGTCATTATCCACTTCTCTCTCTCTCTCTCTCTCTCTCTCTGAAGTACAAGTATTAAATGGGCCAGCTTCTTTCCAGATGCCAAACAGAGCGAAACCACTATCGTTGATTTCTTTCCCCTTCTGGTCGATCCCCAAAAGCTCTCTCCCTCTCTAAAGTACAAGTATTAATTGGGCCAGCTTCTTTCCAGATGCCAAACGGAGCCAATTCCTATCAGTGATTTCTTTCCCCGTCTGGTCGATCCCAAAAGCTGTTGTTTGCTTCTTATCCTGAGCATTTTCTCTGAAATTTTAGCAGAAAATGGCAGATCAGATGAGTGGGAGCAATGGAAACCATGGAGTTGTCTTGGAAATGAAAGACAATTCCAACACCAAGGAAGAAATTAAAAGCACTTTCTTCTGTTTTCCCTTCATTCAAAAGGTTACTTGTGTTCTCATCTCCTTCTACTCTTTTTCCCCCCCAATCCCTTCCTTCTTGTTTTCCTTTTGTCCTTTTGTTTTCGTCCTTTTCGTATTCACTTGGATGTTCATCATTCTTTTGCTTGATCACGAATTACTCAAAACGTTGCAGTTGATCGCAGAGGTCTTCGGGACATACTTCTTGATATTCGCGGGTTGTGGGTCCGTGGCGGTGAACTTGGACTACGACAAGGTGGTGACGCTCCCGGGGATATCGATAGTATGGGGGTTAGCGGTGATGGTGCTGGTGTACTCCGTCGGACACATCTCCGGCGCCCATTTCAACCCGGCCGTCACCATTGCTTTCGCCACCTGCAAGAGGTTTCCATGGAAACAGGTGCAACCATATCTCTTCCAAAGTCATAACGCCTAATCTACTTTTGTCTTATCTTCCTAGTTAAGATATGTTATAATCCCTGTCAAATGATGAACGCCAATATTGCTTGTTTGACCTGGCAGTCATTAAGGGCCTGTCTAGAAGGCTTTGCTTAGATCACACGAAAGCCACCGCCTTTAGAGGCCATTAGTTACTGGTTAAGTGTATGTTGTAGATAGCCATTGAATGGTTTGCAAAAAGTGTTCCAGTCCAAGATTTATCACGATCTCTTATTCATTAATTAATTTGCAATCTTATGTTCTCTATCTAAGTCTTGACTTACGAAAGCATTAATTTAGGCAGTTAATGGAGGATTCTCTTATTAATTTTTTGCTAAGCTAAAACTTCCTCTCGGTTGCATTTTCTTCTTGGCGTGCAGGTGCCTCCATATATATTGGCACAAGTTCTGGGATCAACGTTGGCGAATGGGACACTGCGGTTGCTTTTCACTGGCAAGCTGAACCATTTCCTGGGGACTCAACCGGCTGGTTCGGATGGGCAAGCATTCGCGTTTGAGTTCATCATCACTTTTTACCTCATGTTCGTCATCTCTGGCGTTGCCACCGATAATAGAGCAGTGAGTTCCAATTTCTTTCTTCTAATTACTTGCTGATAATTGGGAAAATTTTCGATGGAAATTCCTTTACAGAAAAAAAAAAAAAATTAGTGATCAATCTCTTCGAGAGGAGGCCGGATAAGAAAATCTCATAAAACCGCATGAATTCACAAAGAAATCACATGAAATCCTTGTAGACATGGAAAATAATTAATGTATTTTGTGCATAATACCTAGAGGCCGGAGGGCAGCGACCCCGCCACCCAACCAACCTTAGATTCTTTCCCGCTTCTTCTTGAACGACTTCTCCGACGACCCATTTTGTGTCAATAGGGCCCATTCCAAACTTCCCGACAAGAGACCTCTCTCTTGACAGGAAAATGGTTGACCCACTTCTGAGTTCTAACACAAAGGCTGGTCGTTCGTGTTCCAATGTCATATTTAGATTTCCTAGTTGCCTCAAATCGTGCCATAGAAAAACGCTATATTTCCATCAATTATGCCATAAAAATTGTTATGTAGAATTCATATCGCCGTCGAAGCTGGAACGTGTTAGCGTTTGTCGGAAATCGCCAGAAAAGGGACATGGAGAATCGTGCATATTGAATGCCAGATAGATATTCATTAGCTTATCACATGCTGCTTGATAAGACTTCTCACCAAACATTTGCCCCACGGTTCTTCCAAAACCGATTTAAATATTCGTTCCAGTCAAATTAGATGATATTCCGCGTCTTAGTTTTTAAATTACAAAAGGATTTTAAAATATGAACTTCAATTATGTCCAAAACTGATTGATTACGTCCCTTTCAGTAATTAGTTAATTTAATTCATGTTTGTGATTGGTGCAGATAGGGGAGCTCGCTGGCCTCGCTGTTGGTGCAACCGTTTTGCTCAACGTGATGTTTGCAGGGTATTGACCTTTTCAATTCCTTATATCTTCATCTTACCCTCATCTCAGGCTGAAAAAGAGATGTTGACCATGATTATTGACTGACTAACACCTTTTGAATAGAAAAATTGTACATGATTGATTACGTCGTTTAAATAAAGAGCATCATGGGTGAGTTTTATCTTATAAGATATTGCTGGCTCAATTATTATATAAATTTCATGATTTACACCATTAATGAAAGATCATTATCAACCTCTTCTTAAATTACACTCCATGTATGTACTTTGACTATCGATACAAAGAGAAAGTCATATAAATTAGGGTTAATATTATGAAAAACCTCAAACCAATATACCTGTGACAAATTTACTCCAAACTATTTTTTTGACTACCAAAAACCCCAAACTGGTATTCTTTTGACAAATTTACCCCAAACTAGTACACTTGTAATAAATTTACCCTATGTTAGTTTTCATTAAATTTTACTATCAAATTATTAAGTTAAATGACACATGATAGTTGACTGGTATACCAATTTGGGATTTTACGCTCCGTTTATCACAGTTTATAATTTTTGTGATTTTTTGTGGTATTAATACATTTTTGTGGTATTTTTCATAAATTTACTAGTTTTGGAGGGAATACATTAGTTTGTAGTAAATTTGTCATAAATGTATTAGTTTAAGGTTTTTTATGGTCAGTTTGGGTAAATTTGTCATAGGCATACCAGTTTAGGATTTTTGGTGGTCAAAAAAATAGTCTGGGATAAATTTGTCATAAGTGTACCAGTTTGAGGTTTTTCAAATTATTAACCCTATAAATTATCAATATCATTTTCCTCGTATCTCGGACCGAACTCCTATCACCCCAAGAAATCAGGTTGAGCAACGAATTTTCATTTTGCTGAGAAACAAAATATTAATCCGGGCAAAAACTAAGTATTTTGTGATGATAATCTGTGTTATTTTTTTATTTTTATTTTTTTTTGGTGGTGGTTAGGCCAGTAACGGGAGCATCTATGAATCCGGCAAGGAGCTTGGGTCCGGCGATAGCGTTTCACCATTATGACAAGCTGTGGATCTACATCTTGGCACCAACAACCGGGGCGATTGCCGGGGCATGGATCTACAACCTGATCCGATTCACCGACAAGCCCCTCCGAGAGATCACCAAGTCCGGCTCTTTCCTCCGAAGCTCCGCCCGAAATTGCTCTTCTTGAGTCAAACTCATTCCACCCACCCACCCCCACCCTCCCTCCCTCCCTCCTCTCTCTCTGAGGCCAAAACTTGCTCCTCCTTTTAGTGCTCTTTTGACTTTTGCTCATGTTGCGTGCATTCATAATGAAAAAGGCTTTTCTTTAGTTCAATTGATGGTTTATTCCCTTCTCTCTGGAGTTGAAATGTTCACGCGTTGTATTTGTATTTAGGAAATTACTTTTCTAATGATCCAAACGCTGATTCCAACCTACTGAGGTCTACAACCTCAGCCGGTTCGCTGACAGGCCCCTCCAAGAAATCACCTGGTCTGGTTCTTTCCTCCCAAGTTTCGCCGGAAGTCCCTATCCTTGATCTCTCTCTATCTTTCCTTCTCATATTGAAGTTTTTCTTCTCTTTGTTTCAATTTTTCCTCTTGATTTGTCATGTGTACTTACGTATACAATTGAAACGTGAAGAGCTGTCGTGAATGTTGATCAAATGTCTTGTTTCCCTAAGAAATTGTTTCCTTTCTTGCTGCTGTAGGAGAGATTTCCCTCGCATGTCGTAGGTGACTCGTGGAAAACTTGAACTAGCATGAGCAAAGGATGAAAGAGAACCTTTAAAGAAGCATCCTCAATTAGGATTTTCATTTCAAATTCGACCTTTAAAAAAGAACCTACAAAAACCATAATCGATTTAGCATTTTCATTTCAAATTGTATCGGACATCAGTTAGGAGCTAATCTTACTTACAAATATGCTATTCTTTTTTCTTACCTTATGGCTGCCTACGTTCCAAAGTCACACATCACAAAATCCGCCTATCCAAAACGCTAGCACAATCCACCACCTATAGCTTAGCCGGCCGCCGCTGCCACCCACGATTGACATGTCAAGTGGATCCACCACACTGCTGCCCCGAGGTTAAAAATATTTTTAATATTGGCGCCTCATGGGGTAAATTTTAGGATTTTTTGGTGGTACTATAGTATCGGCAATGTTCACATTTATGTATCAATTAGAAATCAAAAGGCTACTTGGAGGAAATTAACCAGAGATGGAAAGAGCATTACCCTTTTCATAGGCAAACAATGCATTTGCTCTCTTTTTTAGTATTTACACAAAAATTCTTAATTCTATCGTATGAATGCTAATTCAATTCTAAACCTTTCAATTTATTCCTAAATATTTTGACAATTTACTAATATAGTCTTCCTTGTTAATTTTGGCCAAAAATCGTGACATGGCTGTTAGCTATTATGTTGTATGACTAGCATTGACATGGACACTTTTTAAAAATAATTTTGCTTATTTTTTTCTAAATAATTTATATTTTTCCATTTTTCTTTTCTTTTCTTTTCTTTTCTTTTCTTTCTTGTCTTCTTTACTATGGACCCACGAGGGCGTTATGGCCCTCGCCTATGGCCAGCAACCTTCGTGGCCACCATCGAGGCCTTGAACCAGTAGAGGGAAATAAGAAAAAAAAAAAAAAAAAAATCTAAAAATTAAAAATTTGCAAAAATTCTCTACGTCAGCGATTTCCAATCAAAATTAATTGAAATAACTATATTGACAAATTGTTTACAGGTTTCGGATTAAATTAACAAAATTAAAAAGTTTAGGACGAATTGATATCCGTACCAATAAAAAAAATTAATCCTCCATAAATTTCCCTTGTACAGTAGGTTCGTTCGTTTCGCGGAAAATAAGCCATTTCCGGAAAATATTTTCCCTGTGTCATTTTCCGGAAAATGATAATATTTTCTGGTGTTCGGCTAAACTTGAAAATATTTGGGAAAATATTTTCCGGTGTTCGGTAAGAGAAATATTTTCCGCTCACCAGATTGGCGAACGAAAGTGTCAAGCTCGAGACTCGCCAGATCGACAAGCTCAAGCTTGAGATCAACGACCTTGAGGTTCACCTGGTGACGCCCGACGACTAGCCAAGAAAGAAGAAGATGGGAAATAAAGAAAAGAAAAAGAAAATAAGAAAAAGAAAAAGAAAAGAAAATTAAAAATAATTTGAATAAAAAAAAGAAAAATACAATTTAAAAATAATTCGAATAAAAAAGAAAAGAAGAAGAAGAAATGGGAGGAGGAAGTGAGGATTTGTAGATGTGTGAGATAAGAGAAATCAAGTAAGGAAAATGTTTTCCACTTTTCAAAAGTGGAAGACATTTTCCCCCAATTTAGAAGACATTTTCCTTCCATGGAAAACATTTTCCTTAGGAATTCATTTTCCGTGAAACGAACGCCGGAAAATCCGGAAACATTTTCTGGAAAATATTTTCCGCAAACGAACGGAGCCTTAATGTTGAATTGGTTTTCCAAAATCATGGCACGATTGATTTCCTGATATGCATACGTGAGACGCGCGGTATGAAAGCATGGTGAAAGAGAGCTTCGTTCCAACTTTTTGATGCCACGCCTTTTCAGTTCCTGTGACAAAACAACGTTCCATAAGGTTATCATTGTATAAGCCCGAAATTGTAAAGGGTTGCTCAAATGATAAGCTCATCCATCCCGGTCGCTCAAGGCTAACCAGATGGGAATTAATCCGGTGCTCAAAACTTCCGGACACTGCATTATTGTCAAAAGAATGATATTATTATCTGCCTTCAATTCTTGAAATAAGATTTAGGACGTGCACAATTTTGTAAGGCCATCATTGATTTATATAGTATTTTAAATTATTATATGAACGTGAGATTAACTTCAAATGTTGTATCATTTCTTACACATCCATTAGCATTTGACATTAAAAAAAAAATAGGAAGGTAACATAGATTATGAATGTTGGAGATAAATAACATGTCTAGAGACGTTGGAATATATTATCTTTTAGAATCTTGCGAAATCGTTATCAATTATTGTAAAAAAAAACAAGATAAGGTAAATATGTGCTTAGTTTTTTTTTTTTTTGGGTCAAAAAAATTGTGGTTAGTTGACTATAAAATATTTTAATCGGAACCACTAGTGGTTCGGTAGGTGGTTTTAGGTTCATCATTATGGTGCTACAAATTTGTTCTTTAATTAAGTTTGCGCATGAGCGATAACAATATTTATAACCTACCAATTAAAAAACCGGTTGGTAGAAATTTTATTGAGTTGAGGATGGATGAATAAAGCCAATCTAAAAGTCAAGATTCGTAATGCCATAAAAGAACTCCAATAGAAGTTTTGATATTTGAAATGTTAAATAAGAACTATTGTCACGGAAGACTTGCAAATGAGAGGACCTATAAAAAGACTGGTAGTGCAAGATGCTCTTATATGGATAAGATCAACACAAACGAATGTAAAAGTGAGACTTCTTGGGGTGAACTAAGTCACGTGAATCTTACTGGGTTCATGAAAGCCAGGCATCACATGAGAAATGTCCATATTTGATCAGAAATTTTTTTTGAAAAAGTTATAAACTTATTATACTTTGGTTAATTCAGTCCTAAATCTTTTAATTTTTACCAATCGAAATCCTAAATATTTTCGAATTTTTCCAATTGAATCCATCCAATCAATTTTAGTTGAAAATCGCTAACGTAATTGGTGACTAGCGAGAGTCGCTAGCCAACTCTCGCCGTCACTAGGCAAGGGCCACAACCCTCGCCAGACTTTTTAGAAAAAAACGGAAAAGAAATAAAGAAAAATTAAAAATATTTAAAAATCAAATTATTTTTAATATATATATATATATATATATAGAAAAAAATTGTCTGCATCAGCGCTAGCCATTTTACATGACACCACCATTATTCACATTAGTGATTTCAATTCAAATTATCCAAATGAACTCAATTGGCAAAATGTAAAAAGGTTTATAATTAAATTGGCACGATTAAGAATTTTAGGATTGTATTGGTCAAATGCAAAAAATTTAGGACTTTTTGTCCAATTTAATCATAAGACTATTCTATGCAATGCATTGAACATAATTATGTGACATTAAAAATTTTAGGATTGTATTGGTCAAATGCAAAAAATTTAGGACTTTTTGTCCAATTTAATCATAAGACAATTCTATGCAATGCATTGAACGTAATTAGGTGACTTTTTCTTTTTGTCAAAAGAAGTATTCATTACTAAACCATTGCTGAAACGCAACTGAGTTTGGAATCAGTACGTAATAAAAACCATAGTAGGCGGGCGGATTGTGCAGCCAACCATTAGGGAGACTTCTGCAAGTTGGGCCAGCAAAACCCTGCAGTCATTCAAAGTGGTGTCCGTATGCACGAGTAAAGCCACGTTAGGAACAATGAATCTCTTATGGTAAACAAATCTACTTTGCAAATATGTTATTACGAGTAGTTATTACAAAGGATTGGACGAACAACACGATAAATAAATCCAATCCTTGATGCATATATTATATAGTTGATTCTCATCGTTTAGAGACTCCAATGATCACCACCTCCTCATTTTCATCATATATGATCTGCTTGCTCTGAAATGATTTGTGTTAATAGGGTAATTCCAATTCATTGGGTCTTTTGGCAAAATTTGAAGCAACTACTTTTGTAGTAACAAATTGAAAAAGAATGAGCAGAGTGGGAGAGTCAAAATCGAAGAGAGAATCCCTTGCTTCTTTCTCTCATCCAAAACTGTGAATGAAACTGATGGAATTCTAGTCGGCAGAAGACGACTTACTTGATTCCGATGCGCAAACAGCAAATAGTCCCGGAACGAACGTTGAATTGCGAATCAATCACGAACAATACTTTCTCACGTTGGTCTGGATGCGATCACGAGGAAAGCACCCGATTTCCACGGCGTAAATGCAAACCGTTCTTGCCAAATTGAGATGGAACGCCTTCTTCCTTTTATCGATGGAAATAGAGAGAGAATTTTGGTACAAATGATCTGACAACCTTTCCAACGGTTGTGTTCGGGAGGATTATATACGTCTCCCTTCGTACCCCTCCATTAGTGTCTTTCCATCGTAACGTTTCAACTTGAAACGGTGCGTCCAATCGCACCCCATCATGGACGTACCAGCTGAAAGAACTACATCTCCCACTCGGACATGATGGGCCTGATAGCGCTCTATCAAGAATATAAGGCAAGGCATTCAACATTCATCAACTTTACAGAACAATTCATACTGGCAAGTAAGCCGTGCGACCAGTGAGTACACCTGCACTTGGGAGCTCAAATTATGCACCTGTTAGGGATAACATAATGGCTACAACCCCGAAAAGAAATAAACAACTGATGTCTCACAGTGCCCCAGACATATTTTGTTACATCAATTCAAGTATACCTATCCCTTAAAGGCTAACACCATGTATTTACAATTATATCCGCAACCACATAAGGCGATATAATTGGTCGACCAGTAAATACATGTGACAGATGTAAAACAACAATAGTCTTCCTTCGCACTCATGTCTCTCTTAATTTTAGAACAACAGCTTTCCTAGACACGTCCCATAGGCCATATCTATTCATGACCGCCCGTAACATGCTAAAGTAGCAACATTGATCTTTCATTTCGAGAACATAGTCAGAAGTAACATAGGGCACGAATTGAGGTAAATTATAAATTACCTCAAGGGCTCACACG